>JAPVLO010000410.1:0-1200000 GCA_027257055.1 Cephalopachus bancanus
AAAGCCAAAATCTGTTTCCAATTTATTACCAAAGAATGGAAAATAAACTAAAATCTGAGCCAAAGTTTTCACAGCCAAAATGTTGACTTCAAAGCAGCTCAGTGCTTTTATTCAAAGGCAAAAAAAGGCAAAGCTAGTGAACTGGAAGCAGAGCATTTTTCATTCCATTCCATTCCAACCACTCAACCTGGAAAGAAGGGAACTTTTCAGAGGAGTGGGAAAGTGAGAAGGCATAAAACCACAGAAAACAATGAATTTTTGGAAACTCTCTTTTCCACCTTGATAAATTACAGTCAGAAGCTTTCAGGTGCACTACTTACAAGCTTTTCTGAAACCCAGAAACAGTTTGAAAATTAGATTTAAGCTGGGCTGGGTGACTCAGCCCAACTCAAAAGACAAAAAAAAAAAAAGAAAGAAAAGAAAATTAGATTTAAGCCAGGCTCGGAGGCTCAGCCTGTAATCCCAGAGCTTTGGGAGGCCAAGGTGAGTGGATTGCCTGAGCCCACGGGTTCGAGACCCTCCTGTGCAACTTGGCGAGATCTCATCTCTACAATAAATCAAAAATTAGCTGGGTGTGGCTGTGCACACTTGTCGTTCCAGCTACTTGGAAGGCTGAGGAGGAAGGATCGCTGGAGCCCATCAGATCAAGGCTGTAGTGGCCAGGAGAGTGCCACTGTACTCCAGTCTGGATGACAGAGTGAGACTCCAACTCAAAGAAAAAAAAAAAAAGAAAATTAGATGTAAAAGAAGGAAACCAATAGGAACTTTCTCCCATGCAAAATTACACAAGTACTTTAAAAAGCATTATGGACAATATATGTCATTACATAGTAAAAGTATCTGCTTTACACATTGTAGTAAAAAGATTTCTAAATCACCTTTTGGTTTCTTTAATTTGTTGTGTTATAATTGTAGCCTACATGTGCATTTCTGAAGTCGATGGTATGTACATACAATAAGATAGACCGCATGGCTTTTGTATGGTGCAGGGTTAAAATACATGGGCTTTGAAACTAGATTTATTTGAAATCATTCAATTTCCTGTCAGTTTCTCAAGATAATATCCAACTCATGCTATTTTAAGTACAGTATTAGTATGTTATTTTTATAGTATTAAATAGGATAACTCATATCAAGATAGTTAAGAGTATAAAGATAATCAAATAATACATGTAAAACACTAAACACAATGACAGATATATAGTAGGTACCAAAAACAATGTCCTCAGTGGGGTATAGGAGCTGAGGCATTCAACCTTCATTTTTCAGTTTAACAGCTTAGAATGGCATCTGACACTTAAGCAAAAGAAATATTGAAAAGTCCTAGGTATAAATAAGCCATTTATCAAAAGAATTTGTTTATCCTTCTGCTGTTAATCATTGACTAACAGTTAAAGACTTCTTACAAAGATACACAATCTACCATCACAGTAGCAGAAACATCACCTAGGACTTATGATAAAAAGTTAAGAGAACCAGGTCAAGTTAAGCAATCTGGATTTCTCCATATCCATACAAGGTTTTTTTCCCTTTATTTTACTTTAAAGATTTGGGGTACAAGTCAGAATTAGGTACATAAGTAGTCGACTTACAGGTGAAGTTTGAGTGTCCCGGAATTAGGTACATAAGTAGTCTACTTACAGGTGAAGTTTGAGCGTCCCGATGGTCCTCACTTCCCCTGGTTTAGGATCTGGTTCTTCAATGATGTTATGTGTCTGCCCGCCCTCCCTTCCCTATGAAAGTTTTATATATAAAATATATACAATATGTCCAAAATAAAGAAAAATCGTTTAGGAGAGAAAAAAAAAGAAAAAAAGCAGGTGGGGTAAATGTAATTATAGAAAAACGAGGAGAATTATTATTTCTAAGTAGGCAGTACTTGTACAAGAACTTTATGATTTTGTTATTCTAAAACATCTTCTGTTCCTACTAAGTGTGCTATGGCATATATAAAATTTAGATGTTCATAAAACTATGGGTGGTAGTATCTTCTCAATCCCTCCTTCAAGTGATTCATTACCTAGTTGCTTCTGAGTTTTAGAACATGTGATCCCTAAATCTATTAGCTTTACCCTCAAACATGCTTAAATTAAATACAAAATAAATGGTCAACAAAATTCTTATATTTTGGTGCTCTCCTACCATATAAATTCAGAAATCTGCAAATAATAAGTTGTCATCAAGCTGTATATTCTTGACTCTTAAAATGTGTCAATCAGAAAGCAAACAACTATTGCTGCCGCCTTTTATTAACCTCATGTTAAGTTCAGTATTTAACAGAATAATTACCACCACCACGTCTAAAGATCACTCTGTCACCACTGTATTTTATGTGTTCTAATAAATCATGTTAATGTTCTTAAGATTGTATCTCCCTTAGCTCATGTATTTCTACCGGTTTCCAAAAGCTAACCTAAAGTTATTGGAGAAGGTGATTCAATTTGTGAGCAAATTTCTTTTTGGCACTTGTAGCCACCGTGAGACTCACAGAGTGATAGAGTATTATGACTGTTCTATCAGTGACAGCCATGCATCTGTTTACTAAAGAGCAGGATTTCAACTAAAGCTCTCCAGATTAGCCACCCTCTGGAGCTGTGACCTTTTGATGATAAATGTGTCACTAATACAAAAATTTTACAAGGTTATTAAATAAGCATTTTCCTAAGCTTGAGAATGAAGATTGTTTTATGCTATTTCTGAAATATATTTTAATATTAAAATATGATGAATGAGAATAGCGAAAAATAATGCAACCTAATGTGATGGAGCGTTCAATACTTGGAAACTCATGTTTATCAGAGAACTGCAACTATAAAGTTGGTCTCATAAATCAGAGGTTGAAAACCTCCCACTTAGCAGAATCATATGATAAACATACAAAACTACAGATTATTAGATTCTGCACACAAATATTCAAGTACAGTAACCAAGAACATATATATATGTGTATATGTATATATATATGTATGTATATGTATATATATAAAATACTTCCTCCTATATGGGTCTACTGAATGAGAATAGAAACAAGTGGCCAGGAGTTAGGTTTCTGCAGTCAAAATAGCAGTAAACATCAACTTCACTTGTTTCTAACTTCCTAATCTTGACAAGGTCTTAATGATGTGTTAGTTTTCACAAAAGTAGAATGTAAGAAATAATTATATCTCTTATAGAATTAAATAAGATAATACATGTAAAATGGCATATAGTCAACCCTTGTAAATATGATGTATTTTCATTATGGTTTGCAGCAGGGAGAATAAAAATAAAAATAACCTGTCCTTTGAAAATATATGATCTGTTCATATACAAGCTAGCTCCAAGTAGAATTTTTCTAATTTTTTTAGAATTTTATCATATATATATGTATATACATATATATATACATATGTACATATTTTATACATATGTATATGTTTTCTATATTATGTTCTTAGTTGAAGAATCACTCTGTTACCCAGGTTGGATCACAATTTACTGCAACCTCAAACTCCTGAGCTCAGGAGATCCTTCCCCCTCAGCCTACTGAGTAGCTGAAACTACAGGTATGCACCATCACATCAGTTTTGTTTATATATATATATATTTGCTTGTTTGTTTATTTTTGTAGAGATGAAGTCTAACTATGTTGTCCAGGCTGGTCACAAACATCTGAACTCCAGCAAACCTCCTACCTTGACCTCCCAAAGTTCATGGATTACAGGTGTAAGCCACCGTACCTGGCTCTTTTCTAAATATTAAGTAGATTTCCCAAAATATTGTAAGACATTTTTATGTAGGGATCAGTGTACTCAAAGGGAACATAGTGATTTTGTAACAATGGTTTAATCATGATAATAATGTATGCGACTCGTGGAAACTTACAGTAAAAAAGTTACACCTTTTTTTATATGACAAAGTAAATTTATATACTTTTTGTAAGTTAATTTTTTTTAAATGTCAGCTTTTAGCTTGATCCTCTTACTGACATCAAACAACACATAACCCAAAGGAAAAGGCAAGTTTTCACTCTGCTCATCATTTTGAGTTTTCTTGTCAGGCCAGGAGATAACATATTTGAGATGAAACTTCATATTAAACCACTGATACTCTGGATCTGATGCCCTTTGATCCATATTACTGGGACAATCTAAGAAAGCAGGTCAAACTTGACCAGAAGCCCAAGTAGGAAAAAGTCTGCAAGATTTTTTTTTAATAGAGAAGGGAGTTTAGAGATATAAAACCTTTGTTCTGGGTGCGTTTGATCTCCTAAGCCACTAAACAACCAAGCCAAACAGCCAAAGGCTATTTACTACCACATTATATCCCAGTTTGTAGAACATGGGCCAAAATGGAGTGTTAGGGAAAAAACCAAATACTTTGAACTTTGTAATATATCAAAACCTTAAAGACAGAAATAGAATAGAGGTGGTGATTCTTATTTAGTGTTAAAAGTGAATTTATATTGCTTACTCTCAGATGAAAATACTTAATGAATAAACTTTTGAGATTTGTTTAAAAATCAAGAATTTTTAATTCATTAGGTACCATACTATTTAATAATCTGAAGGTGAAAACTTAGTCTATGAGGCTAACTCTTCTTTAATCTTAAAGAACAGTTCTCTGAGCTATAGGCATTAAGTCACCAAACAGAAAACAATGACTTCTGAATGTGTACTGAAAGTCAGTGCTTATGATTGGTTTGGTCCTAGTATATAACTTTTGCTGTGTTAGGATCTGACTGAATTATTACCTTGGTTTTATAACTACAATTCCTGAGAGGTAGCTTCTGAGAGCATGTGTGAACTACTGTAGAATAAAGATGAGAACATCGTGGTAGAAAAGCTGACTTGAAGTGCCACCATACCACTGATGAGGGATGGGGCATCACATAGAATGTGAGGCTAATGCAATTCTAGGATGGGGACATCACAAGAATCATACTGGGTTTCCAGGTAGAGGGCACTATAATGTCAATCATAGGCACCCTACCATGACACCTGCCCTTTAACCTGGACTCTTCTCAGAAGAGGCTGTTAGTAACCTTTCTGTGTCTCAAGCACCCTGAGAACCCAGGAATTTGAGTTGCTACAAGTTTACCATATTACAGGTATTAGACTCTAGCCACAACGTCATATGGTCTTCAAGCTCTCAGTGGGAAGATTATGACTTTAACTTCACCATATTTAAAACTGAGATTATCACATTCATTAAGATTTTCTTAAAGATGATACTAAGATAGTGAAAAAAACAAAACAAAGCAAAAGCAAAAAAAAAAAAAACAGTCACAAGAACCACCAGAAAGAGATAGCAGAACACAACAGCTAAATTTAAGCTAAAATTAACAAGTTACACAACTACTTTTACAGATTAGTAAGGTACCTGAGCAAGAGGTAGACCACTGTGGGTAGAATATTCCCTTTCATGTTTTCAAGTCTCTTCTGGATGTCTAGGAGTACCTCATTCATTTAAGAGGTCTGGTGATGTGAAGTGAGGCCTTTGTCAAAAGGAATATTTCAATAAGGTCCATTCACTGGGGGCAAAGCAGTCTGAGGTTTCTGAGAGTTACCACACTCGCGGGGCAGTCAACATTTGCTGTGATCTGTCAAAGGGACATATTTACTGAGAACATGTGAGAAAGTGGCTTCATTTATTATTTCTGTAATTTATAAAGACTGCTCACTTATATTATTTATCAAATATGAAGTAATTTTAACCTACAGATATTTAGAGGAAAAAGAATCATAAGCACTTAACAACTGAATATATCAAATCCTTATGTTCTTCCATCATTAATTTAGATATCCTATCATTGAAACTGAATGAACACTTAGAAAGGTGTCATGAAATGTTCTCCAAGGCTATCCTCATCTTTGCAATCGCTATCCAAATATGTTGCTTAATTTTATTTTTACTTTTGACTATATTATGTATTTATATAAAATACATAGTATTGTATGTAATTTCATGCTGTTCATATAAGTAGTATTTGGTACCCAGCCTCAAAGGTGGATCTCAGTGATCCTTGCCACCTAGAACTCATCTCAGAGAAATCTCCTCCATTATTGAATCAAAGACAGTCTATAAGAGCAGGGGACTCTGGTAGAGGTAAATTGTATGATTTACTTGTTTCTAAAAGCATTATGGCTTCCATCCCAGTCTCTTAGATTTCTTTTTTACGAGTTAGTATGCTACTATGGCCTGAGAAAATATGGACCACCATTTGCAGAAACCCATGTAGAAAGGAACTGAGGTCTCCCATCCACAGATCATATCACTTTGCTAACCAGGTGAGTGAGCCACCTTGGAAGGAGGTGTTTTATCCCTAAAAGCCAACAGGTGATGTAAACCTAGCAACATCTGACTGTAATATCATTCAGACCACAGGCAAGAACAACAGTGTTACACCATTCCCATGTTTTTGGTATGCAGATACTTTGAGAAACAATAAAAGTACATTGCTGTTTTAAGCCACTAAATGTTGGAATAATTGTTGTGCAGAAATAGGTTGTGACTATAAGTACACAGTATCATGTTGCATATATCTCACTGAAAATAGATTTTTTTTTTGCCTAGCATTTTCTCTCCTTTAGATTTATTTTGGTTGATGCATATAGCTCTATATTATCATTTATGACAACTGTTCCATTGTATTAGAACACAGTGGAAACTATTGATATATTATATTAAACTGCAGAGGCATGGGGGTTGCTTTGAATGTTTCACTTTTAGAATATATGTCCAATAAAACACTTGAAATATGTTTTTTTTGGCTTATGTGCAAGATTTATATATAAATTATTGATTTAGAGTCAGATTTTTAGATGACCATTCCTGAAATTGATGAGATATTGTCAAGTTACTCTCCAAAATACTTGTACAGATATACAACCCTCAAAACACAAAATGAATATTCCCATATGTTCACATTCTTACCAACAATTGATGCTATTAGACTTTCGTTTCTGCTAATCTGGTGTGATTTTACTGCTCTTTTTAAAAATGTGATTTTATTGATCACCAGTGAGTTTAAAAACTGTTTTATTATCGTAAAGCCTTGCTAAACACCAGACATTCTGTACAACGATGCTGACCAGAGCCCAACTTTTTATTATTTAAAAAGGAAAACTTGTTAGGCCATGCATGTCTTTGCAAAAACACCAATCACCTCCCTAATGCACCTACATATTTAATATGTTATATTGCATTGTAAAATATTAAAAACATTGTTTACTGATCACCTTAGAGCTTCACAGCTGCAGTATCTGAAATAAAGAGTACTCTGTTGGCACATAATGTGTTTTTCCAACATCTATGTATAATTCAGACATTCTACCAAGAGAGTCAGATAACCCTAATATTGTCAAATGAAGTCACTGGAAAGCAAGGCAGGGCAATCTAAGAACAATTGCTAAAATTGGGAAGGGTTTTTTTCACTCTTCAGTTCCCAGGTAATTGCAGGGTTACTGTGACAAACCTTAATGGAGTTAGCAACATCTGATTCCTGTAAGTCACTCAAAACTAACCAATGTAAGTTTCCATCCAGGAAAAGACCATCGCTGAGGAAAAACTCCTGGGAACAATGAGAAGGATGGGGAAATAAAATTTCAGATAAAGTTGGAGAAAGAGAAGAATGCTAGCAGTAAGCTCTAGAGCCATGGGGCTAGAAAAGACGTTTGTTCCATTCCCTACCTCAAAATGTCTAATAAGGTAAATTTGAACCCAAAATTCAATAAAATATGTATGGAAGAAAATTTTCAGTGCTAAAATCTACAATAACAATGAGATTGTAATCGTTTTTATATTTATATACCTGTGAGTACAAGAGCAACTTTCATAAAGTAGAGAACTACTTGATGTAAAATTTGAAGAAAATACAGACTTGTCTTAGTTCAAAGTAGATCGTCTCCAGAAACTAGTAAGGTTAATCATGAAGTTAGTTCACATAGTTCTATATTAAACTTTATACTTTAATAAGAGAAGACATTCTTTTATATACACAAAGTATGTCTAATTTTATGTGCACAAAGATTACTGTCAACAATTAACGTTATTGCAAGGGTAAAGTAGCCAACACAGCATAGTACTGGTACATAAATGGGCACATAGGCCAATGAAACAAAATAGAAAGTCTGAAAATAAAACAGCTGACCTACAACGAACTTATCTTTGACAAAGCTAAAAAACACAAACATAAGGGAAAGGATCTGTATTCAACAAATGGTGCTGGGAAAACTGTTAACCATATGCAGAAGAATGAAACTACACTCCCACCTACCATCATAAGCAAAAATTAACTCAAAATGGATTAAAGACTTAACCATAAGAACTTAAATGATGGCCAAGATGAGAGGATTGCCTGAGTACAGGGATTTGAGACACTTGGTGAAACCTCATCTCTATAATAAACAAAAAAAATTAGCCAGACATGGTAGCAGGTGAATGTAGTTCCAGCTGCTTGGAAGGCAGAGGTAAAGGATTGCCTGAGCCCAGCACATCGAGGCTGTGGTGGCCATGAGCATGCCACTGCACCCCAGCCTGGGCAACAGAGTGAGACTCCAATTCAAAAAAAAAAAAAGAAAAAAAGAACTTAAGTGATAAACATCTCAGAAGTAAAATGAGAGAACACTTTTCTGGATAACTGCTTAGACAATAAATTTATGACTAAGTTATCAAAAGAAAATGCAGCAAAAACTGCAGTTAATGAGTGGGATCTTAACAAGTTAAACATCTTCTGCACAGCAAGAGAAACCATCAAGAGACAGTAGAGACAACCCACAGAATGGGAGAATATACTTGCAAACTATTCATCTAACAAAGACCTAATATCTGGAATCTGTGTGCAACTCAAACCAATTGACTGGAAAAAGCAAATAACTGCATGAAGTGGGCAAAGGACAGGAACAGACATTCCCCCCCCCTCGTGGAATCATTTGTTTTTAATTATAAAGATGTGGGTACAATTCAGGGTTAGGTATACAAATATTGATTATGCAGGCACTCTTGTTAATGAGGTATGCTCCTTCCTCCCCTAGCAGTTTCCCTCAACTGCCAATCCCACCACCCCCCCGACAGTTTCCCACTACTTCCAATCCCTTTCCTATAGTATTATAATAATTGTTCAATGTCCGCTTATGAGTGAAGACATATGGTACCCTGTTCTTCGTTTCTGTGGTAGCTCACTGAGTATGATCAACTCTAAATGAATTCAGGTTGCTGCGAAGTCCATATGTTTGTCCTTCTTTATGGCTGCATACTATTCCATTGTGTATATGTGCCACATTTGTTTAATCCCGTCCAGCTTCAATGGGCAACAAGGTTGGTTCCATGTTTTTTCTATTGTGAATATAGCTGCAACAGACATTTTTTAAAGGAAGACATATAAGCGGCCAAAAAAACATCAAAAAATACTCTATGTCACTGATCATCAGAGAAATGCAAATCAAAACTATAGTGAAATACCATCTGATACCCATCAGAATGGCAACTATTAAAAAATTTAAAAACAAACAGATGTTGGAAAGGCTGCAGAGAAAGGAGAATGCTTGTACACTGTTGATGGGAATGTAAGCTAGTTTAACCCCTGTGGAAAGCAATTTGGAGATTTACCAAATAACTAAAAATAGACCCACAATTTGACCCAGCAATCTCCTATTGGGTATATAGCCAAAGGAGAATAAATTGTTCTACCAAAAAGATACGTGCTCATATGTTTACCACAGCACTATTCACAATAGCAAAAACGTGAAACCAATCAAGGTGCCTACAAATGGTGGACTATATAAGGAAGACATAGCATATACACTATGGAATACTGTGCAGACATAAAAGAGAAGAAAATGTCATTTCGTTAGCAGCAACATGGATGCATCTAGAGGCCAGAAACAGAAAACAAAATACTGCATGTTCTCTTTCAAAAGTGGGAACTAAATACAAGGACAAACAATGGGCCATACTAAAATGGGGAGAGAGGGAGATGGAACAAGGGCTGCAAAATCACCCATCGGACACCATGCTTACCACGTAACACGGGCAGGGTGGGTGGGCACATCAGAAACCAACATGCAATGATACATCTATGTAACAAATTTTCACATGTTCCCCTGATTTTAAAAATATATTTTTTATAAAATTAACTTAAAATAAACTGTAGCAAATTGCAAGCTAGAACTGAAATCTTCAGTTGCTTATTGCGTTTTGTAGATACAAACATACATATTTTAAAGTACATACATTAAATGAATATTATTTTCGTGAGATAAATTACACTGAGCTCTATAACAAAGTGATGTCCACAGGGAAGTGAGAAGGTTTGACTGTAATTTTATATATTTATAAGCCACTTGAACTTTCTTTTCTGTAAATAATTTGCTCATATGACTTCCAATTTTTGTATTCGTTTTTCAATATATTTTAAAAGTCTTTGAGTATTCTTAATATAATATGGACTTTAATTGAACTTACAGTTGATGAAATAATGTTATGGTGAAAAAAATAAAGTAGAAGTAAACCAACATGTTTATATCCCACTCATGATACAAATTCACAGCCAGGCAACTGGGCCTATGCGTTACCTCATGCTCACTCAGAAACCTAATTTCAAGAGCACTGCACTCTGGTCTAGGTCACTTCTGATCACCAGGGGCAAACTTAGAAGAGGGACATTTGCCCCAGACATGACACTCTGGCACATTGTACTTTGATTCAGATTTCATTGATCTAAGCAGACCAATAGTCCCACAAGCACTAAGTAAGCAATGGACAAGGAAAGTTAATTCTATCAGGTCTGGCAAGGCGACGTCAAAATATTTACTAAATAGAATGATACATATACAATCACAGCTACTTGGTAAATGTTTCCTTCCTGTCTGTTTCTTTTATCACTATGTTGGTGGAGGTAATTTCTAGACCAAAGATTTTCATGATAAAGTTGTCGATTTTATTAAACTTTATTGTCAGTGTGTGTGTGTGTGTGTGTGTGTGTGTGTGTGTGTGTGTTGTGTATTTAAAGAAATATCAGCTGCTCTCGGTGGCTCAGCCTGTAATCGGGCGCTTTGGGAGGCTGAGATGAGTGGATTGCCTGAGCCTGTGGGTTCGAGACCTGCCTGGGCAACTTGGCGAGACCTCATCTCTACAATGAATCAAAAAAAAAAAATTATCCGGGCATGGTAGCGTGCACCTGTAGTTCCAGCTACTTGGAAGGCTGAGGCAGAAGGATCGCCAGAGCCCAGCAGGTAGAGGCTGTGGTGGCCGGGAGCGTGCCGCTGCACTTCAGTCTGGGTGACAGAGGGAGAGTCCACCTCAAAAAAAATAAATAAATAAAAATAAGAACTATCTTCCTATATTGAGTAAATGAGTAAATAAAGGCATTTTACTATATATTTAAAATGTTTATAGACATGATGTTTCACAGGAATACCTTTAAATTCCCTGGAATGTTTTTCCATTTACAAGATCACTACAAGATCATAACTATTTTTCCATTTATATGAAATTTAATCTACATATTTAATTGTACCTTTTTTCAACAAAATCAGACTTTCTCTCATTACAAACACAAAAATGGACCTTTGAAAGCATTAAAAAGTAAACGTGCTCCTCTTATGCATTTTGTTAACATTGTATGAAATGCCCATTTTACTTCTTTTAAAAATTAGAAATATATTGTAATTTTTCTTTTAATTGTAAAATTAACCAGAATATTTTATTGACATTTTCCAATTCCCTGTTGTATCTTTTACCATATGACTTTCTTATGATTTAATTATTTTTCGCTAATGTAACTAATGATTTATTTATAAAAGCCTTTCATTTGCTAATGTGTTAATGGTTTTATACATGAAAATATCTTTATCATTCTCCTTTTAATTGTAGCTGAGATGGTGTAACTGTCTTGTTTGAGTCTTCATATTCCCTTGGAAGATAATGTTACTCAACTTGTTGTGGCATTTATTTCTGAAGGAATATCCATTAGCATTCTATATGTCTTTCTATTGTAGGTAATCTACATATTTTTTGACAATGTTTAAGAAATATAGTTTTAGTCTTTATATTCTGTTTTAAATAAGATGGATTTGCATACCGCAATAGGAAAAAATAGTAAAAGTTGCCGCACCAAAATAGAAACCAACATATAAAGTCTGGAAATAACAGTCAAGGCTGTTATGAGGGTTCCAAATCATCACAGACTAAGAATATTCTTGTTATTTATTTTTCTACCATCTCAACTATATGGTTTCTACCTGGTAACTCAAGGTGGATGCTTTAACTACTTTTTTTCATGTCTTCCTTACAACAAGAAGAATGGGGAAATGGATGAGGATTTCCCCAAGTAGGAACAATTCCTGAAATATGCACACAGCATCTCCACTATCATTGTACAGGACAATAAACTTCCTATCATTCTTTATATTGAGATAATATTATTTAGCTGAAGAATTATCAACTTAATATATCCCAAAATATTATTTTTCTGTTATAATAAAGGACTGAGCAAAGTCTCAGAATTTATCCATCTGTCAAGCTAAGAAGTGAACTTTCCAGAGTTTTGTAATGCTGGCAGAAAACAGAAAACTTCTGAGTCAGGATAAAGAAATTTTATTACTCACAGAACAGCAGGCAGCATAAGCCTCAGGTTCAGATTCATTCTTTTTACCTGAAAATCCCATGAGGACCACGTGGAATTGCCAGGTGGATGCTGTGACCACAGCAGGTGAGCAACTCTGTATTTAGGAAAACCTGAATCTTATAAAGGGGGCTTCTAAGCACATCAGAAAATAAATTTGCCTTCTTTTCCAGAAAGAGCCTCTGTCTTTACTTTCAAAGGCTGCTTGCTATAAAACCTCCTTAAAAGATAGTCTGGATCCAAAGCTGATAAAATTCAGAAATGCCATGGAGAATTGTATTCCCAAAACCAATTTCGTTATTCTCCTCTGAAATTTCTATCAGATATATCTTAGAGCCTGTCAATTCCTCCCTCTCTTGTTGATTTTGGTGGTTATTGTTTTAAATACTGTATTCTCATATGGAAGAATTTACATGTGCAGGTTCTTTTAAAGTGGGATTTGGGTATGGCTATGTGTGTGTGTTTACAAGGTTTTTTCTTTTTCACTATGTATTCATCCCTTCTTGTCAAATTATTTCAAAGTTCCCCATACAACCTTCCTCACTACTGAGTAAAGCACAATGTCTACCAGTGTATTTTAAAATGTCTCTCTCTCTCCACGTGATGAAGCTATTAGAGATATATTAGCTGATTACTAGTTAGTATGACTTAAGTCTTAAACCACGTTTTATATACTCAGTTCTTCTTTCTTAACCACTCAAGTAATGACTGTGGTTCCAAGAAATGACTGATATTGAGATATATGTTAGTCCTTCTACTAATATAGAAGGCAACCTGATTCCATCATTGATAGCCTTGAGATCAGAAGTCCTGGATGCCATGGCTTTGATATATTGAAAACACTATGTGTGTGTGTGTGTGTGTGTGTGTGTGTGTGTGTGTGTGTGTGTGTGTTCAGTCTTTCATCTCATTTTTCATTTTCATGAGGAAATTGTTATTTCTTTTTTTTTTATGGCTTTCTATAATTACTCTGCATTTAGAGTAGAAGTTACATGTGAAATCTAATCATAGTCCAATATTTTGATAAAAAACATTATCAATTTAATATTTATTCATTTGACATGAGCCAAACTCAAGCCAAACTTGAGTTTTGCATCTTACCAAACTTTAATCATTCAATTAGAATTAAACAAAGATAGCAGGAAACTAAGTGACAGAGACCTGTTAGTGATTATTCACTTGATTCCCTATTAATTTCTGATTCATCATTTATTATAATGTCACATGAAAAGTGGACACTGCCCACAGCACTGTCATGTGCTGCCAAAAGTAGAATTCTTTGATTTTACAAACAATTGTACATAATGATGCCTGAGTTGCTTGCCATTTAAGTGGGAGTCAGTCCCCTTCGGGAATAAAGGTAAGCTATGGGAATTAGAATTTCTTGTAGCAATAGGTGTTCTGAGGGCAGGGGGGAATTTAACAAAAGCTATCTTTTTTCCATAAATAAAACTCGTCAAAGAAAAAAGCATAAAATGAATGTTAGTAAGAGACAGCCAAAGTTCAATATATATAAAACATTGTTTAGAAAATGCCAAAGTTGCCCAAAATTGTGAGAAGTGTGTGGATAGAGTTTACAGTTATTTAAAAAAGCAACCTTAGCATAGCAAGGAATTAAAAATTAAGGCATGATAAGATAAATTTGATGGGTAGTGAAACTTGTAAAATTTTGACTCAATCTACTTCTCTTTTTATCTCTTACAGTTTCTTTACAGATTCTATGTTTTTGGCCTTTCTTCAAAGAAAGGCCACAATAGCTTAACAATGAATCAACCAACAAACAACACTTGATTGATTCTCTTTGCTCTTTGGTTTGTGTGTTTTGAGTCCTGAATTGGAACAAACAATATCACACTTCAGAAGGATAACAAAGTCTTTTGTTGTGTTTTGAACTTTCTCCTGTATTTCAGGAGACTTGGTTACCAGGAAGAGCAACTTTCAACTATGGAAAATAGAAGGAGAAATTTAGGTTAAACTGAAGATGCGTCATCTAATATCATGATATACATCTAACGATTATAATGACTAATTTCAGACACGGTGACTTTTCTGGTAATAAAGAAATCAGTCATGGGATGAACTAGGGGTGAATGTGTTTGGTTATGGAAGAAATTCATATTTTAAGTGAATCTTTAGCTTTATCTGGCATCAAAAATTGTCAACACTTTTATAATTTTTTGTACTGTGATTTACTATTCTTATTTTCAAGAAAGAATAAAAAGAAGAATGAAATAAAATGTTTCCTGTACAGTTGTTCTCCCTAATTTCTAAATTGTATATTCCAGAAAATGTTATTAGTTCAAAGAATCCATAAGATAAGCTTCAAGCAGAAAATACGTCTTTGTAATTTTTTTTTCTTTCAAATTGAATGAGTGATATATGGGAACTATTTTCCTTTTCTAATCCGTACTCTTAACAATGTATAAATAACCTTAAAGTAAACTCAGTTTCATAATACAATCTTTCTCAACTCTTCCAATACCATATTAACGAATATAAAGGAATTATTCTCTTACTTTAAAAACCCTGCCAGTGTTTACTCTATAATATGATTTTAACCATCTTTATCAGAGGAAAAAAGAGAAAAAACAAAAACAAAAAAAACCTCTTCTCTCAAATTTAGCACTATAAAAGTAAACAATTAACGTTAGTCTTTTAATTCAAAAGAATAAAATATTAACTGGTATAGAGAGTCATCTGGGAAAAGTAACTTCCAATTTACCTCACTTTGGAGTATTTTATTCCTGTTTCCGTTTATTGCTTTTCCTAGGCTTGCCTTAGTCTTCCTCCATCCCTCCATCCATTCTCTTTCCATTCTCCCTTTCTTCCCTCTCTTCTTTCCACAAATTTCTGTAAAATACTCCTGTATGTCAGGAACTCTTTTTATCCAAGTACAAAGATGAAACTCTAGACACTATCAGTCTGTTAGGAAACTGACATTCAAATAGATAACTACAGCATAATATGAATATTTTCCTAGCATAAAGTGAATACTGTCCTGTTTAATATTTTATGCTTCATTTTTCCATCCATTAGCTTTTTTTGGACTAGGCAAGTTTATGATTTTGCTAAATTGTGGTTATGTAACATTTATTCCTTGGAATGGACAAGATATTTCTCATATGCTGTGTGTATTGCTTCCTTATTAAATCTAAAGAAAAGTTCACTTAGTTTTGTCTTTTTTCCCCTTGAATTTCTTCAATTTTTCGTGGGTAAGATAAATTAAACCAAATCTATATCTTTATTAAATATAACACATAAGAGACAAATAAAAGCCTGCTACTGTAGACAATAATTATGTCAAAGTACATTTGCTTTCATTTTACAAAGGAATGCCAACTTCCCATTAAAAAGCCAATCTTGTATTTAAAAAGGTTAAATACTATAATATTTAACATAATTCTTGGGGGTTAAATTTAGAATGAAGAATATGTACAAGAAAGAGCAATTTCTGGCCCTGATGAATTGTACTTAAAGAAAAATTGAACCCATCATCAGTGACTTTATGTTCCTAAATTGCTGTAACATTGTAACTTGTGAATTTGTACAGAACAGTTTTTTATACATCTTTAAAAAGACATACTGATAAAGAATTCAACTCAGGCATTAAAGATGAAATAGTAATGCCATAGAATATATTGGCATGGAAGATGGTAAATAAAAAAATGCAGGTTTTAAAATAATGACTATAGTAGGAAGTATACATGCATATGGCAATACAGGAAGTATATTCTCCAGTTTGCAGATAAGATCAAGCAACATGAAATGAAATCATCAAATTTTATTGATTAACTTTTCCAGTTGCATAATATGGAAACTCTTTAGAGAAATAGCTTGCAATTAAAAAAAAAAGAGCAACAATAACAAAAAGAAATGTATCTTCCACCTCTTCTAAAGAGGCTTATAAAAAACTTTTCTAGTGTCTTTCATTATTGTCACCTTCTTTGATACTTTATTTTGCAACCACTCTTAATTAAGCCTTTATACTCAAGTTCATTATTCTGAACAGAAAAATGACATCACGCCACCTGTGTCATACTGTCTTCGATTCACACCCTCTCTTAACCAGTTGTAAAACAACTTGTGGACCTAAATACTTTCCCCTGACATACTAAGTAAGATCAAATGTAAGCTGAAAAATAAATCTGCTGTTTATGTGTAAGTTTATATATTTAAAAAATTGAAAAAATGTAACCAGGGTATTAGTAAAAATTATTCTGAATATTAATAATACAATATATTCCTCCTTATTTTATTTAATTTGTTTTTCCTCTTGTGAACATATATTTATTTTAGAAAGGAAGAATAACTACAAAATAAATTTGAGAAGTTAAAGTACATAAAATCACCAACTGTCAAATAATAAAATAATAAGTCATTTAGTTTAGTTAACATTAACCAAAGATAAACTGCACTGGCCCAAATATCAATGAAAAGTAAAAGGAATCTAAGTAAAATCAATATTTTTAAATTAAGCATGTATATATTGAATATTTCACTAATTCTAGTATTTTGACATAAGTTTATTATTCTAGGGTATGTCTTGCTATGAAAACTTAAATTATTCAGCTCTATGATACTAATATGATTTAATGATTATTTTTTAATATTTGTTTTCATGTAGATCACAGTGTGGAAATATATTGCTAAACATGTGTTTATTATAAAGTATGGTGAGTCTTATAGCAGACTGACACGAGGGGAATATGGAAGAGGAGCCTAATTTAGTTCAGGTGTCTAGAACATTCTTCCTAAGGAAATAAACTTTAAACTGAGATACACAATATAAAAAATAGTTTCTACAGAACAAGAAGAAAGATGGTATTTTTGCAAAGAAAATGTTACTACCACATTCGCATTTAAAAAAGAATTGTGAAAGTGAATAATATCCTTCCTATCAATAAATGTATATGGAACACATTCAACTTAAAGAGAGGGTTAAATAATTTCCTAAATAATATTACTCATAATTCAGAAATCTCAATAGTTTTATATAACACTATTGAAAAATGTGTATGTACTTTATATATATGCCATTGTTAGATAGCATAATAACCTTATTGTTTATTGTAAATAAATTCACATTGTGTTTCTATTTCTTCCTCTTCCCCAGTGGCTATAAGAATTGTATTTTATGCATGTAACTCTATTCAAAAAGGTGTTTGTATGAATATCAGTAGGTGGATTTATGTGTTTATCTTTTCATTCCTTATTTTCCATGGTTAACTATCATGTAAATAAATATTTCTTATCCAAATAAAGGATATTAGATGTGCCTAATGTATAATTCATTTTTGTATGTATAACAATGTTAAACAGTATAAGAATTAAAGCAAGGTCAAACTAATTTCTATTGCTTCTTTTTTTTAATAGGTCAAAATTATGTGAATATGTGCAACAATAGGATTATTTACTACTACCCAGTAGCTCCCAGCAATTGACAAAGTTTAACAAATGAAAACTAGTAGTGAGTTACCACTTTCTATTCACCTAGCGTTCCCAAAAAACACATATAACTTTGTCTTAATTTCATGTTCAGCTGATTCTACAACTCCTGGAGACAAAGTTATCCTCATAACAACAAGAATGAAAATATAGAATGTAAATAATGTCTATAAAAAGACTTTTCAATGAATTCTAGAAACAAAATATGTCATTTATTTTGCTTTGCTGAAAATACTGTGATGTCCATTATTACACACTCAATCAACCTTAAGAAATTATACTATAGGCAAGTAAAAATAGTACAGTTTGAATTAGAAAAAAATACATATTAATAATTTTTTAATATTACTCATATGGCCCTTCCCTAGCATAGGATGTATTAACTCTTTTAAACACTAGGGAAACACTTAATCTACTGGAGAACTTAATTTAATAGGACCCTGGGAAATTGAAAAACAACTTAGTGGGAGAATCTGACTTATTAGTTCAGTGATGCAGCACCCAAAGGTACTGAATTTTAAATGAATTCCTGAACCTAATAAATCATCCTGACTGTCAAGCAAAATATAATTTGTGAAAAATTTATTACCCATGATTATCATGTATTAAACATAAGGTTTAAAATCTAAGCAAATGTTATACTCCAAGTTGGATAAATACTCTAGATTGCAAGGAGTCTTTAATGTGTTTTGACATCAAGTCAGCCACAGCAGAGTTTATATTTCTAATGAACATCATCTCAGTCTTTGATATCTCATCCTTTTCTTATCATTCAGAGCACTGAAACCATCTCTAATCACGTCACATATATCATTGTGCTTTAACTACTAAATCCATTCATTCATCTCCTTCTAGACGTCCATATATCTCCTTAGCTTGACCAAAGCCCTCAGTGTCAGTTTGTAGATGATAAAAAATAACATAGACTCTAAAGGAAGGGTTTATAGTCACAAAATGCACCCTGAAATATCTAAAATCAGATTTGTGGTTTATACCTGTCTTTTACTGCAGCAATAAAATTCAATGAAACATTATGTTTTTAACTCCTATCTTGACCAAATAGGCCATCCCATATTTGAAAGAAGAGATTATCTTCATTCATTTTTATACATAGAAAAGAGAGTAAAAATACTCAAAAATCTAGCCCTAACATTTTGATCTTATCATAAACTTAAACCCTAGTGGAATTCATGAAGCAATTATTGAAATTTATAATTTACTGATACAAAAGTTGATAAGCATCTATTGTGTAGTAATCTACAAAATCATACTAAATATAATTCACATCTTAGCTAAAGCAAATCATACTCTAGAGATTTACATATATATCTCAAACACCAAAAGGTAAAATGTCTAGAAAAATTTTCATCATGTCTAATTTGTCATTATTAACAATCTCTATATAATTGATTAGAATTATTAAGACAATTCAAACATAATTTTTTAAATGTTTAAATGTATTTATAAAACCTATTATGAGAGAAATATCAAACAGTTTTTTTAGAAAAATATTCAGTTCATCATACTTTATAAATGACAAATATTGTTTACATTATGCATTTATATAATAATTGATACAAAAATATAGTAGATAAATATACAAGAATGTTTATACTTTAGAAAGTGTTCACACATAATTTCTTTTTTTCTTCCTCTTTTAATTTTTATTTTAAAATTGTGGGGTACAATTCAGGGTTAGATATAAAAGTATTCAAGGGCAGGTACCCTTGTTGATGTGGTGTGCTCCCCCTTCCCCAGGCAGATATCGACTACTGTCAATCCTACCACCCCAACCCCCTTTCCCCCCTCGCAGTTTCCTGCTACTGTCAATCCTTTTCTTATAGTATTATGGTAGTCGTTCAAGATCCACTTATAAGTGAGAACATGTGATACTCAGCCCTTTGTTTCTATGAGAGATCACTCAGTATTATAAACTCTAATTCCATCCAGGTTGCTGCAAAGTTCGTGATTTTGTTCTTTATTGCTGCATAATATTCCATTGTGTATGTGTACCACATTTTGTTTTATCCAGTCCTCTTTTGATGGGCAGCATGGTTGGTTCCATGTTCTTGCTATTGTGAATAATGCTGCAATAAACATATGTGTGCAGGTATCTTTTTTATAAAGTGACCTGAGTTCTTCCAGGTATATTCCCAGTTAGAGGGATAGCGGGGTCATATGGAAGTTCAATTTTTAGAACTTCTAGGAATTGTCACACTGATTTCCACAGAGGCTGCACTAGTTTACAATCCCCCCAACAGTGTAGAAGTGTTTCCTTTTTGCCACATCATCTCCAGCATCTGTTATTTTTTGAGTTATTGATGATGGCCATTCTGACTGGAGTTAGGTGGTATCTCAGTGTAGTTTTAATTTGCATGTCTTTGATGACTAGTAAGGCTGAACATTTGTTCATGTACCTGTCTGCTGCTTATATGTCTACTTTTGAGAAGTGTCTATTCATATCTTTTGCCCACTTTGTAATGGGGCTGTTTGTTTTTTTCGTTTCAGCATGTTTGAATTCCTGTAGATCCTTGATGTTAGGCCTTTGTCAGACATGGAGTTGGCAAATATTTTTTCCCAGTGTGTGGGTTGTCTCCCTGCTCTCTAGATGGTTTCTTTGGCTTTGCAGAAGCTTGTCAGTTTAATGAGGTCCCACTTGTCTATCTTATCTCTTATGGCCTGGGCACTTCAGGTTTTGATCAGGAATTGGTTGCCAGTTCCAACTTCCATAAGAGTGTCTCTTGCATTTTCTAAAGTTTTCACAGTTGGAGGTTTCGCATTAGATCTGTGATCCATTTGGAGTTAATTTTTGTGTATGGGGATAGGTAGGAGTCCTGTTTCAATCTTCTGCACGTGGTCAGTCAGTTCTCCCAAAACTGTTTGCTGAATAGGTTCTCCTCTCCTGAGTAGTGGGTGGTGGAACTTTGTTGAAGATGAGTTGGTTGAGAAATTGAGGTTTTGCTTCTAGAATCTCTATTTGTTCATAGACTATTACATTGGTCTATATGCCTTTTCTTGTACCAATACCAGGCTGTTTTGATTATTGTAGCTTTATAATAAAGGTTAAAGTCTGGAGTGTGATACCGCCTGCCTTGGGGTTTTTTTTTTGTTGTTGTTGTTGTTTTGTTTTTCTGAGGATTTTTTTTGGTGATTTGTGTTTCCATATGAATTCCTGTATTGTTGTTTCCAGGTCTGAAAAGAATGTTGCTGATAATTTCATGGGTATTGTATTCAATCTGTAGATTGCCTTGGGTAAAATGGACATCTTAACAATGTTTATTTTTCCAATCCATGAGCATGAAATATTTTTCCACTTGTTTGTGTCATCTTTGATTTTTTTGAGCAGTGTTTTGTAGTTTTCATTGTACAGTTCTTTCACATCTCTGGTTAGGAAGATGCCAAGGAATTTCATTTTTTTTGTGGCTTTTGTGAATGGAATTGTGTTTTTATTTGGGTTTCTGTTGGTTTATCATTGGTGTATAGAAATGCGATTGTCTTTTGCACATTTATTTTATACCTTGAGACTTTCCCAAAGTCCTTTACCAGTGCAAGGAGGTTTTTGGCAGATTCTCTTGGGTTTTCAAGGTATAAAATCATGTCATCTGCAAAGAAGGATAACTTAACTTCCTCTTTAAATATTAGGATTTCCCCTGATCACTTTTTCTTGTCTGATTGCTCCAGCTAGAACATCCAAAACTATGTTGAACAAGAGAGGTGAGAGTGGGCATCCTTGTCTTGTTCTAGTTTTCAGGGGAAATTGTTCCAATTTTTGTCTGTTTGGGAGTATGCTGGCTGTGGGTTTCTCATAGATGGCTCTTACTATTTTGAGGTATATTCCACCTATCCCTAGCTGTTCAAGGGTTTTTAATCAAGAAGGGGTGTAGGATTTTATCAAAAACTTTTTCTGCATCTAATGATATAATAATGTGTTCTTTGGTTTTACATCTGTTGATCTATTTAAATACGTTTATGGTCTTAAAAATGTTGAACCAGTCTTGCACCCCAGGGATGAAGGCTACTTGGTCATGATGGAAGATTTTTGAGATGTGTTGTTGAATGTAGTTTGCTAGAATCTTGTTGAGAATTTTAGCATCTATGTTCATCAAAGATATTGACCTGTAGTTCTCTTTCTTTTTTGGATCTTTACCTGGCTTAGGTATCAATGTGATGTTAGCTTCATAAAATGATTGGGGAAGAGTTCCATCTTTCTCAATCGCCTGGAATACTTTCAATAGGATTGGTATAAGTTCCTCCTTATATGATTTGTAGAAATATGGTGGAAAGTCATCTGTTCCAGGTTTTTTTTCTTAGGTAGTTTTCTTATAATATAGTCAATTTTCTTGATTGTTATTGGTCTATTTAGGGTCTCAATTTCTTTTAGTTTCAACCTAGGGAAGTTGTGTCTTGTCAGAAAGTCCTCCATTTCCTTTAGGTTTTCAAGTCTGTTTCCATAATCTTTAGTATTTCTTCATGGTCAGTTGTGACCTCATCTTTTGTGTTTCTGATTGAGTTTATTTGGGCTTTTTCTCTCTTTTTCTTGGTCAGTTTGCTAAGGAACCATCAATCTTATTTATCCTTTCAAAGAACGAACTTTTTGTTTCATTGAGTTTTTGTATTATCTTTTTGTCTTCTATGTCCTGGAGTTGGGCTTTTATTGTGGTGATCTGGATTATTCTGCTGAAGTTAAGGTTTTGGTGGCCTTGCATTTCCAGCTTCCTTAGGTAATTTGGTAGGCTGTTAACTTGTGATCTTTCCATTTTCTTCATATGTGTTTGTGTAAATATGAATTCCTCTCTTTTCTTCATGTGTGTTTGTACAGATATGAATTCCCCTCTTACTACAGCATTCATTACATCCCAGAGGTTTTGGAAAGGTTTTGGTAAGATGTTTCTTCATTTTCATTTGTTTTCAGGTACCTTTTAATCTCTGTTTTGATTTCATTGTTGACCTAGGAGTTGCTTAGCATCATACTCTTTAGTGTCAAAGTCTTTGTGGGTTTTGGGGGAACTTTGTTGGTATTGATATTTATTCTTATTCCACTATGGTCTGAGAAGGTGGATGACAAAATTACAATCTTATAAAATTTTTTTATGTTTGATTTATGGCCAATAATGTTGTTGATCTTGGAGTATGTTCCATTTGGTGATGAGTAGAATGTATACTCTGTGGTCATTGAGTGGAGTGTTCTGAGATTATCATTACATCTGTTTGTTCAAGTGTCCCATTAAGGTTGCAGATCTCCTTGCTGATTTTTTGTCTTGATGATCTGTCCAGGGCTGTGAGTGGGATATTAAAGTCCCCAGCTATGATAGTATTAGAGTTAATATCTTTTTTAAGTTTGCCTAGAAACTCCTTTATGAAAGTTGGTGCTCCTTTGTTGGGTATATATATGTTTAGCATGCATATTTCATGCTGATGGATTGAACCTTTTATCATTAGATAGTGACTTTCTTCATAGTTTTAAATTTTTGATAACAGTGTAAGTTCTTAGGGATTGAATGTCTGGGAAAGCCAGGCTCTGTGGCTCAGCCTGTAATTCTGTACCTTGGGAGACTGAGGTGAGTGAATTTCCTGAACCCGTGGGTTCGAGACCCACCTGGGCAACTTGGCGAGACCTCATCTCTACGATAAATCAAAAATCAGCTGGGCATGGTAGTGCATGCTTGTAGTTCCAGCTACTTGGAAGGTTGAGGCGGAAGGATCGCCAGACCCCAGCAGGTCGAGACTGCAGTGGCCGGAAGTGGCCACTGCACTCCAGTCTGGGCAACAGAGTGAGATTCTGACTCAAAAAAAAAAAAAGAATATCTGGGAAAGATTTTAATTTTAATTCTCCCTCACTGATGAAGCTTGGTTTAGCTGGGTAGCTTATTCTTGGTTGAAATTGATTATCTTTGAGAACTTTGAAGATTGGGCTCCAAACTCTCCTAGCCTGAAGGGTTCTGTAGATAAATCTGCTGCTATTCTAATTGGTCTTCCCCAGTAGGTAGTCTGACCTTTATCTCTTGCTGCCTTTAGGACTTTTTCTTTTATACCTATTTTGTTTAGGTGAATTATTTTGTATCTAGGAGTTGGTCTCATTTGTTGTCTCGCAGGGGTTCTTTGATTCTCTAGTGTTTGAATGGTCACATCACTGATGAGATGAGGGAAGTTGTCTTGAACAGTTTCATGGAATGTTTGTTCCAGGGTGGTCTCTGTCTCCCTTTCTGCCACAGGAAGTTCAATTACTCTTAGGTTCAGCCTTTTGAAGTAATTGCTTATCTATTAAAGGTTTTGTTCTGTATTTTTAAGCTTCTTTTTTATGTTTTTGACAGTCTGGGTTAGTTCTATATTTTAGTCCTCAAGCTCTGAGATTCTTTCTTCTGCTTGGTTAATTCCTTTTTCCATGCTTATCATTTTGCTATTTATTTTATTAACTGTGTTCTTTACTTCTGTCATCTCAGTTATCAACTCCTTCATTCTTAATCTCATCAATTCTTTTTACTCTCTATTAATATCTTAGTTCTGGGTTTGTAGTTTGAGACCAGTCATTCTGTGGACTCTTCATTTTTTGTATTCTGAAATCTGTTTTCCCAGTATTTGACCTTACAGGGGTCTGTGAGAGACCCATATTCTTCTTTTTGCTCTACATTGTTTGTGTAGATTTTCCTCCCTCTCCCTACTTTTATCCCTCCTCTTCTTTAATTCTGTTTTTCAGGGATGGTGGGTTTGCTTTTACTTGTTTTTGCTCATCTCCTATTCTTTCTTATGTGGATCTTCTGGCTTTGTTCACTTTTGAAGCTGGACTGTTGTTTGGGGGCTATACTTTTTGTGGTTTTGAGATTTAGTTGAGGGGGGAGCTGTGATTCAGAATCTATCTGCAGATCCCAGTATCCAACAACAAGCATATGGGCACCCTGGAACCCACTTCCCACTACCTTACAATCTGTCCATGCAATGGGGATTGAGGTTTGCTCCCTGGAACAAAATGAGGTAAGGAAAAAAAAATAATGGAAGATGGAAGGGGGTAGTCAAGAGGAAAATGGAGTGAGAGAAGAGGAAGGGGAAAACAGACAGACATACCAACTAACAAATGAAAAGAGACACAAAGACAGAAAAGAGAGGAGAAAAAAAACACCAACCCTTCAGGTAATCACACAAACACACAGTCCAACAAAATCCTGTCTTTGTGTTTTCTTCCCCTACACAAACAGGGTGTCTAAAGAATGAAAAGCAGAAAAAAAATCAGTAAAATAACAAAAGCAAACCCGGTATGAAAATGTTATCAAATCCAGAATGAAAGCGAGAAAAAAAAACCTAAACAAAAAGCAACATTCTTCCCAGATCTAGAAAAAATAATGCAGAAATTCATATGGAAAAAAATTAATGACCAAGAATGTCCAAAACAATCCTCAGCAAACAAAATAAAACAAAGAACAAAACAGGCGATATCACACTCCCAGACTTTAAATTTTATTATAAAGTTACAATAATCAAAACAACCTGGTAGTGGTGTAAGAACGGGCATATAGACCAATGGAATAGAATTGAGATTCCAGAAGCAAAACCTTAATTTCTCAACAAGCTCATTTTCTTTCTTTTTTTTTTTTTTTTTTAAGTTGGAGTCTCACTCTGTCTCCCAGACTGGAATGCAGTGGCCGCTCCTGGCCACTGCAGCCTCCACCTGCTGGGCTCCGGCCATCCTGCCGCCTCAGCCTTCCCAGTAGCCGGAATTACAGGCATGCGCTACCACGCCCAGCTGATTTTTTTTTTTATTTATTGTAGAGATGAGGTCTCGCCAAGTTGCCCAGGTAGGTCTCGAACCCATGGGCTCAGGCAATCCACTCACCTCAGCCTCCCAAAGGCACAGGATTACAGGCTGAGCCACCGAGCCCGGCTAACAAGCTCATTTTCGACAAAACCTTTACTACCTACCACTGTGGAGATGAGAACCTATTTACTAATGGTGCTGAGAAAACTGGCTGACAACATGCAGAAGATTCAAACAGTATCCCTATCTATCCCCATATAGAAAATTAACTCTAAATGAATCAGAGACCTAAATGTAAAACCTAAAACATTAAGAACCTTAGAAAATTTAGGAGACACTCTTATGGAAGTTGGAATGGGCAACCAATTCCTGAGCAAAACCTGAAATGCACAGGCCATAAGAGATAAGATAGACAAGTGGGACTTCATTAAATTGACAAGCTTCTGCAAAGCCAAAGAAACCATCAAGAGAGCAGGGATATAACCCACACATGGGGGAAACAAACTTGCCAACTCCATGTCTGACAAACACCTAATATCAAGGATCTACAAGGAACTCAAACGTGCTGAAAAGAAAAAAAAAAAACAAAAAAAAACAGCCCCATTACAAAGAGGGCAGAAGGTATGAATAGACACTTCTCAAGAGAAGACATATGAGCAGCTAATAGATACATGAAAAAATGTTCAGCTTCACTAGTCATCAAAGAGCTGCAAATTAAAACTACACTGAGATGCCACCTAACTCCAGTTTGAATGGCCATCATCAATAACAAAAAATAACAGATGCTGGAGAGGATGTGGCAAAAAGGGAACAACTTCTATACTGTTGGTGGGAGTGTAAACTAGTACAGCCTCTGTGGAAAATAGTGTGGCGATTCCTAAAAGTTCTAAAAATTGACCTTCCATCTGACCCCGCAATCCCCCTACTAGGAATATACCTGGAAGACTCCAAATCATTCTATAAAAAAGATACCTGCACATGTATGTTTGTCGCAGCATTGTTCACAATAGCAAGAACATGGAACCAACCATGCTGCCCGTCAAAAGAGTACAGGATAAAAAAACTGTCGTACATATGCATGATGGAATATTATGCAGCTATAAAGAAGAACAAAATCATGAACTTTGCGGCAACCTGGATGGAATTAGAGTCTATAGTACTGAGTGAACTTTCACAGAAGCAAAGATCTGAGTACAGCATGTTCTCACTCATAAGTGGTCCTTAATCAACTACTGTAAAATATAAGAAAAAGATTGAGAGTAGCGGGAAACTATGGGCATAGGGGGGCAGGGAAGTGGGAATTAACAATAGTTGCTATCTGCCTGGGAAAGGGGGGCACACCTAATCAACAAGGGTACCTGCACAGTAAATATTTGTATACCTAACCCTTAACTGTACCCCACAATTTTAAAATTAAAAAAAAGAAAGAAGAAAAAGTAATCAGTAAAATAACAAAAGCAAATCAAGTATGAAAACGTTATTAAAACCAGAATGAAAGAGGAAAAAGAAAAACTTAAACAAAAAGCAAACAAAAGAGAGCAAAACCAGCAGTCAAAAACAAAAAACAAAAAAAAACCCCACAAGGAATTGAACTGGCTCTACAGTCCGTTCCTCTATGTCCAAAGTTCCTTCAGCTCTGATCGTAGCTACCCCCTCTCCTCTGCTCTCCTCACAGGCAGATAACCCTTTCTGGGCATAAGTCAGAAGATCCGGTTTCACCGGGCTTGCTTCCTGTCAGGTCTGCCACACAGATCTGAGTTGTCTGTGTCTGATTCAGCCTGGGGGAGGGGCCTCTGTTCTCCTGGTTTGATGAGATTACCTTAGTCAACAAGTTGGAGGCTAAACTGAGCTGGGTGGGGCAAGGCAAATCTCTGCCTGGTCCTGGGTCAAAGAAAATGGCTATAGCGGGCAGCTCCTCACTGGGCTCCTCTCTGGCTTTCCCGAACCTCTGTCTCCACTGTTCAGATTTGGGCTCCAGCTGATCCATTATGACAGGTGATGGTATGGGCCAGGTGCCAAATGATGTGAATCAGCTGGATTCAGCAGGCTTTTCTCAGATGCCTTCCTGTGAGCAGCAGAGAATCCTGCACACAATCTTGCCAGGTGGTCTCCAATCTCAGGGCAGTAGGGGCTTGCACTCGCCCTCAGAGGGGGAACCTGGGTGCATGCACCCAAGTATCCCCTCAGATGGACTTTCATGCTCCCACCAGCGCCCACCCACTCACTCAGAGAGTCTTTATGAACACTGCCTCCGTGGAGACTTACAGTCCAACCTGTCAACTGCCATCTGAAGTCTCCTCCTCACATATAATTTTCAAAGGGATTTTTAAAAGTCCTCTTCCTTATTTTAATGATAATTAACAATGTATTCACTTATCCATTTATAAGCATATTCAATGTGTAATTTAAGTTTCTCTTTAGGCACGGTCTATAGCAGTAAAAGAAATCAGTCTTTATCCTAGAAATCTTTTTTTTTTTTTTGAGTTGGAGTCTCACTCTGTCGCTCAGACTGGAGTGCAGTGGCTGCTCCAGGCCACCGCAGCCTCACCTGCTGGGCTCTGGCGATCCTTCCGCCTCAGCCTTCCGAGTAGCGCGCTACCACACCTGGCTAATTTTTTGATTTATTGTTGAGATGAGGTCTCGCCAAGTTGCCCAGGCGGGTCTTGAACCCGGGGGCTCAGGCAATCCGCTCACCTCAGCCTCCCAAAGCGCTGGGATTACAGGCTGAACCACTGAGCCCGGCCGAGAACTCCTTTTTTTAATTATCCAGTTGGAGGACGATAGAAGATTAGACAGATAGATAGATGGATAGAGATAGAGATATATTTATATCTTAAGTGGAAATATGTTGAATTTAAAAATTATTATTAGGGACCAAGAAGTCTGGAAATATGTGCAAAGAGAGATTTTTAAACAGGAGAAAGAGCATGTAAGGGGTGAGGGTGTCTTTGGCATGTTCAAGGACAGCAAAGAACAATGTAGACAGTCTAGCACTGTTCGATCTGGTTGTGAATTGGCTGGGTAGTCAGGGTTTACAGGGTATTTATAGGACTTGCTACGAATTTTGACTTTTATTCTAAGTGAAAAGTGAAACAATTTTAAAATGTGTGTCAAGTGCCAATTTATAGTAATCTATTCAGTGGTTTGTCAGTAATCTAGGTCAAGAGGAATTTCATATGATTTTAGCCCCACAAAATAAGGAATTTTCTCTTTTTCTTTCTTTCTTTCTTTTTTTCTTTCTCTCTCTCATTCCTTCCTTCCTTCCATCCTTCCTTCCATCTTTCTCTCTTTCTCTTCTTCCCGCCCACCTTACCCTCTTTCCTTCCCTCCCTCTCTCCCCCCTCCATCCCTTCTTCCTCCCTCTTTCTTTCTTTCCTTCTTTCTTTCTTTCTTTCTTTCTTTCTTTCTTTCTTTCTTTCTTTCTTTCTTTCTTTCTTTTTTTCTTTCTTTCCTTCTCTTTCTTTCCTTCCTTCCTTCCTTCCTTCTTTCTTTCTTTCTTTCTTTCTTTCTTTCTTTCTTTCTTTCTTTCTTTCTTTCTTCCTTTTTCTTTCTTTCTTTCTTTCCTTCTTTCTTTCTCTTTATTTCTACTGTTGTATCAAGAACAAACATGTCAGAGATGTCAGAGATGCTGTTGCCACCCAAGAATTCTGTGTCTATTGAATGAATGGCAGATTGAATGAGAGTTGCAACATGGACAAGAGTAGAAGGTGCATTTCTGAGTATAGTTTGGAGATAGATTTTCTGGTAGATTATCTATAGGATGGATTATAAGAGACAGTATATTAAAAATAAATATTTTGGACTGAGTAACTGGAATAATGTGACTGTCATTTACTGAGATAGGAAAAAGTGTAGGAGATGAGTTGAGGAGCAAAGTGGAAAAGTGAGTTTTGGAACCAATTGGTTTGAAATATTAACAGATTTCCAGATGGATATACTACATTAACGAGGCAGTTGAGTGTGTAAAAGTATTGCACGTGAGAATATGTTTATTGTTTCACTGATTACAGAGCAACAATTTCACATTGACCTTAATTCTTCTGATGACATCAGGTTAAGTTTTTGTTTTCCATGATAAACCTAATAAAAATAGAGAAAACCAAGACTTGTCTAAGTGACATGTACAGTATCATTGTATTATTTAAATCATTGTGTTACATGCAAACTTCAGGTTACAAAAGGTTTATGGGACAGCAACACATTTTGTTAGCACTAGGGGAAGAGAGGCTAGAAGACATAGGGACAAACTAGGCACTGATGACAATGTATGAACAAGGAAACCTAAGTTCATGGAAGATTCAGCTGATTTTGTCTTTTCAGATGGATCAAAGCCCCCCAACTCTTCAGCTTTATATTGTAAATGGGCTATAGAGTGACAATAAATTTAGTCAAATTAAAGTCCTAATTTATTTTTAATACTTAAAAATGAAATGGAAAACTGAGGGAATAAATGTATACATAGCACTTAACAGATGTATTTTTTGGTTATTAGTTTCAAAAAATCACATGGTGTAAAACAAATACAATGAGAATTTAAGTAAACTTCAGTTAATTCTCCAATAAATAAAACACGATGCTACAAAAACCATGGCCATGTCTGTATGCTAGAGGTCTTTAGTTATTACATGTGTTTAGGAAAAATATCTTCTATATGCAATTTCTAAAGAAATCCTGGTGAGAAGGGGCAAGGAGCATATTTATCTAATTTTAATGTAACAAATAGCACTATTTGGGACTGGATTTTAGTGGAAATAATATCTGCCGGATAATAAGATTGAAAACTGTCCTGGAGACATAAAAAAATTGGTAGTTAAAAGTAAACCTCCACTTGATAAATTTTAAATTCCTATATCAGCTTCCAATGCATGCTATTTCTAAAAGTTAACTATAGATAACACCCACATTCAAAAATCTAGCAAAACATACTGATGAAAACCCTGATCTGGAGATTTTTATTTTTAATTGTTGCTCCTTTTTGCCTACATTTTCAAGAAAAAATGTAAATTGACAAAGTAATGGAAAAAATGGGAAAGACCTCCAGATCTGTTGAATGATGACCTCTATTAACAATTTGATGTGTAAATTCAGTCTATGCCCAATGCCTGCATTGAAGCCCAAGCTTAATATGTCTTGAGATAATTGTAACTGATGATACTCATGATCATGCTTAACACTTCAAGTTATTTTAAAGACCACACACAGACCCTACTCCAGAATTGCTTGTTCTCTGTTTTTTGGTGATGTTTTTTGAGTTGGAGTCTCACTCAGTTGCCCAGACTGGAGTGCAGTGGCCGCTCTCGGCCACCGCAGCCTCGACCTGCTGGGCTCCGGCGATCCTTCCGCCTCAGCCTTCCAAGTAGCCGGAATTACAGGCATGCGCTACCACACCCGGCTGATTTTTTGATTTATTGGTAGAGATGAGGTCTTGCTGCCCAGGCGGGTCTCGAACCCATGGAGTCAGGCAATCCACTCACCTCAGCCTCCCAAAGGCGCGGGATTACAGGCTGAGCTACCGAGCCCGGCTTGTTCTCTGTTTGTTTAATTAACACAGATATTTCTAACTAACGCTTCTCTATTTGCATAAGTTACAATAAAATGGAGCTAAAACTACCCTGAACACTTTACTTAAAAATAACCTGTTATTATAGACTAATAGCTTATTTTATAAAATGAACACTGAGTTATTTTTCTAGCATATATTCTTATATTAATACATGATATTTATTCTAGAATTTCATAGTAAATATTAAAAATGACTTGAGTCAATATACTATTATTGTGGTATGAACATTTCATAAATGGTAGAGATATGTGGTATGCTTTTCATTAGATTTTTATACTGCATACCTAAAAGTACCATTTGCCTTGTTAAGAACAATGGATTAGATGTCATGAACAACCATCTGAAATCCAGAAATACTTTAATAATAAAGAGCCATTTGTTTGATGATAACAATCCATTCAGTTCATCTGCTTAGCATATAAATGAAAAAACATGGATCAAAGTGATTACTATAAATTGATTAGCTCTCTACCAAGTGCTAATGCAACTTAGGCTAATGCTAGCATTTGTTATATAGAAATATCTTATAAAATTTATATATTTATTCAAAATCATTTTAGTTAAGTTCACATCTAACTGTATATCCAATATTTATAGCATTGTTATTAAAAGTAAAAGCAATAAAAAAAGTGAAAAAGCAAGAGCGAAATGCCTTTTTAGATCATCATAATGACATTTATTAAATCACAGGGTTTAGTTGAAATTATGTAATTTAATGTAAAACATACTCAAAATGTTTATCTTAATATAAATTGTTTAAAAGGAAGACTTTGTTAACTACAGAATTAACAGAATTGTTATTAAATATATCATTTGTCTGTGAATATTTTTCTAACTAATCTATTTTGTAGCTTCTAAATCTCCTATTGCTTTATTCAGTTCTCTAATTCTACTGATTACTACCCTTAATACAATTATTCCTTTTTTTTTTTTTTTTGCTGGACTTCACAACTCAAGGATAACTTAACATATTGAAGCCTTCTTAAAATAGGTAATAGTGTTCAAAATTTTCTTTAAAGGAGCTAAAAATATTGTGCTGCTCTAATTTGGTGTGTCATTTTAAGTTATACAAGCCGGTTTAAAGGACAAGAGAAGACCAAGGCCTAGAGTGGGTAACATTGAATATTGGCAAGTTATAATTTAAAATTCTTACGTATTACTACATAGGAGGAAACAATATTTCACATGAATGCAGCTTTGTACATTTTGTTTTGTTTTGTTTTGAGTTGGAGTCTCTCTCCGTTACCTAGACTGGAGTGCAGTGGCACACTCAAGGCTACCCCAGCATTGACCTGTTGGACTCCAGTGATCCTTCCTGCCTTAACCTTCCCAAAAGGTGGAGCTGCAGGAGCATGCTACCTCGCCCAGCAAATTTGTTTGTTTGCTTGTTTGTTTGTTTGTTTGTTTGTTTTTGAGAGACGTGGTCTCTCCAAGTTCCTGGGGCTGGTCTCGGAACCTGCAGGCTCAGGCAATTCACTCACCTCAGCCCCCCAAGTATTTGGATTACAGACTGAGCCACCGAGCCCTGTCACTTTTGTGCATTTTATAAACATTTCGATATTTTATATGTGCCATGCCCTCCATTTGATGTAGGAAATACCAAGCTAATAAAAGAAAATTCTTCTCTTCAAAGAACTCACAGTCTAGTACTGGAAACATAAAAGGAAGCAAACAATAGTATGATATGTTAAATGTAATACTAGAGGAAGCCCAAAACACAGAGAAGGAATTACCAAACTTTTCCTGTAAATTTAAGGAAATATATAGATAAGTCTGTACAGAATATGTAATACGTAAAGATAAGTATAACTTTGTTAATCGATTAATAAGCATCAAGCCTAAGTGACAGTTCACTTTGCAGTTCAATCTCTGGTTCAATCTCTGGTTCAAAAGGAAAATGCTCAAACTATTTTCAATTTCCCTAGAGCAGAGCACGAAAGCATTTTGTGGATCAAATTTGCAGTGGATGGGGTACAGAATTGCCATGGGAACTTGGGGACAGATGCATCTGGAGAATTAAAGGGAAATCACATTATGAACATTTCTTATGACCCCCTTAAGAGTTATAGCTTTGTCTAGCAGGCAATGATCCACATCTTTCATTCAGTTGACACATATTTACTGAATACTTCATACATGTCAGCTTGAACTGTTGTAACAAAACTGGCTTAAACAGTAAATATTTATTTCACATAGTTCTAGAGGGTAGGAAGTCCAAGATCAAGATGCTGGTAGATTAATTACCTGGTAAGGAGTTGTAGCCAGTGCTTGGTTCATAGATAGCGCCTGCTTGTTGTGCCCTCACAAGGTAAAGAGAAGAATCAAGCTCTCTCAGGACTTTCTCTTTTTTTTTTTTTTTTCTTTTCTTTTCTTTTTTTCTTTTTTGGCACAGGGTCTCACTCTCTCTAGCAAGAGTCTTGCCCAGGCAGCCTTAATACCCTGGGCTCAAGTGATTTTCTCACCTCAGCCTCCTCAAGTAATTAAGACTACAGGCAGGCACCACCACACCTTTATTATTTATTTATTTGTTTGTTTGTTTGTTTGTGGAAACAGGGTCTCGCTATCCTACCCAGGCTGATCTCAAACTCCTGCACTCAAGCAATGCTCCTGTATTGGCCTCCCAGTGTGCTGGGGTTGCAGGCATGAGCCACTACGCCTAGCCAACTCTCAAGACTTTTGTAAGGACATTACACTCATTTATTTATGAAGTCTTCCCCCTCATGGCTCTGTATACTCCTAATTACCAGCAAAGCTTAAACCTACTAATATCATCATGTTGGAGACAGGGTTTTAACATATGAATTTTGAAGGCATACAAGCAGTCAGTCTAAAGTGGTGCACTTCTAGGTTTATACTAGAAGAAGAAGAAAAATAAGGAAACAAAGATCTACATCTTCATGAAGTTTACTTTTCTGAGAAAATATACAATAATCATTAAAATAAAAAATATACAAACATCTGATACACCATAAAATGGCAAGTGTCAAGGAAAATAAAATAAAATAGAGAACAGGGTAAAGGATGTCAGGAGTGTATGAATGAGATAGTAGCAGCATTGACTATGATGCCTAAAATGAGTCATATCTAGAAATGAAGTTTGGGCAAAGATTTGCTGTAGGTGATAGGGCTTTATAAACCAATATCGTAGCATTCTGGGCAAAAGAAACAGCTAGGAGCTCAGTGTGGCTACAAAGAACTGAGGAGAGTTGGAATAGATGCAGTCTTAAAATATTTAAGGGGGGCATTATATCAATGTTAAAATTTGTATGCAAATGCATTATTAACTTATTCTTATGTGTTCTGTGTTCAAAGAAAACACAATTTTTTTCACAATAAAGAGAATATACATTTAAAGATAATATTCAAAGACTTGCATATCAAGCAATTGCTACCAAATTTTAACTCCTCTTATTCTTTTGTGCAGCAGGATACAGTTAGAACAAATCTTTGCAAGCTAGTCACTTCTTCAAAACCACTGTGTGAAGTATATATCTACATCTTTACATGAAGTGGAAAGATATTTTAATATTTGTCCTAAATATGTATATGGACTGGAAAGATACATTTGTATCTTAATTTTTCTGTAACCTATCTTTCAGTTATCTAGGATAACACGTACTCTGTGAGTTGTTCTTATTTTATAAAAGTGATACAGATTAAATTGCTATTTGGGAAAAAAATGGAGTGGTGAATGAAATCATGTGTGGATCTTTGATATGATTCATATGGAGGGCTATAGGTTCATGTATTTATGTAAATCTGTTATCAGCCATGGTTTACTATGCAGAGCATGCTTAGTTAAAATCATAAATATTACTTTTATCTTTCCCAACCACTAAAAGAAGACAAACAAAAAGTAACGCACACAAAAATTATAATTTCTAATTTGTGTTTGTTGAGGGGACTTCTGGTTGTCTACCACAATATCTATTCTCTATTGCTTCTTCAATGTGAGAAACCGAATATTTTGCTGTATACATTGCCAAGTCAGAAGATTACATTTTCCAACTTCTCTTGTTGATGATTTTGTCCATATGACTATGTTATAACCAATGATATTTAAATTTACTTACAAAGAGAGAATGTTACCTTCTTATCCTTTCCCCCAAATTGCATATATTATGACTGGAACTGCACTGTCCCTTCTGGTCGATGAGAGTAGAATTTAACATTGAAGGAGGAACATGAGAATTGAAAGTTGCAAAAAAAAAAACCTAATGAATTTTTGGAGCTTCCTTATGTGCCCCAGACTGCCTCCCTTCAGATGAATTTTATTGATAAAATAAAATAAAATTCTGAGTATATGAGTGTCTGGATCTTTAGGTTTTCTGTAAAAACAGCTGATCCTAATCCCACATGATAGCATCACTTTATGTTTAATTTAATCATATTCAGTTACTAGATGAATATAGAATGTGTAGAAAATCTTATACTAGATTTTCAAATGCATAGAACTACTTAAGTTGAGCTAAAATATTAATATTGATTTAGGATTTTGCATAGAAAAAAGCAGAAGTATCAAATTTAAAAAATTAGGAAATTGTAAATAAATGTTCTTAGTGATAAAAAAATTACAGTAATTAGAAATTGCCTATTGCCATATACAGTACCATGTATGAAGTTGAAAGCAAATAACCATCACCAGTGGGTCTTTCTTATTGAATAAAGCCATGTGGAAATAGTATATCTCCATCAACCCCAAGTATTTTTTTCAGTGAAACTCTCTATAGACATAATTAGAAACACTTCGTTCTCATGATTCATGAATTTGTAACATTATGCAATTTGTATTCTAATGCATTATGAACTTACTCTTATGTGCTCTATGTTAAAAAAAAAAAAACATTTTTTTTTTTTTTTTTTTGAATTGGAGTCTCACTCGGTCGCCCAGACTGGAGTGCAGTGGCCACTCCCGGCCACCGCAACCTCGACCTGCTGGGCTCCGGCGATCCTTCCGCCTCAGCCTTCCGAGTAGCCGGAATTACAGGCATGCGCTACCACACCCGGCTGATTTTTTGATTTATTGTAGAGATGAGGTCTCGCTGCCCAGGCGGGTCTCGAACCCGCGGGCTCAGGCAATCCACTCACCTCAGCCTCCCAAAGGCGTGGGATTACAGGCTGAGCCACCGAGCCCGGCAAAAAAAAAAAAAGCATAATTTTTTTCACAAGAAAGATAATATACATTTTGACAAGTGGCATAATATGGTAGAATGAGTTTTGTCTAAATCTTTGAAGTTGGATCAAGGGGTCTTCAATGCTATCTATCTTATCAATTTCTGGGAAAAAGATGCTTAGCAGCTGCAATTTCAAGGTTATATAAGTGTTATTCAGTCTAGAGTTTCACTGAGCTCATTCATGTGGAACAGGAAACAGCCATTCAACAAATTGAGTGAGGAAAGAACTTCTACTGCTCAACTATATCTCTGTCCTTCTCAGAAGGCAAGAGAATAACACTTTTCAGTTGGGTGAAGCCATGTAGCTAATTCTCATTGATGACCTGTGACTAAAAGTGATGTGTTTCACATGTGTACCAAAGCATTAACTTACAGTGAAAAAACATGAAATTTCTCCTTCTATAACGTGGTAACTGCAGATGATTCATTTTGTTGTGGTGATACAACTGCAAAATCAAAATAGTATGGGTCGCTGAATCACTACTGAGAGGACAGCTGTTTTAGAGAATCAATCTAAATTTTTTGAGTATAGGGAGGGGGTAACATAACACCATTACGGGCTTCTGATTTCAAACCAGGCAAAGTGGGGACCAAAGTGAGGCCCAAACTTTACCTGTACGATGACCACTTGTATACCTAATCTTGAAATGTACCCCACATCTTTAAAATAAAAAAATTAAAATTTATAAAAAAGAAAATAAAGTTTTTGAGCATGAAATATGTATTTTATTTTGTGAATAAAATACTACCCCTTCAGATTTGGGGGTAGTTTTTAAAGGAGCTTAAGTTAACTTACAGGTATAAATCTTCATGTATTCCTCAAGCTAGTAAGTATGATTCATTTTCTTTCTAAAATCACATATCTCTGGCCTCATGCCACAGAAGTCTAAGGTAATAGCTCATCCTTGCTTGCACACACATGCACGGGCATACACAGAGGCAATTTTAGTATTGATGCTAAGCAGAGATCGCAGATACAGTAATTTTACGGTCACCACAAATGTGACATATTTTTATAAAATAATTTTAAATATTTAGAGCTCATTGTGTAATGCTTTAGATAGAAAAACTGAAAGTTGCAATTACCATATGAACATTTGTGCAGTCTATTGTTAAGGTCTTTGAAGGGACACAAATAAATAACAGATCAGTAGTTGTATTAGTCTGCTCAAGCAGTCATGACAGAATACTACAGACTGGGTTATTTAAACCATAGAAATTTACTTTCTTATAATTCTGGAAGCTAGAAATCCAAAGATCAAGGTTGGTTTCTGATAGGCCTCTCTCCTTGGGAGTTTTTTTTCTGTGTGCTCACAAGAACTTTTCTCTCTGTGCATGCAGAGAGATTGAGAGATTTCTGAAGTCTCTTACTCTTCCTATAAAGACAGGAGTTCTATCAGATTAGAACCCCATCCTTATGACCTAATTAACTTTAATTATATCTCTAAATTCCCTATCTCCAAATAAAGTCACAATGAGGGTTGTAGCTTCAATGTACAAATTTTGAGAGGACACAAATCCATCCATAACAGGAATATTATACTGTTGGAATTTTCTTCTTTAGGAGGTAAAAAATATATTAGGGATGGACAAGAAACATCTCTCCCAACCACACAAACAAAAAGCCAATTTTTTCAGTTGCTTTTTTTTTTCAACTCAAAGGACTTAACTGTAAAGATTATGGTAAAGGAGGCTCTGATATCCACTGAGGGAATGTGCAGTTCATCAGGAGAGCCTGCTTTTACCTTCTGCTTTTGTAATACTATTCACTTCTGCTTCAGAAATCCTCCTGTTACCAAGAAGGCTTTTCATTAAGATATTTTGAAATGAATAAGAAAAGCATAATAATTAAAATAATTTGAATACATTTCTGTAATCAGGACTATTTTCTAGTTGATTCTGCTATGAATTATTCTCGGTTATAATGTCCAACATGTCAAAGATCTATGATGAGATCAAATGTCAACATTGAAACAGTTCAGTAATAAAAGGCTAACATTCATGTGTCCTGAATTTGATTATGTATGTCTTCTCATCACAAAATTCCCAAACAGAAATTAAATATGAAATTCTCCTTGGGAATTCCTCAAATCCAGACAAATGAAAGTACAAAATTATTAAATAAAGAAATACAGAAAGTAAAGTCTGAAATACAATTATTTTGGCTTGTGAATTAAAAGCCAAAAATTTTAATGCCCCAATCCACTAATGAGCCTTAATATAATTAGTCCAAATTAGCTAGCTGTATTCTCAGTATCTTGATGGATTTGTTTGTTTCATGTGGCCTGGACTGTCTTTCTGTTGAAACAAGTGTGACACATCCAGAACCCAGGAATTGTATTATTTTAATAAAAACTCTCTTTATTTTCTTATTTTTTTAAAGAATAAAAAAATAATAATACAACACAGATATAAGCATGGTACTGTGCTCAAAACCAACCAAAGACAGGAGGATGCAGTCATTTCTAGGTTTCTCAAAATTGAGCAAGTAGAGGTAATAAAGAAGACAGCAGAGTTTTAGTTGTGGCTAAAGAAATAATTGATGAAGAAAATCATTTTCCAGGGTGACATTCCACCTCTGCTGTTATCAAGATTCTAGTAATTTGAACCTACCCTTGACTAGGAGAAATTTTCCATTGCATGTGGATCTATGACTACCATATCAAAAGGTTCATCTCAAAGAGTGGTGTCTAAGGCATGGCATATGAGAATTGTCTACTTTTTTGCAAAGTATAAATGAGCCATGGTAACAAACTGGATGTGACTTTTTTTTCTATTTGCATACTTAAAGTCATTTAATTTGCAGTTTCCTTCTGTGCTTCTTGTTTTAGAAGTCTAGTATGAGTTCTCTCTGGTGACAACACCAACTCTCTCATAAGCATTCGTTTTTTAGTTCTATGATACAGTTCTGTTTCTGTTGTGAGACCAGACTAGGGACATTTTCTCTATCACCTTAACTGTATTTCAGCTACAAAAACACCTTCAACACTATCATGTTCTGACACTACTGTTGATGCTTCTGGGTTAGGTGAAGACCTATGCCAGGGTTTTTTCATCCTCTAGATAATGTCTCTCCTCAGACTTGGATGCTCTGTACTCTAAATAATATCTTATTCCACTATATGTTTTTTGCTCCAACTTTCCATTCATTTGTATGTTTGTGTGTTTCACTCCTCTTCCTCCCCTAACTTCTACTGCTTTTTTTTATCCATTAGGGAGTCTTGGCTCAGTTAGTGTAATTTAACCTGATTAAATCAGCTCTTAACATTCTCTGACACATGTGACATCAATTACAATGTGTTCTCTCCCTGTACATTCCCTTTTCTCACTGGCCCAGAGATTCATTTCTCTAAATATATCTTAATCAGTGATTTCGGAGACTGCAGAATTATTCACTTGTCAAACAAAATGTATTGACTTTTTTTTATGAATTAGATAAACCCATTCCAGAGGTATTCTAGCAAACTAAATTCTTAACTGCACTGAAACAGCATGTACTATCATCCTGCCTGAATTTCCTTTAGTGTGTCACTATAATCATTCCCACATGCTCTTGATAACAGATATAGCAGATATAGGTATGTACATACATACACACATATGCACCTTTGTGAACTCAGGCACATGTAACTAAAGCAGCACACACTCACAATAACAAAATTAATTAAACATAATATCAAATGTCTAAAAATGATTTATAAACTTTTATCAGAGCATACCCTATTTTATTTTGCCTGGAAGAAGTAGAATATCTGCATTCTAACTATTTGGTAAGAATATCCTCATTGTGACAAATAGTAATAGAGGGAAGGGGGTGTGATCTAGTCTGAGAAAATTCCAAAGAAAATGTAGTCAGAGCAAAAGAAAGGTGTAGTCAAGAGTTCCTGCTGTTTCCATTCTAGTGCTTCCCATCCCAAAGGAAGATTGAGGGCAAGCTAGTTGAAGCATGCCTTTTTTATTTTGTTTTGTATTGTTTTCACCTGTGGAATATGAAGGAGAATGGCAAAGTCAGAAAGGAGAGAATTAAGACAAACATATGGACTTTGCAGCAACTTGAATGGATTTCAAGTCGATCATACTCAGTGAACTATCATAGAAAAAAAAAAGAACAGAGTACCATATGTTCTCATTCATAGGCAGCCCTTGAACAATTATCATAATACTATAAGAAAGGGATTAGCAATAGTGGGATACTTCCAGGGACGGTGGGTGGGTTTGGCAATTGATGGAAACTGCTAGGGGAGGGAGTGGCACACCTCAACAAGTGTACCTGCATACTCAACATTTGTATACCTAACCCTGAATTGTACCCCACATCTTTAAAATTATAAAAAAAGAGGAAAATAAAGTTACAGAAGAAAAGTTATATTAGGTTGATACATAAGTTGATAATGTCTGCTTTTGGCATGGTAACAGTATGGTGTTTGGAATTTATCATTTGTCATTTGGTGTGACAGTGTTGTGCTTGCGCATATGCCTTGCATTTTGCAGACTTGAAGAAAGTTAGTACTATTTATGGGTCAAAGAAGATGGAATGTCAAGTGGGAAAAAATGAACACTTCTGACATATTCTTATGTTTGTGTTTAATAGAGGAGTAAAGGTAGTGGAAGTGACTGAAAACATTTGTTTTCCAAATGTCCTCTATGGGGAGAATGCCATTGGGGAAAGCACAGTAAGAAAATGGTTTTGTCATTTCAAAGAAGGCCAATTTGACGTGAGTGATTCTCCATATTCAGGAAGACCACTATGCTTTGATTAAAACCATTTAAACAGTTTAATCCATAATGATCCACGTCAGTCAATCTGAGAATTGGCAAATATGACCAATCATTATATGACATTTGCATTCCATGGACAAGGAAAAACCACTTATGAACTTTGCAGCAACTTAATACCTTATAAATCAGATGACTTTTAATGTCTTGAAGAGATCCAAGTAAAAACTACCATAATTGTTATTTGAATAGAGTATTTATTTCAATGAAAGCTTATTTGAGATTCATTTTATAGCCCATCCTCTAAGATTTTGAGTCAACAGTGTACCTTATGAATGCTATATTGTACCTTTTATAAAAATCATCATCCTAAACCTCAACAATAAGTTAACTTTTGTTATATCAGTCTGATGATTGGATTCAAAAAACTAAAGAAGTGAGGGACAATTACACATAAACTATCAGGATTCTGAAATCAATGACAAAGTCAGTGTGCATTATAGCAATACACTGATGTAAAAACTTAATTTGGGGAGAGATTATATGTTTTGTAACTAATGTTTCAAGTGGAGAATCAGGCATTTGTGGTCAATAAGTTAGGAAGTCTAAAAGCTCTTGGCACTTTTCAAATTGGAAATGTATAATGAACTAAGCTTTTATGAGCAGTCCCCAGCAGCCTAAGACTTTTGTTTGTTTTTGTATTAAGTGTCCGTGTCTTTATCCATCAGTATAAAAACTAACAGGTTTCTGAATGGCTAGAGCAAGTCACATATAATCAAATCTCATAAAGATGATGATACTTCTTCTTTCCCAGGGCCAGCAAATATTTTGTTTATCACTGTAACAGTCACTTTGGGACAAGGAGTGGGTTAAATTATTGACTTAACTAATTAGGACCTAACCCTGGGAAATACAGTTCTCTAGAAGAATCAGACATTTTAGTTGCCACCAGGGGAAGAATGTGATTAGCAAATGACATTTGTCAAATGCTAAAAATATGCCAAGGCTGCTGACTTGTGCTGTAGATGGAGACTAGATTTTTCTTGAAAATGATTTTCTGACGAAGCTTTTGATTATTAAAACTCCATTTACATACAAGCTAATTATTATTGGCATCTTGAATATATTGTAGGCAAGAGAATGACAGGAATCGAGACAAATATCATTATTATAGCTATAGCATGTTACAGAAATGCATCAAAGGATAGCAACTTCATCGCTTCAACACCATGTGTGGTGAGTCGTAGGGTTTGGGAGATCTTGCAGGTGTTATCACTAATGATGCTCTGTGATATATAATACAGTTAAGGCAGTTGATAAAGTTGTAAAGAACTGACACCAAACATTTCTAAAATAATTTAGTTTAGCATCCACGTGAGGGAAAAATAAACTTTTAAAAGCAAAACTGAGTATTATATATTGTATTTATTTTAATTTTCTTCAAAATATTTAAATATTTGGTTTCTGTAAATGTAACACCATGGTGATCAGGAGCCACATGTAGCCTCAGATTTAATTTAAATTGCAGATAGTTTTTTTAAAAATATGTGATTTATCCATTCAATTAGATGTTCAATATATATACTTGGGCTAATACAGATAATCAGAGAACCATCAATTTGAATCGTGTCACTTGGCCTACTATAGAATTGTTTTTATTGAGCTAAATTTAGTTTAATTCATATGACAAATTTGAAAGATTTAAAAGATATAGTTCTATTATGCCTGGTTTTTTTTTTTTATGAAATGGTGCTGACATTATTTATGAATTTATACATTTTATTTTTATGATAATGTATGTGAGATTTTTTTCAGTGACTCTGTAATAGAGCAATTGTATCTCTTCTTTAGCCAAAAGATGTTTTTAATTATGAATATTAGAAATAATGTCCTAATCTTTTCCCATTTTCTATAAGGAAATGGAAATTCCAGAGTCAAATTAGTGGGTCTACATGTCTTCCTTAATACAACCTACAAAGTCATAACCTGAAATTGAAATAAGCTAAATCTGTTAATAAAATCAAATTGCTAGCAAAATAATAGTATCAACCAGTTTACTCCATTTTGTTTAAAGCTTCCATCTTAGATGCCTGCCTGACCTAAGAATCACTCCTCAATGTCTACATGTGATTATAGTAACATTCCCATGACCACTGACCCCCAGGTTTGTCCCCTTTGGGTAGGTCGTGCTGACCATTTCCTGCTGACTGTTGCAAAACTCCCTAGCCACAAGTTCCATGTAACTGTATGTTTGGTTAACTGAAATAAAATGCTACGCTTTGCAAAACCCCACTGTTACATTTTCATATTTTGCTCTTATATTTTGTTTTTTTGTTTGTTTTGTTTTGTTTTGTTTGAGTTGGAGTCTCACTCAGTCGCCCAGACTGGAGTCCAGTGACACGCTCCCGGCCACCGCAGCCTCGACCTGCTGGGCTCCAGCAATCCTTCCACCTCAGCCTTCCAAGTAGCTGGAACTACAGTTGTGCACTACCATGCCCGGCTAATTTTTTTTATTTATTGTAGAGATGAGGTCTCGCCAAGTTGCCCAGGTAGGTCTTGAACCCGCGGGCTCAGGCAATTCACTCACCTTGGCCTCCCAAAGAGCAAGATTACAGGCTGAGCCATCGAGCCCGGCCTATTCTTATATTTTGTTAGTCACCTAACCAAGGTAACTCCGTTGTATAGTGATTCTTCTACCGTGTCTCTATGTAACTGCCTTAAACTATATCTCATTGGCAGAACTCCAGGGACTTTCCAGGCACTGGCTATACCTGGGACATGAAATTAACCAAAACTCCCTAACAATCAAAAGTTTCCATTTTGGTTGCCAAGTTGTTAGTTAATGGTTGATATGGTCACTAAGTTGCTATCTAGTCAACAATGCAAATTTTACCTACAAAAGCTTGTCACAAACTGCACTAGTTTGTCAAGAGTTTTTCTGGCATTTGCCTGCTCTTGACCCGCATGTTAATAAAGGACTCGTAATTAATTAGACTCAGCTCATTGGGGCGGGCGTCTCTTTCTCACAATTCATTCATAACAAAATCATTACCCTTTTCATTATTACTATAAAAAGAAAAGATAAAAGAATGATGGTGATAGTATTAGTTGGATTAGTAGCAATGGAAATTAACAAACGTACTGACTATCAAGCAATGGACTAAGCTGCTATCTTCTCTATAGTTCTTTCTCTAGACATCGATTATTTTATATCACTGTCATATTATCATCACTTTATTATACTAGTATTTCGTAAGTAATGTGAAAATATCTGAAATAAAAAGCAAAAGACATTAGAAAGGTATTTTATTTTTCTCAAATATAACAATGTCATTTAAAAAATTATGCTTATCTTGTTAACATAAAAAATTATTTCTATAAGCAGGCACTGTTATAACTTTTCTTACAGTGAATATTAGTTAATGATTGCAAAGGTAGATTCCAATGGAAAATTTTATAAACCACTGCTACGTGTTTATTTCAAAAACTACAAGTTCCTTAAGGGCAGTTTATTTTTGTCTCCACAGTGATTTGTACAAATAAAGGACAGGTGGTCTTTTGATAAAGAAGTAAATGGATCATAGCAGTTTTTAAGGCATCAGTAGAAATTGCTAAATGAGAGAGCAAAAAGCCTGCTAAAATTAAAACTGTAGTTATAAGGTTGAAATGCTGATTACATGGGGTTGTGAAAAACCAAATAACAAAAATCAGTTGTCTCCAGACAAAAGACCAAGTGTCCACAGGAAAGCATGATCTTATTAATTCACTTGAAGTCCCTTTTAGGCAGAAATAATTTCCATTGAACATTTTCAGTAATGTTTTATTTAACTGCCTCCAGTAGAACTCTTTTGATCAAAATCTGAAATGGCTGCAACCCTCAGCAGTTCTTTCTGTTGTGCTGGTGCCTCAGAGGTCACATGATGACATTGCAGACCCCTGCCATTGACTCCTGTCTGTTGCCATAAACATCTCACTTACCATGGAAGAAGGCAATTAAAAGACGTCCATGATGAGGACGTGGGTGCTTCAAGAAGAGGTCTGAGGCTGTGCCGCTGAAGGATTTATGAATTAAATTTGCTTGCTCTGCTACAGAAAAAGTGACAGCATCTTCAGTTTACAACAGTGTTTTTAATTTAGACATGTTATGCATGGTCAGAAACAACAACAGTCATTTCCCTTGTACAAGCCTTATTACTTATAAATCATGACAGTTGCCATAGCTGCATTAATTTGAAGAAATGAATAAATAACAGTACCAAAACAACTTCTTTTTTTTAATATCTCAGTCTCCCAAAGAAGCAGAAGTAAACAAAATAGTATTGTCAAAATATTTACATAAAACATACATAGTGATGCACAAGTTTTTAGAGGAGTACACTGAGGCACAATTTACTTTGAAAGGCATCAAAATTAACAAGTGATGATTGATGAATAGAAGAGTGGAAAGATAGATAAAGCAAATGTTGCATATTGTTAATGCTATTACCTGGGTGGCAGGTAAATGGATGTTCACTGTAAAATTCTGTCAAATATTATGCATTTTTGAAAAGTTTCATAATACAATGTTGGAGACTACAGGTTGAAAATAGATTCTTACAGCTAAGATATATATCTAAAGTTATGCCAAGCTGTATTTCACTGTAGTCAATTATTCTTTGAAAAGTGAAAGTAAATTGAGTTAATTGCCAATGTGCTCTCTGCATGGGGCTGGGTATTTGGAAATTGGAACTCTTATTCCAGTAACCCTAGATCTTTGTTTTCTGTTGTGCTAACCAATTCTACTCATGAAAGTTAAGTTGAATGCCAGGTGGCATAACCAATCCATTTATTTTAATGAGCTTCCTAGTTAACAACTGAATGCCATCCTATTCTATTGCATACTAATCAATCAAAGTGATGATTAAATATAAAACTTCTTTTCTTTGACACAAACTCCTTACTAAAAATTTGTGAGGACCAAACACTCCCTTGTATTTTATTCTTACATTTTCACTTTCTTGTGTTAGCATATGTTAGACCGTATAAAGAATATAACTGTAGGGTTTTCTATAAGTTATAGTTAGAATAATACATTTAAGAGAATGCATCAACTGTCTGGGAGATGGTTTGGGTTTCCATTAACAGATAGTATGTGAAATCTGCTAAGATGATATTGTGTTTAGGGCTGAGAAATATGAAGTAGGTGTTCTGGTAGCTCAAAGTTTGAATAAGGACATATTTCAGGTAAGGTTGATACTTTTCTTTAGGCAAAATAGTGATTTATAAATTAAAACTGTAACAAGATTTTCTGGATCATGGTATGGCTTGCAGAAGGTGAGACATATAGTCAATAAAGATTGCAAACTTTGGGATGAGGAAGGTAAGACAAAGCCTTCTCTCACTGTTCAAAAGATTCATGACAATGAACAAGACTTGCTATATCTCTAAGCCTCAGGTTTCTCATTTACATTATTGACATGATAGTATCATTCAATTTTTCAAGCTTGTTGTAAATCATCAGTAGAGATTGTAGATATTAAACACATTCTTTAAAGTTAGGATAATAATGCTCACACAAAAATAATTTATTATTATTAACTAATTTCAGTAATTAATAATACAGGGTACTCAAAATTAAATGTTGTTTTCATTAAAAGTAAGTTCTATAAGTATCATTTTGAATTTGGTGTATATTAACACTATATAAATCCAGATTATTTAATGAAAAATGGTATTTTCATAGCTGGGGAGAAGACTGGAAAACCTAGAAGATTTGCACAGAAAGGTGGTTTAAAAAAGAATAGTTGTTTAAAAAAGAATTAGGCATCTCATTTGTCTAGCAGGTAGCATTCTCTAAGAAAAAAATTGTTAATTGAAAAATACAAATGGCTAAATTAATGTTTAATTTTTTTTTATTTCCTTGGATACTATCTTATAGGTGTTGAAAAGAAGATCCTACTTTGTAGGAAAAAAAGGTGAAAAAATACCATATGTTTCCAGGGTTACTTATACAGAAATACAAATGCATTTTTAAAAGTCAATGAAGATTCACATTAAAATTACAAGTAATTACTTCTGCAAATGTGGATGAAGTAAAGAACAGAATAATAAGGATAGTTTAGCCTGACACCGATATCTTAACAAGTAGAAATTTAACCAAGATATCTGTTATCCGTGGAGGTAGGAAACACAAACTGTAGATGTGAGTCTTTTAAGTAGAAAATGTACATTTTCTCAATATGCTTGCCATTAGTTTATAATAATGTATTCATGTATAGTAATAGTAGGCAGTAAAGTGCACTAGAATTTCATAAAATATGATTTGCCACAGAATCAACTTTTATGAGATGTTTATTCATATTGGATTATTCCTGAGGATATATATTAATGATTAATGATATGTCATTGTATCATAAAGCAAAATAAAATAAATGCCATAAAAATAGTTTTAAATCCAAATATATGAATTAAAATATATTATACATTTTTAAAATTGGTACATGTAAAATATTTTAAAATTATAATTTTATTCTTAAATGTTAAGAAAAGAAATATCATAAATGGAACTGAAAATATAAGCTATAATGACTTTCTTGTCTCATAATTAGCATGTACATGAAAACTATTCATGTAGAATAGGATTCTCATTTCATGTACATTACATATGATTTATAATTTATATGAATTCAATTATTATATTATATTTTATAAGTAATAATAAAAGTTTATATCATAAAAATATAAAAAGCTGAGATCTTGAATCAGTGAAAAAGATTGTAGAATTGGAAAAAATGGTATTTAAAATATTTTCATTTAAAGAATATTAAAGGGATTAGAAGAAATGTTTTCTGTTATGCCGCAAAACTTCTAGTCACTGCTCATCCCACAAGTACATAATGAAATTTACATGAAGCCTGTCTTTTTGTTCTGCCTGCTTGAATAAACCCAACCTTTATTTCTTGTTGGGAGCCAGCCGTGGAGGCCTGCCTGAGCGTTAGGGATCCAGGCAGGCTGCGGACCCTGAGACCACCAGGCTGGTTCAGGAGCTGAAGGCCCATTCCCTCCTCTTTTCCTTGTTTAGCATTACCCACTGGTAGGGATTTTAATGATCTAAGCATGAAGTTCTGAGAATATGACAGGCATGCCTGACTCTAGGGATCCATTGTTCCTGCTTCTCACAGACTGCGGTTTCGGCTTTAAACTTAACACAGTTCAAACTCAATCACATTTGGGAGCCTTATATGTGATACAAGCTTCTTTATAAGACTTAAAAATATATTTGTAGAATTGGTATATACATTTAGAGAACTGTTTCCAGCATGAGATGGTTATCTAGGGTTACCAGAAATGGCCCAGCACGAACTTTGGGCTGGGCCACATTCCTAAGGGCCCAGCGTCCATTTTGGGCTGGGCTGCATTCTTTTAATATGGTTCTTTAGTTATAATTAGTGTAAGTTTTTTCTACTTATAATAGAAACTGAATTCATAGAAAGTATTTTAGAATAGGTCATGCTGCATCAGGGAATTATGTTAGTCCAAGCATGATCAAACATGATACCGTAAGGTTTTATAAGAATACAACTAACTTTTGAAATTTCATTGCTCCCACCTTCTACTAATTGTGATTTTGGCTTTAGTACAATTACAGTTTGCGTTTGGGTTTTATTTCAGAAGCTTTATTGCTGATGATCAGCCTTATATATCAGGATTAGGAATTAGAAACTTTTATAGAAATTAAGATAGAAACATAGGATTTTTAGAATAGCCATTTTGTTAAGAGATCATAATCAATTGTTCGTGGAAATGGCCCAGCGTGATCTTTGAACTGGGCCATATTCTTTAGGTACTGGTCTGACCTATAATTAAGAGTTTTTTATAGTACAGGTAAAGTTAACACAGAATAAGAAGGTATTAGGATTTAAGTCAGTCATTAGGTGTTGGGTATGCATAAGTTTTACAAGTTATTGACTATTAGGATTTTATGATATTAAAACTGTTGTATTGCTTTTGAGGAACATAAACCAAGCATAAGGAACAGTGAAATAATTTTGGGATTGTCTTTCTTCATGCTTGGGGAAAACCCCTGGTGGGCGGGGATGCCCCCCCCACCTGGCTTTGTGTTCATGTAAACTCTTGTGATTTGATTGGGGTTGCCCTTCCTCATGCCTAAGGAAACGCCTGGTGGGTGGGGGACGCCCCTCACCTACCTGGCTTTGTGCCCATGTGAAAGTCTTGTGATTTGACATGTGAAAATTTGGGATAAAAGACTCACGTTTGTTCCCAATAAACGGCTTCTGTACTAGACAGAGTCCAGTCTCTTTCTTCCCTTCTATTCTCCCAGAATATTCACCGATGCTGCCACATCTTCCAAGGGACCTACTAATTCTCTTTGCAGGGGCTGGTCCCCCGCAATTTCTGAGTTCTGAAAATTTTTATTATTCTCTATTGCATCATCCTTTCAAAAGTTGCATCGCAGAGTTATGCGATGCTAGTACAGATCATAATAAGAGATTCTCCAATGTTTAACATGTCTTGTATTTCCTTAAAAAACTAAAATGACCACATTTTAGCGTTCTTTTAAAAAATGAAAGTATTTTGAATAGTATTATTTTTATTTTGCAAGTTTACATCTATATTCCTAATGAAGATTATGTTGGACTATCCCATTGTTGCGTTAATTTTATTATCCTTTGGCTATGAAGTTATTCAAGGTTATAACATAAAAAGCACAGCATTTTATTTTTTTCTATGCTCTGGAATTGTGAATAATAGCATAAATACATTTAAAAAATTATGGCTAGCCAGGCTCGGTGGCTCAGCCTGTAATCCCGCGCCTTTGGGAGGCTGAGGTGAGTGGATTGCCTGAGCCCGCGGGTTCGAGACCCGCCTGGGCAGCGAGACCTCATCTCTACAATAAATCAAAAAATCAGCCGGGCGTGGTAGCGCATGCCTGTAATTCCAGCTACTCGGAAGGCTGAGGCGGAAGGATCGCCGGAGCCCAGCAGGTCGAGGTTGCGGTGGCCGGGAGCGGCCACTGCACTCCAGTCTGGGCGACAGAGTGAGACTCCAACTCAAAAAAAAAAATAAAATAAAATAAAAAATTATGGCTTTGATCTCTCAAGACCTTATAACCTGAGGAGACTTCTAAGGCTACTATTTCTTGGATAAGTTTTCTCATGGATAATGTCCTGTTTTTGTTGCGTAGGAAAATTTACATTTTCCATAATAGTTTTCCACTTCATTTAAGTTTTTAAAATATATACATAAAGTATTACATATTATTTTTATTATCTATAAAATACCAAACAATTGTTCTTTTGTTGGCAAACTTTATTTTTTTATTTTTATTTTATTTATGTATTTATGTATTTATTTATTTATTTATTTTGAGTTGGAGTCTCACTCTATTGCCCAGACTGGAGTGCAGTGGCCGCTCCCGGCCACCGCAGCCTGGACCTGCTGGGTTCCAGCGATTCTTCCGCCTCAGTCTTCCAAGTAGCCGGAATTACAGGCATACGCTACCATGCCCAGCTGATTTTTTGATTTATTGTAGAGACGAGGTTTCATTGCCCAGGGCGGGTCTCGAACCCGCGGGCTCAGGCAATCCACTCACCTCAGCCTCCCAAAGGCACGGGATTACAGGCTGAGCCACCGAGCCAGCCTGGCAAACTATTTTATGTTTCAGATTAATCTTTTTTATTGGAGAAAAGTGTCTATAAATACTATGTTTAAAAAATTTATTAAATGTATTCTTAATTTGTTCTATTTATTTTTCCTACATTTATTTCATAGATAGTCTTTCCTAAGTATGTGCTGAATCTTCTGAAATTATTTAACAATTTTTTCCTAAAATTATTTTGAGATAGAAATATGGGTTTTTGGTCTTGTTTGCTTTTTCCCCATTGTTTTACATATTTTTATAAGCGTCAGCAATCAAAAAATGTAAAATATATACTTGCATAAATGCATGAATATTAACCCCTTGTAATTGTGTGGAATGATGTGGAGAAAAAATGCAAAGTCATAGAAAAAAGAAAAGACTTGCTTTTTGAGCAGATTTCAAGATTTATTTTAAAGTTACATAAATTAAAATAATGCAATATTAATTAGAATCAAGATAAATACACCAATGTAATGAAATACAGATCCAAAATATATGCATCCATAATGCATCCATAATGAAATAAATTATACAAATGATGTTACAAAAGAGTTAGAATTTACACATTGTTTAAACAAGTCATATTGGGACAGATGGCTATCTAGATGGACCAAAAGGAAGTAACCTAAATTTACACATAATTACACACATAATTGCAAAAGTATATTAAAAGACAACAAAAATAAGCTTTAATATGGTATTACATTAATATGGTATTACATATGTGTTTTTGATAGGAAAAATGTTTCTTTTTATTTTTTTTTCATTTTAAAGATGTGGGGTACAATTCTGGATTAGGTATACAAGTGGTCATTGAACTGGTAAAGTTTGGGCCTCCCTTTGGTCCCCCATTCTCCGGGTTTGAGATCAGGTACCTTTATTGATGTCGGGTCCCATGGCCCTCCTTCCCCTGGCATTATCTCGCTACTGCCAATCCCATTCTTATAGTATATGGTAAATAATCAGGGTTTGCTTATGAGTGAGAACATGCAGCTCTCAGTTATATGTTTCTGTGATAGATCACTAAGTATTATTGTCTCTAAATCCATCCAAATTGCTGTGAAGCCCATATGTTTGTCCTTTATGACTGCGTATTATTCCATCGTGTATATGTACCACATTTTTTATATCCAGTCCAGTTTTGAAGGACAGTGCAGTTGGTTCCATGTTTCTGCTATTGTGAATAGTGTTTCAACAAGCATGCATGTGCAGTTATCTTTTTGGTGGAATGATTTGAATTCCTCTGGGTATATTCTCTATAGGGGTATTGCTAGGTCATATGGAAGGTCAATTTCTAGTTCTTTTAGAAATTGCCATACTGTTTTTCCATAGAAGTAGAACTAGTTTACATTCCCACCAGCAGTGTAGAAGTGTTTTCCCTTTTCTCTGCATCCTCACAAGCATATGCTGTTTTTTGTTTACTAATGAGGACCATTCTTACTGGGGTTAGGTGGTATCTTAATGTGGTTTTGATTTGCATTTATTCTGATGATTAGTGAGGCTAAGCACTTTTTTATGTTATGTACTGATATATAAATATATGGCTGCCCAAATATCTTCTTTTGAAAAGTGTCCATTCATGTCTTTTGCCCACTTTTTAATAAGTTGTTTTTGTGGTTTTGTTTTGTTTTGCTTTGTTTTGTTTCAGCACATTTGAGTTTCTTGTAGATCCTGGATGTTAGGCCTTTGTCAAATATACAGTTGGCAAATATTTTTTTCTTATTCTGTGTGCTGTCTTCCTGCTCCCTTGATGGTTTTGTTTGCTTTGCAGAAGGTTTTCAGTTTAATGAGGCCCCACTTTATCTTGTCTCTTATGGCATGGACATCAAGGTTTTTGATCAGGAATTAGTTACCTACTCTGATTTCCATAAGGATGTCTTCTGCATTTTCTAAGATTCTTAATAGTTTGCGGTTTTATGTTCAGGTCTTTGAGCCATTTAGAGTTGGCTTTTGTGTATGGTGATAGGTAAGGGTCCTGTTTTGATCTTCTACATGTGTTGTGTTCAGTCAGTTTTCCCAGCACCATGTACTGAATAAATTCTCCTCTCCCCAGAGGTTGTTTGTTTGGTTTTTTTTTTTTTTTTTTTTTGAGTTGGAGTCTCACTAGGTCGCCCAAACTGGAGTGCAGTGGCTGCTTCCGGCCACCGCACCTCGACCTGCTGGGCTCCGGCGATCCTTCTGCCTCAGCCTTCCAAGTAGCCGGAATTACAGGCATGCACTACCATGCCCGGCTGATTTTTTGATTTATTGTAGAGATGAGGTCTCGCTGCCCAGGCGGGTCTCGAACCCGCGGGTTCAGGCAATCCACTCACCTCAGCCTCCCAAAGGCGTGGGATTACAGGCTGAGCCACCGAGCCCGGCTTCCCAGAGGTTGTTGATAGACGTGTTGACAATGATGAGTCACAAGAAACTGAGGTTTTGTTTCCAGAATCTCTATCCTGTTCCATTGGTTTAGATGCCTGTTTTGTACCAATACCAGGCTGTTTTGATTATTGTAGCCTTATAGTAAAGTTTAAAGTCTGGAATTATGATACCTCCAGTTTTGATTATTTTGCTGAAGATTGTTTTGGCTATTTGTGGCCATTTATATTTCCATATGAATTTCTGTATTATCATTTCCCAGTCTGAGAAGAATGATGTTGGTAATTTAATGGATATTGCATTGAATCTGTAGATTGCCTTGGAGGGAATGGACATTTTAACTCTGTTGATTCTTCTTATCAATGAGCATGGGATACTTTTCCATTTGTTTGTGTCTTCTTGGATTTCTTTGGGCAGTGTTTTCATTATAAAGTTCTTTCACTTCTCAGATTAGAAAGATGCCAAGTTATTTCATTTCATTTTTTTGTGGCTATTGTGAATGAAATTGTGTTTTTAATTGGTTCTCTGCCTGCTTATTATTGCTGGATAAAAATGTGACTATCTTTTGCACATTAATTTTGTACCCCAAGACTTTGCCAAAGTCCTTTGTCAGTGACAGCAGGCAGATTCTCTTGAATTTTCAAGGTATAGGATCATATCATCAGCAAATAGGGATAACTTACTTTTCTCTTTTCCTGTTTGGAAACCTCTGATTCCTTCTCCTAATTGCTCTAACTAGTAATTTCAACACAATGTTGAACAAGAGGGGAAAGAGTGGGGAGCCTTATCCTGTTCTGGTTTTCAGGGGAAATGTTTTCAATGTGATCGTTGTGAGTTTATTGTAGATGGTGTTTACTATTTTGAGGTATGTTCTTTCTATGCCTAGGTGTTTGAGGGTTTTTATCAGGAAGAAATGCTAGATTTTATAGAAAACTTTTTCTGCATTTAATGATATAAACATGTGGTTCCTGTTTTTATATCTATTGATGTACTTAATTACATGTATTGTCTTGTGGATGTTGAACCTCCTTGCATCCTGGGGATGAAGTCTACTTGGTCATGGTGGATGATTTTTGAGACATTGTTGGATCTGATTTGCTAGAATCTTGTTGAGAATTTTTGTATTGATGTTCGTTAGGGATATTGGTCTGTAGTTCTCCTTTTGTTGTTGTTGTTGTATCTTTACCAGTTTGTGTATAAGTGTGATGTGAATTTTGTAAAATGATTTGGGGAGAATTTCATCTTTCTCAATTATCTGGAATATTTTCAATAGGATTGGTATCAGCTCCTGCTTGTATGTTTTATAGATGTCCACTGGAAATCCGTCTGCTCCAGGGTTATTTTGTTGTTGTTTTTGTTGTTGTTGTTGTTTTGTAGGTAATTTTCTTATGATGTAGTCGATTTCCTGGGTTGTCACTGGTCTATTTAGGATCTCAATTTCTTCTTGTTTCAATCTTGGGAGGTTGTGTAATGTCAGAAAGTCCTTCATTTCATTTAGGCTATCAAGTTTGTTTCCATACACATGTCCATAGCAATCTGTGATAATCTTTTGTATTTCTTCGGGCACTTGTGATTTGGTCTTTTGCATTTCTGATTGTGTTTATTAGGGATTCTTCTTTCTTTTTCTTGGTCATTCTGGCTAGGGGGTTATCGATCTTGTTTACCCTTTCAAAGAACCAGCTTTTTGGGCAATCCTCATTCAGGTCCCCTCCCACTTGGGAACTTTTCTGTCTTCTTAATAAACTTCTGCTTTCTCACCTCTAAAAAAGTAAGAACCAGCTATTTGTTTTGTTGATAATTTATATGACAGTTTTGTCTTCTGTGTCTCATATTTGGGCTTTTATTTTTGTGATCTGGATTCTTCTGCTAAATTTGAGTTTTGATGACCTTCTCTTTTCAACTCCCTCAGGTGATTTGCTAGGCTATTAATTTGATCTTTCCATTTTCTTGATGTGTGTTCATAAAGATATAAATTATTCTCTTAGAACTACTTTCATGGCATCCCAGAGGTTTGGGCAAGATAATTTCTTCCTTTATTTGTTTCCAGGAATTTTTTAAATTTCTATTTTGATTTCTGTGTTGACCCATGAGGCAATCAGCACCATGCTGTTTATTGTACATGTCTTCGAAAGTTTTGGGGGAGTTTTGTTGGTGTTGATATTTATTTTTATTCCACTGTGATCTGAGAAGGTGCATGGCAGTATTTGGATCTTATGAAATTTGTTTATGATTGTTTTACTGAAAATGTGCTCAATCTTGGAGTACATTTCATGTGATGATGAGTAGAATGTATATTCTATAGTTTTGGGGTAGAGTGTTATGTAGGTATCTATTAAATCTGTTTGGTCAAGCATCAGGTTGAGGTTCCAGATCTCTTTGCTGATTTTTTGCCTCAATGATATATTTAGGGTTGTTAGTGGGGTATTTAAGTCCCCAGGTATAATAATGTTAGAGTCAATATCATTGTTTTAGTTTAGTTAGTAGTTCCTTTATAAATGTTGGTGCATCTGGTTGGGTGCATACATGTTTAGGAGGGATAATTCTTATTGATGTGTGAACCTTTTATCATTAAGTAGTATGCGTCCATATCTTTTTACATTTTTGATACCTTAAAGTTTGTTTTGTCTGATATTAAGTTCACAATTCCTGCCTTCTTTAATGATCCTTTCATCTGTAAATTCACTTTCCTACCTCTAACATTGAGTCTGTGTGCATCCCTTGTGGTGAGATGAGTTTCCTGGATGCAGCAAACTATTGAGACTTTTTTTTTAACCCAGTTTGCCATTCTGTGTCTTTTCTGTGGTGCATTTAGTCCATTTGTGTTAAGGCTGATTACTGAAATGTAAGTGTGTGTCCCCATTATGAGGTACTTACAAAGTTTTTTCTTTCTTTTCTTTCAACTTTTGGGTTGATGTGTGTGTTTTCAAATTTGCTGTTGCAGTGAGTTCTCTGTTGATTCTGTGTTCTCCTGTTATCTTGGGAAGCACATGTTCATTTTTTTTTATGTGCTTAATACTTTTTTAAGTCTCTCCTATGGAACTTGTCTAGAAGGTGCATAATCTCTTAGAGATGGATGTCTGGGAAGGACTTAATTCTCCATCACTGATGAGGGTGTGCTTGGCTGAGTAGGAAATTATTGATTGAAACTCTTTATCTTTGAGGCCATTGAAAATTGGACTCCAGTCCCTTCTAGCTCATAGTGTTTCTGCTGATAAGTCTGATGATATTCTGATTGGTATTACCCTATAGGTGGTCTTACCTTTCTCTCTTGCTTCCTTTAGGATTTTTTCATGTGTGCCTACTTTATGTAGGTGAATTACTATGTGTCTAGGGGTTAGTCTTTTCATTTGATGTCATGTGGGGGTTTTTTGTATCTCTTCTGTTTGGCTGGTCACATCTCTGGTGAAATGAGGAAAGTTTTCTTGGACTATCACCTGGAATATTTGCTTCAGGGTGTTCTTCATTTCTTTTTCTGGGATACAAATCAAGTGTTGGTTCGGCCTCTTCATATATTTCACATCTCTTGGAGGCTTTTTTCTTTCTTTCTGAGTTTTCATTCTATATATTTTACAGATTGGATTAATTCCATGTTTTGATCTTCTAGTTCTGAGAATCTATTGGATTAATTCTGCTTTTCATGCTTGTCATCTTGCTATTTATTTCCTGGATGGTATTTATTGCCAGAATCTTTGTTATTTCTGTATTATATCTTGTCTTTCTTGAGTCTTATTCATTTTTTTCCATCCACTCCCTGGCACCTGTGGTATTCTGGGGATAGTCATGGGTGACCACCATTGTTTGGGCTCTGAAGTTTGATTTTCCAGGCATTTTCTCTTTGGTACACTAGTATTTGCTGGTGTTCTTCTGCTAAATTTTCCTCATTTGCAAGAGATCTCCTTTTTTTTCTCTTTAGTTGCATTATTCAGTAGCAATAGGAGAGACTTTCACTTCTGATATTTGCTCTGACCTCTATTCTTCACTGATTAGGGCTCTGAAATTGTCCTATTCTGAAACAGATTTGAGGGTGCAAAGCTATGGTCTCTCTTGTGGTTTTAAGAGTTGACTAAGGTGAAGAACGGGGAGCTAGAATTTAAAAACTACTTGCAAGTTACAATTTCACTGACTGGGGTATGGGTTCCCTGAGTTCCCACTTTATATGATGATGCAGTAGGTATGTGTGTTTACCCCTGAGTCCAAGATAAAGTAACAGCAGTGAGGAGAAGAGAGAAAAGCAGAGTGAAATAGGACAGATTAAAAAAAGAAAAAGACAAAGCAGAAACCAAAGTTAAAAAAAATACAATTAAACTTGCACACAAAAACAAACAAAAGAAAATGAAAAACAAAAAAAGAGAAAAACAAAATACAAATAGATCACACACACACACACACACACACACACACACACACACAAAACACAAAATGGAAAAAGAAAAAAGAAAAGAGAGAAAAGTCTGGGCATGTTGTTTGGCTCACACCTACAATCCCAGCAATTTGGGAGGCCAAGGTGAGAGGTACATCTGAACTCATGTGTTCAAGACCAAACTGGGCAACTTGACAAGACCTCAAATCTACAATAAATCAAAAAAAATTACCTGAGTGTGGTGGTGCATGCCTATAGTTCCAGCTACTTGAAAGTCTGAGGCAGAAGGATCACTGAGCTCAGCAGGTTGTGGCAGCAATGACTGTGAACATGCCACTGCACTCCAGCCTGGGTGACAGAGTGAGGCACCAACTCAAGAAAAAAGAAAAGAGAGAAAAAAAATTAAACTTGCACAAATACATTCATGCACACATTAAACTAAAAAAGAGAAGATCAGAAAAACCTGGAAGATGAACACTCAATCACTCTCACAAACACATAATCAAAAACCCAAAATTGAAAAGAGTAAAAAAGAAAAAAAGAATGAAATAAAAGAAAAAAGGAAATAAAAATGAAAATGCAAACCTAACCCTCTCAGCTGCTCACAGGTAAGCTCCTCTTCTGTCTCCTGCGGAGCTGCAGTCACATTCACAACCTCCCTAGCATATGACCCAGAGAAGGAGGATGGAGCAGTGGGGATGCATGGGATTCTAGTCCACCCCTCCCACCCTCATATGATCAAGGGGATCCCCTCTGGTAGAGGGGTGCAGGATTGTCAACTCTGAAGTAGAGTCTTCTTATTGTGACTGCCTTCTAGGCTCCTGGGTTCATTCATCTCAATTGTGCCCCAGCGGTGTGGGTCTGATGTTCAAAACATTGCTGGGGAGTTGGGGATTGAGTCAGCCCCAGATTCACCACTGGTCTCTTCAGGGATCTTCCTCATCCTTTTCTGGTGACACCATTTGTACCATGGCTAAATCCCGGTAGTGTGTGGGGAAGCTGAGACTTAGCACTCATCCCGTCCATCCAAAGTTTGTGTTTTCAAGATATTCTCTCTGAGTCATAATCTGTTCCTGAGTAGTTTATCTGCTTATCACAGAGATCACATATGTGGCTTTGTGGTGAGCAAGTTGAAGCACTTACCTGCCCAGTTTCAAGATGGTGGCAGGGTGCCTGTTTTATCTTCTCCAGTGGAACTCTGCCTCTGGCTTCCTTTCTGCACTCCCTCCAAAGCTCGTAGACTGCCAGTGTCCAGTCTCCACAGTGGTGAGGCAGAGCCTGGAGCTGGCAGTCATTCCTTGCAGCATCTTCCCAGGAAGGGCTTAGCTGGTATAAAAAAAAAATGATGCTCACCTTCTCTGCCCTGGGAAGCACTAGGGTTCAAGCAGAGCAGCTGTGTCACCAACCACCTCACCAGGAAAGCTCTGGCCAGGGGCACCCGAGTCTCCACTCAATCAGCTTCTCACATGCCCCTTACTCACAGACACATACGCAAAATTATCCATACACTTACTCACTCACACAGAGAATCTCATAGTCTGGCCATCTTCAAGACATTCTGAAAATATTTCTTACTTGACATAAAAACACAAAATAAAGAGAAAAATGATAAATTAGACAATTTAATTATAAAAATTAGATTGTTTAGGTGACCCATAGCAAAAGAACTGGATGATTTCAAATGCCTACATAGAGTAGGTATCAACAATTTATAATGAATACTAAAGTCAATTATAATATTAAGGCCAAAGCTGTTTTTAAGCCAGATATTCAAATAGGAAATTTACTAGGAAGGATATTTAAATAGAGATCTTGAAGAATAAGAAATGTTTCCCTGCAGTCTTCTTCTGACTTTAATCCACATCCATTTTCTTCCTCTTCTCACTTGGTAAGCCCAAAATTGCTACCTAATACTTCCAAACTTTTTATAAAACCTTGTTTATGCTATTTAAGCCAGACCAGGAAATGACAGAAAAAGAAAAAATTATGGGTCAATATCCACGTTGAACAAAGATGCAAAAATCCTCAACAAAATATGTACAAACTGAATTCAATATGACATTAAATAGATCATTTACCATGATCAAGTGGGATTTATCCTAACAATATATGGATGTTCAACCCATACAAACCTATAAATATAATACACTGCATTAGCAGAAAGAAAGAAAAAAGTTACACTTAATCTTCTTACAGATTATTTCTTTTGCTTCATCTTTTAGTTCATATTTATCTCCATTATCTGTTAAAAATTTTTAAAAGTGTGCCAAATGTTAATAGCAATCTTCCTTATTTTTAACAATATAACTTTTTCTTCTTGTTTGCATTTCTTTAGTTATTCTCTTAGGATTTCTTAAGGAATTGTTTGATTATTGTTTTTGCATAACTGGCTTAAGCAGAAGAAAATTATTTAGTCATTCAATAAATATTTATTTGGGAACCACTTTGTGCTGATAAGTGGAAATGCCTTGGGAAAAATGCCAAGTGACTAAATCATACTTCCAGGTGGCTTTGCATATCCATAGTATCCTGTATTTTTAATGCATCCCCAAGTACCTTGTTATTTCCTCCCCATTTACACAGGTAGATGTTCCTTTGGTCCTTATTTTAGTTCCCAAATAAAATAAAATTTAAGATATGTCTGCTTTGCTACTGTGTGACTCATTTGAAAAGTGTATTTCTTAATGAGGTCTTGGATATGTGTATAAACATACACACCTACATACGCATATATGTAAGTTAGAGTTCTCTTATAGCTGAACTGAAACAGCTGTGTGCTTATATATGCAGACTCCTTGAAGTTTAAAATCTGGTACTGGCACTTGAACCAAAAAAGAACAAAATTGAGTAGCTGGTGATATATAACATAATGTCTAATGTTTGATACACCTCTGGTGACAATTGTTACAAGTATGTTTACATGGTTTATGTTTATGGCTTATACCTCATTTAACAAGTTACTCAGAATGACTTGCCTACAAGAAATAATATATAGTCAAAAACAATATGGTATATAACTTCAAGTAGCTAGCAGGAGGATACTGAATGTTGCCATCAAAAATAAATGGTAAATATTTGAAATTATGGTTATATTAATGACCATGATCTGGAAACTATACATTATATTTGATGTATCAACATCATTATGTCCCCTTGAATATGTACAATCATTATTTGTCCAGTGAAATAAAATAAAATTTAAAAATAAAATAACATAAAACTCTGGAAATGAGCAAACCAAATCTCACTAGAATTTTTTGCCTAGGCTATACTGAAAGCAAAAATTTCTCACACAGGTTTTGATTGTTTCTAGTCTAAAGATTATGTGTGCCCTGTGTGATGGAGAAACAGTCTGGCGAGATTTGCCTGAATGTTTCTTGGGGCTTCCATGTTTGCCTGTGATTTTCTCATCTTCATCTGCCAAAGGCTTTACCTTGATTAAGATGCTAAGTAAGTATACCATAAAGTGTCTTGTGTATTCTTTAAAATACAGACTCTGGGTGACTAAATAATACAATATTCTTTTTTTGGTACTTTTAAGCTGGGATGAGAGCTATTTTGAGGTAGGAATAAGTATATGTTTCTCTTTAAATAATGTTATCAATGCATAGTGTATTATTTATAGAAGTAAATAACAAATATGTCACAGTCTGTGTTGATCTCATAATAATTTACAATTACGTTGTTCTTCTGAATCAGGCATTGGTTATGCACCATAGTATCACCTGTATCTTGAAGGTTTTAACCAACTTGATTAAAGTATAGCTCATAGCATTTACCTTTGTCCAGGTGAGGATTCTATCATTTCCAATCCCTATCTTTCTTGTAAAGACAATATTCTTCCTTTTCAAGCAAGGAACATTTTAGAATCCTTGGGAATGGAAACTAAAGATAAATTATTATCTCTTTGTTTTCTTCAAAAGTGATCTTTTGAAGAAAACAAAGAGATACAATTTATGGGATCTAGCAGTCACACTTAATTTCAGCAATATATCCTCATATTTTAGCTGTCCTTTCTTTGATCTACTACTCTTATTTCTCATGCAAACTGAGATTGAATTTTCTAATAAATTATTATCTGAAAAGGCCTCTACCTCAGGGTTTGCTTTGTAATGAATCCAAGTTACAGCAATTCCCAATATTTGAACAAGAAAATTAAACTATTGAAAGCTAGATGGGTGGGAATTTTATGCAACAATTACCTACTGAAGTGATTACAATGAGATACTGCTGTGGATGTCTGATCCTTAACATGATCAGTTCCTGAGGTTAATCTTCTTATTCAGACACACTAAAAAGATTTTATTTAAAGCTTCCATTTCTTTATAGTCACTGCAAATATTGAACTAACCCGAAATTGAGAGTTTGAGCAGTTATTTCAGCAGAGCAGGGAGGCTCTGTTAAACTTCCAGTGAAAAGAAATCAAGATACATTCAATGGTGAATTTTGCCTCCATCAACTCAGAGTTTGCAACAGCATATAATAAAGCATATTAAATCATATAAGTTACATTGCTAAATAGTGTCACTTGAACACAAATCAAATTAATAAGAGAAAATCAATATGTATAAGTCAGCAATATGGACAGATTATGTTGAAAAAAGTTAACATTGTATTTTAATTCAGAAGCTAGCCCATAGTAAAAAGGAGTTCTGCAAATTCCTAAACATTTTGAAAATAAAACAATGGTTTTTCAGATGAACCTAGAACTATATTCTAACCATATTAAGGCAAACATTTTAAAACTGTAATGAATTTGACTGAGTAGAAATAGTTAAATGTGTTATGCATAGCTTCCACTTTTATTTGAATTGATGATTAAAAGTATGAAATTATAAAATTGGCAATTGCAAAAAATTAACTCCCTGTTTCTTTTTCAATATTTGAAGGGTGGAGTATTTCTGACTTGGCATGCTTGTTGGAATATAAACATGAATATAGATCTTTGGGTTTTTTTGATGCTCAATAAACTTTGATAGAAAAACAGAGTATTCTGCTATTTCAGTTAAATCATTCTCAAAAGATCTCTAATCTGTGTGCTGCGGCACTTATGGAGTTATAAACAAGCTAGTTCACCTGATGTACATCTAATAAAAACTAATTTGGTAGACAATATTCTTAAGTTGAAAGTATCAGGTAACATCCTTATTGGAAGAATCCAAGTTTATCTTAACTTTGATTAATGTAATTAATTTTAGTTCAGAATAATATTAAGAAACAATTGTTTCTTTCCAGATGGAGTATTTTAGTCAACTTCTAATGTTAAATGTCATTTTTTTCTAAAACAAATATAGGAATTTAAAGAATAACACTTAAAAACCTTGTTATCAGTCGGGCGTGTTGGCTCAAGTCTGTAATTCCAGGAATTTAGGAAGAGGATCGCCTGAACTCAGGGGTTCGAGACCAGCCTGGGCAACATGGTGAGACCTTGTCTCTACAATAAATCAAAAAATAAGCTGGGATTGGTAGCACACGCCTGTAGTTCCAGCTACTTGGAAGGCTGAGGCGAAAGGATCACCTGAGCTCAGCAGGTCAAGGCTTCAGTGGTCATGAGCATACCACTGCACTCCAGTCTGGCGACAGAGTGAGACTCAGACTTAAAAAATAAATAAAATAAAATAAAACCTTGTTATCAATTCCTATCATTGTCAACAAAATTTAGTCTCTTTGATTGCATACTGAAGACACATTTTATACATGATCACAAATAAAAATAGTAATCATATTTACTGAAGACTGATTTTGTGTACATTTAAGGTTTTAAGCCACTTGACTGTTTCCCAGTTGATTTTATATATTCTGATTTCAAATAACATCTTTAAAATGGTATATCCTTTGTGTATATGTACACTTGTATACCTAATCCTGAATTGTACCCCACATTTTTAAAATAACAAATTAAAAAAGTGATATATCATTAACACATCTTCATCTCCCACCTCTCTGAATATACACAATCCTATATGTGAAGTTCTTGGCTCTTCCATCAGATTTTCTCCCTTATACCCCAATGATCAGCTTTAGGGTATATTCTTTTGCTTTTAGAAATCCAACAATCCTCAATGACTTCTTGTCACCTAAAACACAAGTCCTAAACTTCTCAAAGGAGCAGGCAACTTTTCACAGTCTGATTACACTGTTTTTTTTGTTTTGTTTTGTTTTTTTCTTGGCAATATCCCTACACCACTCACAAGTCTAATTCAAATATATAATATAGTATCACTTCACATGTCTTCTCTCACAGGAGATAATTCCTAAATCTCCCTTCTCTCCTCTGTAATGGGTTAAATGGTACTTTGTCTGGCTTCCATGATAGTCTGCCCTTACATCTCCTCTGTAATGGGTTAAATGGTACTTTGTCTGGCTTCCATGATAGTCTGCCCTTACCACGTGTTTAACATGTGGTACTTTTGCTGGTCTTGGCTCTTAGTCTTATGAATGCAGTTGCTTTGAAAATGAAAGTACTCTTGAAATATTAGACAAGTAAATAGAGGCTTCTTTTTGCTAGTTTTTAAATATGCACCAAATGCACTCATCCACAAGGCAATTTATCAATTACAAATATGTTATCTCAACATTGTAGAACCATATGACAGAAAAATTAGAATACATGACATTCTATTTTATGTAGTCCACAGACTGATGTAGTCACTAAAGAAATAAGGCATTTCATTCCACATTGTAACATAAATTTCAATTTAAATGATATAAATTATGTGTGTTTGCATGTGTGTGTATGTGCAATTGCTGTGCTATATCTTTGACAGTGCTAATGGCAGAGTGTTAACGTTTACCAGTGGCATGAAATATACCAGATATGTAATCTACTCTACAGGTCTCTAATGAATGATTTTGACAGAACGAGATTTAATTTAAAATATCAAAAGTCAGGCTGTAAATATATATTACCTTGTAGTGGCATTTGATTACATAACTTACTGAAAGCAAAATAAATCAAAGTGGACATTATATGTGATGCTTCTGGTTACTGGGAAAGTATTTGGCTTAAAAGAAACATCATGTATAATGTCCACTATGATTTCTTTTATCTTCATTTGTGTTAATCACTTTTAAAGTATACAGTTGAGCCGGGCTCGGTGGCTCAGCCTGTAATCCCGCGCCTTTGGGAGGCTGAGGTGAGTGGATTGCCTGAGCCCGCGGGTTCGAGACCCGCCTGAGCAGCGAGACCTCATCTCTACAATAAATCAAAAAATCAGCCGGGCGTGGTAGCGCATGCCTGTAATTCCAGCTACTTGGAAGGCTGAGGTGGAAGGATCGCTGGAGCCCAGCAGGTCGAGGTTGCGGTGGCCGGAAGCGGCCACTGCACTCCAGTCTGGGTGACAGAGTGAGACTCCAACTCAAAAAAAAATAAATAAATAAAGTACACAGTTGCGTGCCTGTGCTTTTAATCAATGCAGTTCTAAAATTCTATATGATTAATATGTTTATTTTCCAGAGTGCCTTTTCTTGTGACATGTATGGGGTTGGTCTGCTTAAGGTTGTAACATCCTCATGTCATGTCTTTGAGGTATTTTTAAAAAAATATTTAGACCCTTTGACATGTAATGTGGTCATTTCAGAATACGCTTCACTGACCCAACTTTAATAGGTGATATATTTTTATCTTAAATACATCCATGTGGCTGGGAAAGGTGGCTCACGACTGTAGTCCCAACACTTAGAGAGGCGAAAGTGAGAGGATTGCTTCAATCCAGGGGTTCAAGACCAGCCTGGGCAAGTTGAGGAGATCTCGTCTATACGATAAATCAAGAAAAATCAGCTGGGCATGGTGGTGCACGTCTATGGTTGCAGCTGCTTGGAAGGCTGAAGCGGAAGGATCACCTGAACACAGCAGATTGAGGCTGAGGTGTCGAGCAGCATACCACTGCAATCCATCCTGGGTGACAGAGTGAGACTCTGATTCAAAAAAAAAAAAGTCCAAATGATGTATTGTATAAACGACAGAGAAGATTAGTCAGCATAAAGGCAATAATCAATTCAGCAATTGAAAAAATTTATTCTCATTAGCTTTAAAGTTGTATCACAACCAAACTCACTGACAGACTCTTTAATATTTATTCAGATACTAGAGTGTTATAATAGTTTTTCAGCATCTACCAGACATAAATTTAGGTTATATAAACTGCCATCCAAATTCAGGTTGCCAGATTTAGCAAATTAAAAATACAAGTTTTTCAGTACATTTCCACATAGTAAACAAAAAATAACTCTTTAGTGTGAGTATGCCTCGTACACTATTTAAAAATAAACTTGTGCATTTGAATCCAAATAATTTTATTCACACTTTGAACAAGGGGAATTCGTGCCTTTAATCACAGCTTTTAATTATTCCCATGTGTATTTTAGATATTTCAAAATTTTCCTAAAACAATGCAATTCCATGTTGTTGTCTGATAATATTTTATAACATATATTAAAATGTATATTACAAAGTTTCTTTGACTATAACAAACAGCTTTACCATGTAACTTCTCAAACTGCATCATTTAGAAAGGTGAATTTCTCACAATACTACTATAAAACCACAGAATTAATTTAAAATGGCAGCCAGGCTTGGTGGCTCAGCCTGTGATCCCACGCCTTGGGAGGCTGAGGTGAGTGAATTGCCTGAGCCCGCGGGTTCGAGACGCGCCTGGGCAAATTGGTGAGACCTCATCTCTACAATAAATCAAAAAATCAGCCGGGCGTGGTAGCGTGCGCCTGTAGTTCCAGCTACTTGGAAGGCTGAGGTGGAAGGATCACTGGAGCCCAGCAGGTGGAGGCTGCTGTGGCCGGGAGCGGCCACTGCACTCCAGTCTGGGCAACAGAGTTAGAATCCAACTCAAAAAAAAAAATTAAAATGGCACAAGTATCAGGTACAATTCCACTTTTTAAATTATGTGTTATCTCACTGTGCTAAATAACTTTTGCCTTTTGTACGTTAGCCAACTGCACATATATACATGGCTGGATTATTTATACCACTAATATTATTTACATGTTACCATATATTTTGCAATTAGGTCAATGTTGGTGTAAAAAGTTGATAATTACTTGCTGATTTGTGAAGGAATAGTAAGAGACATGGAGGAAAGGTGAAGCGAAGTAAAAGTAAAATTTAAAAGAAAAAGAAAGTGATTTTCTGGTATTTTCTTGTGGAAGTCAACAGAAAAGGGGAATGCTTTGACTTACTTTGTCTTTCAAGGAAGAAATATTTACATATTGTGCATTAAAAATTGATTTTTTTAACCTTTGTTAGTTTGATTTATGTTCTATGGTTGGAAGATTAGAGCACATTCAATCAAACAAAAATAGTGCATAGAAAAGTACTAAAATACAAAATACTGAACCAGTAACATGAGCAGTAAAATGGTGGATTATTTTTTTCCCATCTATTACAACCTTCTTGAAGATAAATTCTTTTTGAAATGAATGTCAGATTTTTAAAATAACCTTTAAACTGACACAAATCGTAACATAACACAAGCAAATTGATAAACATCAGTAGGATCATAAGATTCTGAAAAAGATTTTATTAAAAGCAATAAGAATCAAAGTTTAAATAAGAAGGCACTCTTCAGATAATGCAGTCAGATGTTGTAAGTGAAATTACAATTGACTAGGTATGATGATATGATGTCTTCTAAGTCCTTTTATTTTAACTGTGAAGAATGTATATTATCCGTATAAGATAGAATATGACCAGGTAAAACAACATTTTTTTTCTCCAACTCTTCCAGGATTATTCAGAATATAAAATTAAACAACTTCGACAACATTGTATCCTACATATCCAAAATTAAATTTGTACTCTGTGCCCAATCCATTTATTTTCCATTTTCAATCCAAAACATACACATTGAATATGCATGTGAATTCAGAAAGTAACTGAATTCCTTGTCATTGGTCCTGGTCATGTTCATTCATGTACCTTTGCTATTTTATTTTCTTGTTTTTTCGTTTCCTTTTGTTTTTTTTTTTTCTGTTGTTTTTCAGGCTGCCTTCACCATGAACACTTTTTCTCTGTATGTTGGATCTTTTGTGCTCTTTTGTTCCTCTCTGATTAAAATTAATTGGGATTTCTTAATTCAGCTATGATCCCTGCCTCCCTAACCAGATTTTCTTATGAGAATGGGAAAAGTCACTTAAAAAAAAGACAGAAGTCAAAGTCTGGTACTGCTGTAGAGGTAGCAGCCATTCAAAATTACATTTGAGGAGCAAGGATTGGGCATTAAGAAGAACTAATGCACACACTGAAAATTCCCATCTTGCCTTCATCTCTAAACCACATCCCTCTCAAAAATTAACATTTGCATTTTGTAGCTTCCTTGGCTGTGCATCCTTCTGTACCCTCCCATCGGCTTTTTCCAAAACTCTGTTGAATATCTAGACATATATTGCATAATGAAGCAAAACAGAAAATAACATAAATATATTTTGTTCATATTTCCTGGAAACTATGTATCATGCAATGCTCTCTGACTGACCATTATTTTCCTCTTTCCATGGCTATTTATTACATTCTATTTAAAGACTTGCAGAATCTTTGAAGAAAGGATAAAATTGTTTTATTTATGGATATGTCGTACCTCTTACTCTCTTCCTGGTCATTCTCTATGCATTTTCTCAACAGAGGTTTATACCCCATCTTTCTAGACACATAACACACATATAAACATATGTATGTACATACATGTATATATTTGTATGGGTATATGTATAGATATATGTTGTATGGATGTTTTAATCAATGTACCATATAAGACCTCTGGGCTTTCAGAGATACATAAAACATTGTCAGAAAAATTAAAAAATATGAATCCATGCAAATCATTCTTTTTGTGTTGCACAGCTTGTTTGCCTTCTTTTGTCTTTTTTCCTCTGCCTCTTATTTTTACGTGTTCATGGGTTAATCTGAGGCCAACATCTAACATGAGATTATGAACAACTCCATTTTTTCCTGAGAAGTTTAATCATATTTTTTAATGTACTGGTAAAATTGTTAAATATTCCAGAGGTGTCATAGTGTAGGGATGGCTTCATCTTTCATCTTTTCAGTGCTCTGTCTCTCAGATACATCATCTCCAACACATTCTTCACTGTTACAACCTCCCTGTTACTGCACAATCCTTTGACAATCTGGGCACAATTCTTATCCCGTGAGCATAGTTGGATGCCTGTCCATCATCCATTTCCTAGTCCCTGCCCTTTCATAGATCCTGGTATTATTTACACATTCTCTTTTCCTGGTAACATTGTAATTGGTTCTGAGATGAGAATTCTTCCATTTATTGTTTTTTTTTTATGTTTTAAAGATGTGGTATACAATTCAGATTAGATACATAAGTGGTCCTCATGCTGCTGAAGTTTGGGCCTCTCATTGGTCCTCACTTCACCTGGTTTAGAATGAGATACCCTTATTGATGTTATGGGTCCCCACTCCCCTTGCAGTGTCCTGCACTGCCAATCTCTTTCTTGTAGTATTATGATATGATAGGTGTTCAGGATCCATGTACAAGTGAGAACATGTGGTACTTAGTTCTTGAACTCATACAACCAAATAGCAGATTGTTGAAAGCATCTGAAAAAGTTGACTAACTTTAAACTTAGGGTTACAAGAAGCCAGATTTTCTATAGTTGAGCATAAATCTCTACCACAAATGAAGAGCTGAACAAGAAGAAAAATGGAATCCAGCTTGAAAAAAAACCATTGAGAAAATAACCAGCCAGATGTAAAGCTTAGCTTGACTTCAGATTTCTTTTTCTAATAGGCAGCTTTTTTCTCTAGTTTTTTGAGCACACTTGCAATTTGGAACCAAAATGATCTCAACAGGTATTTCTGCCATTTCATATGTACTACATTTAACTTAATTTTCCAGAGTTTACTTTTTGTCTTTTAAATGTTTGATGAAAAAAAATAAACCAGACTCACCGCTTGCATTATGATGAGATTTTTGACACTTTTTAATAAAATGTAAGAATCCAGATCTTTAAAAAGTCCACACAAAACTTGCACACAGATATGTGTACCAGATTTATTGATAATCTACAAAACTATTAAGTAACCAATATGTCTTTCATTAGACATATGGATAAATAAGCAATGCCATATTTAGACAATAGAATAACATTCAGCAATAAAAGAACTCAAGCCATGAAACAACACAGAGAAACCTTAAATGCATAATACTAAGTGAATTAAGCCAATCCACAAAGGCCACACATGATATGATTTCTAGTATATGACATTCTATTAAAGAAAAAATTAAAGAGGCAGTAAAAAAAAAAAATCAATGGTTTGTCAAATGTTTAAGAGAGAAGGAGGAATAAATAGGAGGAACCCAGGAATTGTTTTGGTCAGTTAACCAACTCTGTACGATACTATAATTATGAACACATGCCATTAAATGGTTGTCCAAACCTATGTAATGTATAACACCAGGAGTGGACCCTGATGTAAACTGTGATTTAGCATCATAATCATGTGTCAATGTGGGTAATATGTTGATATTAGAGGAGGCCTTTCAATTTAGCTGTAAAATCAGTAAATACATATATTTTATTTTATTATATAGATGTATAATCAGTAAAATAGATGTAAAATATATACAGGTTTTATTTTATTATGCAGATTTGGGGTACAAGTCAGTATTAGGTACATAAGTAATCCTCTTAAAAAATTTTATTATAAAGATGTGGGGTACAATTCAGGGTTAGGTATATAGACATTGATCATGCAAGTACCCTTGTTGATGAGGTATGCCCCCTCTCAACTGCCAACCCCCCCCCACCCTGGTACATAGGTAATCTTCATGCAGTTGAAGTTTAGGCCTCCAACTGGTCCTCACTTCCGCTGGTTTAGGACCAGATCCCCTTTGTGCTGTTAGGTTCCTCCCCACTTCCTTTTCTGGCAGTGTCCTGCCACTGCCAATCCCTCCCTTGTGCTATTTTAATCATTGTTCAGGCTCCACATATGAACATGTGATATTCAGTTTTTTGTTTCTGTGATAGATCATTATGATTGTCTCCAACTCCATCTAATTTTCCACAAAGTTCTTGATTTTTGTTCTTCTTTATGGCTGTGTGATATTCCATTGTATATCTGTACCTCAAAAACTATTCTAAAAATGGAAATCTATTAAAACAATGTCTGAGCTCTAGTTCTGTTTAACCAAGAAGTGATTCCTGTGTTTGCAAAGCAATGATTTTTCTGCATTTAAAACAAAAAGACACCATCACAAGGTGAAAATGATTTGGGAGATTAGCTACGCAGAAAGCATTTACTGATTTAGTAGTGAACTCTGTGAATTATCTGTGAAAAAATCTGTGAGTTATGAAGAGAGAGAGAGAGTAGATACGTGGCTACAAGAGGCCAGGAAGGGTGGGCAGAGGAGGGAAGGAAGAGAGGTTGGTTATGGGTGCAAATAAGGGGTTTGACAGGAGACATAGACTTAGGGCTTGATGGATCATTAGACATAGACTTAGGGCTTGATGGATCAATAGATCATCACAATAATCTATTGTACATTTCAAAACAGCTAGAAGAGAATAATTCAAATGTTTCTAGCGTAAAGACGCATACTTAGGGTGACTGGATATCCCAATTACACTGATTTCATCTCTACAAATTATCACATATACCTTCAAAATATGGACATCGTATTACATAAATTTTAAAAATTAAAAAGAAGAGAAATAACATAAAACAATTCTTATGTTATAAACATGTTTATTAAAAAAATCATTGTTAATACTTAAATATTAGCTTATACAAATAAAAGCATTTCACCATCAGACAGAAAATAAGTCATTTAAAAAGTTATTATAGAGATTTTTTAATATATACTGCTGTACTATCTCATGTAACCTCCATTACTGCAATCAAAAGAAAAGAACAACATGAATGAGGCACATCAAATTTAGTTGTTTTAACTGGAGTGACAAATATCATTTCTAATCACTAGGCCATGAGCCAAACTTGGAAACCTGGCCATAATTGCTGCAAGGAAATAAAAAAAGTGTCAAAATTCCTGGATGTTCAGTGAGAGCTACTTCTACAAATACCTTAGACATTTAAATAAAAATGGCTGGGAAGGTAAACTATGGCATTACTTTAATTTTGTTTTTATTTGGAAGGAAAGACTTCTCTAACCACACTCCCACACCCACAACGTCCTAAACCAGAATTTGTGTGAACTGCATGTCATGATATATGTACCAAAACATATGAACATTTTTGGGTGCAGCAAAAATAAAGTCATGTAAATTCTAAAAGCTGAAAGCTTCCATTATTGGTAACAAATTAGTATCTATGGACATTTTGTTTATTAACAGACTTTGCTAGTTGTTTTTGGCTTAAACTTTTGTTTTGTATTTTTCATTAGAAAGTAGTCTATTAGAATTCACTTTGATAATGCCATCATCTTGATTTAATAGAGGACTACTACTAATTTATCTAATACTACAATTTTGCTTGTTATAAGAGAAGGACTATCCTCAAGTCTGCCTTGAGTCATATACAATTAATTCAGAATAATATCAATGGATTGCAAAGTTGTTTGCTAGGCACTGAATTTGCGCCATTGAAAAAATCAGTTTTTCTTTTTTTGCAAGTATAGATTGCTAATATACTAATTTTTGTCCTCTATTAAATCAAGATGATGGCATTATCAAAGTGAATTCTAATAGACTACTTACTAATGAAAAATAGAGAACAAAAGTTTAAACCGAAAACAACTAGCAAAGTCTGTTAATAAACATGTTGAATGAAATGTAGTTACACTTTCATTTTGAACTCATTTGAAGCAATCATGTTATATTTCCAATTAACTATAAAAGTTTTTCTCATTGCTGTTTTATAATAAAAAGTCTATATTTGCACAAGTGAGTTACGTTAATTATATACTACAGTTTTAAATCATTTACATTTTCAAATCTGCAATATTCTTCTAACGTGTTCAGTAAATTTTTGGGTGTTTTTCTTTTTAATAACCAGAATGGTCTTGAGGGTATTCCCATAGAACTATGAATAATTTTGTTAAGATACACACTGATTATACACAATAAAAATATTTGTTTAGATTCAGCAATATAAGCATTATTAAAGTATCCCTGTTGACAATCAATTTTGAAATACATAACAAAATAGAAATTGAGTGATATATCTAGTCAATGTGAAAATCACATTTCTCTAAACACATCATCCTGTCAATGACTACATAATGATACATCAAATTACTCATCTTAAAATAGCATTACCTACTTTCTAAAATGCATTCTTTTAAGTTATTTTTAATTCAATATCTAATGTATAAATGGAAGCTGAACTTGATTAAATATTATATTTTGAAGTTATGTCACAAAACAATTATATTTTATGGCAAATCTAAACATTCTTGTTTGATTGTAATATATTCTTTGTGAATTAAATTTTTTAAATGCAAGCAGTTAACTACTAGACATTAAGACAATTTTCTCTTGAAAGGTTAATTTTTCTGTTTTCTGTTGAATTAGAACCATATAAGTTATGTATATATTTTTAATTAACTCCAGTAATAGATATAAGGGTGTATATACACTTTATATATATGATAAACATGCCATGAGTCCTCTTAAAATCATACAATTTATTGTTTAATAATGACTATACATAATTATTTCAGAAACTTGCTGATTCCATGTTTCTTCTCTGTTCTATGAAGGAAATGTGAAACTTTCATTGGGATCAAAATCCCATAAATATTCTTGTAATATAAGCTATTATTACAACATGTATACATGCTAACACATGCATACTTGCCTAGTTGTGAGAATACGTCAATTATTTATTAAGAACTTAGACTGCAAAGGGAAAAATCATAAATATGCCATATATATAGCATCAATTTTTTTCTTCATAATAGCAATCCTTTTATTATTTAGACCAAATCAATGATGAGACTCTACTGAGACACCTGAGGAATACTTTCTGTAATTTCACATCTGCATAAACACTCATAAATATTTCAACTTCTCTGGATGTGCTTCTTGATTTATTTTTCCTATCAAATATAAGTATAAAATATCAGCACAAAATACGTGCTCAAAAATGGTAACAATTATGCGTTGTTGAACGAAACAAATTTGAATGCTTACAATTAGTGTAACTGTATAAAGCAATTAGAAAATAGCTAACATTTTGCAAGTTAACTATCAGAGAGTTTAAATTTGAAGATAATTTTTAGTAACTTATTATTTAATCATATGCCCTTCACATGTGGGAGAGATTAATAAATAATAGGATTAAACTTTTCCAATACCAGTAGTCTCCAGCACATCATGTTTTCATTCAATCACTGTCACTTGCTGTCAATATACTGCATCTAATTAGCAATGGTAGCTATTGCATTTGAATGGCTTTTCATTGCTACATTAAACTATTAAAGCTGCTAATTTTAGGTTATCATTTTTTTTTTTAGAAGACAAACTCCCTGGTGTCAACTACAATGTGTTCACCGTATTATTGCAGATGGAAAGAAGTATATGAGATATTAGTCTCCGTTGAATGAGTTCATAAAGAAATCTAAACACTGACTTAAGGGGTGAGGAATTAATACTTTTACTTAATTGGGTAATTGCTGTAACTACACATGCCTATGAACAAAATGCATAAAGATAGTTAATTTACATTTTATAGTTGGTAAGCAAAACTTCTTAACTATCAGCTGACATTACTTTAAATTTCATTTTCTGGTGACAAAAAACATAGTGAAATTAATTTAATTTTCTCAAGTCTTTATTTACAGACAGAAGATAATTCTAACAAAAGAGTGTATTAGAAGTGAACCAGAATCCTCTTAGGCCTAATAGCATGCCTATAGTTACCTCACAAAAATGGAAACACATTTATTTTTTTATTTTGTTTTTATTTTAAAGATGTGGGGCACAAATCAGGATTAGGTACAGAAGTCCATAAGAGGTCATTGTACAGGTGAAGTTTGGGCCTTTCATTGGTCCCCACTTCAACTGGTTTTGGATCAAATATGCTTATTGATGTTATATCCTCTCCTGCCTGCAGTGTCTGGCTACTGTCCATCCCTTTCTTGTAGTATTATGATAAATGTTCAGGGTCAGCTAATGAGTGAGAACATGTGGTACTCAGTTCTTAGTTTCTGTGATAGATGACTGAATGTGATAGAGTCTAAATCCATCCAAGTGGTTGTGAAGCCCATATGTTTGTTCTTCTTTATGACTGTGTAATATTCAATCATGTATATGTACCACATTGTTTTTTCCAGTTCGCTTTTGATAAGGAGCTCAGTTGGGTCTATGTTTTTGTATTGAGAATAGTACTGTAATAAACATGTGTGCAGGTATCTTTTTTGTAGAATGATTTGAGTTCCTCTGGGTATTTTCCCAGAAGGAGGATTACTGGGTTGTATGGATGATGAATTCTAAGATCTTTTAGAAAATGTCACACTGTTTTCCACAAAGATTGTACTAACTTACACTGTCACCAACGTTGTGGAAGTGTTCCCTTTTCCCCACATTCTCTCCAGCATCTGCTGTTTTTTTGAATTATTGAAGATGGTCATCCTGACTATAGTTAGGTGGTATCTCAGTGTGGTTTTGATTTACATTTCTTTGATGATTAATGAGGTTTACCATTTTTCGATGTATCTAATGGCTGCTCACATGTTTACATGTTTTCTTTTGAGAAGTGTCTATTCATGACATTTCCCGCTTTTTAATAGGCCTGCTTTTTTTTTCCCTTTCATTACATTAGAGTTCCTTGTAGATTCTGAATTTTAATCCTTTGTCAGATATGCAATTGGCAAACATGAAAGAATCTTCAAGAAAATAATCCATTTCTTTCGACAGATATTTCATTTTTATAATGTATTGCTTGATTATTCACTGAACAAGAGTTTTACATTCAACTCACTAGAAGGGAAAATATATTCAGTCATGAAAAATTTTAAAATTCACTTCCAAACTAAATTTTTAAATACATGGCAAGCAATTCTGTATCTCAGCTATTGTCTCCATCTCTCTCTTGCTTCATGTATGTCTTTAGGTTTACTTATTTTTCATAGAGTTGTAAACAGATCATTAAAGCTTATGCATACTTATTGCACATTAGTTGAAAAATCAGATAAGGGATTGTTGTTGTTTTTAATGATTATATAATAATATAGAATAAGTTGTTAAATATATTTATATATAATTAAAACCATCAACCCATTGGATAACTCATTTATTCATGATCAGTTCATTTTCTCAGTATTTTCAATTTGATAAAGTTGCCTTATAAATATAAAAACTGAGTTTTATTTTAAATGTTATTTTATATACATAAAAAGTTAGATAATGTCTATATATTTTATGCCAAACTATACAAGTGTTCTTAACTTATCAAAATTAACTAATAGAAGCCTTAAAATATTAGTGACTATTTCCAGCCTTTCAAGGCAACTTTAAAGAAATATGTTGTATTTAGAAAAATAATTAATGCCTATTACTCTGAACATAGTCCAGAAAGAATATTTGAACTACATATTTTTAGAGTATTAGAAAAGCACTAGAAAGTATGTATGTATGTAAAATATTTTACCAATTACCTATAACAAGTTCTATTCTAAATTCTATACCAAATCATTAACACTTTTTTCTGTAATAAAGGCTTTGTGTTTGGGATCTTTAAGAAATTACTGATTTCTTTAAGGTCAAATTTGTCTGTTTAGTTTTGGTATATATTAGCAAGGTTGTTTAGTATATTGTTATTTTCTTGCACAATTTGTTTCTATGTACTCTAGGCATATAAAAACATTTCAGATAAATATTTATCTATTAAAAATATTTTACATGTAAATAAGAAACATTACACAATTATAAGAAGAAAATAGTTATCAATAATAGTATGTACCTACTGTATCAGTGAAACTAAAATAATATTTGGTCTTCTCCCAATATTTTATATACAATAATAGCACATTTTGTGTTACACATTTATTAACTGACAGTTGAAGTTAAACTGTGATTGCTGCCTATGATAATCAGTTTTTGTATGTGTCAAGTAGACTGGGATGCTCAAATAGCTGGTAAAATATATTTTTTTGAATGTGTCTATGAAGGTGTTTCTGGGAAAGATCAACATTTTTAATCAGGAGACTGAATACAGATCTCTTTCCCTGTGTTAGTTGACATCCTCCAAAGTGTTGAATGATTGAAGAACAAAACAGTAGAGGTAAATTCAGTCTCTGTGTTTGGACATGAATCTCCTCCTGACACTGAACATCAGAGTTTCTGACTTTTGGGCCTTTGAACTTTACTGGATTACACTGCCAGTTTCCTGTTTCTCCACCTTGCAGTTGGCACACTGTTGGACTTCCAGGCCTTAACTGTGTCAGCCAAATGTTATAATTTCTCTCCCTCTCCTGTTCTTTTAGTATCAATCTTCTATTGATTTTGTCTCCATGAAAAGCTTGACTAATAGATTGGGTTTGTTTGTTTTTTTTATAGAAATGCTAATAACATAGTAATGTAGACCAGGCAGAAGAGTAACACGCTGGAAACTGATCATTTTGAGGCAGATATTAAAACAAATTTTAATAAAAATGCCCAGTGATCTATCACAGAAACAAAGAACAGAGTACCATATGTTCTCCCTCATAAGTGGACCTTGAACAATTATAGTACTATAAGAAAGCATTTGACAGTAATGGGAAACGGACAGGGGAGGATTGGTGGGATGGGCAGTTGACAGAAATTGCTAGGGGAGGGAGAGGCGTACCTCATCAACAAGGTTACCTGAATAACCAATGTTTGACCTGTTGCTTTTGTTTTGTGGGTATTTTTCTTACTACATAGTCAATTTCCTTGATTGATATTGGTCTATTTAGGGTCTTGATTTCTTCTTGTTTCAACGTAGGAAGGTTGTGATGTCAAAAAGTCTTCCATTTCCTTAAGGTTTTCAAGATAGTTTCCATACAAGTGTAGATAGTAGTCTCTAATGATCTTTTGTATTTATTCAGGGTCAGATGTGACTTCATCTTTTTGTTTTTCTGATTGTATTTATTTGGGCTTTTTCTCTTTTTTTCTTGGTCAGTCTAGCTAGGGGACCATCAATCTGTTTTATCCTTTCAAAGAAACAGCTTTTTGTTTCATTGAGTTTTTGTATTATCTTTTTGTCTTCTATGTCCTGGATTTGGACTTTTATTTTGGTGATCTGGATTCTTCTGCTAAAATTAGGGTTTTGGTGCTCTTGCTTTTCCAGCTTCCCAAGGTGACTTGTTAGTCTGTTAATTTGTGATCCTTCAATTTTCTTCATGTGTGTTTGTAGAGATATGAATTCCCCTCTTACTACAGCTTTCATGGCATCCCAGAGATCTTGGTAAGATGCTTCTTCATTTTCATTTGTTTCCAGGTATCTTTTAATATGTGTTTTGATTTCATCATTGACCCAGGAGTTGTTTAGCATCATACTATTTAGTGTCCATATCTTTGTGGGTTTGGGGAGAACTTGTTGGTGTTGATGTTTATTTGTATTCCACTGTAGTCTGAGAGGTGCATGACAAAATTTTGATCTTTTGAAATTTGTTTATGCTTGATTTATGGCCAAGTATGTGACCTATCTTAGAATACGTTCCATGCAGTGATGAGTAGAATGTATATTTTGTGGTCCTTGGATGGAGTGTTCTGTAGGTATCAATTAAGTCCATTTGGTCAAGAATCACTTTAAGGTTCCGGATCTCATTGCTGATTTTTTGTCATGATGATCTGTCTAGGGTTGTGAGTGGGGTATTAAAGTCCCCAGCTATGATAGTGTTAGACTCAATATCTTTTTTGAGTTTTCCTAGAAGCTGCTTTATGAAAGTTGGCGGTCCTATGTTGGGTGTATATATGTTTAGGATAGATATTTCTTGTTGATGCAGTGAATCTTTTATCATTATGTAGTGTCCTTCTGCATCGTTTTAAGTTTTTGATAGCTTAAATGGTATTTTGTCTGAAATTAGGATGCGACTCCTTCTTTCTTCTGTGTTCTGTTCTCCTGGAAATTTATTTCCCATCCTCTTACTCTGAGTCTTCAGTGTCCTTTCTGGTAAGATGGGTCTCTTGAAGGTAATATATTGTTGCCTTGTTATATTTTATCCATTTTGCCATTCTATGTCTTTTCAGTAGTGCATTTAGTCCCTTCACATTCTAGCTAATTATTGAAATGTGATAGTTGGTCCCTATCATAAGGTTCTTGTACAGTTGTTGTTGTTGTTTTTCTTCTTTGCTTGTTGTCTTTGGTTTTGGGGTTGGTTTGTGTGTGTTTTACTCTTTTTCCTATACTCTTGTGAAGAACAATGTTTTTATTTTTTCCTTTTCTTCTGTGTTTAGTACTTTTTTAAGTGTTTTGTAGAGATGGTCTGGTGGCAGTGTAAGGTCTTAGGGATTGGATATCTGGGAAAGATTTTAATTCTCCCTCACTGATGAAGCTTAGCTTGTCTCAGTAGGTTATCCTTGATTGAAATTGTTTATCTTTTAGAACTTTGGAGATAGGGCTCCAAGCTCTCCTAGCCTACAGAGTTTCTGGAGATAAATCTGCTGCTATTCTAATTGGTCTTCCATGGCAGGTGATCTGACCTTTTCTCTTGCTGCCTTTAGGATTTTTTCTTTTATACCTACTTTGTTTAGGCAAATTATTATGTGTCTGGGAGTTGGTCTTCTCATTTGTTGTCTTGCAGGGGTTCTCTGAATCTCTTGTGTTTGAATTTTCACATCACTGATGAGATGAGGGAAGTTTTTCTCAATAATCTTGTGGAATGTTTGTTCCAAGGTGGACTCTTTCTCTCTTTCTGTTTCAAGAAGTCCAATTACTCTTAGTTTTGGTCTCTTGAAGTAATTGCTCATCTTTTGAAGATTTTTTGTCTTTTTAAGCTTCTTTTCTATGTTTTTGACAATTTGGGTTAGTTCTATATTTGGGTCCTCAAGATCTGAGATTCCTTCTTCTGCTTGGCTAATTCTGCTTTCCATGCTTATCAGTTTGTTATTTATTTCACTCACATGTTCTTTACTACTGTTATCTCAGTTATCAACTCCTTCCTAGTTTCTTCTTGTTGCTCCTCAATTCTTTTTAATCTTTCTATTAATGTCTTGATATCTAGGTTTGTAGTTTGAGACCAGTCATTCTAAGGGCCCTTCATGGTTTGCATTCTAAAGTCAGTTTTCTCAATGTCTGCCCTACCAGGGGTCTGGGAGAGACCCATATTCTTCTTTTGGTTTTTCTTCATTTGTGGAGATTTTTCTCTCTCTCCCTTTCTCTCCCCTTCTTTAATTATGTTTTTCAGGGAAGGTGGGATTGCTTTTGCTTCTTTTGTTCAATCTCCTGTTCTTACTTATAAGGGTCCTCTGGCTTTGTTCACATTTGAGGCTAGACTGTGGGTTGGGGGCTGTACTTTTTGCAGTTTTGAGGTTTAATTGAGGGTGAAACTGTGACTCAGAATCTATCTGCAGATTCCAGTATCCACTAACAGGTATATGGGCACACTGGAACCCATTTCCCACTGCCTTACAATCTGTCCATGCAGCAGGGTTTAGGTTTGCTCCATGGAACAAAAGGAAGTACGAAAAAAGGAAAATAATGGAAGAAGGGGGCGTCAAGAGGAAGTTAGAGAAAGAGAAGAGTGAGAGTGAAAACAGACATACAAACAAACTAACGAATAAAAAAGAAACAGAAGGTCAGAAAACAGTGAAAAGCAGACACACAAACAAAATTCCCTAAAGCATACCAGTAATCACACAAGACAGTCCCATAAATTCATGCCTTTTGATTCATTTTTCCCCAACACAAACAGGTAGTCTAAATCAAAAAGCAAACAAAAGTGAGCAAAACAAACAGTCAAAACAATGAAATCAAAATAAGAAACCAGACTAGCTCTGGAATCTTTTCTGCATGTCTAAAGTCTGTTCAACTCTGATGTCTAGCCTCTCCCCTTTGCTTTCATTGCAGGAAGACAGATTTACTCCAAGCTTGGGTTGGTTCCCTTGGCTTGCTTCCTGAGAGGTCTGTGACAGGGCTGAGTTGCCTGTATCTGATTCAGCATAGGGGAGAGCCTTTTGTCTCCTGTTTAGCAACATTACCTTAGAAACCAAGGTGGAGGCTGCTCATTGGTGGGTGGGGCAATGAAAATCTCTGCCTGGAAAATGGCCGAGGTGGACAGCTCCTCTTTTGTGGATCCTTTCTCTCCACCAATCCTTTCTCCTCACTTGTTTGGGTTCATGGGCAATCCACAATGATGGGATGTGGTGGTGTGTCTCCAGCGTCAGGCACCAAGGATCAGCAACACAGCTGGGTGCTGGATCTGGTGTGCCACCAGCAGCCTGGGGTGGAGGAGGGAGTTGGGAATTCCCTCTTATGGAGCTGAGAGCTGAGAGCAGCTGATCAGCACCTCCTTAAATATCCTGTTCCCTCACACAACCATGGGGGTCCCATGCTGGGTGCCTCTATCAGAGCAGGGACTGGAGCTCCGAAGGGCAGGTGGTGAGTGGTGACAGTGACTTTGGGCCCCGTACAGGGCACTTCAGCCAGGAGTGGAGCTGGTGTCTATGAGGAGCGGGCACCTAGAGCCTCCCTGGGTGATGGCGGCTTGAAATAGGGCTGGATGTGGGGGCCCAGAAACCACAGCAGGGAGCTGGAACTCTGTTGAGTGAGCACCAGGACACTGGGCTAGGCACCCAGTCAAGAAAGGAGCTGGCAGTGACTGACTGTCGGGTGGATCAATGTAACCAGCAAGGGAACCCAGATCTCCCCAAGGCTGTATCCAAGGGCCTCCACAGGCAGATGCCAGCAGCTTGGGGCCGTGTGAGACCTTATAGCTGGGGAAGGAGCTGGGATCTTTGCACAGCTGGGGCCCGGGGCCACAATAGCTGATCTTGTGTGGTACTGAGGGTCTCCAGGCCTCAGACCCGTGTGGCTGGTGGTGAGTAGGCGGGTGGGGGAAGGAAAGTAATAGTCTTTTTAGGAACTCACTTTTGGAGAATCTCACAGTCCCACCTATGCCGTCACCATCTTACCGGAACTCCTACTTAGTTCTTAATATATATTGATCTGGTGGTTAGAAGTGATAGCTGAGATTTTTGAAGCCTTGAAGAATAGAAAAAAGAAAAACTATTATCTCAAAGCTATGATCAATTTTCTTTCCCCCAGAAAAAGAAACATGATATTATATGTGATGTGTTTTTTTCTGATATCTGTAAACACAGTATCTTTTTGAAAAATAAACTGCATACTCATTTTTCTCAAGAAAATTGTAAGAATGACCATTAATAGAGGAGAAACTACTCTTGATTTATCATAATTGCTGCCATAGAATAAATATAGCAACAAAATAAGAGGACATTTATTAGCAAAGTATCACAATACTTGAGCAGGACTCTGAACTGGAGGGCAGTTCTTTTTTCCCTGGCTTTAATCTCTGTGTGCATAGATCTTTCCTAAGGAAACACAGCTGGTTGCCTTAGAGATCTGTTAGCTGCTAAGAGAATGTAATCTAGTCTGCTCTTGGCAATGAATTACCTGAGTGGCAAAGACTCTATCCTTTGGGGAGTATTAATTTGACTTTTAGATTTAACAAACTAAACTATATTATCTAATATCAACTTTATCAGTAAAAATACCTGTGTTTTTTTGATTAGTGTGAATCCTAAGTCTGTGACTGAGGTACAGGGTGTTATTATTGGGCTATTAAAAATAACCCCCAAACTTATAATCTCTGATCCCTTTGTGTCTTAGTTAAATGCTCTGCTCTAGATTATCTAGCCTTAGCCCTCACCTCCTTGGGTCTTTCTTTAAATGTCACTCTTTTCTAGTGCAGTTATTTTAACCATTCTATTTAAATTTGAAGTTTCCAACCCCCATATTAAACATTTTCTATAACCTTCTCCTGATTTTTTTCCACTTGAGTTCTTGTGATCAAGTATAGTCTATTTCTTATTATATTGTTTATTGTCTGTTTTCTTCACTGAAATTGAAATTTTTCAAAGGGAAGGATTTTTTTGTTCCTGGGATTCACTGTATGTAGGGCAGTATGTGACACAGAGCAGGTATTTAGAGATCACATGGTAATATTGTTAACTTTGTTAAGAATATCACTCAAGTTATAGGACAAAAAGGGATATAAAGAATAAGTAAAAATTACATAGAAATGTGAAAAGGGGATAGAAATATTTTGAAAATGTCAGTACTTTTAGAAATAGGTTTTCACAGTTTCTATTCCTAGAGTAGCTGTGTGAATAAGGACAAAATTAAAGAAAAATGATAATCAAGTTAACAATTTATTTTTAAAATCATTTAAAAATACAACATACATAAATCTGTATGTGCATCAAGCAGTCTTAAGATACGCAAATCAGAACTTTTTAGAATTGTATGAAAATATTCATATTCATAGCAAAAAGTTTTTATCTCAGTAGAATTGGATAAAAAATATTAGATAGATAATACACTGGTAATGGAATAGGATCTCTGAAATATCACATTAATGAGTTTGATTAAATAATTATCTAAACAAACTGCTCATTCAACAAAGACAAAAATATACTTTTTATTTATTAAATAATGCAAAAATTATATCTTAATTCTAAAAGTAAATATCATATAATGTATTCTGTATGAATATAAGAAATATTAATAAATAAATATGTGAATAAATACATTGTTAAATACTAATTTAATTACTTGTATATTCATTCAATCATCAATATAATGGATTAAATGTGTATAGACTCACTAAAAATAAAAGGCAAGGCCAGGCTCAGTGACTCAGCCTGTACTCCCCGCACTTTGGGAAGCAGAGATGAGAGGAGTGCCTGAGCCCACAGGTTCGAGACCCACCTGGGCAACTTGGCGAGACCTCATCTATACAATAAATCAAAAATTAGCTGGACATGGTAGTGCACACCTGTAATTTTGGCTGCTTGGAAGGCTGAGGTGGAAGGATCGCCAGAGCCCAGCAGGTAGAGGCTGCGGTGGCTGTTAGCATGCCACTGCCCTCCAGGCTGGGTGACAGAGTAAGACTCCAACTCAATAAGTAAATAAATAAATAAATAAATGGCAAGAATAACATTTTTTTCTAGACTATGAAGATAAATTAGAGCCCACTGTTGAATATATTTTATCTATGGCTGCTTTATTTCATGACTAAGTCTGAACAATAACACCCTCTTTGAGGTGGAGTGCCATTATTTTTACCTCATGTTTTAAAAGTCTGCTGTATTTCAGAGAATTGGAAAATGAAGAAAAATTGCATAGCTAGTCTCTTCTTTAGTCATAAAATTCTACCAGTTTATTTTGTGATAAAATAATTTTTATTTCACTTGAGTGCAAAGATAGAATTAAGTTAAAATTTATTTTTGGAAAAATACTAAGTATCAGATTGATATCAAATATTTATTGAGAACAATAGATGACATTAACTCTATATTCCATAGTCACATAAAATCATTTAGTAGAAGAACACATTTTAGTACAATCCCTTTTTGAACACTTGAAGAAATGAAAATTTAATTTTTGCCCATGGCTTTATATCTGGTCATAAAGGTAATCCTCTTTCCTTTAAAATAAATAGTTTATTTGAATCTGGAGGGAATTTATAATATCTACCAAATGCATACAGAATATAAGATTGCTTATTTTGAAGTGATTTCATTATTTCTAAATTTAGATTCCCTTTAAAAAATATACAAATAAGAAATTTTCAGTATAAAAAATATCAAGAAAGATAGCCAAGTTATTGTTATAAATCAAATAAATTTCCTAAGAGTTTCCAAAAGAAACCTCAGTAGCTTAGGTCAGTCACCATCCGTAAAGGAAATAGTTTGTGTACAAGCTAGACTCCAATAAATCACTGTGTAACACCACCTATCTTTACTTTTGAAATATTTTTTTCCTTTTCTAGCAGGTTCTACTACATCACAAATGCAAGGTCTGGGAGTCATTGGGTAGAAAACTTGAGTCAGTAAAATTGATAGGTTTTGCCCAAGAAATCTTTCAATCCATAAAGGGAGGAACATATTTGTTTTATTTTTATTTCTATTTGTGTGAACACCCAATTGGTCTTCTTTGCTTTTCCCAATGGAGACATCTTACAGTAACATCAAACTCTGCAAGGATAGAAACATCAACAGTCTTACAAAAATGAGAGTATACATACCAACCAGTCAGCAACAAGTTTCTTTTTCTATTACTTTTTGTTTCTCTGCAGATTCGTGTTGATGACAATCATAAGAGAACTTTCAAGAACTGTTAAGGTGAACTTTTAAAACAGAATGCCTGTGTGATTCCAGCATACTTTTTACATATAAAGCAGTATTGAACTTCAGAATTTATTTGGTTAAAAAATATTGTTACATAATACATAACCAATATATGTTTAGTATTGAGTGAATTAATAATATGAAAACAGTATCAGATAAGTCAACAAATTAAGTAAATGAAATTCTTGCTTTTGATAAATTACTGTCAATAATATTTAGTGTATATATTTTACAAGGTTTTACATAGTTTAGTGGTCTCCAAAGTTAACAGTTCAGAATATATATGTTGCTTTGGTTTGGGAACTAAAGTTGGGTCATGTGAAAGCAAAACAAATGTTTTGTGGTTGTTGTTGGAGGGACCAATTATGTATCTTCAACAGAAACTCATCTAATTAATTTTTCCCTTAATCCACTTCTGTCATAATTTACAATATTTAATATAAGGTGATATGGCAGCTTTCTTTTTTGAGACTTTCCCGTGACAGCTTTTTTTAGCCATGAATATTCCTTTCTTCTTCTCTTCACACTGATAATGATGTATGTTAAAATTATGCATAATCTAGCATGTCAAAAGTTGTTCCCTACTATAGACATTATACCCTGATAATATTGAATGTTAATAGGTAACAGAACACTTGTCTCTTCCTCATTGTACCGTAAAAAAAGGAAAATCAGTATACTTATATATACATAATTTGTATATAAAAACTTTCTTCTTTATGTATAATCGGTTATATATTGTATTGATATACTTTCATTTATAATCAGATATAGATAGATAGTACATTTATTCAGCTCATCAAAGATGGCTCCCAAATGTTGAAGAGAATCTCACCAGATGTTTTGGGAAGAGATGCCATTCAGATATAATCTACATAGACTCAGAGCTACCAAGAATCATCTGCACCGGTATCTAGATTTGGGCATCATCAGATTTTAATGTCAGAGTGTCACCAATATTATGCAATAACCCAGAGAGAACTATCTATTGAAGAAGAGATTAAGCCCAAGATTAGAATTCTGAAGAATTCCCACATTTATAGGTAGAAACATGAAAGAAATGAAACAAACAAAAAAAAAATGTGTAAAACTTAAGATAAAAAAGAGTGTGAGGCCAGAGAATCCAAAGGAATAGAACATTTCCAGAATGTAAAAATTAAGTTTTAACAAATGAAGACACTTACTAATTAAAAGGATAATTATATACATTATATTTGGCAATTAGAAAGTAATATTTTCCAAATAATTTATCTATAGGATAAGGTTATAAATAACTCTATAGCAGAGAACTAACAGGCTGAAGGAAATCTTGCCAGATGGTCATAATTTTCTCCAAGAATTGTGAAGAAGTTATTTTGCTGAAAATGAAGAAGAAAATAGAGAGAAAGTTTTGGGTTAAAAGAAAGGGACTTATCTTATAAAGAAGTTTAAAGTCTGGAAGTACAATACCTCCTGTTTTGTTTATTTTGCTGAGGATCGTTTTGTACTTTTCTTGGATGTGTTGTTTCATCTTTTGTTTTCTTTTTTTTTCCATATGAATTTCTGTATTGTCATTTCCAGTTCTGAGAAGAATGGTGTTGGAAATTTAATGGGAATTGCATTGAAGCTGTAGATCACCTTGGTTAGGATGGACATCCTAACAATGTTGATCCTTCCAAGCCATGACCGTGGAATATTTTTCCATTTATTTGTGTATACTTTGATTTTTTTTTAGCAGTGCTTTATAGTTTTCATTGTAAATATTTTTCACTTCTACTTAGGAAGATACCAAAGTATTTCACTTTCTATGTGGCTATTGTGAATCAAAATAGCCTGGTATTGGTAGATGGCTCTTACAATTTTGATGTATATTCCAACTATGCCTAGATGTTCGAGGGTTTTTGTCAAGAATGGGTGTTATATTTTATCAAAAGTTTTTTCTGCATCTAATAATATAACCATGTGGTTTTTATTTTTACATCTATTGATGTATTTAACTATGTTTTTTGGTCTTACAAATGTTGAACCAGTCTTACACCCCAGGGATGAAGGCTACTTGGTCATGATGAAAGATTTTTGAGATGTGTTGTTGAATACAGTTTGCTAGGATCTTGTTGAGAATTTTGGCATCTACGTTCATCAAAGATATTGGCTTGTAGTTTTCTTTCTTTGTTGTGCATCAATGTGATGTTAGCTTCATAAAATGATTTGGGGAGCGTTCCATCTTTCTCAGTCACCTGAAATGCTTTCAATAGGATTGGTATCAGTTCCTCCTTGTATGTTTTGTAGAATTCTGCTGGAAAGCTATCTGGTCCAGGGCTTTTTTTTTTGTAGGTAGGTAGTTTTCTTACGATGTAGTCAATTTCCTTGATTGTTATTGGTTTATTTAGGGTCTCAATTTTTTCTTGTTTCAACCTACAGAGGTTGTGTGATATAAGAAAGTCCTCCAGCCAGGGTTGGTGGCTCAGCCTGTAATCCGCACCTTGAAAGGCTGAGGTGAGTGGATTGCCTGAGCCCCCGGGTCGAGACACGCCTAGGCAACTTGGCGAGCCCTCATCTCTACAATAAGTCAAAAAATTAGCCGGATGTGGTAGTACGCACTTGTAGTTCCAGCTACTTGGAAGGCTGAGGCAGAAGGATCGCCAGAGCCCAGCAAGTCGAGGCTGTGGTGGCTGGGAGTGGCCACTGCACTCCAATCTGGGCGACGGAGTAAGACTCCAACTCAAAAAAAAAAAAAAAAGAAAGAAAGAAAGTCCTCCATTTCCTTTAGGTTTTCAACTTTGTTTCCATACAATTGTACATTAGTAGTCTCTGATCTGGAGTCCTCTACTGAAGTTAGGGTTTTGGTGATCTAGCTTTCCCAGCTTCCTTAAGTGACTTGTTAGTCTTTTAATTTGTGATCTTTCCATTTAATTCATGTGTGTTTGTAAAGATGTGAATTGCTCTCTCTACTGCTTTCATGGCATTCCAGAGGATTTGGTAAGATGTTTCTTCATTTTCATTTGTTTCCAGGTACCTTTTAATCTCTGTTTTGATTTCATTGTTGACACAGGAGTTGCTTAGCATCATACTGTTTAGTGTACATGACTTTGTAGGTTTTGGGGGAACTTTATTGGTGTTGATATTTATTTTTATTCCACTGTCGTCTGAGAAGATGTATGGCAAAATTTCTATCTTATGAAATTTTTTATGTTCGATTTATGGCAATGATGTGGTAGATCTTGGAATACGTTCCATGTGGTGATGAGTAGAATGCATGTTCTGTGGTCATTAGGTGGAGTGTTATGTAACTGTCAATTAAGTCCATTTTTCAAGAGTCTCATTGAGGTCCTGGATCTCCTTGCTGATTTTTTGTCTTGATGATCTGTCCAGGGTTGTGAGTGGGTTATTAAAGTCCCCAGCTATGATAGTGTTAGAGTCAATCACTTTTTTAAGTTTGTCTAGAAGTCGCTTTATGAATGTTGGTGCTCCTACGTTGGGTACATTTAAGTTTAGGATGGATATTTTTTGTTGATGGATTTAGTCTTTTATCATTGTATAGTGACTATCTTCATCTTTTAAAATTTTTATAATTTAAAAATATTTTGTCTGATATTAAGATTGCAACTCCAGCTTTCTTTTGCATTCCATTTCCCTGAAATTTTGCTTCCCATACTCTTACTTTGAGACTGTGAGTGTCCTTTTTGCTGAGATGAGTCTCTTGGAGGCAATATATTGTTGCCTTTATGATATTTTATCCATTTTGCCATTCTGTGTCTTTTCCGTGGTGCATTTAGTCCTCGCACATTCAGGTTAATTATTGAAATGTGAGAGTTTTTCCCTGTCATGAGGTTCTTTAAAGATGTAGTTCCTTTTTGTTTGCTGTGTTTGTTTTGATTTTGGGGTTGATTCATGTGTGTTTTCAATCTTTTTCCTGCACTCTTGTGAAGAATACTGTTGGTTTTTTTTCCCTTTCTTCTGTGTTTAATACTTTCTTAAGTGTTTCTTGTAGAAGTGGTCTAGAGGCAGCACAGGCTCTTAGGGATTCAATGTCTGGGAAAGATTTTAATTCTCCCTCACTGATGAAGCTTAGTTTAGCTTGTAGTTTATTCTTGGTTGAAATTGATTATCTTTGAGATCTTTGAAGATTGGGCTCCAAGTTCTTCTAGCCTGGAGTGTTTCTGTAGATAAATCTGCTGCTATTCTAATTGGTCATCCATGGTAGGTAGTCTTACCTTTATCTCTTGCTACCTTTAGGATTTTTTCTTTTATATCTACTTTGTTCAGGCAAATTATTATGTGTCTAGGAGTTGGTTTTCTCATTTGTTTTCTTGCAGGGGTTCTCTGAATCTCTTGTATTTGAATGGTCACATCACTGATAAGATGAGGGAAGTTTTCTTGAAGAATTTCATGGAATGTTTATTCCAGGGTGGACTCTGTCTCTCCTTCTGTCTCAGGAAGTACAATTCCTCTGAGGTTCAGCTTCTTGAAGTAATTGCTCATCTGTTGAAGGTTTTGTTCTGAATTTTTAAGCTTCTTTTCTATGTTTTTTACAGTTTGGGTTAGTTCTATATTTTGGTCCTCAAGCTCTGAGATTCTTTCTTCTGCTTGGCTAATTCTGTTTTCCATTCTTATCAGTTTGTTATTTATTTCATTCAAAGTATTCTTTACTGCTGTTATCCCAGTTATCAACTCCTTCCTATTTTCTTCTTGTCTCTCCTCAATTCTTTTTAATCTTTCTCTTAATGTCTTGATATCTTGGTTTTTAGTTTGAGACCAGTCATTCTGGGGGCTCTTCATTGTTCATGCTCAGAAATCTGTTTTCTCAGTGTCTAACCTTCCAGGAGTCTGTGAGAGATTCATATTCTTTTGGTGTTTCTTCATTTGTGTAGAATTTTTACACACACACACACCCACTTCCTCCCCCTCCTTTAATTCTGTTTTTTAGGAATGACGGCACTGCTTTCACTTCTTTTTGCTCGGTCTTCCATTGTTCCCTATGTGGATCCTATCACTTTATTCACTTCTGAAGCTGGACTGTGCATTGGGGGCTGTACCTTTTCCAGTTTTGAGATTTAGTTGAGGGGGGAGCTGTGATACAGAATCTATCTGCAGAGCCCAGTATCCACCAACAGGCATATGGGCACTCTGGAACCCACTTCCCACTACCTTACAATCTGTCCATGCAGTGGGGGTTGAGGTTTACGCCCTGGAACAAAATGAGGTAAGAAAAGAGAATAATGGAAGACAGAAGGGGGTAGTCAAGAGGGGGATGGAGTAAGAAAAGAGTAAGGGGAAAACAGACAGACATACCAGCTAACAAATGAAAAGTGACACAAAGACAGAAAAGAGAAAAAAACCCTAGGGCATACCAGTAACCACACAAAACTCAGTCCAACAAAATCCTGTCTATTGATATACTCTACCCCTACACAAACAGGGACTCTAAAGAATAGAAAGAAGAAAGAAAAAAATCAGTAAAATACCAAAAGAAAAGCAAGTAAGAAAATGTTATCAAAACCAGAATGTAAGAAAAAAAGCCTAAATCAAAAATCAAAGTGAGCAAAGCAAATGGTCAAAAAGTAAAAATAAAAAATAAAAACAAGTAATCAGACTGACTCTGATGTCCTTCCTGTATGTCCAAAGTCCCTTCAACTCTGATTTCCAGGCACCACCCCCCCATGCTCTCATTGCATGCAGATAGGGTTACTCATAGCTTGGGTCAGTTGCCTCATGCCTACTTTGGAAGGGGGTGAGTCAGATCTGAGTTTACTTGGCTTGCTGCTTGTCAAGTCTGCCACAGAGATCTGAGTTGTCTGTGTCTGATTCAACCTGGGGGAGGGGCTTCTGACTCTCCTGGTTTGATGAGATTACCTTAGGCAACAAGTTGGAGGTTATGGAGAGCTGGGCAGAGCTGTGCAAATCTCTGCCCTGTCCTGGGTCAAAGGAAAGGACTGTGGGCTAATCCTCACTGGGCATAGACTCCTCTCTGGTTTTCCTAATCCTCTCTCTCCACTGATCGGTCAAGGGCTCCAGCTGGTCCATTATGACAGGTGATGGTGGGGGCCAGGTGCCAGGCAATGGAATCAGCGGGATTCAGTAGGTTTTTCTCAGGTGCATTCCTGCGAGCAGCAGACACTCCTGCATGCAATCTTGCCAGCCGCACTCCAATCTCAGGGCAGTGGGTTCTCGCAGTCGCCCTTAGAGGGGGGACCTAGGTGCATGCACCCAAGTATCCCCTCAGATGGACTTTCATGCTCCCACCAGCACCTGCCCATTCTCTTAGAGAGTCTTTATGAGCACTTGCCTCCATGGAGTCTCTTACAGACCAACCTGTCCATTGCCGTCTTCTATTTTTTATTTTATTTTATTAACTAACTAATTTATTTTTCTCTACTTTTCTCTAATGTAGCCACATAATATTTGGACTATTACTGACAAATAGTTTATACATATAAAATATGTTGGTAAAAGTTTCAATTATACCGCTGGGCTCAGTGGCTCAGCCTGTAATCCCATGCCTTTGGGAGGCTGAGGTGAGTGGATTGCCTGAGCCTGCAGGTTCGAGACCCGCCTGGGCAGGCGAGACCTCATCTCTAAAATAAATCAAAAAATTAGCCGGGCGTGGTAGCACACGCCTGTAGTTCCAGCTACTTGGAAGGCTGAGGCAGAAGGATCGCAGGAGCCCAGCAGGTCGAGTCTGCAGTGGCCGGGAGCGGCCACTGCACTCCAGTCTGAGCGACCGAGTGAGACTCCAACTCAAAAAAAAAAAGAAGGTGCAATTATAAAACTTCTTGGAGTTTATTCAATTGCTACGTTTGCAGAACAAAATATCAATTATTTTATTTAGAAAAACATACCTAATTGATTTGTGAAAATTTAAGTAGATGTGGCAGGAAGATTAAAAAATGGCTTTCTGTTGAATAACTAATATATAAAACAAATTCATGGGTGAATTTGGTAGCTAAGTAGATGCACAAAAAATATATGAGGGGAGACCTCCCAAAAATGGAATTATCTTTTGGAGGGCAGGTCTTGCACTCAGAATTTATTCTTCCAGTTCAAACACTTAACCAAAACTTTTTAACGGAAATTTTAAAAAGGTTTCATCATTATTTCCAAAAGAAATGTCCTGAGCCATGGCAAACAGGTGACTGGTTCTTCCATGACCTGCCCACACCTTGCTGAGTGTTCAGCAGTTTTTGACTAAAGCTAGCATGAGCTCCGTGCTTCACCTCGTCTATTCATTGGATCTCACCACAAGTGACTTTTGTTTGTTGCCCCAGATGAAAAAAATCCTCAAAGGGGAATGCTTTGCCCACGTAGAAAAGATGAAACAAAAAATGGCAGAAGCACAAAAAGCATCAAAATTGACAAATTCAAAAACTGTTTTGAGCAGTGGAATAAAATGCCTTGACAGGTTTATTGCATCAAATGGAGAGTACTTATAAAATGAATTTTAAACATGTAAGAATAAATACACAATTTTTTAATAAATAAATTCCAGAATTTCTAAGGTACCCCCCCCTTGTACATCTGAGGGACACATTTCAAGCTGTGAAATGACTGAGGAGTTTCAGGAATAGTAATATTTACTCTGTATTAAAGTGCTTCCTCAACAGACATTGCTTTCATGACACTTTCTACAAAATATTAAATAAAAGTAATCAATATTGATACAGTCTTCCTCAAAATTATGGGAACTTAAAGGCGACTGGTCAGAAAAAGCACATAAAGTCATCACAATAAATGCTTCCATGGGAGATTATCTGGAAAGAGGGAGTAAAAACTTGAGTCCTGGGAGACATGAAACAACACAGCAGCCAAGGCCTGTGGCCTAGCCAAAAGAGACAAGTGGGAGGTGGGGTGTGGAACAAAACAGTAATGTCCATATTTTTCTAAATTCAAAGTGGCTTTTTAAAAGAGAAGGCACAGACACTAGAGTTTAAAAGAACGAAAGAATAACAATAGTCCCTTTGCTGGTTGCATTAATTTTTTATTGCTGCTATAATATATTGTCACAGATGCAGTGGCTTAAAACAACATAAATATATTATGCTGCACGCTTGCAGTAAAACATCTAAATAGTTCTCATCTCACTGGCCAAAATAAAAGAGTGAGCAAGATTGAGTTCCTTTCCGGAGGTTATAAAAGGGAAACTGTTTTCTTGCTTCTTCCAGCTTCCGAAGGTTGCCTACAGTCCTTGAAGCATGGGCCACTTCTTTTTCTTGAAATTAAGCAGTGTAGTATCTTTCTAACCATGCTTTTATTGTCATATATCTCCATCAGGAAAGAACTGGGAAAGATTCTGTGTTTTAAGAGACTCATGTGATTATATGGGGCCAACCTGAACAATTCAGAATAATCTCTCCACCTTGAGGTCTATAACCCTAATCACATCTGCAGATTCTTTTGCCAAGAAAACTAACATAGTCACAGGTTCAATATGGCAACATAAATATATTCCAGAGGTCATTATTCTGTCTAAAATCGCGGTACATAAAGTGGAGGATTAGATAGAAGAGTTCACATTCTTGGTTGTAAAATCAAAATCCAGATCCATTGATCTCAACTTTAAAATTTCATGTTAGAAAATTATATATGCAGATGCTTACATAAGCTGAAAAAAAAAGCTGAATATTCCATTGCTCATAATTATAAGACTTGGCTAATTCATAATTAATAACAAATAGTAAAATGTGAAAAGAAATAATAAAAATAAAGAATGACACCAGTAAGATCACAGAATAGGAGATACAAGACTTATTGGCCCTCCTCTCCCCCCCACAAAACACCAAATAGACAGTTATCCACAAATAACAGTAGCCTAGGAAGGGGTCAAGTAAATATTTAAGTATCTTCAACAACAGTGGGGAAAAAATGGAGACTAACTTCATAGAAGGAACCACTTAAGAGACTGGGTACCTGACATGCTTGGGAACAAAGAAGCGTGTGGGCTGTCAGTTTCAGTCACAGTGTGATTCCCCAATAGTCCCCAGGGTCCAGTTCTGAAGAGGGAAAAGGCTGCTTTTATCCCTGAAGTAACCAACAGTCATTCCCATTATGGATTCCCCAGAGTAAGAAACATTGCTGCATCCTTCCTCAGAAGAAAAAACTGCTGTGGTGCCACCCCAGGAAAGAAACCACTACCCTTTCCAACACTGCATACACCCCAATCCTGGAACCATCTTTATCCTGTGTGTGCCCACATCCCAGACACTGACTGTGTGGCTGCTCTGTGCTTGCTAGCAAACACAACTCTTGGGTCACATCATGTGATACATCAATCACAGGATTGCCCATTAAGAACACCCTTAGCATGGGAGCCCCTGTTTTTCTGTGTGTTCACATTAGGGACAATGACTCTGCAACCTCTCTCTGAGTGCCTGAACCTATGACTTCTGAGCTATCCTAACAATAAATTAGAATCTGGAGCCACTGGAGCCCTTCATGTGCCCACTCAGGAGACACTGGCTCAGCAGATGGACTTGAAGCACTTATTCCTCAGACACCAGAGGAATTGCAGCTATGAGATATTCTGCCTCTCTGGCCCAGTCTACACTTTAGCCACTCTTCAGTGACTCCACAACCACCTGTGCCTCATATGCTATTACTAATGTCACAGTGAGGAGTACATGTGTCACAGGCCCCAGTGCCACTACCAACCTGGAACCTGGCAATACAATCTCCCCATGTGTGCCTGTGCTTAAGGCCCAAGATCGTGACCATGCCTCGAAGTTGTGCATTAGACATGGATGCCAGTGTTTGCAAGCACATCTATAAGCCAAAGTCAATGCCGAGAAAGATTCTTTTAGACATGATTTCCCAGTGGAAGTAAAAGACATCCCAGAAACTCTTGCTGATGCTGTAGACACTCACAGCTTTGGCTGCTGAAGATGCCTGCAATCTTTGCCAACACAAACCTCAGCAAACAGAGCTTCACGGACACGATGCCATTGAACTCTTACCAGAGTTGGAACTTCTGCACCTCACTTTGACAGTGTTCTCACTTTTATCCTGTAGGGAAAGGTGTTTCGAGTCTAAAACCAGTACATAAAGTTGGGAAGTTAGTATTATACTCAATGGTGAAAATTTGAAACCTGTTTCTTTCTCTTTTTTTTGAGTTGGAGTCTCACACTGTTGCCCAGGTTGGAGTGTAGTGGCATGCTCACAGCATGCTCACAGTCACTGCAGCCTCAACCTTCTGGGCTCAAGTCATCCTGCTTCAGCCTTCCAAGTAGCTAGAACTACAGGTATGTACCACCATGCCCAGCTAATTTTTTGATTTATTGTAGACACGAGGTCTTGCCAAGTTGCCCAGGCTGGGATCTCAAACCCCTGGGTTCAGGCAATCCTCTCACCTCGGTCTCCCAAAGTTCTGGGATTACAGGCTTGAGCCATAGTGCCTGGCCTGAAACCTGTTTCTTTAAGAGCAAAAATAAGACAAGGATGCCCATTCACACCACTTCCATTCAACATACTACCCAGAACAATCAAGCAAGAAAAGACTTCACAACAACTTGTATGGATTTAGGGTCAATCACACTCAGTGATGTATCACAGAAACAAAGAACAGAGCACCATATACTCTCACTCATAAGTGGACCTTGAGCAATTATAATACTATAAGAAAGGGATTGGCAGTAGTGGAAACTGTCAGGGGAGGAGGGATGGGATTGGCAGTTGAGGGAAACTGCTAGGGGAGGGAGGGGCACACCCCATCAACAAGGGTACCTATATAATCAACGTTTGTATACCTAACCCTGAATTATACCCCACATCTTTATAATAAAAAAGGGCAATAAAAGGCACTAGAATTAGAGAGTAAGTAGCTACATTATTTTTGTCTTAGGTAACATGATCTTATATAGAAAATCCTAAACACTACATCAAAAACAAGCAAACAAACAAACAAAAAAACTGGTAGAACTGATAAATTCAGGAAAGACATACAATACAAAATCAACATACAAAGATCAGTAGTGTTTCTATACACCAACAACAAATTATTTTAAAAAGAAATCAAGAAAACAGTACCATTTATAATACCATCAAAAATAGAAACTTAGAAATAAATTTAACCAAAGAGATGACAAATCTGTACATTGAAAACTATAAAATATTGTGAAAGAAATTGAATAAGTTACAAATAAATGAAAAGGTATTTCATGTTGATGAACTGGAAGCAAGTAATATCATTAAAATGCTCATAAATACCCAAAGTAAACTACAGAGTCAATGTGATCCTTATCAAAATTTTGATTTTTTTACAAAAGTAGAAAAAAACTTCTACAATTGTGTAAAATCACTAAAAACTATGAATAACCAAATCAATGTTCAATTAATAGAACAAAGCTGGAAACAATCTTTTAAATAAATATTAGCAAATTTAGAATAAAATATTTTCACCTTCGTTCACTTCTACTCTACCTTATTAAAGAACATAATGTATTCACTTTCAACAAAAATAGAATCCTGTCACTTCTAGAAAACTTGCTGTTCTGACTTTGATGAAAGGCAGCTATCACCAGAGGACATTTACAACTTTCTTTAAAAGGTAAAACATTTTGATTACATTCTAACCCACTCTATCTCACAACTTGAAGACTCAAACTTTTTTTCAAATGGGTGACACAGCCATCCCTGGCCTTTGGGTTCATTCTCAGCAGTATATTCTTATTGCTTTTCTTCTTTTTTAATTACAAAAAAATTAAGTTCACTAAAGAAAATTGCACATATTTGCCACTTCACTTTTCTCTTTCTTGGTTTTCCTCTTAAAGTTTTGTCTTCTTTTCAGGATTTTCTTTCTACAGTTTAAATGATGAAGGTTCAGGAGCAGATTTGGTCTCTTCATTTTTTTATGCAACATATTTAGTATGAGCAGTATAATCTTGGAGGTACTAACAGAATTTATATACAATGGACTTTAACTTGGGTTACAGTTCTACCATTTACTATTTATCTTTGTAACTTTGCTGGAAATTTTGGGAAACACACTTTACATTCATGTCTATCTGAGAGTTAATATTTCAAAGAGGAGACTAGAGTTTAACACCTGAATTTATTTGATAGATTAAAATAAGCAATGCATGCAAAATAATTAGCACATCATGGCACCCAAACAAGAAGAAATGTTAATTACAAATATAACTTCTAATTCTCTATCCCAAGCTTGATTTTCTACATATACATCTGTCACCTAAAACATGATGTCTCATAGAAACTCTAACTCAACAAATTCAAAGCCAAACTCACAATCATTTCTCTATCACTAGCTCTTTCTTTTCCCCTTCCTTCTACAATGATATGGGATTCTCTCTAAATATTCTTAGTCATGAATTATTTGAGTGAATGAGAATAAAATAAGCCCAATTTAAAAAAATGTGAAAGCCTTTCTAGAATCCTCCATAAAGCTATATCAAGTCATTACTATAATGTTAAAGACCCTACCTTCTTAAGATGGCATAAATTGAATCATGTTTTTTCTAGTCACACTGTCATTGTAGTGTCTTAATTCAGACTTATCATTTATCTCACAGCAAAAATTATGATACACTCTCATCTACCTAGGGACTCACTCATTTATGCACTAAGGCAGAGAGATTTTATTAACACAAATTTTTAAATGACATTTTCATAGTTTCACTTATAACAAAATTCCCTGTTTTTTAAAAATTAGATGGCAATATGTAATTTTACCAAATATTGAAAAATTGTTTAATATTCCTTTACCTTGTAAAATGATAGCATAACAGTATTTTTAGGACCATTTTTTTTGTTAACATGTTCTAAATATTATATGGCTTCTTACCTCTACAATGCAATAATGTAATAATGTATAAGAACAATAAACAGTTTTCATTTTACATCTATTGTATACTATTTAATTTTCTTTAAGTGTTTAGGTCAATAAAAGCAATTCTTTAATACTTAGTACATGAAACAAATACAACTTAAAATGGAGATTGTATTTCAGAAACACGGCTTAGAATAATAGATTACAGAACTCTGTTTTTCAGAACTGAAATGGGAAATCACAGGTATCACAAATCAGTCTGTTTGTATCAAAATAGAGAAAGTTTCAGGCTATTCTTTGAACGTATGTTTCACACTAACTGCATCTAAAAATAATTATTATGAAATGTTCATTATTCCAACAAATAAAAGCTAAATGGTTTTTGATGTCATATCTCTCCTACAAACATGTTTTAATCACTAGGGAAAAAAATTTATGGCATAAAAAGTAATGTAAATTTTAAATTTACTAAAACTTCCACTGAGGTAAATTTATTTTGAAAAATTATCTTAATTTGTGATCTAAAATTCATCTAAGATAGAAGAAATTAGGATTTATATAGAGAAATGTTCTATACTTGCCAAATGGACAACTGGAAATATAGCATTAGACTTCAGGACAATGATCAGACTAGAGATAAGGTTTGAAGGTTCTTCTGTGAAGAGATAAAAATGGGAAAATAAAAAAGTAATCACTGCATAAGAAAAGAGTGAGTAATGGATGCATTTGTTTATTATTTATCCATTTATTCAACCAGTCTTTACCGAGGGCCTGTTACATAAATGGCATACAACCATGGATAAATCATACAAAGCCAATTTAAACATATAAAGCCAATTTAAATTATTTTTAACGGACAAGAACAATTATATAGATTTGTGATGTATAACATGATGTTTTAATATATGTATACATTGTGAAATAGTTAAATCCAGCTATTTAATATATGCATTATCTGCCATGCTTATTTAAGCTTTGAGAAGTAGCAGCAACCTATCTGAAACAACTAAACTGTAAACAGAAAAATAAAGTAGGAAAAATTACCTACTGGGTACAATGTGCACAGGTGAGGGAGGTGGGTACACTGAAAGCTCAAATTTCTTTGTCACTATACTATGCATTCCTGTAACCAAAAACTATTTGTACCTCCTAAAACTATTAAAATAAACAAAACTAAACTAGACGCTTTTAAATATTTATGTAATGTTGACTAGTTATCTAAAATCTAGGTGTCCTTAAAAGTGTGAGTCTCAGGCACTTAGCTATGAATCTGTACATGGTAATTAAACCTATGTCGCCACCTTTGACTCATTAAAACTATTTAATGATGAATGTAGAAATTTCTAAATTTGATTTCAAAGAGACTGGATAGCAGTACTTCGCCCATGCATAATTCACGGATCCATACTTTGGACCATACCTAAGGTTCTGAACATTCATAGAAAGTTTGGCCTTGTCTGAATATCAACGTGTTGATTTAATATAAAACTTTATCAGAGAATCTATAGAAGAAACAAGGGTTTCACCTTTGCCACACGTCTTAGCCAAGTGAACACAGAAGAGCTTGCTAACAAAGATTTAGATTAATAATTTCGATTTTTGTAAAGCTAATGGCCTGTACAGTAGGGCAATCCATTAATCAGTGCCTAGGAATATACATTGATAATTATAATGCTTTACAAGGTACGTTCATGCTGTGAAAAGTATTTTCAATTCTATGTCCCCTGACAAGGCTGATTCATCACCTGCCAAGATCTGGAAGGCAATGCTAGTAAAGCAATCCTTGAGCTTGGCAACATCTCTGAGGGATGACTGCTAAGTTTCTGGAATATCAAGTGGTAGCAATTCATGATCCCTGCCAGTGCTAAGATGGGAGACTAGCCAATGTCAGAAGTGATGCCAGGATGTGGATCCAGACTTTGGCCTATGCTGCGTACTCCATAGCATTAATATTGGAGATTTTACTTTCTGGTCAGCCCAATCATTTTACTCTAGCCTATCTGGCCATTGTGATATCTCTGCTTAAATGCTGCTTGTCAGTGAAGCCATTCCTGACAACTCTCTATTAGTAACAATTTCTCTTCCCTATTATTCTGTAATCCATATCTTGCTTTATTTGTCTCTAGTGTTTACCATAATATAACATAAGTTGCATTTGTACCTTTAAAAAACATATTGTCTGTCTTCAACTGGAATACAATCTCCTTAAGAATGTTATTTTAATTGCTCATTAGTATGATTCCAGTTTCTAACCAGTGCTTGCATTTACTACGTGCTTTACACCTGTGGAATGAGTGAATAAATAAACCCAAAAGATGGGAGACAGAGATAAATCAGAAGAGAAATTCCTTTTTTGTTGTTCTTGCTGCTGCTATTCTTGTTATGTAAGGTATGTGTATGGGTTTAGTGGCTGGAAGTTGTAGTTGCTCTTGTTGTTATATTGTAGAGGCAGAGATTGGCCTTTTAATTAGGTTTTCTAGGGTAGCTATAACAAAGCACTACAAACCGGGTGACTTATAACAACAAAAATTACTGGTCATACAGTTCCACTAAGACCACACACAGATCATAACTGAAATTCAGTTGAGTTTCATTGTATTAATTTGATGAAGAAGCACAATCATATAGATGTGATATGTGCTGCTACCAGAAATATAATAGGTAAATTGTTTTCTAAGTATTAGTTTTGGAATTTAGGAGAGTTAAGGGTAATAGTTTTTATCTGGTCTTGAGTATTTTCTCCTGATGCCTGCGGTTATACTGTCTGAAAAGCTCTCTAAATTATTTTCTATGTAATAAGAAATAATATCTTTTTCTGCAATAAAATCAATAAAGAAATAGATTCACACAATATTTTCACAATTATTTTCAGTCAGTATGGCACCAATTAGTAACTTTAGCATTTGACTTAGCTTTATGCCATTTGTTTAAAGTTCACCTTAGTGAATGATGATATCATGCTAGATAATTTAAATATCCAGGTGTCTGGGAAAACAGTAAATCAAACTTCTGGCCCTAAAAGAAAAAAAAAAGCAAATTGCTCTTGATATCCAGTATTGACAGTGACTCCTAAGATCACATAAGCCAAATCAATGGCTGCATAGCAATCAGGAATAATTAAAAATTATCTTTCGGTGTAGAAATATGGTCAGTAACAGTTTTCATCTAACTGCTATAACCTTTTTAAACTCCATTAATAATTCTATTTATATTCTATGAATAATTGCAAGAATCCATCTGCCTTTTGTACCAGCCAAACTGAGACCATAGAGATAATGTTGACACGGAACGTAACACACCTCTCTGATATCCATGTTAGAATTAAAACTTTACATTCCTCCCTAAAACATGGCAATTATGATTTCATTCTGTATGATTTTTAATGAAGTCCCTTCACTGTTTATCTTTGTTCTTTTAAGAAAGAATCATTTCCCTAGAATTACAAAACCGAATCTCAGTAACAATTGAACTATGGGGGAAAGTTTCAATGGAATATCTTCTTGATTCTCTATGTCCAACCTGGATACTTAGTAAAACTCTACTGTTTCAACTTTTTTCTCCTCAAGATCCCTGATCGCTGGCATAAACTTCTAAAATTTTTGAATATTAATGTTTCTCAGAAACATTTGGACTTTGGCATAGAGTTGGGTGTTCTCTAAGATAATATTTTTATAAGTCATAGATCTGGAGGAATAGAGATGGGGATAAATCAAAAGAGAAGAAGTTCCTGTTGTTGCTGCTGTTACTACTCTTTTTGTTATGTAGTGTGCATGTATGGGATTAGTGGCTGAAAGTTATAGTTGTTCTTGTTGCTATATTTTACAGGTAGAGATTGGCTTTTGAATTAGGTTTTCTAGGGCTGCTATAACAAAGCACTACAAACTGGATGACTTACGACAACAAAAATTCTTTGTCTAACAGTTCCAAATACTGAGAGTCTGAAATCATGTTGTATGCCCAGCCATGTTCGCTCCAAAACTTGTAGCAAAATCCTTCCCTGCCTCAACCTTACTTCTGGTGGTTGCCTGTCAATTTTTGGCCTCCAATGGTTTGTAGATAACATCACTCCAATCCTCAGACTTCACTTGGTCTTTGTCTCTGTCTTCATATGGCAGTCTTATAAAGATACCTGTCTTATTAGGATTAGGGGCCCAGCTTATTCAATGTGACCTCATCTCAATTTAACTATGTCTGCAAATATTTCCAAATTGGTTCATATTCTGAAGCACTTAGGGTTAGGACTTGAGTATAATATTTTTTGAGGGACATAGCTCAACCCATAGAGACCTTTTTTCTTTGTTTTCTCCAATTGTGTCTCTTGATTTTGGGAGGAGTACTTGCCAATGTGGCTGTGGCTGTCTCTACAGGCAACTCCACTATAGCTGCTGTGATAAGTAGAAGTGATTGCATGTGCCAGTCAAGACCTATATGCCTGGAGCGCCAAAACTAACGAGCCTTGAACAGACACTTGTGTCCATCCAGACTAGATGACTGTCAGGATGGCTGAGCAAATCTTTCATTACCTGATTCCTGTGACCTTTCCCAGCCTTAGCCTGACTTTCCTTAAAAGTTGCTGGGTAGGTAGAGCAGATTAAGACAACACAATTGTTTGAATTTAAGTGAGAGGTCAATCATTTGAACATTTAATCACTTGTTCAAAGTGATGAATATAAGCATGGGGTTTTTCTTCATTAACTTCACTGACTATTAAAAGTTTCCACGAGCAAAGTATCATTATATTCACAATTGAAGTATTGTAATCTTGCTGTTTTACTACTTAGTATTACCATCCTTGGGCATCTAACCTCTTAGAAGAGTCATATTGTCATGGTGGGGGTATCCTCACTGAGGTCCAACAAAGTCCCTAGTCAGTCTTGTCAGGCTTGTTTGTGTTTCTTGCTTAATTTTATAACCATCAGATTAGCATGCCACCTGCGATGGTTACAGAAAACTGGCAATATATTTTTGTTTGTATACCATTTATTGGTATACCAGGTTCACAATAGAAACTATTGTAGGATTCTTGATGTTTACATAAGACTTTTAAACCATTTCTGCTTTAGACAAGTATTTATTGAAGAAGAGAGAAAGGTGAATGAGCTATAAGAAGACTGGCTGGCTTGTTCCTGTCTATTCTAGCTTCTGAGAATGGGAATATACAAACTTAATCATGATTTCTAAGCTACTGTTTTTGCTATTTGTTTCTGCTTAACAAACCTGCCCAATAAAAACTTATTATTTGCTGTGATTCTTTGAGTAATTGAGGGTCAGTTGTAAATATATTCTGCTGGTCTCACTTGGGTCTTTTACATAAGTCCCTTCTGCTGAAAGATTGTTTTGAGAGATGGTCTTTCATTCTCTAACATCTCTCTCCAAACAATCTTTAATCGTTTAATAGTCTAACTTGGTTTCCAAATGGCATTTCTGCCGGGCTTTACAATAGTGTATCTTTCGTATCACATTGTGTCCATCAAATTCAGACAAAATTTGGTGCAAAATTGAGGAGAAGATAGACTCACCTCTTATGTAAGGAAGGGCGTGAAAATATCAGAATGGATAAGTGTTAACAGCCATATTTAGAAACTACTTACCTCAGTATTAAATATATGTTATTCAATACTGTTAGACTCAGGTTCTTCCTTTCAATAAATTGTGATATTTTACTCTATCAATAAAGGCCTTAGCAGGAGATGAAATGATGGGATAATTTGCATAAGGAGAGTTTTATATTTAAGAAAAGTTAACTGTAATAGGAGATTGTGGTAGTGAACAATTGTCCAGGTAGAAAACAGTTTTAAAAATTGCTAAACCAAGCCAGGCTCGGTGGCTCAGCCTGTAATCCCATGCTTTAGGAGACTGAGATGAGTGAATTGCCTGAGCCCGCGGGTTCAAGACCCGCCTGGGCAACTTGGCGAGACCTCCTCTCTACAATAAATCAAAAATTAGCCGGGTGTGGTAGCGCGCGTCTGTAGTTCCAGCTACTTGGAAGGCTGAGGCGGAAGGATCGCCGGAGCCCAGCAGGTTGAGGCTGCGGTGGCCAGGAGCGGCCACTGCACTACAGTCTGGGTGACAGAGTGAGACTCCAACTCAAAAAAAAAAAAAAAAAGAAAAATTGCTAAACCAGTGATAAGGAACATCTCGTACCCTCAAAATTGAGTTACAGTGCCCAATGAAGAGACATACACCCCCACACCCAAGGAAGCAGACATGAAGACAGCTTCAAAGGAAATAAATAGTCTATTTTTAATCACTTCCACTGAGGCAGAAATTATGGACAGTGATGATATATAATTACAACACATTTTTCTTGTTCAAGTCACTGAGAGACCAGTTTTTTTTTGCTATTAAAGATTAGAAATATTAAAATAGCAAGTATGATTAATTCTGGTCATAACAAAGTTACTGTAAGAATGTCACCAAGGAGTATAGATTTTCATTTACTTTACCTTATAGAAACGTATACAAACTATCTCTACAGGGTTCATTTGCCTAGAGATCTTTGTAGAATCTTGTATTAGAAAAAATTGTGATAAGTTTCATTCCATTTTTACTAGAAGAAAAAATTTCCACAGAGCCAATACCCCAAGGCCCTTTGAATAACAGACAATATTTTCTAAGTATGTCTTGAAAAACTTTAGGACATGTTAATTCACAGTTGTCTTGAAGAGTTTTTGAATAAAAATTGGTCAGCAGTTTTCTCACATAAATTTAAAAGAATTAAAGATAGCATCTCCAGCAAATTCAAAACTATAAATTTTTGAGACAAACCTTTTGCTTTCAAATATCCCTACTAAAACGCGTAAATTAACAAACACCATTGTTAGTAGAAAGTCCTGAGTTTTATGGCCTCAGGCAACAAATACTATTTTAACATTTATAATTTGATCCAAAGGACATTTAGACATCATAGTTTGATACTAACCATTCTTTCTCCTACTAATTGTATGACCATTAAATCAAAAAATGTAAGCCAGTCACAGCTATACTGACAACTTAGATGGCTCCTAAAATAAGTAAATTTTCAAAAATTTTGTCTTATTTTATTAAAAAAACTAAAATCTTGATTAAAATAATAACTAACTCATCATTTATCTAATAATAGTGAAAATTACCACAGGATTACTCTGCCATAAATGACATTATCAACTACTAAAATATACTACCAATAACAATTAGTAGCTTCGACAATTACAAAGTGATTAAGGAAGCATAACTGGCTTGAAAATATAACAAAGATATTACATAAATGCTACAAGGCCAGTATAGAGAAGAAATACTCTTTTAATACTCAGCAGATTGTAATTGGTATATAATAAATGTGCTGAAGTTAAAGTGTATGGTGGTTATCTGGTTATCTGGGAAACCAGAGATGGTCATATCCAAAGAATAATTTTTTTAAGTTTAATATTGCATTTGGAAAAATAATGTATTATTGAAAACAAATATTAGAAGAAAATATTTTGTGAAAATATAAATCTGCGTAAGTTTTTACCTGGGACAATTAGCGTTAACAGGAATAACATTTAGATGAGCAAACCCACAATAACTTATGTGTAACTATTAAAATTTGATATTGAATAAAACCCAGAAAAATCAACTATTTTTCAATTTCCAATATGCTGATGAAAATAATTACATACAAAATATAAATAAAATAGGATTAATAAATTGAAAGTTTAAGTACAATATATCAAAAAGTGATAAAGGAATTAAACTGACAGTGAAATTTGCTCTAAAATACATTTTCTGTGAAGATCCATCAATTCTACTGAAATGATAGAATTTTAACTGCAATATTTGATTTAATAAGGAAAACATCAAAATCATCATTAATAAATGAAAATTAATATGGTTGAAATGGCAAAATTTTCTATGTCCACCTAGAAAGAGACTGTTCAGGGAACAGAGTACAACCAGCTAAAGAGAAACCAGGATGTTAAATTTGGCTGTGCTTGAAAAGAAACATTCAGGAAATGAAGAAGCAATTATCAGTGAGCTAAGTTTCAGACTTCTTTTGCTCACTGTTTTTGTATTCACATAATGAATGAACAGCATTGTCAAGAGCATTTTAAAGTGCCTTAGGATAGGATTGGCATCCAGCCAGGAAATTCTGCAAATGCAATTCTGAGGGGAATAAAAAAGAAATATAGAAGCACGGAGTGGGAGTTGTATTTTGTATTGCCTTTGTCTCGTTTGTACAGTTTCAGAATACATCACAAATCAGTTTCTACAGCAATGGGACTCAGATCTTGGATTTTCTCTTGAAAAGAACTTAAACTTCTGAGGCTAGAGGTAGAGAATGGCCTCCAGTGGCTGGTGTAAAATGCACAGAACAGCCCATAAATTATATTTGTCCCAGATTTGACAACCCCCATAGAATTACACTGGTACAGAAGTAACCAGGACCATGCTCATGTCAAAAAATGATTCTTATTCCCCTCTTTTGTGAACCTAAATATGATATTATAAACTAGTGGATCTCTCCAAGTACAAACTTTGAGAATATGTATTTGCAGTTTTAGGACTGAATGCTCAGAGCAGTCTGTGCTGGTGACAGTACAAAAGACCAAAGTAACTCCAAAACTCCCAGAGCTCAGAAGTGCAGAGAGAATGGGGAAGGTAAAGAAAAAGAAGAGATGAGTGCATTTCTTGGATCAAGGCTGACTGACCCAGTGAAGTAAGAGATAGAGGAGAAACTTCCCCCTAGAGTTTGAAAAGATGTATTGATCCAGAAAGGATCCCTCTGTAAAATCAGCAGATGGTGTTTGAAGTATACCAATGCATTGACACTAAGGTGAGTGCACAGCTCTGGATTAGGAGTATTATGCATTCTCAGGTGAAGCTTCCTGGTGTTTACATAAATAAAACTTGATAGCACATGTGCTCCATTTTGCCAAATACCCTGTTCCTGCTGTGACTGTGATTTTGATATAGAGCAAGTGCTCTTTGAAGCACATTATTGTAAGTATATATGATCCTGCATTGTAAAGAAAGAAACACGCTGGGCAACACAGGCTCTGGATGGCTCAACATCAGATTGTCAAAAAGTATACAATTTTGCCAAGGCCTGGAGAGGAGATTATGGCCCATTAGAAATTGGAAACATGGAGACCACTATCTTAAGTAGCACAGGAACAGAAAACCAAATACCACATGCTCTCACTTATAGATGTGAGCCAAGCTAACAGTCTACAAAGGCATATGGAATGGTATAAAAGACAGCGGAGACTCAGAAGATAGAGGATGTGAAAGAGGAGAGGAATGAAATAACCTATGAGGTACAAAGTACATTTAAGAAAATGATGGGTACACTTAAAGGTCAGAATTTTTTACCACTAAGCAAAACAGCCATGTAACCAAAAACCATTTGAACTCCTAAATATATTGAAATAAATATAATTTAAAAAAAAGAAAAGAAGCCGGGCTCGGTGGCTCAGCCTGTAAACCGCACCTTGGGAGGCTGAGGTGAGTGGATTACCTGAGCCTGCGGGTTCGAGACCCGCCTGGGCAACTTGGTGAGACCTCATCTCTACAAAAACTTAGCCAGGCTTGGTAGTGCTTGTCTGTAGTTCCAGCAACTTGGAAGGCTGAGGCGGAAGGATCGCCGGAGCCCAGCAGGTCAAGGCTGCCATGGCTGGGAGCGTCCACTGCACTCCAGTCTGGGTGACAGAGTGAGACTCCAACTCAAAAAAAAAAAAAAGAAAGAAATTGGAAAGAAACAACCAAGATCAAAAGTCTGTAAGCAGTGGCGGTCAAACATAATGAACACTGTACACAGAAAAGATAACATGAAATATTTGTACATACAAGTCAATTTTCAAATGGCAAAGAAAATCTGAAAGATTCTTTTGCCAAAAAAAGAAAGAAAATCAAGTGAAATAAATTATTTATTTCACCTCATGGCTAATACTAGAAAGAGAAAAGGAAGTAATGCTACTACCCACTCAAGTATAGAAAAAAAAAACCCCAAAGCAACAAGTATGTAGAGGAAAAAAAAATCTCTCCTGATAAGAAGTAACTCCAAAAATGCTTGAAGAAAGGGAAAAACAAAATCTCCCTTTAGATTGCAAATGATAAACACAGCGATTAGCATAAACTTTGAACAGTAGCCTCCCGTGATCCTGAAGGCAATTCAAAACTTAAAAGATGAAAAGAGTCTGAAGCAATTTATCTCTGGTGCCTGCCTAGAACCATTTAACAGACCTAGCTGAGAAACCAGATAAAATATTCAAAACTGCTTTATTACCTAAGGTCTGAAAGAGGTCTATGTAAAAATTCTCTTCTCTAACATTAAATTAGAAAACATAACTTAGTCTGTGAACTATATTTTATATTGGTCTAAGTCTTTAGACATCTCCCTTTGTAGTCTAGAATCTTGAAGAGTTCCTCTGTTTCTGCTAACTCACTGATCTAGGTTGAAAACTGCAACTGCTAGAAGAAAAGACAGGAATGGAATAAGAAACTAACTCTCCCACACTAATGTAGTTGGTAAGTTGGCTTTCTTCTTGTCTGGAGTCTATTTGACATTCTTGGGTAGGGATATGGAATGAGGAAAGTGCTCAAGAGAGTTTATGAAAACTATTTACAGAAATAAAGGAAATAAAGCAAAGCATTCTTCTATAATGAGTGCATAAAGCTGAGTAAGCTGCTAAAAAAAAAGTTGAAAGGGAGTATTTAGGTGAATCTGCCAAATATTTTTTAAGTTTAACTTGGATATTGGATATCTAATATTTTTGTCTATTCCTTTCATTTCTGCCTGCCATGATGAAAAAATAATGTGTATCCTAATTAAGAGAGAGGCTTTAGAGTCAGGCTACCTGATGCTTGTCTATCACTAATAGTCTTTGGGTACTTAAAAAAGGATACATAATCACACTATCTGATTTGTTTATTGTGGGGACTGAAATTGTGAATAAATAAAAATTATTATGAAAGATATATGCCAATGTGGGGCAAATGCAGGACATATCCCGACTTCTCCCTCCCTGCTGACTGATGACTGTTCCCTGATTGGGAAGATGGCTTCCAGCCAAGGCCATCTGCACTCAGCCAAGGTGTTTTTGAACATGTACATGCCTGTGTCCTGAAGGGGCATGCTAAGTGTTCTGGCTTTTCTGTATGCCATGCTATTGTTTGTGCCTCACTCCTTCTCCCTGCTGGAAGTATATAACCTCTTGCAGTGTCTATTGGGCCACAGAAAGCCTTGTATTGACTGGCTGCAATTGTTCCCTTCTTTATGTAGTAACAAACCCCTGTCTTTGCCAATCTGTCCTCTGAGTGATTTATTTGCAATAGGTAAATATTATGTGATTGCCTATCTAACTCGAGGCTCCTGCAATACAACCAAGCAAGTTGCACTAATAATTGGTTGTTATTTTATTATTATTAATATTAAGTGATAGCATTTTAATATATCTGTGAAACAAAGAAAGATATAAATAAAAAGTGCACCTGAATTAAACATGGGATTCAACTTTCCTATCAGATATTATTGTGAATTCTTATAATTGTATGTTGCCTCAGGACCCACTTTGAATATAGGTTTACATTTCTCATATCAGAGGTATGGCTTAGTAAACCTGGACAGTTTCTATTTCTTCACCTCTTTCTAGTAGTTCAGTGTGGTGGATCCAGATATCTGCTTTATACAACTACTTTCCTGGTGACTACCTCCCTATGGGTCAGCTACACATGTCCTACTTGACTTACTCCGCTTGCCCCCACATCTCCAATAGATTAAGCAGACATGCAGTGGTGGCTATAAATTGTGGAGTAACAGTATGACTCCACAGAACTGGTGCATGCTTGTTTTAAACTCACCAGTTAGAACTCTCTGATGGAAACCTGCTTGGGTAAAACCCTGGACCCCAGTAAAAACTTTGACCTACAGTTCCCACACTCTCTCTATTTTGTTCCCTACACACTGGTTGAGTGTGTGGGCTCCTTTTGGTTGGCCCTGTGAAATATGCTACCCTGTTTAATCTGGGATCTGTAAGTGATAAACTGCTTCTGCTATTCCACATGTTTTGTTGATTTGCCTCCCTTGTATCACAACTGGATTTAACTTCTTTCCTGATCAGGGATCTTCTGGATGGTTGCTATCATGGCAGGAATAAACTGGACACAGTTTAGACAAGAATCAACAAGGGCATCTATCAGTATTAATAAGTTTCCTGTGAGAGGGACAACTCTCACAGGATCAAGGGTTGGGCACTAAGGTATTATACCATCTGTCAGGATTAAAAAAGATTCTGTGAAAAGGCTGACATGGTTACTCAGATCTATAATCAAAGTAATTTGGAAGGCCGAGGCAGGAGGAGAGCTTGAGGCCAGGCATTTGAGATCAGCTGGGCAACATACTGACACTGTCTCTACAAAAAAATAAATAAATATGTTAGTTGGACGTGGTGGTATATGCTTGTATTCACTGCTACTCTGGAAGCTCAGGAGGGAGGATTGCTTGAGGTCAGGAGTTTGAGATCAGAATGAGCAACACTGTGACATTCTTTCTCAAAAATAAATTAATTAATTAATAAAAATAACAAAAATAAAAGTGTATGGTGGCACATGCCTGTATCCCAGTTACTCATGAGATTGAGGAGGGAAGATCATTGGAGCCCAGGAATGCAAGGCTGCAGTGAGCTATTATTGTGCCATTGCATTTTGATCTGGGCAACAGAGTAAGACCTTGTTTCTAAAACTAAATTTTAAAGAGAGTAAAGAAGAAAGGAAAGAAGGAAGGGAGGAGAGAGGGAGGTAGGGAAAGAGAGAAAGTGAGAGAGAAAGATGAAAAAAAGAGAGAGAGAGAAAGAATGAAAGAAAAAAGAAAGAGAAAGAAAGAGAGAGAGAGAAAAGAAGGAAGGAAGGAAGGAAGGAAGGAAGGAAGGAAGGAAGGAAGGAAGGAAAGAAAGAAAGAAAGAAAGAAAGAGAGAGAGAGAGAGAGAGAGAGAGAGAGGAAGGAAGGAAGGAAGGAAGGAAGGAAGGAAGGAAGGAAGGAAGGAAGGAAAGAAAGAAAGAAAGAAAGAAAGAAAGAAAGAAAGAAAGAAAGAAAGAGAAAGAAAGAAAGAAGGAAGGAAGGAAGGAAGGAAGGAAGGAAGGAAGGAAGGAAAGAAAGAAAGAGAAAGAAAGACTGATTCTGTGAAAGGTACACTATAAATATTCACCATCCATGATCATATCTTCTGCAGGTCTGTCTGGGCAAGACTAAAGTCATATGGCTACTCTCCAGAGACCTCAAGATCAAATTAGGAAAACAACAGCAGCAACAATATCCTAAATTCTGGAGATTAATTTACTTAATATATGATTATCATTAATATTTTAACATATTTTTAATCTGATCTTTATAAATTTCTATATGTAAACGTTATACATTTAATGTAATTTATAAAATGCTAGTGGTTGAAAAGTGACTCCCTTTTAAGGTGCACAATATTTATATTCATAGTTATTTTCAATTATATGAATTTTTTCTTAACATTATATTAATGCAAACTATAATTTTTATTAAATTTTAGCACTTTAAAAATTCTATATTTGAGTTACTGATTTTCAAAATGAATGTTCTCTTAGGTGGAAAATATTTCTTCACTTTAAACAAGTAACTAAAAATGCTACTAAATTTGTACAAAGTGTCAACCCCAAATTCAACATAAATTTAGAAAACAAGACAGGGTCTCTAACCTATTGATATCTAACTTAAATTCAGCTAAATGAATTTTGAAATATTACTCATTTTCACACTATGCTATACACACAGATTTATGTTTTGCTAATAATATAACATCTATGTCACTATCATCCCTCACTATTTTAAAATAATTTATAAACATCAGAACTGAAAAAAATAGTTTTTACAGTAACAGTAAAAATCATAAAGATAAATTGGTGAATATGATTGAACAGAAGCTGTATAAACCATGAGATTCCATGTACAATTTACTTATCTCAATATTTGGAAATGTCATTATGAAAATGCTATTTTAGCTAAGCAAAAAAAGACATTGTCTACATCAAACTTTGCAGTGAAGTAGAAGAAAATTCAGTCAATATAGGTCCATTTGCTGATGAACATGAAATTGACTTTATGAATAGTGTGTTGACCATGAATTGGATTAGACTGTCGTTAATGGATATAAGTGGATGGCAGGAGAATGGAACCATGTGGAGATTTTCTTTAGCATATTTTCCAATGAATGCACACCTGCAAAAGCTCTCATTGTTCAGATTTATGCTAACATACAAAGGATCCTTGGAAATGCCAGTGTGCTGCTACTTTTCACATAGCTGTAAAAAGTACTGAGGCTTATTAATTTATTTCATCGCCAAGATTTTCAAAATTAGAAATAAAGTATACTTATATACTGTTATCTAATTGAGATACAATTGCAAGCTCCCATACCACATATCACTGTTTATAAATAATTTGTCAACTATTTCCAGTCATCACCAATTTCTTTGTTGTGGCCTGGGATAGCCATTGAGGTTCAAAACAACACACACACACACACACACACACCACACACACACACACACACACACAAATAATAGTTACCTGGTGGTATCTCAATCTGCTTTCTGAGAGATCTTGCCCCTCAAAGTATTACCGAATAATTTTTCAAATTCAAAGAACCAATGTCCACTTGAGAACATAAATTAGTTGTCATGGCTACCAAGTGCCAACCATTGTATCCTTAGAAAGCATGGTATTATCATGTTTCAGTGTGCTCCAAAAGGAAACCAGAGTAAGAAGCAGATTCCTCTCTCACTTATGCACCTGTCCATTGTACTATCCATAAAGTAAGTTTACCAGCAATTAGTGCCTTACAGAGACACATTAAAATAACTGTTCTATTATCATTATTATTATTATTTGAGTTGGAGTCTCACTCTGTCGCCCAGACTGTAGTGCAGTGGCCCCTCCCGGCCACCGCAGCCCTGACCTGCTGGGCTCCGGCGATCCTTCCGCCTCAGCCTTCCAAGTAGCCGGAATTACAGGCATGCGCTACCACACCCGGCTGATTTTTTGATTTATTGTAGAGGTGAGGTCTCGCTGCCCGGGCGGGTCTCGAACCCTCGGGCTCAGGCAATCCACTCACCTCAGCCTCCCAAAGGCGCGGGATTACAGGCTGAGCCACCGAGCCCGGCCTGTTCTATTATTTTTATCAGTCAAAATCTGTAGTTTCTTCTCTAAGAGAGTAGCGAGTCATAAAGGAATCCGTGGGTCATGAACAGTAGGATAACTTGATTTGTACATGTAATGTTGAACTAAAAGTGATACATCAGCTTTATTTATTTATTTATTTATTTATTTATTTATTTATTTATTTGTTAGTTTTTAAGATTTATTTTAAAGATGTGGGGTACAATTCTGGATTAGGTATACAAGTGGTCATTGCACAGGTAAAGTTTGGGCCTCCCTCTGGTCCCCACTTCTCCTGGTTTGATCTTTAGCATTAAACCATTTTGTTTAGAGATAGCTTGATTTGTTCAGTTTTTTTCATTACAAAAAGTTATTAATCAGGATGTGCATTACTTTAGATAAAAATCCTAAGAAACACTGGGTGATGGGTCTGTTCCACAAATCATGCAGATATGCAAGTTTTGTTCTGCTTTGTTTTTAAACAGGATAGTCACAGTTTGAATTTACTGTTAGACTAAATCAATATCTTTATTGTTTTTTATCACATGTGGTTTAGGAGCGATTTTAAATTTCTGCCCCAAACTCATTTTATTTTACTTTTTTTCCCCACTGAGTGGTTGTCTTTGTAGTTTATACTTTGTTTCAGATCTCCTGACAGGGATATTTTATCATTTTCTTAATAGAGTATTTTCAATTCCATTGCCTATTTTTTTCTCTCATAATTTGCAGTACTATCACTGGCTAAATTTTTTTAAAAATCACCTTTATGTAAATATAACATATGTAATTTGATAAAGTAAATTTAAATTTTTGTTTCATATTTGTAACTATATTTTTTTTAGTTTAAATTTTTGTTTCATATTTGTAACTATAATATTTTTTACTATCTACTCAAAAGTCACAAAGAATTGTTTAAAATTAAGAAGATTTAGAGTTTTAACACTTTTGCATAACCATCTTGTTCTATGAATTACTTTCAGTAATTTTGTGTATGTCATGACTTTAGGTTCAAGGTTCATTTTTTCCAATATCTAATTGTCCCAGCACCATCTGTTGAAAAAACTTTGTTTCCCCTATTGAATTGCCTTTACTGAAAGTCAATTGAACAAATATTTATAGACCTATTTCTGGACTATCTATATTGTTTCATTTAAGTTTGTGTCTGTCCTTACACCTCTGCTGTAATTGTAACTGTATAGTAAGACTTGAAATCAAATGGAGAAAGACCTTCAACTCTGTTCTTTCTTTTGAAGTGTTTTGGATCGTCTTGGTCCTTTAGGGATTTCCACATTTATGTCTGAATCAGTTTGACAATCCACAAGAAATCCTCCTGGGATTTTGATTCAGATTTAATTAAATGTATAGATCTATGACATCTAATGATGTGTCTTTTAGTAAATGAATATGGTATCATTTTATTTTTAGGTTTCTTTCACTTTTCTAAGGTTATTTCATTTTGGAGTTCTTATGCAGTTGACATTAAATACATCTCTAAGTATTTTATGTATTGAATACAATTGTAAACGATAGTTTAAACTATGTAATTGTAAGGTATAAAAAGGGAATAGATGTATGTATGTTGATCATGTTTCCTGTGAACTTACTAAATTCTCAAGTTATTAATGCTATTTTATTTATAGATTTCTTAGGATTTCATACATCATTAATCATGGCAAATGCATATAGAGTTTTGCTATTTCCATTGTAATGTTCTTGGTTTTTTCCCCTGATAATGAATGTGATAGAATCTCTAGTATGGTGGTGAATTGCGAGTATACATACTCCTACATGCAGGTGAAGTTTGGGCTTCTAGGTGGCTCTCACTCACCCTGGTAATGGACCAGGTACTCTTTGTATTGTCATGTGACCAACTATCCTCCTTCCTTCCCTCCCCTAGCAGTGCCCAGTCTCACTTGTATTCCCAAACTCTATAAAAAATAAATTATAAAAAACAGTATTGTTATTTCAACATTAAACCAATATTACCTTCTGGAGAGAAACACTCTTTGTGCATACTATGTTAGTTCTTTCTGTCTTGCTAGTTCCAATTAGCTAATATTTTTAAAAAGCTTTTCTGGTATATTTTTATATTTATGTATGCTATGATGCTTACATCTTTTTAAAATTATTGTTCTCATTTTGGTATCATAGCATAATAATCATAATTAAATGAAACAAGTAAACATCCCCTTCTCTTTTCTCAAATAAAAATTACATAATTTATTTCTTAAAATATTTAATTACATTTTGAATTTACCATTGCTTTTACCTAGGTCCAGAGTTTTGTGTTTAGTGTTTGTTTTGTTTTGTAGAAAAGCTTTAAATTATCAATAGTATGCCTTTGCTACACATAAGACCATTCAAATTTTTCATTTCTTTTTTAATTGGATTTGAAAATTCTCAAATTTTAAGATATTTGGCACTTTTACTTAATTTTCTGACTTGGTAGTATAAAGTTGTTCAATTGATAATCTGTACATTTCAAAATATTTGCATCTTTTATTTAAGTTTTCAGTCTTACTAGCACAAAGTTGTCCAATTATAAAATCTTTTTTTTTTTTTTTTTTTTTTTTGAGTTGGAGTCTCACTCTGTCGTCCAGACTGGAGTGCAGTGACTGCTCCCGGCCACCGCAGCCTCGACCTGCTCGGCTCTGGCGGTCCTTCTGCCTCAGCCTTCCAAGTAGCTGGAACTACAGGCATGCGCTACCACGTCCGGCTAATTTTTGATTTATTGTAGAGATGAGCTCTAGCCAAGTTGCATAATAGCCACTGTTTGTTGCTTATGTGATGGAGCCTACTCATTTTTGCTTATATAATCTAGTCTTATATCAATTTAAATAATTTATTTCAATAGGAACCTATGGTTTCATTATCATTATTACTATTATTATTATTATTATTATTATTATTGAGCCAGGGTTTCACAGTATATTCAGGCTGAAGTGCAGTGGCACAATCTTCGTTCACTGCAGTCTCAAACTTCTGGGATCAAGTATCCTCTTGCCTTAGATTCACAAGTAGCTGGGACTATGCTCATTGACATACCTGGCTATTTTTTTTCTATTTTTGTAGAGACAGGGTCTTGCTTTGTCACCCGGCCTGGTCTCAAGCAATTCTCCTGCCTCAGTCTCCCAAAGAGCTATAACTTTAGGTGAAAGGCATTGTGGTTGGCCAATTTTATTACTTATTTTTTCTTCAGAGCTACTTTTACTTATGCAAGCTCCTCTTTTTCTAGTTTCTTATGGTAGCGCTGAAATAATTTAGTTTTCTTGTCTTTTCTTGGAAAAGCACTTAGAGTTGTGAATTTTTATCAAACACCTCCCTTACCCACACTCCACACGTTTTAAGTTATTTGTACTTAGTTAATCATATTGTAATTTAGCATTTGAGCACTGCATTAAGTGTCCTGACTAGGAAAATAATGGAGGGAGGTGGGAGAAAGATAAAAAGATACATGAACTAGAAAATGGAAGCTAGAACCATAAAAACTGTGATTATGTACAAGCAAATGTTTGCATGCATAGAAAATCAAAACTAATCTAAGTACAAGTCATTATTATTATTGAGTATAATCAATTGTTGGATAAAAGGTCAAAATAGAACTAAATTTTGGAAAGCTTCTGGAATCAGCTGCAGTATGTGAAGTGTTTGTATGTCATCACTCCCATTATAACAACAAGAAAAACTTGAAAAAAACAAATATCATTAATGTTTGGTCCATCAGAAAACATTTACCAAATACCCTGTAATCTGATTACATAAGCATCCAGAGAAATACAGAAGCAAAATCTACTTACTTAAAGCAGAAGCTGCCTGTCTTACCAAAAATTGGTAGAATCTTATAAATGATCATTTTGATATTGTAAATTGATTGCAGACTTGTTTGACAGTAAAATATACCTGGGGACTGGAGTCAGGGAAAGGAACCCATGTTTTCACTGATTTTCCTGAAAGATTTGCATTAGATTAACATAGGATCTGAGAGAAGTTCTCTTATTAGTCTGGCAAGGGAAAAGTAATAATTGTGAACTACACCTAGAGCCTTCTTCAAAACAAAGATCTATTCTCTGGTATAATTACATTTCCATAATCATGCCCATCCAGCTGAGAGAAGGTCACTTCTCCCCTTCTGGTCTGCTCTAGTTGTTTTGTATAACTTAATGGGGGAAAAATGCATATGTAGTTACTTATTTACTAGGGGTCAGAGTTTCAAGAAACAGATTGAGAATAATTTCAGCCAGAGGTTGAAGTAGAAGGAAGGGGAACACAAATGTTATGTGTACCTGTCACAGGTTCGAGGTACCGGCTTACTAAAATATTGGATTTAATCAAAAGAAATTTGAATACTCCCTCTCTATCACACCTTACTGTTATGCCAATAGATCTCCAGTACAATAAGAAAGGATTCCATTTAAAGAGGTGCAAGATACAGGCTCTCTAAGAAAATGGAGGAAAGCTCGGAGTTCACAAGGAAGATAAAATCACGGGCAATAAAGGAACTTGAAGCCTCTACAAACTTAAGCCATATCAAATAATAAACATAACCCAACATAAATCCTCACACACTACAAGTCAATTAACCTTATGCCCTATTACTCAATATAACATATTCAACTTTCAACAATGAAAAAAATACAATTATGCTAACATAGAAGAAAATACAGAATTCGAAGAGACAAAGCAAGAATCAGAAACATACTCTGACATAATACAATATTAAACTCATCATTCAGAGAAAATAGAACAACTGTGATTATTACATTAGGGAACAAAAAAAGTAGACGTGTAAAACAATGAAAAAAAGTAAGAAAAATAAGTAAACTTTTTGTTGGACTTATTAGAATTTTCATAACTGAAGAAAGAATAAATGAACTGTAGGTAAGCCCATAGAAAATTTCTAAGCTAAAATAAAAATGAAAAAAATGAATAAAAATGAAAAGAATATCAAATAACTATGAGACAATTTCAGAAGAGATAACATATACCTTACTGGCATCATAGATGAAGAAGCAAGACAAAAATAGCAAACATATTTAATATTTACAGTAACAATGGTCAAGATTCACAATATGACAGACATCTACTTTATCAAGAGCTTCGAACATTTACAGAATAGTGTTCGGTAACCAGAGGAACAAGTTGCTTAAATAGACATGGATATATGATGATGTCTTAACAAGCAACTAGTTTCCCCAAGGGACTAACCCAGCTTTTCTTCATACTCAGTACATAATTAACACAGTCTAGTATTTTTTAAATATTCATTATTATGGTGACTAGTTGCACTTGATTATCTAATATCACTGAATCTCTATCATCCATCACCTCTAAATGATAAATGTGGCTCAGTTTAGTCAACAAAGCACTCTACTTCCAAGATTTTGACTTGTGATTAATCCAATTATCTCCTCTGCCTTAAGGAGAAAAGATTATATTGGATGGTTTTGTTTCCTGCAGCAAAGTAATTTTCTGCATGACCAGCAATAATGTAATGTGGGAGATTTTAATAAGAGGCAATTATTTTTAAATTTAAACCTTAAACAGAATGCAGATGGTAATAATATGGCAGAGATGTGCACAAAATTATGAATCACTTTAAAAACTGTTAACCCTGCAATGTGCTCTTGTATGGAACAGTGCAATAAAAGAAACATAACTGCAACAGAAAATATTTCTCTTGGTCTCCTGGAAATACATATATAATGCTGAAACTGACAAGATAACACTCCCTTTTTATGGCATTGCATAATTTGATGTGCTACATTTCTTTCATCTTTGAAATTAATAGTGTTGTTTTACTGAGACAAGAAAACATTTATGAAAAGGCACATGGTAATGCTTTTCTTACAAAAGAGAACATGTTAATATCAGGGGTTGGAAAATGATCAATGATAAAAGATGAGGTTTGGGGAAATTAAGTAATTGAATATGCTATGGAAACTAATGTTTGGACCTCATTGTCATGATTTGTAAATTGATAAGATCAACATTGATGTTCTCTGAGATCTAGTGCCTCCACCCTCGCCTTTTATTTTCCCATGTCCTACTCTGAAGACACAAAGGTATTACCAGATGGATGCTGTTTATATTCTTATTTTTCTAGTTAGCTAGTTAATATTCTTTTACAAATAGATTTTAAATTTGAGAATATTGAAGGTGCGATTTTGAAAACAGAACAGAATATCACCTAGAAAGGGTAAGAGTTAGATGAGGAAAACAAACAAACAAAAATGCTTTGTGTGAGAGGAGACCTTTTCCGTTTACATATGAATTATTTCCCATAAGTCCCATGGTTATTTAGCTTATTCCTTTCTTGTTCTATCCCACAATTTCTTCCTTACTACTATTGTTTTCAAAGAGTATTGTGAAAGGGTTAAAATAAATAAAAGCAAAATGCTTTCGTTTTAAATTGCTTCATTTTCACCATGGAAATATATATACTGGGTTAGTTTCAAAAACCCCTTCATATAACTTTAAAATTTAAAAGCACCTTAAATAGTCAAAGGAAGTTAACACATTGATTGAATTATTATAAAGTAGTAGGTCTTCTAAGTATTTTATATAAAAGGCCACAGCGGCCTTTATGTATATTTCTTATAAAATAAATCCTGACTATTTGAAATGCTATATTCTACCCAGACTTAAAATCATCTTTATTTAGCCTTTGTTTTTTTCTTTTGTTTTGTTTTATTTCCATAGCCTTTGCTGATGCTTCTGGTCGTCTGCTCTAAAATTAAAATAAAGTCATTTTAATAATGAGACTATCACTGATGATGAAAACTGGCAAAGCCTTCACTGCAAACCATTAGATTTTCATTTCTAGTTCCTTTCACTGCACATTTGGAAAAAAAAAAATACTAGTTTTGAAAGATTGTGGTTTCCAAACATGACAATCATATTTGTTTCTTGCCTCAACTTTATGATCATTAAGATGATTAAAATCATCATCAATACTACTGACAAGAGAATCATTTGGCTGTTGTCTTTAAATTAAACATATTTTGTAAATTATTGGAGTGTAGTTTAGGTTTTACAGGACACAGCTACAACAGTCATCTATCTTCTTTCTCCTCTAATACAATTATGTTATCTTATAAAACAGTAAAAGAAAATGAAGACCTGTGTCTCACATCAAAATAGAGTTTTAGAATGTAGTGTTTATAACATCCATGAGGTTTGGATTTCCTTAATAATTTTTCCAGGAAGCTTTGTTTCCCTCAGGCTGACAAAGTTTTATGTAAAGCAGATAGGGGAATAAAGAGGAAGAAGATGAAGATAAACATGAACACAAAGACAAAGAAGAAAAGGGGGAAAGAGTTAGGGATGAGGAGAAGGAATGATCTAGAAGCACTCTCTCTGTTGGCTTCTGGGACTGGATTTGATGACTAATCTATAAAGAGGTTAATCTTAGAAGTTGAAAAATTATGGCTATGTAAGCTATTTGAAACTCTTGTTTTGTGTACCTTATTTAAGATATAAATAGAAAGTATAGTATGTTAGAATTGGTAAGGGCTATGGAGTAAGTTCAGTTTTTTTTAATATTGAAGAATTTTCCTGTTTCAACATTATTTCAAATCACCCATAATGTATTATCAGTATATTTTTAGATTTAATACCAGGCACAAGAGAGATTCAGAAATAATATTTAACTTAATATATGATTCTAAATAACTTGGAGCAAAATTGGAGAGATAAAAAAAATATGTAAAATATCAGAGGCAATGACTAGAATGCAGTACACTAAGTTAGGTGAAATAAGTAGTAAAAAGGTTAGGTCTGGAGTCATATGTGTGGTTGAACTTCAAATGCTACTTTAAAGGTATATATGGCTTAAAAGGAGGAAACGAAGTAGCATGACTTAAGTAAATAACATTTCTCTAACAAATAATGTTTTTAATCAGTTTTTTAAAATTTTGAAACATGATTGTTGCATGGTACTGAAACTCATGGCAGAGGGCATAACTTAGTTGATGAGAACTTAAACAGGTAATCCATTTACATAATTCTTTCATTTTTATTTTCATCAAGCATTTTGCTCTTGTTTTTTACTTATGGAATTAAAGAAAATAAGAATGTATGACAAACAGCAATACTTAAAGACACGGGAATTGAAGAAATATTAATTTTCTTCTTTTAAAGCTAAAGAATAGCTTATTATTTCTTTTAATGTAGTATGTGAATCACAAGTCCAGGAGAGTAGTAGTTAATGAAACATATGTGATAGTATAAATGAGCAATTTAACAGATTTTATCTGTGTGTGTAATAAAATGGATTAAAGTAATTTTCATTTGCCACATCTAGTATAATTTCTCAATCTTCTAAGAAGAAAATGCATTGATGGAAAATGTTTAGTGAGAATATTTTATTATGGATATAGTCAGGCTATAACAAGAGACATTCAACATCCTTCTGAAACTACTTACAGCAGAGAAATAATTTTTTATATGTAAGTATCATTTGAGCTTTAATATAATCCTTTCTTGCACTTGACTTTATTTCCAGAAAATGGAAGGAAAATGAACATATACGCAGTCAAAATTGTATTTGACTTTCTATGGGGAAATTCTTTTTAAGAGATAGTATATAAGAGTATGAACATGTGATACTCAGTTCTTTGTTTCTGTGATAGATCACTGAGTATTATAGACTCTAAATCCATCCCAAGTTGCTGTGAAGTCCATATGGAAGCTGCCCGGGAGGGAGAGGGGCACATAACATCAATAAGAGTACCTGATCTCACACCTGGTGAAGTGGGGGCCAAAGGGAGGACTAAACTTTCCTGTACAATGACCACTTGTATACGTAATCCTGAATTGTATCCCACAAATTTAAAATAAGAATAAAATATAATAAATGTAATACCAACAAGAGTCTTAGACTAGGTACATAATATAATTTCTTGAGGTTTTGTTCTTGGCTATATTGTTCTTGGTTCCTTATTTGGTCAATCAACAAAAAGTTAGAGTGCTGAGGTTTCATTCATGGGCCTGGGGAGAATGGAGAAAATAAAACAGAATATCCCCCCTATCACTATAGCTGCTATCTTCCAAGAAGGCAAAATATGTGTATTCAGTTCCATTGTTTTTCCAATTTCAAACATTTTTATATGGATATTGACTCTGGAAGGTATTGATGCATCCATACTTGGACTGTGTGTTGATCTTAACCAACTGCTAAGTTCAGAATCCAGGGGAAGTCATGGCTGATAATGCCTGAGTGATATTCCCTACCCCTGTTGCCACAGGAGTGACAATCAATGTTATGGCAATGGCAATGGAACTATCTCTCAACTAGAAAATAGAGTTATTAAAAATAGAGAAGAAATAGGCCAGTCTGCAATCAAAATACCTGTAGTCTACCCGAATTATAGCCTAATAGAAATCACAAAGGACTTTCATGGTGTCTCAAATTTCCGATAGATAATAATTTTCAAAATTCAAGAGGAACTCAGAATTCTCCAACTTTTCAGAGAATCACAAAATTATTATTCTTACATATTTTAGCAATTCTTTACACTCTACTCATGAATATGAGTACCAAATTTGCAAATACCAAATACCAAATTTGCTTCATAAATCAGTTATATATAGTAGTAACTAAAAAACTGTAGTCTATAGATAATATCCAAATTCTGGAAAGTACTAGAAAATATTTATAATAATCATAACATCTGTATCTCTTAGCAGGGTTAGCATTCTATACTTCATATACAGAGATGCTTAATTTAGGCAATATTTTGCTTTTCAAACTTATTTCTTGGAACATCATTCATAGATTTGTACAAAGAATGCTACATTGAAAAACGTGTTATTACTTATTTTATTCACACACACAAAAAACTCACTTTTAGCAGTTAGCCAAGCCTGGGACACACTCTTGTAACGAGGCAGGGGCTACAAGCAAAACTGATTAGACTGTGGCTGCTTCTCCCTAATGTGTTCCTTTCCACCTTCCCAGAAAGGGATAGTTTAGCCTTCAATTCTGCCTGTTAAGCTTCTCTCTCTCTCTCTCTCTTTTTTTACTTTTTACTTGGCAGCAGTGAGTTCATTGGTATCTACACTGATAGTTAAGTTTAAAACAATTGTTTTCTACTTTCCACATTTCTGAACTTATTTTTTAGGATTAAAGATTTCAGAAAACATCACTTTTTTCCCAGAAATGCCAGGAAGGAATTTCCTCATGGAAACGCTAAATGAAGTTCTAAGAATTCTTGTATTTTAATAGCGACAGAATTTTTAAACACATTGTGTGGAAACAGCATGTTGGGGTCATAGGATTTTAAAAATACACCTGTAGTCACAATTAAAAATGGTCCTACTTATTATCAATCATGAGCTCTGCTACCTGTTATAGCATTTGTTGCAGATTGAATGTGCAATAAATATTTGTTTAACTGAGAGAAAGGGTTTAGCTGCAAATATTTTCATAGTTTTTGACACAGCTATACATATTCTAAAGAACCATGGACAAATATCAATTTTCATTTGTATATCAATAAATTACTTTTCAGTTTTTACTAGCTAAACATTGTTTACTAGCCAAAGAATTATTTATTAAACTTTGTATTTATCTCTGTTGTCTTTATGTTTTACATCACATCAGCAAAGAACTGGTCAAATAATTTGGTCTCCCTTGGTTTATACACAGTTCATTTTTTTTTCGATTTATTTTACCTTTACCTTTACCTTTAATATCTGCCAAATGAATAATAAAGGCCACTTATTTAATATTCTTCTTATATTTGAGGTCAGACCCATGAAATATCACAAGAAACAGGGTACAAAATTGGGTAAAAGTTATGAGAAAAATAAATTTCAAAAAGTGCAAAGTTAAGAGGGTCAACCCATTTCTTCAGTCTTCTAATATCATGTGAAGGTCATCCCATTAAATGTTAAAATAATTTTAAAATATGGAGAACTTAAAGAACAATGAAATAATCCATACAGAAACTGCTAGTTTTGTCCCCTATATGGAATTTTCCTCCATACAGCACCTCTGATTTTTTTTATCGATATCAAAGCCAGTTGGAATAAAAGCTATGTCTTTCCCAGCTTTTCTCAATGAAATATTTATTCTTATTGTATTGGGTGTACATGGTGCTGGTATCTAGTGCTTCAGTTTGTAGATTTCAGGATATTATGTGCTGGTATCTGGATCTGGTAGAAGAAACTGTATGCAACTCAGTGATTGTGAAATTTGTTTGCAAATAGATATAAGTAACGTATTGCCTACTAGAGTTTCTTCCCTTGAATAAGGGAAAAATGTTTTATATATGGAGGAAGACGAATATAGATATATTAGGAACCACAGAAACAGATCCTGGTAATGTCTGCTGTTTGCCCCAAAGCAAATCATTCTACCTTTGGACATTTTATTTCCTGTTGGGTACATGAGAATGTGGAATAACGACAATGACACTAATATGTTTCCTTTACAGCTAGATATATTCGTGGGTCCACACAACAGCCATTGCAAACAGTAGCTTTATGTAGACATTTGTGTAAAATATCCTCAAATAATAACTTCACATCCCCCTTTCCTCTTCTTCCTTTGATGATGATTGGCATACAATGAGATGGCTTTACATCCATTTGTCTGGTGGTAAAGAGATGTACATCCTAGGAACAGAAAATTGAAATTCAGAAAAGAAAAATTCTCTTCATTTTGTAAATAAGCATACATTGTTAACAATCCCCTTAAAAAGTAAGCTCTCTCAACAGCAAAATGTACAAAGAAGTTCCAGATAAATTATGCTAAAACAGCTGTGCTACAATATAGAAAGTCTCTTGTATGAATAAAACACAATTCTAACATTGATCAAGAGTCAATTTTCATCTAATTCCAGAGGCACAAATCACTTTACTTCCTGAATATATTTTCTGATTGAATGTGGCTGTGTAAAGCTCCTTTTCCACAGTAGTTAGAGTGATTTCCTCTTTTTTAAAACAATTTTGAGAAGTATTGATTTTTAAAAAGATATATAAATTTTGATTCTATGTTGGTTTTTAGTCATTTTGCAAAAGTGAGCTTGCACAGCTCACTATTCAGAAACTATTGTAATCTAGTATTCGGTTTTCATGTGGGATTCAGAAGCAATAGCTGAATACTTCTCACACGGCATTGTAAACCAAGCACTTAGGTTTCCATAAGATGGTTAATTGGGAGACAGTCCCCAACTTCATTCTCTTAAAAAGTAATTTTTACAGGTGAAATTTATATAACATAGAATTAACTATTTTAAAATGAACAATTCATTGGCAGTTAGTACATTTGCAGTGTTGTGCAACCACTACCTCTATCTAGTTCCAAAACAATTCCATCAGCCCAAATTAAAACCTTTACCCATTAAGTGCTTTCTCCCCATTCCTCTCACATTCATCCCCTGGAAACCATCCCTTTGCATTCTTTTGCTATGGCTTTTAGGATATTTTGTGTAATCATTTATATTTGTGACCTTTTATGTCTGCTTTTTTAATCAAGATATTGCTTTGTCAGTATCTCATATTATAGCATGTCTCAGTACTTCATTTCTTTATAATTTTTCACCATTTTTAAATATACAAGTCTTTAAACACCTCCCTAGTTAAATTTATATCTAACTATTTCATTTATGTTGTGATAAAAAGAACTAAGGTTTTTAATTCCTTTTTCAAATTGCATATTTATTTTTTACAAAAACTACTGATTTTTGTATGCTGATCTTGCATCTTTCAACTTTGATGAATTAATTTGTTGGTTCTATTAGAGGTGTGTGTGTGTGTGTGTGTGTGTGTGTGTGTGTGTGTGTGTGTGTGTGATTTCCTCTATATAAGACCATGTCTTCTGCCAATGAAGATAATTTTACTGTTTTCTTTCCCATTCGGATGACTGTTATTTCTTTTTCTTTTTAATTGTCTCTGGATAGGAATTTCAATACAATGTCAAATAGCAGTGGTGAAAGTGTGCATGCTTGTCTTGTACCTAATAATGGAAATAAAGATTTTAGCTTTCACCCCGCAAGGGTCGTAAGATATGTTGAAAGAGAGACAGATAGGCGACGACGACGATCATATACCGGACACCTACTTCTTGAACAGATGACAATTTAATGCTAGTTAATACAGAGCTTTTATATCATTTTTGAAGGGGCAAGACAAAAAAAATTCTTTCATATACATATCTTTTAAAAGTTACCAGTTAATGGCTTAGTACAAACAAACAAGATTCCATAGCTTTAGTAGCAAATAAGCAGGAATCTCATAGGCATTAGACAAGTCCTACTCAAAAACAACTGACACTCTAGTCCAATGTCCCAAATTACAATGTTTCAAGAAAGTTTCTTTAAGTGTGTATTTCTTTATGTGTCAGGAATATTCTCATCTTAGGCTCTTGTGTTCTTCAGAGTCCTGTGATCGCCTCCTTGTCCAGATGTCCTCGTTACTTTTCTCTTATCTTACAGTGCTTGTTTCTAAAGAGAACTCAAAGAAACTTTTAGTAATGTTTAGGCCTCAAGGTTACTTTCTGTTTTAGCTAATCTGTCATAAAAGTGTCTAATTATTATATTATAAGTTTAGTGAAAACCTACTCTATAAATGTTAACTTAAAGTGTTAATTTTATAGTTTTAACTATAAAATTAAGTAAAAACCTTAACATTAATCTTTATCCTAAATCAATGAAAACAGTGTTATAAGTCACCTACATAACTCCTAGTAAATGTTAGAACTTATAATAAATTCATAATGAACCTATTATAAACTTGTGCTTCTAAAAATCCTTATGTCTAAACACTAAACTGCATAGTTCTAAATCAAATAAAAAGTGGATATACTCATATCATTTATTACTTAAACAATGTCTAGTAACTTATAACCAAGTGAAATAAAACATTCTTAATGTACTTCAAAGTTTAACCCTTGCATATATTAAAAAAGGCCAAGTGACATAATAAAAAAAATAAAAAAATAAACCATAATATTTCCAGGTTAACTATGAACACTTCACATAAAATGCCATTTTCTTCTTCCACAATACACAAAATTCTTACAGTATCAAACAACAAAATAAAGAACAAAGGCTCAGCTTCTGGCTCGCCCGTCGGTCTTCGGCCCACCCAAACCCTGTCAATCAAGTAAACCTCCAAAACTGGCTCTCAACACTTTCACCATGGCAATGACATGATATTAACTATTGTTTTTTTCCCTATGTCCTTTATGATGTAGAGGAATTTACCTTCTATTTATGTTTATTTAAGGTGTATATTATGTTTATTTTTCAAATGCTTTTTTAGCATAGGTTGAGATAGTCTTTTGTTGTTATTCAATGACTGTATTGGGTTACACAGATTGGTTTCCTTATATTGAAACAACCTTACATTCCTGAGATAAATTCCAATTGGTCATAGTGTATATAACCTATTTAATATGCTGTTAAATTTGGTTTCTAGTATTTGAGGATGTTTAAGCCTATATTAATAAATAATACTGGCCTGTAATTTTTCTTTCTTATAATATCTTTGGTTCTAGTGTTAGGATAGTGCTGGCCTCATAAAATTAGTTAAAAAATATTTCCTCATATTCTGTTTTATCAAAAAGTTTGGGAGAGATTGGTAGTAGTTTGTCTTCATATGTTTAGTAACATTTACAAAGGAAGATATCTAGTCTTGGAATTTTCTTTGTTAAGAGGTTTTCTACTATTTATTTGACCTCTTTGCTTATTATAATTCTAATCAGATTTTTTATATCTTCTTGAGTTGGTTTGGTAATTTGTGTGCTTCTAAGTTTTTGTTAATTTCATTTAGATTATCTGATTTTTGGCATATACAATTGTTAAAGTACTTGCTAAAATCATTTTACTTTTCTTTAATGTCAAGGGTAATGTCCCTTCTTTTATTATAGATCTCAGTTATGTATATCTTCTTTCTTTTTTTGTCAGTATAGCTAAAGTCTTGTCAGTTTTGTTGATCTTTTTAAAGAATAAACTTTTGTTTTCATTGATTCTTGATTCTCTCTATAGTTTTTTTCTACTCTATGGTTTTTTAAATATGCTATTTATCTTTATTAGTATTTTTTCTAGGAACTTTGTGTCTAATTTCTTCCTCTTTTTCTAGTTCCCTAAGGTATAATATTAGATTTTTTATTTAAAACCTGTAACTCTTTATTATAGGAATTCACTACTGCAAATGTCCTTCTTAGCAGCAATTTGCTCTCTTTCGCAGGTTTTAATTTTCATTTATATCTAAGAGAGATAGATTCAAAAAGAAACAGAAAGAAAAACAAAAAAGTGTTATTGATGTTGTGTCCCACCTCTCCCCCACCAGCAGTATTCCACTACTGCTAATCCCTTTCTTATAGCATTATGGTAAATGTTCAAGGTCCGCTTATAAGTAAGAACATAAAGTACTCTGCCTTTGTTTCTGTGATATGTCACTGAGTATGATACACTCTAAATCCATCCAAGTTGCTGTGAGATCCATATGTTTGCCATTCTTTATGACTGTGTAATATTCCATCATGTATATGTACTACATTTTTTTATCCAGTTCAGTTTCAGTGGGCATCTTGGTTGGTTCCATGTTTTGGACTGAATAACAAAAAGATACATAAACATTATGGACTATTATGCAGCCATAAAGAAAGACAAAATTGTGGACTTTGCAGCAACTTGGATGGATTTAGAATCTATGATACTCAGTGATCTATTACAGAAACAAAGAACTGAGTACCACATTTTCTCACTTACAAACAGACCCTGAACATTTACCATAATACTCTAAGAAAGGATTTGGCAGTAGCAGGACACTACCAGACTAGCTTGTGGGGTGGGAACAGCACATGACATCAGTAAGTGTACCTGATCTCAGACCAGATCAAGTGAGGAGCAAAAAAGGAAATACTGAAGGGAAATATCAATGTTGCAATGTTTTTAAATTATGATTTGAATAAACAAGTTAAAATTATGAGACAAGAAACTTTTGAACACTACATATTACATGCAATTACAGTTCATTTTAAAAGCAGTGTTAGTAAATTTATAATTATTTTAAAGGACCATTATAATCTAGAAATGTATCTTGAACTATTTTCAAATGAAAAGATATGCCTAGGATTTCTTCAAAATGATCTGGGAATTTGAGAAGAAAATAGGAATATAGTAGAAATAAGACTGACAATGAGTCATTACCTTTGCAATGAGGGGATGTGTACATGAGAACTTGTTTCACCTGATTTTACTATATATAATTGTCATAACTTGCTTTTTTCCATAAATGCACCTGCTGAAATAAATTGTTATCAAATAAAGTCCGTTGGGCTTATTTCATGCATTATTTTCTTTGCCTATCAGGTTTCCAATTATATATATACTCCTACATATTATTATGTAAGAGTGTTGGTTTTTTTCAAATGCTTTTATAGTATAGGTTGAGATGACCATTTGTTGTTGTTGTTCACTGACTGTACTGGGTCACAAAGATTTATTTTCTTATATTGAAACAACCTTACATTCCACAGATAAATTTCAATTGGTCACAGTATAAAATTATAAACACACACACACACACACACACACACACACACACACACACACACACACATAATAACCAGGACTTTTAAAAAATTTGCTTATTTGTAAGTACATATTTAATAGACATAAGTTAAATTGAGTGTACTCTGCTAGCTCCAACCTTTTTTTCTAATCTCCTTTCCCAACACAGCAGCTGCATATATAAGGAAAGAGACCAAGTTAGTACCTAAAGTTTTTAACTTCAGTTAAGAAATTTCAGGTTATTAATTCTTACTTTTGGAACAGCAAAAATCATTAAAGACACAAGCAATAGTTACTGGCTTTTCTCATTGTAAAGACCTCTTGAGCAGATTGAATTTAATAATGGGTTTATGAAGATGCCAAGAGACTTATGATAATTTAATTATGTGTCTATAAACTTTTATGTTGATAAGGCAAATAAATATGATGATAATATTTTATGACATAAAAAAGGAAAGCAAAGATAGGCATGTATTTTACCTTATTTTGTTTCCAGAGAAGCGACAATAAGACACTCAAAAGTTTTTTTTAGTTTAGGAGTATAAATATATTAGGTGAACATTCTTAGAAAATATATTTCACCCTATTCTTTGTTTATTACCAGAAAAAAACTATTTCTTTACTATTTTTGTTTAAAAATAAAATGAAACTTTGAATTTAATTTACAAGATTTTTACATTATATATAAAGTATTCATAGAAGCAGAACTTTAAATATTAAATTTAATTGCCTAGAAATACATAAGAATTGAAAGAGTCATTCAGTTGGTACTGAAATTACCCTTCAAAGATTCACATATTTTAGAAAATTATGTAACTATCATTCATATCATATCATTAAGACTTAATCTACTGGAACACTAATAGATAGAAATGCAGTTTTTAGATAACAAATAATGTCAGAGAACACTGGAAGTTCTCAGTTCTTGTAACTCCCTGATTGAGTTTCCAGTAGAATTTTGCAAAGGCAATTATTATCATTCTGAAGAGAATTTTAGAAAATAACCTTCTCTAAAACTGAAATCCCTCAACATCAAATACCTTTTGCTAGATGGATTATATGTTGCCCTCAGTAAAGAGAACAGCAGAAATAATCTTATGACTATTTTAGATTGTGAACATTGTCATTCTGCATCAATTCTTTATTTTTACAGAAATTTTTACCACCAATGCAAGTGTTTCATTTTAAAGAGATAACTGGTAATGTTTCAATATCCCTACCAGCCCTGTGACTTCTAGTTGAGATCACTGCCTACTAATCACTGACATTTGGTTTGAGAATGCACAGAAGATTCAATTCCAAATATAGTCATATATATTTTTGTGCTTCACTTACTACACTTGGAAGATACTTTTTTTTTCTTCAAAATGAAGGTTTCTTGCAAACTTGTATCGAGGAAGTCTTTCAGCACCATTTTATCAACAGCATGTGCTCACTTTGTGTTACATTTTGGTAATTCTCACAATATTTCAAACTTTATTATTATTGTATCCATCATGGTGACTTGTGAGCAGCGATCTTTGATGCTCCTATTCGAACAACTATCAAATCATGTCCTTAACAAACATAATTGATACATAGTATCCGTGTTCTGGCTGCTCTAATGACCAGCCAATCCTCTATTTCTCTCCTCAAGACTTCCTATTCCCTGAAACAAAACAATATTGAGATTAGGTCAGTTAAAAACCCTATAGTGACATCTACATATTCAAGTAAAAAAGAGTTACATGTTTTTCACTTAAAATCAAAAGCTAGCAATGATTAAGTTTAATGACGTAGGCACATTGAAAGTGAAGACAGACCTAGACCTCTTGCACCAAACAGCCAAGTTCTACATGCAAAAGGAAAGTTCTTGAAGAAAATTAAAGTACAACTGCCATGTACACACAAATGATAAAAAAGTGAAAAAGACGTATTGCTAATATTGATAAAGTTAAGAGGCCTTGATAAAAGATCAAAGTAGCCACAACATCACCTTAAACCAAAGCTTAATTCAGAACAAGGCCTTAATTCTCTGCAATTCTTTAAAGTCTAACACAGGCAAGGATGCTGCAGAAGGAAAGCTGGAAGTTAGCAAAGATTGGTTAGTGAGGTTTTAGGAAAGGAGTCATCTCCTCAACATCAAAATTCAAAAGGAAAAAAAGTGCTGATGCAGAAGCTGCAGCAAGCTATCCAGAAAATCTAGCAAAGATAACGGATACAGGAAACTAAAATAAACAATAGATTTTCAATGTAAATGAAATAGCTTTATTTTGCAAGAAGGTACCATCTAGGATTTTCACAGCTAGAGAGGAGAAGTCAAAGCTTGGCATCAAAGCTTCAAAATACAGAATGATTCTTTTATTAGGACCTAACACAGTTCATGATTGGAAATGGAAGCCAGTGCTCATTCACCGTTCTGAAAATCCTAAGCACCTAATGAATTATGTTAAACCTACTCTACCTATGCTGCATAAATAGAACAACAAAACGTGAATGACAGTACATCTGTTTACAGCATGGTTTACTGAATATTTTAAGCTCACTGTTGAGATGTACTGCTCAGAAAAAAGATACCTTCAAAAATATCATTGTTCATTGACAATGCACCTAAGTCACCCAAGAGCTCTGATGGAGATATGCTAGAAGATAAATGTTGCTTTCACGTCTACTAACACAATCATTTTTCAACCCATTAATCAAAATGTAATTTCATCTTTCAAGTCTTACTATTTAATAAATACATTTTGGAAGGCTATAGCTGCGATAGATAGTGGCTCCATAATGGATCTGGACAAATTAAGTTGAAAATCTTTTGTAGTGTATTCAACATTGTAGAAGTCACTACAAACATTTACGATTCATGGGAGGAGGTAAAAATACCAACATTAAGAGAAGTTTAAAATATGTAGATTCAACCCTTACGGATGACTTTCAGGGGTTCAAGATTTCAGTGGAGGAAGTCATGGCAGATATTGTGGAACTAGGAAGAGAAATGGAAGTAGATGTGGACTCTAAGACATGACTGAATTGCTTCAATCTCATGATAAAACTTTAAGGAATGATGAGTAGCTTCTTCTTAATGAGTAAAGAAATTGGTTTATTAAGACTAAGTTTACTTCTGGTAAAGATACTATAAATATTGTTAAAATGATAAGAATGAATTTAGAATATTACATAATTTTAGTTGATAAAACAATAGCAAGAGTTGAGAGAATTGACTCCAATTCTGAGGGGAAAAAAAAGTTTTGCTGTGACTAAAATGTTATCAAACAGCACCACAAACCATTTTCCTTCATGAAAGGAAAATTCAATCAATGCAGCAAACTGCATTGTTGTCTTAATTTAGACAATTGCCACAACCATGCCAACCTTCAGTAACTACCACACTGATTAGTCAGCAGCCATCAACATCGTGGCAAGATCTTTCACCAGCAAAAAGTCTCATTGAAGGCTCAGATAATTGTTAGCATTTTTTGGCATTAAAGTATTTTTAATTAAGTTATATACATCATCTTTAAAGACAAGGCTATTGTACACTTTATAGATTATAGCATAGTGTCAACATAGCTTTTACATGCTTTGGAAAACAAAAACATTCATGTGACACACAATGCAATATTTGTTCTATTGTAGTGGTCCAGAACCAAACCCACAATATCTGTGAAGTATGCCTAGTGTGTTTGTGTTCACGTGTTTTTGTGTATGTGTTTGTGTGTGTATTTATATAAACTTCAGAGACATACTATACACATGTCAAGCAATCAATAACCACATGTGGTTCATGACTGCATAGACATAAAGAATCTCTTCCATTGCAGAAATTTAAGTTTGATAGTGCTGAGCTCATCAAATAAGGAAGGAGAATCAAGAAAGAGAGACAGAGATATAGAGAAAGACAGAGAAAGAGAAGAGTTTTCCCAGGCTGGAGAGTCATGAAACAGCATACTTTCTGCAGAAAATTAAAAAACATTTTTCATTAATAAAACATAAATTATAATGTCAAGAGTAAAGGAAGATGTAATTGGATTTTTAGCCAAAGGCAAGATTATGGCCTTTTATGTCATTCTAAGTAACTTAGAATTTATACTCTAAGCCAGGGCATATTTCCACAATCATGTTCCTGTAAGCAGAAATCCATGAGATATTAATTGGTACTGAAAGGGAAAAAAATATGAAAAAAATGTGTCACGGATAAAACAAAACTGGGAAAGTATTTCCACCAAATTTACCTTTTGACCATTAACATGATCAAATTACATATCCAAAACTCACAATCTACAAACTTTTCATTTAAATGTATTCTAAAACCCAAATAGAAATGAAACATTCTTGTCTACAGCTGTACAACTCTGAACACACTGAGATCTTGTCTGATCTTGGAAGCTAAGCAGGGTCGGTTAGTACTTGGAAGGGAAAAATGAAATACTTTTTTGAATAGAATACCCTTTGCTCAACTAGTATTAAACTCCAGTACAGAAAAAGCCATTGGAAATAATGAGTTCCTACAGGGTTCTTAAGCAGAAGAGTAAATTGGGTAGCCATCCATTTGAGATGATTACAAGGCAACAGTGTAAAGGGGGATTTGTGAACACTGTAGTCACAGAGAGTTTTGAAGCTATTTCATTAATCCATGTCAACAATTAGAACAAGTACACTATATAAAAAGTTAATGGCATAAATTTAAGAAAATGTTGGAAAATGAAATTGTAGAATCCGACTGATAAGACATGCAAAAAAAGCAAAGCAATGAGTCTAACACAGCTTCCATTTTTGATCCTGCAATTTTCTGAAATAGAGAATTATAAAAAAATGGTTATTATAGGAAAATACAGTCACTTATTTGGGAAGCAAAATTATTTTAAAACACTTGTGTTTATCCTGGTAGACCTTGGTAGGCACACTCATTTCCTACCATTCTTTTTCTGTCACAACCTGACCCAGATATGAGAGTTTTTTCTCACGTATTGCATTATTATTACATTATCACTATATCATTACTTAAGACATTAATGTTCATGCCAAATTAGAATGAAAGTTAGGTGCAATAGAAAGACTTTGCATCAAAGCAGTGCAAAATATTTAAAATAATATGCTTAGCTTTTCTTTGGTTATCTGCTGCCTAACAGTCTTGCATTGGTTGTTCTTTTAAGGTTACCTGCATTGCTTGATATACTTTTTCGATTTCCCTTTGTACTCATTCTCAAGCCCATGTTAATTGATTATGTAACATAGCTCAATTTTCCAAGCATGGTCTCAGAACTTCATGTTTTGTTCCTAATATTATTTTACCTAGGTAGGTAGATTTTTAACCAAAGATCATTCCTTTCCAATCATTTGTGTTTGCTTGTTTTTAAGAGGCAAAATACAGTTTATATGGAAAGTGTGTGTGTGAAAGAGAGAGAGAGAGGAGGAAAGGAGAGGGAGAGAGGAGAGTCCAATCATCTTTTAAAAATGCATTTATTGACTTTTTTCTCTCTCTAACAATAGTCTTAAAGTTTCTGATATGTTTTGTTTAGCTATTGGAGGTGGTACATTGCCCCTTTCTGAATCTGTCTCATATATTAAATATTAACCTATTTAGCTTTACCAGAGATATTTTCAGGGCAATTCTGACATGTCTGTTTATCATGAAAAGGAAATACCGAGTCTCCCACCATCAAGTGGACCCTTGGTGACAGCTGTATGAAAACTTCCAGAACTAATCAGCTGGCATCATTATGTTTGGTAATATAACCCACAGATTTAATAGCTATAATTAAGTTTGTTTCCTTCGGAGAATAGAATTACAGATACTTGCTTTGTCCCTTATGATCCAACTGATTACACTTCATCAAGTTTGAATTTGTTTGGATATAATAGGAGTTTCTTCAGCTGGTGATTTTTTTTTTCTTGCTTGCTAAATTAGTAATTATATACACTGTTGCGATTCCTGGCAACCAGTGAATATTAGGCCACTTGATTTATTTGTACCTATGATTGGTCCGTTTATGTTTGCTGGTATTTTAGGTCATTTGTTTTCCTAATGAGGTTTTAAATTTTCCTTTTAACACCAGTTTCCTGAATGTGAATTTTTTTATTTGTGCATTAGTTGAGTGGCAATTGAATGTATTGTAATATGCTTTTATGAAGTCTGGATTCCTTTATGCTCATAAGATAGTGTAGCAATATTCATATAAGGATAAAAATATCCATGATTTTTGACATAGTGTTTTTTTCATTTAAAAATAAGCTCTTGAGCCGCGCTCAGTACTCTGCCTGTAATCCCGTGCCTTTGGGAGGCTGAGGTGAGTGGATTGCCTGAGCCTGCGGGTTCAAGACCCGCCTGGGCAGGCGAGACCTCATCTCTACAATAAATCAAAAAATTAGCTGGGCGTGGTAACATGGGCCTGTAATTCTGGCTACTCGGAGGCTGAGGCGGAAGGATCACCGGAGCCCATCAGGTAGAGGCTGCGGTGGCCAGGAGCGGCCACTGCACTCCAGTCTGGGCGACAGAGTGAGACTCCAACTCAAAATAAATAAATAAATAAATAAATAAATAAAAATAAACTATTGTATTTTACTTTTTCTTAGTGTGAAGATGCAGAAGGGCCTTGAGACAATTTAGCTCTTCTCTCTCATTTATAATTCTTATCTTCCTAAAATACTTATTCTGATGATCAAGAGATATACTACTTCTGAGAACACTTTGAACATTTTAAAGCATTAAATACTAAGGTGTGTGCAAATGTGTGTAAATGACGGTGTGTGTGTGTGTGTGTGTGTGTGTGTGTGTGTGTGTGTGTGTAAAAGCTACAACCTGTGGAAAACAAAAGTGTTTGTAGTTTCAATTTACTACATTGGACTCATTAAAAGCAAACCAAATGAGTTTGGAGACATTCCTATTACAATAATTTCACAAGGAAGAAAATTATTCTTTCTGACTGATAAACTATCAACTCCATTTAAAATATTTTTTTAATCTGGAAGAAACAATTGTTTTTTGTTTTAGTAATCTCCTTTGCATGCTTATTAAAAAATGTTATAATTGTCAATCACCATGTCTATCTTCCCTTCTAGATTTGTAGGTACAAGAAGGCATAGACTGGACTTCATTTAGCTGTATGTGAAACTCTAGGCACAAACATAATTGCCACTAAATAAATGTTTATCAAAACATATGCAACCTGATCATAAAGAGATTTAAAGAGATATTGAAGATCCAAGTAAGTCTATTTTGTCACTTTAGTGACTGATTAAAATTTGATGACAAGACATTAAACTCCTTGATATTAAAGTATAAATATATAATTGACACTAAATAAATGTTGAAAAATTGTGTCTTGATCATAGAGAAATTTTAAAAATATTGAAGATCCAATCAAGTCAATGTTGTCATTTTGGTGACTGAATAAAATTTGGTGACAGGTGATTAAACTCCGTGATATTAAGGTATACTGAAAACAGGCATGTCAACCAAATTCACAATTATGTCACTTGTTTTGGATGTTTAAAAAATGTGCATCTTATGTAAATATTTGAGTCAATATAAGTGTTTATTTCTTTTTTGGATATAACCTGGTGGTAAAATTTCAGATTATTTAGAAAGAGAATTATATTTGTGTTTTTATACCTTAAAATCAATGTTTCGGAATTCACATTTGTATAAGACATACCTAAACTTTCAGTTTTGCTGAAAACTTTCTGAGATTTCAACAAAACTAATTATCAATGCCCTGCTTTCTTCAATATTGTGGTGGTTGATACTGGAGAGGAAGAAACTATGAGATTTGTTTTCTTCCTTAAAGTCTGTTCCTTTGTCTTATTTAGAATAGTAGGCATGTCTGCCAACTGGAAGAACAGAACATGAACACCAGCAACTTATCCTGAAACCTACCTTCATTTTACGTACATCTAATCTCTTTGCTTTCTGAATTTTACAAGCCATAGACTTGTTCTTTTTTTTTTTTTTTTTTGAGTTGGAGTCTCACTCCATCACCCAGACTGGAGTGCAGTGGCCACTCCCGGCCACCGCAGCCTCGACCTGCTGGACTCCGGCCCGCCTCAGCTTTCCAAGTAACAGGAAATACAGGCGGGCACTACCACACCCAGATAATTTTTGATTTATTGTAGAGAGGAGGTCTCACCAAGTTGCCCAGGCAGGTCTTGAACCCGCGGGCTCAGGCAATTCACTCACCTCGGCCTCCCAAAGCGCTGGGATTATAGGCTGAGCCACCGAGCCAGACCCAGACTTATTCTTTACTTTGTTTTCTACTATTTGCTTATCCCCTTGGATTAATTAGTCTGTTATGAGTTACAAACTGGCTTTGCACTTTATTCCTTTTATTAACTGCTTGACTGTGGTGGGAGTCATCTGCTTACTACTCTGTACTGGTCACCTCCATTCCTCCCCCAACCCCCAGACAACTCCCAACCTCTTTTCTACCTATAACATCCTGTCCTGGACTCCTACCTAATGGAGATACTGGGTCACAAAGTACTAGTTTGTTGATATTTATTACTGACAACAATATAATAACCTCTGGATTTTTAAAAATCAATTTTAATTCTTCTATAATTTGGTGTTCATGTTCATTTTTTCTTTTAGATTCCTTGGCAATTTTTGATTTAATTTACTTTGCTCCATTATATTTAGCTGATATTAGTAGCATTGAAAACATTGTAAATTGAGAATAAACACTGATTTAATTTATTCCTCCAATCTTTGTTGGTTATATCCTATTTTTAAAATATAGTATTAGATGCTTTGAAACATATTAAGACGAATAAATCATGGGTTATCTTGCAAATATCATATATTCCAGTTATGATGAGAGAAAATTGATATAAATAATAACAATATAAAGTAGAAATACAGTAAGACAGGTACATATTTAAAGAAACTTTCGAAAAGTAAAGACATCTTCATATTTAATGAGCTTAAAAAGCCATCTTGAGTCTTTTGGAATTTAGGTTGGAATTTTGAAAGCAGACAACTACATAAAATCATAATGTTATGAAGGAAAAAAGCATGGGGGGTTACAATAAATGAATTATCCAAGTTGAGCTAGACTTCAGGATGTACAATGGTGCAAAGTGTAGAAAAATAAGTCAGTCAGGTGACATAAACTGTTGTAGAAGGACCACCCGTTATTTGGCAATGGGTATAAAATTCAACTTGAACTAATACGTTGACATAAATATTTTCCTTACAGCAACATATGACAGCATACAACAGTTCTGAAGGGAGATGGAAAATAATGAGTTTGGAACTAAAAAGAGTGAAAGCAGCCGGTCTTGTAACCAGCCTACCAGCAGTGAAGTCATGCTAACAGTTCAACATGAGCAGAAGGCAATGACTAGAGGCTAGACTAATGAGGAGTATTCAAAAACACCACAGAACCTATGTAGGCTTCTGTCAAACAAGGGCAGAAGATAAACAACATATTAAAGATTAGACAATAACAGGCAAAATTCAAAAAATGGATGTCACATCTCTGTTTCAGGTTGCCCTCTTCTATACCTCTACGAAAGCAGCCACTTTTCTTATTACAAAATTTATTATACATTATTGCAAGCTCTTAACTTCTGTGACAAGAACTTGTGACAAGAATCTCTCAAATATGTCCAGATCCTAATCCCCTAAACCTCTGAATGTTACTTTACATGGTGTTAGGATTTAAATGTTTGTCCTCTCCAAAATTCATGTTGAAATTTAATTGTCATTTCAACAGTATTAAGAAATGTGACCTCTAAGAGGCGATTAGGCCATAAGAGCCGTGCCTTCATTGGTGGGATCAATGCCATTACAAAGAGTCATGTTTGGCCACCTCTTACTCTCTCATGCTCTCATCATCCACCACGTGGTAACACAGCAAGGAAACCATCATCACATACCAGCAACTTCATATTCCCAGTCTCTAAAACTGTGAGTCAATACATTTTCACCCATTACAAATTACCTAGTCTGGAGTTTACTGTTATAGTAGCACAAACTGAACTAAGACAAATGGCAGGAGACTGCTGGTGCGATTGAAGCTTTTGCAATTGAGAGATAATCCTGAATAATCTAAGTGGCTCTGATAGAATCTCAATAACTCTTTCAGGAGGAAGAAAAGAGTTTTTAGGATCAACCAAGATGGTTATATGAAACAAAGCTTGAAATAATACATTTTGAAGATGGGAGAGGAAGCCACAAACCAAGAAACACAGGTAGCTACTATTTCCTGAAAAAAGCAGTAAAATGGATTCTCAGAGTCTCCAGGAGAAAACAATCTTTCTGACTAACTCAGTAAAACTGATTTTGGACCTCTAACCTACTTAAGAGAATAAATTCATGTTATTTTAAGCCACTAAACATGTGGTAAATTTTTATAGCAGCAACAGGAAACTAAATATCCCTATTTAATTTTCCACATCCTTTACCAAGCTTTGAGAAGTAGAGTGTGGGCAATTTCTAACTCTTTCATTTTTTCAATCTTTAAAATCAGAATATCTGTAGAATCTGACAAAGTGTTTTGATGCATGGTATGCATTCTATACTCAACATGTATTTCACCAATTAACTAATTAAATTATTACAAATAAAAAGACAGTTAAAAGTCTAGAACACTGGATTCAACAATGACTTACTTTCATATATAGCTCAGCTAAAATATATTAGAGCTATGGTAACCAAAATTATAACAATATTAAAAAAACCCATATTTTCAGATCATCAAACTATGTATTTATTTTTATTTTAATTTAAAAAATGAGAATTTAACAATTGCAATTTTATAAGTATATGAGATTAATGCATTGAAAGTCTTATAATTCCTAAAATTGGGGCTATTTCAGCAGATTATACAATTTACAGAGCAATTAAAATTTCCACTTAATAGAGAAAATAATAAATATGTGAATCTCATTATTCCAGACATGGCAAATGTAGAAATGTCAATGATATTCACATACAATATGGATGACTCAATAATAATAACACAAATTAGACATGGACAATTGTGCCCCTCAACAATGAAGCTGTTCCAAGGAGATTGTTAAATAATATAGAAAAGATCCCCTGGTGTCACCTTCAGGAGAAGGATATGAAGACAGATTGGTCACTGTCTATTTCTTATGTCTCATTTCAACATTCCAATGAGGCCTCAGACATAGAACAAAATAGAATTCACACACAGCATAGCTGTTGTGTATGCATAATGTGATTTATAGAACTTTATTCAAATAACAGTGAAAGGGCCCAGCATAAGGGTAATTATAAGCAGGATCATCTAAAGAATTTACAAAGACAGGAAACCTACAACTGAGGATGAATAGGTCCATCAATAACACAAATAGCACCATGTGAGTGCACGATGTACAAATTGCAAGGCAGAATGAACTTATTTAACAGCACCTGGGAACTTATCCAGGAATATTTTATGTTTTCTCTGAAAGAACATTTAATGTGCATAGAAAATGGGGCAATTTTCATGACAAAGTCCTAAATAGAGAGAACATTCAAATGTCGTCAAATTATACTTCCTTAAAGCTAAAATGTAAAATACACATCCAAATTTTTGACTAACAAATGTAGGTGATCTGCTTCTTATTTCTTTGGTCGATTCTTAAAATAAAGGCACCCGATTTAATGTATTGTCAGAAATTATGATGACTGTATTATAGTAGAAAGTATGCTTATTTGATTATAATATACAATTGTTAAGCTTGCTCGATATTAAAGTCAATGCCACAAAATAAAGGACAAAAAATTACTCTCTATTTCATATTTGATTACCAATATATGAATAAATTAAAAAATAATTTTGTATATTTGCTTTCAGATGCATAAACCTTGATGAATTTTCATCAATAAATAAGTATACATACATTCAGAGAATGTGTTTGCTTTCTTTACAACTTTTAGGCATGCTGATTTTCTCAGAGGTATTTTTTACATGTCTTGTATGTAAGACCCAAGAAGTCAGTGTAACTACCTGGAGTCTGGGTTATATAATTTTAAAAGTGAGAAAAAAATGCCCACAGAAACTGAGTGAGTTCTCCAGATTATTTATTTATTTATTTATTTTAAAGATATGGGATACAATTCAGAGTCAGGTATACAAATGGTCATTGTACAGGTAAAGTTTGGGCTTCACTTTGGTCCCCACTTCACTTGGTTTGATGAAGTGTGCCTCCCTGCTCCCTCCCCTGGCAGTTTCCCACTACTGCCAATCACTTTCTTATAGTATTATGATAATTGTTCAATGTTTGCATATGAGTGAGAACATGTGGTACTCAGTTCTTTGTTTCTGGGATAGATCACTGAGTATCATAGACTCTAGTCCATCTAAGTTGCTGCAAAGTTCATAATTTTGTCCTTTATGGCTGTATAATAATCCATTGTGTATCTATATAGCATTTTCTTAATCTAGTCCATTTCTAATGAGGAGCATGTTTGGTTCCGTGTTTTTGCTATTGTGAATAATGGTCCAATAAACATGCATGTGCAGGTATCTTTTCATTGAGTGATTTGAATTCTCCTAGGTATATTCCCAGAATGTGGATTGTTAGTTCTCTAGATTGTGATATAGCAATTAGGCCTCTAACCTGTAGCCATGTCTGTAAACCATGTACAAGTCTAAAGGATGAGGTAGATTTTAAAACTTTCTAAAATGGCAATTTCCCCAGGTCATATCAGAAACACATAGGGCTTATAAGTGAAGGAGAAAACTGCAGAGAAGAATACTAGAGCTATGAGAGATATGCAAAGAAAAATAAATATATGCAAAGGGCAAATAACTGGCCATAGTGGTCTATGCACATATACAAAGATTTCCCAACACACAGAGTATATATGTGTAATATACCAACTCATAGATTTCTGCCATTTAGGAAATTACAATTATGCTATAATAAAGGGAAATTGATCTTATTCATAAAAATATAAAAAATCAATTTTTACTACAAACTCTTCCAGAATTAAAAACTGTCTTCTCCATACATGCACATTTTCTAAGTCTTCATTGCTTCTGCTGACATCTGTTTCTGATTCTAAATTTGGATTTCCATAGTAACTTTGATAATCCACATTTCCAAAAGAGGCTATATAATTATATTTTTAGAATTTGATCTTATTCTTTCATTTCCTTTCTTATTAAATTACACAAAACTCAAAGAATTATAATAGTCTCATCTGCTCATTTTTCACCATATCCAGTGAGTCACTACATTTTCATGAAATTATCTTTCAACATATTCTCTATATCTGAAGATCATAGTCAAGTCATTTTGCTTCCCACCTTTGTCATGATCTAGCATTGAATAAATCTCTATCTTCAGGTCTACCTGATCCAGTAACACTTTCCAGTCTACAACTAGTGACTTTTGAACCTATAAAAGTCACTTTTGTTATGTTTTGATTGCATGACTCCCTACTTAATATTCTTCAAGGACTTTTAATTACTTTCAAGATAAAGATTGTATAGGAAGATGTAAAATCAAGCTTTTTTGTTCCAGGTTATTCCTAGTTCTTACCTAATTTAAGCCTCTTTTAACAGCATATAAAATGTATTTCATGCTTTGTGGGAAGGGCAGAATTTGGCTAATAATAGATACATTAATTGCTTTGGTTTGAATATTAAAATAGTGCTGGTGCTGAGTACTAAAAGTACAGGGGAGAAATAGATTACAACAAATATCTTTGCTATTTTAGTCTTCTCTGGAAAAGAGACAAAAAATTGTCAGAATTCCCGAAGTCGAATTTTTATATACTAAAATTCATGCCAATTGTCTCAGGCTGCTGAAAATTTTGTTGTTTTTGTTTTTGCTCACTTCATTTTGCTTTGTTATTGTTTTAGTCTATAAAAGGACTTAAAAAAATCATAGGGCTTCAGAAAGTGTTCAACTAAAATATTAAAGGTAAGTGGCTATCTATTCATTTATAACTAGCAGAAGAGGGGAGAGAAAGAGAAAAGACAAAGCTTAAGTATGAATCCTGTCTTTATTTCCTAATCTCTCAAAGAGTTAATTTGAAAGGGCAACTGGTTATAAGATTAGGAGGCTGATGTCTCTCTTGTTCCTGCAATTCTGAATGCCTGTGTCCTTCTCAGAGAATCTAGTTTCCTGGACAATTAGTCTAATACAATGCCTGAGTGTAGACTTATTGATTCTAAAGAAAGTACTTACATAGATGGACCTGAGATAGGTCCTCTGATTCTCCACTGACAATAAACAAAATTTAGATGATCACAACTTTCCCATATGTCTCAGGAAGGCAAAAGTAGGAGCTGAGATTGCTGAACTGAAGAATAATGATGTGGGAGGAGTCCACCACTAGATGGAGTTCAATGAGTAGATAGACATGGGACAAAGAAGGTGCAACTCTGAGTAGTGAAAATGCAGTTGCAACTTTAGCAGTCACAGTGAATCACCACAAGAGAACCATTAGGCATTAGTCTTAATGAGCAAACAAGCTTCCAGTTGTAGGAATGAAATCCTTCCACTGTGGTCACAGAGAGGTTCTGGAGGACTGCATGAGCGAGCTAAGCATTTCCCTAATATCATGAGGAAAGTCAAAGTCCTAGATGCAATTTGAGGAAGAACGACTAAGAGGAAAGGATTCCTGAAAGGTAAGAGCCCATGAAACATCAATAAATTTATAAACTAACTTTTGCTAAGAATATTTTCATTGAAAAAAATCAAAACCATTTTACTATGATTGAGAGTAAAACATCTATTATAGAACATAACTATTTGTATGTCCAACAGATAGTATATACATATGCTGACTCACTATTGCAAGATGAAACAATTTACAAGTCATTTCAATCATTAAAGTCATCTTAGCTGGGACCCTGTGCTGAGTTTAAAGGGATATAATGGTGAGGAAAACAGCACCGATCCTTGTCCGCAGTAAGATTATAAATCAGAGACAAAATAAGTAGTCAGATAAAACAGAACTGAAAATTGTATATGCAAACCCAAAGAAGAAGTAGCTACCATGACAAAAAAAAAATGGAGCAAATTGACCTAACCTGTATTTTTTTGTACGTGTCCAACATTTTAGCTATATTTATTAACATGACCCATCACTACTAAAGTCTAAACTTTCATGCTGTTTCATATGTTGTGCCCAATATTTTTTTTTTTAATATTGCTGCTGTAACAAATAGCCACACGCTTTGTAATTTAAAATAACATAAATATATTATGTTACAATTCTGGAGGTCAGGTGTCTTAAAATCAAGGTATTGAAGGGACCAGGTTTTCCAGAGGCTCTACAAGATAATCTGTTTCCTTGTATTCTCCAGCATCTAGAAATTCCCTGCATTATTTGCCTTGTGAGCTTCATGCCAGCTGCTTTTTTCATCTTATCTCTTTCTCTCTGAATTGAACTTCTTGTTTCTTTCTTACCTAAATCCTTCTGACTACACTGGGTCGACCAGGATAATCGATGATAACCCTTCCATCTCATAACCTTTGCCTTAATCACATCTGTCAAGTCCCTTTGACATGTAATGTTAACATATCACCAGGTTTCAGGATGAGGTCATGGTCATTTTGGGGAGAAGGTACATCATGCAACCTACCACATTTTGTTTGTAGGAATTTCCATCTGGATTTTTTTTACAGTAAATTGCTATCATTTTAGAAGTATGAATGATAGAATACAAAAGTAGAGGGCAGATAAGGAAAGAGAAAAGAAAGGAAATGGAAGGAAGGAAGGGAGGAAGGAGGAAGGAAAGAAGGAATGGAGTCAGGAAGAAAGGAAGGGAGTCAGGAAGTCAGTCAACTTTAGAATACAATAGTAAAAAAAAAAAGAGTGTGGATTAATGAATTGTTAAAAATAAAACTGCAGGTAAGGCTACACTGATTTTGAAAGTGAGATTTCAAGTGACTTCTCCAATATATATTCATTTATACTTTTTAATATCACCATTAATAGGTCTTAATGTTAGCAAAGAACTGCAGATCCATTTTCTAAGTGTTTTGAAATGGTTTTAGAATCTTTCAGAAGTAGTCATATGTTAGCTTTAACAACATATGTAAAGCACACTTTCACCTTCCTGGCACAAAATCTGTGCTGTTACCAGATGGATCTCAGAAAATGAGAGATGTGGGATGCCCTTAGAGTATTCTTAACTCTGCAATATTATCCCTCAATTTGTCCTATGAAGGTAGAATTACTGGCCTTCAGTATATAGTGATAGATTATAGATTTTAACATTTGACAAAGCTTGGTTTAATGCATAAAACTCGTCACCTAATATAAAATAACATTCTTGTTAAACTAGAATATAATTCTGTGTATAGGGTATTACATAAAATATGAATCTTGTTAAATATAAAACTATTTATAATTACATATTTAAGTGATCAAATATATAGACTGTCTCTAGCACTAAATAGGAAAATAACAAGTTCTTATTCTATATAATATTTGCTCAATATATCTTTCTTTTAAAAAAATTATATCATGTAGGTACTCTACCAGTGGTTACATCCATACAATTCTCCCTTGACATACAATTTTTATTGGGAATTGTTTACTGTGGAGATGATATATGTCTCTGATATACGTGTCTTTTTTTGTTTTAGTGTCTCATAGAAAAAGTAGTTCTTCATTTATTTTATTATTGAAGGAGAATCCACTAAATACTTTATGGTGATTCATCTTAGAAACATTTGTGCTTTCATTAACTGTGTAGCAAACATCCCACATGGATTAATTTGTCCTAATGCTCTTCTCTTCAAAATCATAGCAATATTTTCAATTACTTTTAAAGGAATATTTGCTCAGAAAGAATTGCATTTTTCTTTATTGCCATATAGTTCCATAAATATTTTAGCTTTCCTCCATGGGAGTAAGATCAAGTGCATTTCCAATGCGATGCTTTGTATTTTGGTACTATGCACAAGAGTTAAAATGGAGCCTAAATCTTTTCATTACATTGCTAGTGATATAACCACAAAATCTCTATGGGTACAAAGGCTTTCAGAGTTACTTCTCAGTTCTTCAACTATTTCCAAATTTTGTCAACATTTTCTTACTGTTTCATAAATTTCTTAAAGATACAGTTAGCCACAACAGTGACATTCTTTCAAATCTTACTTACCCCTTCCATCATTTTCCAGTTCCTCAGATTTAATCTGAAGTCCTTTTAGTCACAGGATACAGGCTCAAAATGGTCTGGCTCTCCTCTCCCAATAACCCAAAATAACCACTACCAACTCTCCCCTTTCTCACTCTGTCAACCATTTTGGGCCAACTTGCTTTCCAACCATATAGTCCTGCTCTTATCTCTGAGACTTTGCATTTTCCACTGTTAGGAACACCCTTCCTTTACCCCCAAGTATTAGTGAAGCTCATCCTCTTATCACTTTCCAATGTTGCCATCTTTGACTACGTTTGAATATTGAAAGAGCCCTTTCCACATTTTTTCCTCCTTAGATATTGCATTAGTAACTTGTTTCATGTATTGCATATAAACTTCTACTGAATTGTAAGTGCTCTGAGAAAAGGGGTTGCTTTCATTTACATTTGTAATTGTTTCTAAGTAGATTGTTTCTATGTAGAGTATCTCCGAAGCTTAGAACAGTGCTTTGCAGTTAGGCGGTCAATAAGTATATATTAAATGAATTTCTACTGATTTGAATAAAGGACTGATATGATTTAAATGTGTGTCCCTCCAAAGATCTAATGTTGGAACCTAATACCCAATGTAATTGTATTAAGAGAGGAGGTTTTTAAGAAGTGATTAAATTGGCCGGGCTTGGTGGCTCAATCTGTAATCCCAGCATTTTGGGAGGCCGAGGTGAGTGGATTGCCTGAGCCCAGCAGGTCGAGGGGCGGTGGCCAGGAGTATGCCACTGCACTCCAGTCTTGGCTACAGAGTGAGACTCCAACTCAAAAAACAGTGATTAAGTCATAAGGGCTTTGCCCTCATGAATGGATTAGTGTTCTTATAAAAGAGGTTGATGGGAGTACCCTAATATTTTTTGACTTTTTTTCCTTCGGTCACATGGGAATATAACATCATGGTGTCATCCAGGAAGCAGAGAGCAGCCCTCACCAGACACTGTATTCTCTGACACCTTGACTTTGAACTTCCTAGCCTCCAGAACTGTAAGGAATAAATTTCTGTTCTTTATTAATCCACCCAGTCTCAAACATTTTGTGATAGCATTACAAGTGTACGAAGACAGGAAGGTGTTTGCTCTCTCTTGTCTAGATTATCACAGTTATCTTCTGGTTGGTTTTTTTACTTTCACGTTTATGCGCTTTAAATAATACTCAATACAAATGCCTGTTTACATAAAGATTTTCTCAAGAACCTTTACACATGGAGAATTGGACAATAGAGAAATCTCAGGGCATTCAGGACTCAAGCAAAACAGAATTTTCTGGACAAATGGTTATTTAAAAAATGATGCTGTCACAAGAGCATTCCATGGGATAAGAGCTGCCTTATTTGAGTTTTAATCTAAGTCAAACCTTATGATACTGTCACAAGGCTTTTCTATAAGAAATGGAACAGCCTTATTTGAGTTTTAGTTCAAGTATAAGTCAGACCAATGCAAAGACAGAGAAAGTAGTTAATTCACAGCTACAAGTTCTATTTTTAAACTATTTTGCTTGGACATCTACAAATCTACAAAGGAAACTTGTAAGATGGAAGACATTTTTGCTTCTAAATTGCCCCACTGCTGGAAAAGTCATTGAAATATGTATCTTTTTAAAAGTAAATCAGTTATATTATGTTTTTAAATTAAATTTACAATATTATATTTATGTCACATGAATGGTATCTCTAACAGTCATCCACCAACAGGGCAGTGCCAAGGCATTAACCTAATAAATTCGTAAAAAATTAGGAGCAGAGCACAAATACATCAGAATAGCTAAGTTAGAGTTTTTTTCTTTCTTTTTAAATCATAAACCTCTAGGTAGTTAGCATGAAGGTTGAGAGTACCCTGAGGTAATACAAATTTTCCCATTTAGTGCAATTGTTTTCAGCAGCAGGAAATTTTCAAAAAGTATTGAAGAGTTATATAGTGTGACTTAAAAAAACAAGTTTTAGTCATGTAAAAGCAAAGAGTGAACAAAATACTGAATGATGATGATAATTAATTCAATATCATTTTCAAACCAAAATATTTCTTTGTTGGGATAACAGTGGTATATGTCAGTTAGAAGTGAAACATGATAAATTGTTTCTTATATAACAAATTCAAGAGCTAATTGGTCAAAGGTTAAAATGCCAAAACATGTAACATTAAATTCTATTATTTTATATACAATTATAAACTAGGAAACTCAGTAACGTTTATATGATTTGACCAGTCAATAAACTTATTTATTTATTTATTTATTTATTTATTATTGAGTTGGAGTCTCACTCTGTTGCCCAGACTGGAATGCAGTGGCCGCTCCTGGCCACTGCAGCCTCCACCTGCTGGACTCCAGCGAGCCTTCCGCCTCAGCCTTCCAAGTAGCTGGAACTACAGGTGTGCGCTACCACACCCGGCTAATTTTTTTATTTATTGTAGAGATGATGTCTCACCAAGTTGCCTAGGCGGGTCTCGAACGCGCGGGCTCAGGCAATCCACTCACCTCAGCCTTCCAAGGTGCGGGATTACAGGCTGAGTCAGCAAGTCCAGCTAACATATTTATTTTTATATGTATATAAAACACTAATATTTATATATGTTTCTCTACATCTACAGATTGATCTATCTAATCTTTTATGTAACACTTATAATAATTTGACTAACATCTGTCTCCTTTGTGATCTATGAGGTTCGTGATTCCAGAAACCATGTTTTCTTTTTTGCTACATCCTCAGTTCATGCATATAATAAGTATTCCACAAAGATTTGTAAACTTGAATTAATTATTAAATATTTTGTTAATATTCTATATGGAGCAATACAGTAAACTGTTTTGAAATTAGATACACAACAGTTAGAGAAGTTTAGTTAATATAAAAGTGTATTTTCAATTAAACAGGTGGATGTAAATCTTGGATAAACTGTACATATTACAAGTTCCTGGTGTGAACACATTGTGATTTTATGATATTCTAGTGTTGGTTTTTATCCATGTTCTTACATGAAAAATGAGAAGCATTATAAAATCAAAAAATGTCATTAACTTGGCATCTTAACAAGGGTTTATATCTCATGTTAACCATTTATGAACTCATGGATCTTATGACATGCTCTTGATTTCTTTTCTTTTTTTTTTTTTTTGAGCCTTAATGTCATCATTTGTAATACGAAGAACAAAAGATTGCTGTGAAGAGTAAAAGTAACATGTGTCACCATCCCAAACATAATAGATTTAGAATAAGTTTTAGTTATTTATTGTCAAATTTATTTTTTATCGCTAGCAAAGAAAATCACTATATGAAAGCATTTGTAACATGGTTTAATGGAGCATTATATTTTGCTACAGTTATATGTGCTTCTTCATGAAATATGAATTAGAAAATGTATGATTTTAAAAATTTACTTTGGTTAAATATGTGTTTGGTTTGCAAGTTTCTTCTAGATATCCCTCAACTAAACAAAAGATGTTATTTACACATTTATTCATGTAACAAGATATATTTGTTAAGTGCCTATCATGTGCTAGATAGTAAATGCACAATATAAACTTTTAAAATAAAAATAAAATATGTGTGTGTGTTTCTCATTCTTTACGGTGATAATACGTGGATTTACTATTCTATAACAAACTCTATAAGCGAATGATTCTATGAACAAATTCTATAAATAAATGATTATCTTGCCTAACAATTTTTAATGCATTTCTAGTTATGCTGGTTAACATACATGCCTTCCTCTTCATCTCAAATAGCTTTTCCATGGAGTGCTAACTAAATGCATTATATTCCCTCTGCTGAAAACCTCAAGGATGACAAGTGTGATAAAAAAACTTTTCTGGGAAGGATTTCAAGCATTACAGATAACTTCAAGAGTGTTCAAGACTGCCCTTATAACAAAACCCGAAACCAGGTGACAGAACAAATTACAGCTTAAACGACATAAGACTTCAGGTTTTTTGCATTGCCTGCCAATGTCTTTCCGTCTACCTATAATCTTTTATTGCTCAGAAATAATACCAACGTATTCTATGTGAAGGTGGATAGAAAGAACATAGAATATGTGATATTGTGATTTACAATAACTTTGGTCTTATTCTCACTTTCTGACCCTCATTTCTTAATGCTAATGAAGTGATCCTGGCTAGAAACTATGCGTTTAGAATGTTAGGATTTTCCGCCTCCTCCCCTTCACCTCTGAGGAGGGAAGAGGTGCTGACGTTTGAGTTAGTCATCATTGACCAATAATTTAATTAATCATGCTTATGTAATGAAACCTCCATAAAAACTCAAAAGCACAGGATTCGGAGAGCTTCCAGGTTATTGAACACATGGCGGTACCTGGAGGGTGCACGAGAACTCTGAGCCCCTTAACATACTTTATCTCTTTATCTGGCTGTTCATCTGCATTCTTTGTAACATCCTTTATAATAAATCGGTAAATGTAAGTATGCATTTCCCTGAGTGGTTGAGCTGCCCCAGCAAATTATTCAGCCTGAAAAGGGGGTTCCAGAAAACTTTGTTTTGTAGACAAGTAGGCAGAAGTTGTGGGTACTGGGAACCTACTACTTACAATTGATGCCCAAAGTGGGTGCTGGGGTATGGTCTTGTGGGACTGAGCATTTAACTTATGAAGTCTGCACTAATTCTGCTTACTATCAAAATTAAGTTGAACTGTGGGACACCTGGCTAGTGTAGGATAATTGATGTGTGAGAAAAATCCTACATGTCTGATGTCAGAAGTATTAGGAGTGAGAGTACAAGGTAGGAAGCACAGAGAGTTCAGGGTAAAACTGCTTTCATAATGTCAATAAAAAACACAAGGTTAGAACTGTGATAGGGGCCTTAATTTTGATAAGATACAGCTAATTTTGATAAGATAGCTAAATTATAAGGTGTTTGTTATACTTAGTTTTCTTTCTCTTTAGCTTTTTTCTCTTCCTTGCATGATTACTTTCACACAATCATTGCAATAGATGATAGTCACTAACAATTGATCATCTTCAAATTCCAGCCCCTGGGACTGCCTGCAAGATTAATGAACTTGTTTTTCTCTTGAAGAACAATAGGCTGTAAGTCAAGCATACCTCCTTGATGGTATCCAGAAGTTTGATCAGCCCAGGGATGCAAGCAGCTTTGATTACCAGGGATCTCATCTCCTGTAAACTTTTCTGTTAAGTTACAACTACAGTTAAACAATAACGAGTCTTTGTTTTGTAACTTGCTTTTGTATATTAGCTTACTGCTTAGGAGTCAAATAGTCCGTGGTGACAAGATTTGTAATTTCCACAAGATGCTCTTACAGATAGCATTACTATTGTGAAACTTAAATTTGGTCTTTGAGATATTTTTCAGACGTTGCATTCTGGTGAATCAACTGATATAAACCAGATAAGTGACCCACAACATGGAACTGACTCGACAGATCCTGTGACTCTAGAAATTGATTCAGTTCACAAAGACAGTGTCAATACCCTTATGATTTCATCCCCAGCCGATTAGCAGTCTCAATTCCCTAGCTTTCCCAACCTGCCAAATAACCTTAAAAACCCTAACCTCTGATTTCTCAGGGAGGTAGATTTGAGAAATAACTTCTATCTCCCACTTGGCCGTCCTGCAATTTTTAAACTCTTTCTCCATTACCACACCTGCTGCCTCAGTGTATTGACTTTTTAAAACTGTGCAGCAGGAAAGAAAAATCTGATTAGGCCATACCAAGGGTAGCTTGTATTCTACAGACAGGATAGCTCTCCCTTTCTCTTTACCTCTGTACACTTTACTTCTAATAAAGATCATACTAGTTTTTTGGTCTCATACTACCTGCTATCTCTTTAAGCCCCTCCTTGACGCCAAAGTAGATGCACATCTGTTTAGCCAATATGATGAGACTTCCATAAGACAGCATGATTTTCTTGTTATTCCAAAACTTTAGGTAGAGTTTAGGGACTGTATTGGATGAGGGTCCTGGGAAATCTACAAGAGACTTGCTACTTTAGACTTGAATGATAAAAACATGATTAGCAACAGAGTAGAGATAATTGCTTTTAAGGTTTTCATGATACTGTATTTAAATTGAAACTGTTATAACCCCAAGGGGAAACACTCATTTCTAATCCTTTTCAAATTTGTATTTAAAGTAATGAATCCTAGCTGTATACCATGAAGTCTCTTCACCTAAAAACTGATGCAAAAAGCTGTACTATATGGTTAGTAGGACATGGGCAGACATATTGATTAGAAAGCCCAATGCTATGTGAGGGTTCCTAAATTAACCAGAAAAGCTCCACTAAACTCTGGCTGGAAACCTGACACTTGAGAAATGAAAGCTAAGTATGGATGACTGTGGCAGCTACAAAGTAGCTTCATTGACTTGTGAGGTAGAGTTCGGGGATAACTGTTAATAACCAAATTTCTTAAGTCAGATGGGAATAAAAGCCTCTGCACCTCCTCAAATTGGTGAGACCTCTACTGACTGTGGCTACAATAGCCTATCATTTAACTAGAGGCATTTCTACTTTCCAATAAGGTATATACATTGCTGTAAGAGGTTGGCCTTGGATGAAGTTATATAAGAATTTGGATACACTATAAGTGTAAATGGAATCACTAAATTCTACTGATTCAAGACTTCCAGAGTCTTAGGTTCCTAAGATTCCCTACAGAAAAAAAAAAAAAAGGCTTCCCTGGATGACTCTGTGCTTATGATCAATTTCTGATTTGACATGTGCATTCTTTCAACCAACACTCACTTTTCCATCACTTTATAATTCACTTTAGTGTGTAAAACTGCCTTTGAATCTGCCCTAGGCATACTAGCCCACTTACCATTTATTTATCAGGGCAGGTAGGTATCATTTTGCGCTAAGCGCTTTCCTCTAGAATGCTCTTCTTTAGTTCCCTGCATACTGACTGACCCGCATTCTTCTCCAGAACCTTCTCCCAGGGACATAGGGATGCCTAGGCAGCACTGTATGATCTCAGGGGTCTTACACATAGTTGCTGTAGCAATAGTTTTTCAGTATTCCTAAAATGCCTCAAGATTAGAGGCCCTGGGAGACTATCAACTCCTCCGTGTGGACTCAGTACCTTTTTAGAGTCCCAGGTACTCCCTGGGATAGAGCAGATAAAGAGATTAATTACCTAACAATGGTGTCAGAGATAAGAATGAAAACATTTGAGAAGGAAAGTGAAAATGGATAGATACTATAAAAACATAGATCATAAGGGTTTTGTTTTTTTCTTTTTCTTTTTTCCTTAAGGGTTGCCTGGGGAAGTAAAATCTGTGACATGATTAGAATCCAAGGAGACAAAAGAAACCTTCCAGGTGAAGGGAGAAGCTTGATAAGCTTAGCTTTTTGTGACCTAATGAGCGGACTCCAGGCTTTCCAACAAATTCTAAATGAAAACGGGGTAACCACGTTTTGTTTGTTTTGCTGTCTTTTGGTTTGCACATAGAGATCTAGTTCTTGGAAGTGTGAAAATGTTAATTCTTTATCCTACTTAATAGATGTAATTCAAAATTTTTCTAATTATTTACTTTAAAAAGTTCCTTCAAATATAGAAAGAATGAAAGGTTTAAAGAAAGTATTTTATGTTATAAGTATTTTACTTAAATAACTTGAACTGTAGATCTTTGCAAACTTTTATTTCTTAAACTGTATAATCTCAAGGTAAAACAAAAAGATATTTTCCTGAGGACTAGATGACTTGGCTCTGCTAGTGAATCGTCTTACTGGACCTCAATTTCCTCATGTGTAAATGCAAGTACTTGAAAAAAATTGTTTTTTTTTTTTTTTTTAGTGTTGTCTAAATTATGTCATATCTATCAGGGAAACTCAACAAATGTGATGAAAATAACTTGGTTTGCACATTTCCTAAAAAACACATTTCTCAATTAGATTGGCAGATATGCTGACATTTACATGTCATTTTAAACATAAAATATCTTGAACTAAACGTATTACCTTTCTGCCAAAACTAGTTCCTCACTATGACTGCCTTATTTCCATTAAGGATGTTTTCTTTTGGTCATTTTCATTCTAAATTTTGGAATCAACTGTCATTTCAAGTTGTTCCCATCATTTTTTAAATCTGATTTCTTAGTTCTGTTGATTTTTATTTATTAGTATTTTTCATCTACTTGTTTTATATTCACCTTACCCCCACAGCAATAATCCGCCTTAATGACTAGTATATACTGTCACAAACTAAAATGTCTAATTACTATCAAAAACCTACTTCATTTTACAGGCAACTTTGATAAAATGTTAAGGGCTTTATCTTAGAATGTAAACATTTTCATAAGCACATCTCTCTGAGTTGCTCTATGGAAACAGTTACAGTAATTAATAGTAAAGTGCTATTATCACTACTGTGAAAATGAGAATACTGAGATTAAAAAACTCACTCAATGCCATATGTCAACAAATTCACTATAAAAAATTAGGAAAAAGAAAAAAAAAGGAAAGAGGCTTTATCCCAGTGAACGGTTTGCAAAATAGGGAGATGCAACCTATAGTACAAAACAAAGGGGCATTCAGAGACAACAAAAACAAAAATTAAAAAAGAAGAGAAAATTTTCTTTTTATACAGAAAATTTCCAATCAGGTCCTCTGTCTCCTCTGCCTACTCAAATAAAGGATGTAATCATTCTTAGTTCTGATTGGCTGACAACGGCATGGTGGGTTCCAACTGGTTGATGCAGTCATAATCAATGATTTAATACAGGTGGTGTAAACCAGAACAAGCAGTTATGAAAGCCCACAAGTTAAGAGTGTGAGTTTTTTTGTTTTGTTTTGTTTTGTTTTGTTTTGTTTTGTTTTAAGAACATGTAGTAACCTTGTGATCTCTAGTCAGTAAATAACCACTGGGCTGTATTTTACATCTAGCTCAGTTAACCACTCATAATCCATCTTGGAGAATTTCAGGGTTCACAAATACTAGTACCATCAGAGTGATAATTCAAATCTAGGCTGGCTGATGAAGTCTGTTGTTCTCTATATTAAAATGTCATCTTTGACTTTTCTGTCTCTGAATTCTTGTTCTTCCTAGCATATCTATTTTAGTGCCTTCAGGCAGGTGTACCCAAATACTGCAAACTGGATAACTTCAACAGAAATTTAATTCTCACAGTTATGGAGGTTGGTAAGTCCAAGATCAAAACTTCAGCAGATTTAATGTCTGGTGAGTGTCCACGTTCTGACTCACAAATGGCACCTTTCACTGTATCCTCACATGACGGAAGGAGTAAGTGAATTCCTTTGAGGCTTTTTGCAAAGACATGAATTCCAATAACAAGGACTTCATCTTCAGCACTTAATCTTTCCACAAGCCTCCATCTCCACATACCATCACATTGGGGATTAGGTTTCAACTTATGAATTTTGGGGGTAACATAAGCATTCATTCTAGTATACACCGCCACATCTATTCATTCTGTAGCAACGCCCTACGTTTAACATGCACTATGCTCATCATCCCCTCTTCTGTCATGTCTACCCTTAAAGATCAAGTTCCAGGTCAAGTTCCTAATGTCTTTCCTTATTACTTTTTCCCACAATAATTTCTTACTTTATATATTAACACCTACTTCTGTAGGAGTACCTTATTAGTCACTCTAATGCAATTTTTTACTTAAATGCAATTGTATTTTTAAAATTTATCTTGCTATCATATAAAGATAGAAGGTGTGTCATATATGTCAAAATGACGTGCACAAAGCGTTAGACAGAAAGGTTATTCAACAAAAATGTTATAAATGCTTGAATTTTCATGTATTAACAGAGATGATAAAATCTGCACAATACATGCTTTACTATTCTTGTTGTAAATAGAACATAAATAACTAGTTAAAGTATATACAGCCTTAGTATGCATTTGAGAATTCAGCACTTTTTTCAAACCTGAATTTACAAGGAAAGTTATTTTCTAACATTGGAATGATTTAGGAACTATAAATGTCATCTCGTTATTTTATAGAGCAACAAATAATCACATATTTACAGATAGTAACATTCTAGACAAATTTACACTGATTATTTTCTTTCCCAATGCACTATTAATATTTTTCCTAAGAAATCTATGTTACTCTCTTGAAAATGGTCAATGGAAAATCATGAATAAATTTTCTTATATAATAATGTTAGATTTTTTTGACAAACATGTCAACAAAATAGATAAATATATATGTGCTTGGTAAAAAAAAAAAAAATCATTTTAAGTAGCTGACTCATGTAACTTAGAATAGTTATCACGACTTATAAAATGTAATAGATTCTTGAATTTTCCTTTTAACTCTTCACGTTAAATATGAGAAAATCAACAACCAAAAGGTTAACTGATATACTCAAATATGCCAACATAAACCGACATAGAAAGTAATTCTAATTTAAAAGTGCAATTATGTATCTTAATTATGTATCCTCACTATTTTTCCTAATTCTAAATCCAATTTGAAATTTTTTAAACATCTTCATATAAGGTGATATGTTTTTCTTTTATTTCCACTTAATCATAAAATGAAATAGTTTAAAAATACTTGTAATGATAGAATTTAGAGTAAAACTAATTAAATACATTGATGATGCATTTTAGAGTAACACTTTAATTGGAGATTACATCTTTAAAATTTTGTAATGATGCAATTAAAAAGTTTTAAGTAATTTTAATTGAAATTAAAAACATATGCAGAAGTTAATGAGATTTGTTAATCCCTCTCACATTGAGAACATTAGGAAAATGCTATTTCATGTACAGTCATGTGTCACATAATGATGTTTCAGTCAACAACAAATCACATACATGAGAGTATTTTCATAAAATACTAATACTGTGTTTTGCTATATATTTTCCTATGTTTATTTTATTTCACTTTATTTTATTTTTTGAGTTGGAGTTTCACTCTGTCACCCAGGCTGGAGTGCAGAGGCACAATCATGGCTCACTGCAGCCTCCAACTCCTGGGCTCGGGTGTTCCTTCTGTGTTAGCTTACCAAGTAACTGGGAATACAGGCATGCACCACCGTGCCCAGCTAATTTTTTTTTACTTTTTTGTAAAGACAATGTTACCAATGCTGGTCTGGAACTCACATAATCCTCCTACCTCAGTCTCCCAAAGTGCTGGGATTACAGGCATGAGCCATTGCACCCAGCAATTTTTAAATAGCCAAAACCATTGCGCTAAAATTGCTTACAATATTCAGCAAAGTAACATGCTGTACAGATTTGTAGTCTAGGAGCAGTTGACTATACCTCTTAGGTTTTCTAAGTCTAACCTTTGATATTTACATAATGATGAAATCACCTGACTGAATCTCTCAGAAGGTATCCTCATCATTAAGTGATACATGACTCTACTTTGTTTTTCACCGTTTAATAATTTTACTTTTTTATGCTAATATTGAAAACATAAGTAAAACAAATATATTAAATGTACTCATTTAGACTGATTTTTTATTCCAAATGGCAATCTTCATATTTATATTCATTCTCTTCTTTAAATATTAAAAAAAATTGATCTTTTTCGTCCATTTCCTTCTCCATATTCTATCTCCATATTTTATTCCATCATCTAATCTGCAATGCAAATTCTAAAAGAGGTTATGAAATGCGTCATATGGTGGATTATGTTTCTTAAGTTAAAGTTGTATTTTAAATCTTTAAGTTCACATATAGTATATATATATAATGCAATTGAGTATATTTAATTTATCTAAACTTTTTACTTTGTTTTAAAAGTAGACTTTATAAAAACTCTTTTGCCTTGGATATGTGAAACACTAGAGTTCAAGAATTAATAGGTGAAATTTCACAGAGAAATAACAGGAGTAGAAATGTGGCTGTGCTTCAAGGCAAACAGTTCATGAAACCAGGGTGCTGAAAAGGTTATTTTTTAATGACTCTAGAAGACAGCAGGTAAGAGTAAGAAGAAGAGGACATTATACCAGGTGCTGATTCAAAAGAATCTTTAAAAATCATTGGACTTTGATAAATTACAGTCAGTATAGTTGGATTTTATAAGGGGCTGCTCAGGACTTCTGTGGAAAATAGCTTATTATAAAATTACTTTTTTTCTAGGCATATTGATGTCTCTTATTAAATTAAATTTTATGATTTAGATACTTCTCTGTATATTTTTATCATTCTCAAATCCAAGTGTCTTATCTGAAGTGCTAAATCACACAGAATTTCAGACAATTAACAAATTTTAACGTAGAGTGATTGCATATGTCAACTTGCAGAAATACTAATTCATATATTCACACCTATTATTGTATAGAAAACAATCTTCTTTCACTCTGTTTAGTTCCTTATTCCCTAGTAACAGATCATCATGTTTCTTAGCAAACAGCTGGAAGGTCAATAAGAAGATATTTCAACAGAAAAATAATTATTAATTAATGATGAAGAATGCCCTTTTGTTTACATATTTAATAACAAACAAAAAATTCAGCTGAGACAGAAGGAAGGCTTCTGTTGATGTATGGATCGACTGCGACTAAAAAATTGTTTCTATTTCAACATTGCATGCATGTGTGTGTGTTTAATCAGTACATCAACAACAATTTATATCAGTGATGCTTTGGAATCTGTGTTTAGCATTTTCATTCAATTGCGTTCCATAATCGTTTTATTACTGTGTGTGTTTCATTTCTAGCTTATAGTTTTCTTATACTCATTTTGCAAATTTCTATTCCCCTTCCCTCTTAAATAATTTTTAGGCTTTTCATTTGCTCCCAGTGGAATTTCTTTCATTAAAAATACTAGATTGACACTGTTAGTGAGTTGCACTCCTAATTTTTCCTCTCTGTGCCCAACAGTCTGAGACTATTCAATTGTGATAGCACCATTTGCCCCAAAAGAAATACATTTGGGCCTAATTAACTTCTGTTCATTAAAAATGACCTTGTTACAGTGGAACGTGCATTAACATCACTTCAGCCTTCTCAGAGACACAGTTAGAAACAGCAAAAAAGAAAGAGATATTTTGACCACTTCTGATTCTTCCAGTCATATGACTTAGATGACATTAAATTCTGATGGTATTATTAACATTATCTATAATAAGATGGTCCATTTGTCCAATGATAGTAATAACTGCTTTCACAAGAGTGAGCACGTTATTAGTAGAAATCTCCACTATTCTACCATGCGAATGTCCATACTCTTTCTTATGATAAATATTGTGTGTTTAACAGAGTATGCAAATATCACAAGCTTCCACTAAAATATACTAAATTTTACTACATTAAATTATAATGCATTCTTCTTTGGAAGAAGAAATAATTTTTAAAGATATAACAGGAAATTGTGGATGCTTATATTTAATCCTTTTTGTTGTCTTCCTCTATAGGTCAAATACATGAGCTGTTTTTGATTTTTGTGTTCTGCTTATGACTTTAACAAAAGAATTTAAGGCTTAGGAAAAATTGGTACATTTATTTAAAATGAATTAATTCATCAGCAATTACAGGTCTGTCAATTTACAAGAGGCTAATTTACAAAGAAAGAAAAGTACTAATAAAAATTTGCTTTCAATATTTACTTAGATTTTTTTCCTAGAAACAGTTCTATATATTCATTTCATTCAAAATCACACAATTTTGACTGCTATTTTACATTTGTAAAGAAGCCTCCCTTCTTAACCATTTTCTTTGCTTCTTTGCTATTTTATTTATATATACTTCATCACATATATAATAAATGTAATAGATATGTTTATGAACTCTGTTATTATATGGAAACACAATATGATCAGTAAACACGAGAATCGAATTTTATTTGTATATAGTGGACAAAGAAATACATTATAGTATATTATTAGAAAGTCTGATGTATTTAGATATGAAATAATTTTAACTTTGAGCTTAATATTTCTGAGATAATATTTTCTAGTTCAAGTTAAAGGAATCTATGTAAAACATGAAATAGAAAATCAAAGATTTAGCAGTAATATGAGTTTAAATATGAACTTCAAGCTGATATTTGCTGATATGGATGAGTGAAGTCACACAAAAACTGCTGATCAAGAGGAGGCTTTTACTTCTAATCAAGGAATTAGAAGAAATAACTACTGTGAAACCTGGTCTTACCATCATGCCAAATTCCTTGGTTACCTTGAACAAATCATCTTACTTTTCTGGGCCTCAGTTTTCTTCCCATTAAATTAAAGAAATTTGACTAGTATCAGAGTTCTCAAACATGGATGCATTTTTAAAATTAATCTTGGAGCTTTTAAAAAACATATTCGTGCTCAGGTGTTATGGACAGAATTTGTCTCAGGTAAGTCTGAGTGTCCGCAAACTTTAAAAGTACCTGGGTAATTTATTTTACATCCACAGTTGATAAAACAGGATTGGATGTTCATTAACATTTCTTGAAGTTCAAAGAAGTCTGTAAAGAGACTAGTAAACTAGAATGTTGATAAGATATAGCACTTAGATACTAGGGAACCTAAAATACACCCTTCTGGAAAACATGAAATGCATATGCTATTAAAAGAAGATAATTCCTATTCTTTTCTTACTATTATGCACCACTGCCTGTGAGCACCAGCATGTACTCCTAGAAATAGATTCTGCCTGGAGTTTTTAATGACTGAAGTTTCCCACACTTGCCATTCATCAGAAACACACACCCTGCAGGTAACCACAGTATAGTTGGTCTTCTCATGAGAAGTCATAGCAATTTGCTAAAGCAGTGCAGTGAGTACTGCAGAATAAGCTTATTGTTCCAATTCCTCTTCAGGTTTTGGAAAGGAAGAGGAAAAACAAAATCTAGCTAGAGTTAACGTTTCAAAGACATTTCTCTGCAAAACACAGCTAAGTAGTTTAGAAGATGAAACAAAAATTTTCAAAGAATCTACAAAATTCAACATCTTCCAGTGCAAAAATTAGCAACAAAGAGTAAAGTAATAATGAGTTTAATATGGCTGTAAGTTAAAATATAAAATTAGGATAAGAAAAATAGTATTCCTGACAAGTGTAAAAGAAGTCAACTCATTTTATCTTATAAGTTTTTGTTTTTAATGAGTTTTAGAGTACTTTTCTTCATTAGCAAGAGGTAATTTAAATATATATAGTATGTATACATTAATATCAAATAGCATATATTTAAATATATACTTAAATCTAGTATAACTATCTAAATAGTATATGTAACATATATAGGCATATATGTTAAAATATATTTGATACTATAAATTTGGCCATATTCCATGAATCATCTTATTTTTTACTATAATTTATCATCTAATATATATATGCTTGTATATTAGAAATTGATCAGTCACTTATTATTGCAAGTAATCCAAACACTGAGTAGTTTATACAAATAATTGATTTCCTTTTTCTTTTCTTTTTTTTTTTTTTGAGTTGGAGTCTCACTCTGTCACCCAGACTGGAGTGCAGTGGCCACTGCCGGCCACCGCAGCCTCGACCTACTGGGCTCCGGCGATCCTTCTGCCTCAGCCTTCCAAGTAGCTGGAACTACAGGCGCGAATAATTAATTTCTAATTCACATGCATGGAGGTCAGCTCTAAGCCTGCAAATCCCATCTCAGATCAGCTGGCTTAACTTTCAGCTATGAACTGGTTCAAGTTTGTTCCACATGTGTCTACATTCTGGGATTATGACTACCTGGTGTATCAAGATGGCAAAGCAGAAAAGAATGAGGAGAGTCATAGTGTTTCTTGAGGTCTCGCCTTGAGACTGCACGGTGTTACATCCACTCCTAATGCCTTAGCTAGCCGGGCTGGGTGGCTCAGCCTGTAATCCCGCGCCTTTGGGAGGCTGAGGTGAGTGGATTGCCTGAGCCCGCGGGTTCGAGACCCGCCTGGGCAGCAAGATCTCATCTCCACAAAAAAAAAAAAAAAAAAAAAAATCAGCCAGGCGTGGTAGCGCATGCCTTTAATTCCGGCTACTTGGAAGGCTGAGGCAGAAGGATCGCCGGAGCCCAGCAGGTCGAGGCTGCGATGGCCGGGAGCGGCCACTGCACTCCAGTCTGGGAGACAGAGTGAGACTCCAACTCAAAAAAAAAAAAAAAAAAAAAAAAAAAAGCCTTAGCTACAGTCAGTCTCATGACAAATAGTGAAATAAACATTTGAAAATGATACTTTGACTGGGCGTGGTGGCTCGTGGCTGTAAACCCAGGACTTTGGGAGACCAAGGAGAGTGGGTTGCCTGAGTCTGTGGGTTCGAGACACCTCTGGGCAACTCGGTGAGATCTATTAAATCAAAAAATAAGCCGGGCATGTTATTGTGCATTTGTAGTTCCAGCTACTTGGAAAGCTGAGGTGGAAGGATCGTCTGAGCCTAGTGGGTCAAGGCTGCAAAGGTCGTGAGTGTGCCACATACTCCAGCTTGGGCAACAGAATTCCAACTCAAAGAAAAAAAAAGAAGAAAAGAAAATGATATTTTACTCTACACGTATAGTTTATTTACTCAATTCAGTTTCTCATTTAATTATTCCATTAAGCTTGTATAAATAGAGAGCAGATCATATGCAAAATGTTGTAGATTCAGTAGTGAGAAAAATAAACATAGTGTCTTCTTTCATGGTGCCCAAAATTCAGTGGAGCAGGGAGTGATACTAACCAAACAACTGCACAAATGCATCTCTATGTACATAATTTTAAAAGTGCAATTAAAGAAAACCATTAGGTGCTATAAAGTACATAAAGAATATTGGAGTTCAAGAAAATTTTCACAGAGCTAATAGAAACTGAGGTAAATAATTAGTCCTCTGTATTCATAGGTTCCACATCCATGGAATCAACCAACTGTGGATAAAAAATATTTGGAAAAAAAAATCAATAAGCACTAAAAATACAAATAAAAATACAATAGAACAACTATGTAGCATTTACAAGTAATATAGAGATGATTTAAGGATGTGTGCAGGTAGATTCAAATACTGTGCTATGTATGTCATTTTATATAAGGGAATTGAACACCCATGGAGTTTGGAATCTGAGGGAGTCCTGAAGCCAACTCCCCATGGATATCAAGGGACAACTCTGTTATCCAGTTAAAAATATTGTAGTGGAAAGAGTATTTGAAGCAAATGAAAGAATATGCACAAAAATCTTATTATGACAGAGATCATGTTTGAAGAAAAATTTAAAAGGAGATAAAAGACATGAAAGAGAGTGTCATGGGATAGAACTGTAAAAAAGGGCAGGGGTCAGATTATTCAGGGTCTCAGAGGCCAAGATAAATATTTTTAAAATTTTACCTAAGAGCAATAGGAAGATGGTGAATGCTTTTAAGCCAAAAGCATGATGTAAAATATTTATACTTTCATTTTAAAATACCACTCTGGATTCAGTAAAGATATTGGAGACACACAAGGGTGAATTAAGAGTTTTTCACCCGAGATACATTTTAGTCTTTTCTAACTTGAAACTTTAGAGACAGATGCACTGGAGAGAGATTTAGAAGACAAAGCTCAAAGTACTTGGTGCAGTTATGGAATGTGAAGGAAAATAAGATTCAAGGCTTATTCCTCCAGCCCAGGCTTACATGACTTGATATAAATTATACTTTTAGAAAGGTCTTCTCTTGAGTCACTTTATTCATTCTTTATCCAATTATTTTAGATTGAGCTGTCAACTGTCAGAGAAATTCTATATTCAATTTTTTTATAGTAGAGATAACTTAAAATCACATTTCCCATAAAGTTTGTGGCCCTGGTTAAGTTTTCTCCATGTCTACATGGAGCTAGCAACTTCAAAGCTAGTAGCTTAGAGTAGGGATACTTAAGAAAGAAGCCAACTTACACAATTGTCATTTTTAAAAAGAAGATATCTAATCTTTACTCTCATTCTCTTTGAATCTGGCACCCACTGTGTATAAAGTAATTAGTGTATTAGTAGTATTATTTTTGGGAGAAGAAATTAAGCTTAATCTTGGTCCTTTCAATTGCTTGGGCTCCATACTCCCAGAAAGATAGTCATATTTTGTGTTATATGCTAAAAAACAAAGAAACAAACACAACACCTTTATATATTATAAAATGATCCTGACTCTATTATAGAACTTGTTGCTCACACCTCTTCAGTCTTCAAAGTAGACTAGATGGTAAAATGAAGGCAGACAATTCCAGTGTCCTTTGGGGAAAAAACAAATACAAAGAAAAGCTCACCATATAAAAGCCTATATGGTGCTGCTTCTACGTAGCTATTCAATAGATAAAACTATTTCCACCAATTTTTCTTTTAAAGGTTAAAAGAAGTTATACTACTATAAGAACTTTTTGATTCATTTATTAGAAATAAACTAGAATGTTGTTTAAACAGAAAAAAATCCTTATCTTTCAATGTTCTTTTTCAAAATACCATGTGTATTTAAAGTCATTCCAAAATAATTAAACAAGTATTTCCATAAACCGAAAATTACTGCAAATATTTTAAAGTAATCATCATTTAATTCACAAAAAATCACTACAAATGACAGAAAGAATCTGCCAGTATAAATTATTTGACGCCCTTCAAAATATGGGAGTACAGTCGGTTTAGGACTATTTCTAAGATAAATAGAAGGGAAGTCATTAATCTTCAATTTGGGGTCAGAATGCTAGTTACAAAGAAATAATATTATCATCCACTTCATGCTAATCATTTTTGAGCAAAAGATTATATATAGTATATTTCAACACATACGTCATCTTTTTCTCTCTCAAATATCTGACCATTCAAGTACATGAAAAAAAATCTTATTAATTAGGACAGTTATCCATATCAGCCATTGTCCTATAAATCCTTCCCTTCAGTAATTTGTAGAGCCAAAATACTTTATCAGAGAATAATTCAAAGTTAATGATAAAATTATATTACAGAGAAGATAGTAAATTATAGCTATGATAATGATTTTGCTAATGTCCATCATGAATCTGATAGTGTAGCAATACACAAAAATTATTAGGTTACCAAAATTAATTTATTATCCAAAGGCCAAATTTATTTTGCAATATTGATTGAGTTCCTAACATATGTCATGACCCGTGTTGGCAAGGGTGATACATTAGTCCATATCTTCAAAAGCTTTAACACCAAACGCTATGAAGGTAAAAAATCTTTCCATGTTCATATCCTGATTTCAATTCTTTTCATCCAAAATGCTAAGGCTACAAATATTACTTTTCTACAAAGGATATATAGCTATATGCTGTTCTGTTGACTATTACTCTTTTGTTTGACTTAATTTTGAAAAAGTATAATTTGAGAAGAAGAAATTGGGTAAAAATGATGAGTCTCTGAGCAAAACGATGCATAATAAAAGCTTTGGAGTTAAATTCCAGACATGAAGGATGACCCTGAAATGCAATTTGATTTATAATGCTAGTTTTGTCACTAGGTAAATATCCTCATTTCTCTTTCTTTTTTTATTTAAAAATAATAATTGTACTAAAACTAATATTTCAAATGCTTATATATTCTAGACTTTGAACTAAAGGCATTGCATCAATTATTATTCCTGAAAACTCACGTGACAGTAAGCACTAGTATTATCCATCCCATTTTACAGAAAAGTAAACTTTCTGTAGCTAGTGAGCTTTATGTTTCTTGCTCAAATTTACAAAGTTAGTAGGGAGCAGATCTAGAAATGAAATTCATACTAAATTTAGAGCTCGTGACCTACACACTATACTGTGATATTAGTATAAGATATTAATCTCCAAGAGATCTTTTGAATTTCCAAAGAATTTAATATAAAGATCTATAGGTTTCAATTGGGGTCAAAACATCCTGACACTTGCCCTTCCTTCTTTTACAAATAAGATGAGGATATCTCTCAACCAAAATTTTCTACCCTCAAAAAAGAGTAAGCATATTTGTTAACCATTAATCTAAGACCAAACTAAAAGTTCTCAATATTTTTTCCTGGACACCAAATCTGACAAAGGAAACTGACATGCATAGATGAGTTATTGCTACACAGTAGTGAGTGCTGTGGGTCAGCATGTGTTTAATGTGAGCAAAGCTCTTAAAACTATATCAGCATACACTGTAACGTTTTCCACTGATCCCTACTAATTCCTGACTTAATAGTATGTCAATCTACCTAGGTGGACACAGGTATACTGGGCCAGTACATAATTAACTGATTATAGAAGCTGTACCTCAACTTTCCATTCTTATGCTCATTTTAATATCCGACACATATTATTACACAGACTTTTAAGATAATTGTATGAATGATTCTACTGAATATTTCAGTCTGCCGGAAGTGAATGAAAGAATATTCAAGCAGGGCATGATACACGCCTATAGTTCCTGCTATTTGGGAGGCTGAGGCGAGAAGATCTCTTGAGCATGAATCAAGCTTAGGCAACATAGCATGGCAAAATCTTTAAAATAATGATATTATAATCTGTGTCCCTTTAAGAATACATATTTTCTACTCTACCTATCAGTACACCTTCAGTGTATATGTGATACCTATGCATTAGGGTACTGATCAAAGTAAAAGTTATATCCATATCTACTTGTATATGAACATGTACGATAGTCAAATTATGCCTCTTTATTGGGAGTTAAGAAACTAACTAGGGACTTTTTTATTTGTCTATATACAAAAACAGAATGCAAAATTGCTGGACAATATCTCATAATAAAAGATACCCAGTATCACTGGTGAGTGGTTAAAAAAAAGTTTTTACCAGATGATTTTATAAATCTTTTGGCAAATGGACGTAAGATGAGAAAATATATACGCCCTAGCAGCATGAAGAAATTAAATTTCAAAAACTCCTATGTCACTGTACTCACAAAGTTTGCCTTAAAACATTTGGGTTTCAGGAAACTGGGGCAGTACTGATAGGAGGGTGGGGGGGTGGGACTGGCAGTAGTTGGAATCTGCCTGGGGAAGGGGAGGCACACCTCATCAACAAGGGTACCTGCATAATGAATATTTGTATACCTAACTGTGAATAGTACCCCACAATTTTAAAGTAAAAAATATAAAAAAAAATAGATAAAAAATTTTAAAGTTAAAAAGAAAGAAAGAAAGAAAGAAAATAAAGAAAAAAAATTGGGTTTCAAATGCATTTACCTTTTCTCAGGCTTTTACATACAAATCAAAGGAAAATTTAAAAATGAAATGAAGTGAATACCTAAAGAAAAAAGTGAAAAATAGATTTTGAAACATTTCAGAGACTGCTGCAAACAGGCCTATATCTCCTCTCTGTCTTTTGCTATTTTTTATGTCTAAAGATAATTTCCTCTTCTCATTGAGAGACCTACTAAGAAACGCAGGTAGAAAGAGTGAAGAAAGAGAAAATAGTCCTATTTACATTTTTTAAAATGTGATTATACTTACCTTTTAAATAAAGTCCTTTTTAGAACACAGTATAAATCCACATAGACATTCTAAAAATTCTCAACGAATATAAAGAAATATTTCTAATCTACAAGTTTGAAGTCAACACGTCACTGAGAGTTCATTATAGGTTTTATTCTATGTAAGAACATGAGATTGTTTTGGAAGTTGTTTTGTCCCCCACAAAAACTTCACTACATTTAGGAACGAACAAACAAACAAAACCCAGCATTTGACATTAGAAAATAAAGTGGCTTTATTCCCATGTGGAATTAACTGCTAAATTGAGTGCAATAACAAAGGTGCTCTTCCCCATGCCCAGCCCCGTTACCCTTGAAAGCTCATTCTACCAAGGTCCCTTTAGAAGTCAAAGACTTTTTGTACTTTGATGTTTACTGTATCCTTGGTTGAGGCAAAGAATACAAGGCAGTTTCAATGGGGACTCAGAAAATTTCATAACATGGAAGGGCATTCTTCTGTTGAGAGTCTCTGGCAATAGAAAGACAATGGTTAACGGGAAGCATTTATTCTGCCAGAAGGTGAAACCAAACTGGTGTCACTGAATGAAGAGTTAAAGTTTTTAGTTATTATTTTGTCTTCCACTTGGCTGGCCAAGTGTTATCTTGCTGTTATCTTTCAATGATTTCATCCAAACCCTCCAGGATATATGCTTTCAAACTTTTCATTTCCATTGCCGTAATAATTACTTTGCTGAAATTTGAATAGTAACCTAATTCTTTACTGTATTTGTACCCTTTCCCCACTAATCTTTTCTGCTAATGTATTAAGTATCTTCACCTGTTCTAAATATAATATATATTATATTTTATTTATATAAATTGTTTATATAAAAATAGAATAGTTCACAGGAGCTTGTGATAAAAGAGTTGGTTATTCCTCCATGCTTAATTTTCAGTTTATCTTCTCAAATTCAGTGGTGTGAATTTGAAGATAGCTCCCTATTTGAAGATTACACACTTAAATATGCTTTTCAATTATTATATATTTAACATATCTCTTGATACTCTTCTAGAAAAGATGAAGATTTAGCTTTCATATATAAAACCACCTCTCCTCTTCTTAATCAATGAAAATTATTATTTCTCTTATCCTTTACTTTTCAAATGTACATTGAATTTGAGGAAGAATTTTACTTTTGCTGTTTTGTTTTTGTTTTTGTTTTATTTTTTTTGCCAACCCTTCGCTTGGGTAAATAAAACAGTCTACTCCTGTTTTAATACTTTTCTCTTCATGAATACTGACTCCCATAAACTTCTCTTTTTTTCTTTTTTGCAGAAGTTTGTAGGAATATCTACTCTTCACTGAGTGTTCCCTCTTATCCTTTTTTGCCATTATAGTTTTTTTTTATATTATTTCTTTATTGCTTTGGAAACGGACAGAGGGAAAGCTTAAAATCAGTTAACTCTCTTAAAAGAAAAGCAAATGTACTAACTTTCGAAAACAGTTTTCTTAATATCTAAAACATTCTATAATTCCCTAGTTTTTCTTGTATTGCAACTATTAAAAGTCAGATTCCTAGCCGGGCTCAGTGGCTCAGCCTGTAATCCCGCGCCTTTGGGAGGCTGAGTTGAGTGGATTGCCTGAGCCCTTGGGTTCGAGACCCGCCTGGGCAGCAAGAACTCATCTCTACAATAAATCAAAAAAATCAGCTGGGCGTGGTAGCGCATGCCTGTAATTCCATCTACTCGGAAGGCTGAGGCAGAAGGATCGCCGGAGCCCAGCAGGTCAAGGCTGCGGTGGCCGGGAGCGGCCACTGCACTTCAGTCTGGGCGACAGAGTGAGACTCCAACTCAAAAAAAAAAAGTCAGATTCCCAGAAAATAGATGTTCAGATGGGAATTAGCATGCAGTAAGTTTATTAGGAAGTTGTAATTTAATAAGAAATATATATTTGGTTTCTGCCTCTAGGTCCTTGCACTTAGCTCCTAAAACTTTTGGAATCTTTGAAGTCATGTATTTGCATGCATGCTAACCAGAGGACTAGTAGTGGCTGGGGCTACTGAATAGCCTTAGGATGGGGGCTGGTTGCCAGAGGAGCCAACCAAATGATAAGAGTTTTGAGACTTTCAGCCTCACTTCTCCACATCTGGGAGGAAAGAAGGGTTGGAGGTTAAGTTAGTCACTATTGGCTAATAATTAAATCAATCATGTGGCATAACAAGGTCTCCATGAAATCCCAAAAGGATTGGGTTTGGAGAACATACAGGTTTGTAAACAGCCACACCTAGAAATACCTAGAGAATGGAGCACCTAGAGAAGACATGGAAGCCCTGTACACCTTACCTTATAACTTTCCCTACACATCTTTTCCATTTGGTTCTCTCTAAGTTTTATTCTTTAAAATAAACAGGTAACCCTAAGTGAAATGTATTCCTGAGATCTGTGAGCTGGTCTAGCAAATGATGGAACTCAAGTAGCAGGTTGTGGGAACTTCTAATTTATAGATGGTCTGTCAGAAATACAGGAGACAACCCAAACTTGTGATTGGTGTCTGAAGTGGGAGAAATCTTGTGGATCGGTTATCCCTAGGTAACCAGTGTCAGAAGTGAGTTAAATGTATGGTGCACAGTTGGTGTTTGCAAGTGGCTTAGTGTAAACACACACACGCACAGTTTCAAAATTGAAGTACTGAAAGCAGTTGAGAGTTTTGAGAATAAGCAGTAGAATGTTTTTCTTATTTGGAAGTACTTCTAAATGAAAGCCTGTGGGGGCAGAGAAGTGAGCAGGATGGGGCAGCGGTGGAAGTTACACTGTAATGTGTGATGCATTCACAAAAGTTGAAATGTCTCATCAGCATCAGCCTTAATTGAAAAAAGGAGGCCAAAACTTTACACTGAAATCAACAAGTTGTTGGATAAGGTCCACCTCTAGAGGGGAGCTTGATAGATGAGTGTTATCTGCCACCAGCCCTCCCAGCAAATAGAAATGAAATTTTCCTTTCTGAGGGTGTTTTATCCGCTCAGCGCAATATTAGCTACACACGAAATCCAAAGTCTAATCTATGCTTTATCTATTCCTAAAATGTTTATACTGTTTTGTCTTCTACAACTCCCCAGTATAAATCCAAGTATCCTAGTAAAACTAAGTACATTCTATTGCTTCATAATCCATTTTTCATGCTTTTACTGCCTTCTTAGCTCAACTCAAATACTATTTTCTTTTTTTTTTTTTTTTTTTTTGAGTTGGAGTCTCACTCTTTCGACCAGAATGGAGTTCAGTGGCTGCTCCCGGCCACCACAGCCTTGACCTGCTGGGCTGGAGTGATCCTTCCGCCTCAGCCTTCCAAGTAGCCAGAATTACAGGCATGTGCTACCACGCCTGGCTGACATTTTTTGATTTATTGTAGAGATGAGGTCTCGCTGTCCAGGCGGGTCTTGAACCCGCGGGCTCAGGCAATCCACTCACCTCAGCCTCCCAAAGGTGCGGGATTACAGGCTGAGCCACCGAGTCCAGCTCAAATACAATTTTCTATACGAAGCTATTTCTGACAAGTTCAAATGACATTCCCTGTCTGAATTCTTTTAAAAATATTTTAATATAACTTTGTGTATTTATAGCATTCTCCTGCATTAGAATTATTAGGCTATAAATGTTATCTCATCATTAAATTATGACTTAACATGCTCCAAATATAGTCATTAAAATATAGCTATTACTTTTTTTCCCTTCAGTACATTTGAGTTCCTTGTAGATCCTAGATGTTAGACCTTTGTCAGATATAAAGTTGGCAAATATTTTTTTCCCATTCTGTGGGCTATCTCTCTGCTCTCTTGGTGGTTTCTTTTACTTTGCAGAAGCTCATTAATTTGATGAGGTTCCGCTTATCTATCTTATTTCTTATGATATTGACCTTTAGGGTTCTGAGTAGGAATTGGTTCCCAGTTCCAATTTCCATAAGGATGTCTCCTGGGTTTTCTAAGATTCTTATAGTTTGAGATTTTACATTTAGGTCATTGATCCATTTAGAGTAAATTTTTGTGTATGGTGATAGATAGGGGTCCTGTTTCAATCTTCTGCATGTGGTTAGCCAGTTTTCCCAGCACCATTTACTGAATAGGTTTTCCTCTCCCCAGTAGTTGTTGTTGGAGACTTTGTCAAAGATGAGTTGGTTGAGGAATTGAGGCTTTGCTTCCAGAATCTCTATCCTGTTCCATTGGTCTATGTGCCTATTTTTATACCAATACCAGGTTGTTTTGATTACTGTAGCCTTATAGTAGAGTTTGAAGTCTGGAAGTATGATACCTTCTGCTTTGTTTCTCTTGCTAAGGATTATTTTGGCTATTTGTGGTCGTTTATGTTTCCATATGAATCTCTGTACTGTCATTTCCAGGTCTGAGAAGAATGATGTTGATAACTTATTTAAAAAGTGGGCAAAGCCGGGCTCGGTGGCTCAGCCTGTAATCCCGCGCCTTTGGGAGGCTGAGGTGAGTGGATTGCCTGAGCCCGCGGGTTCGAGACCTGCCTGGGCAGCGAGACCTTGTCTCTACAATAAATAAAAAAATCAGCCAGGCGTGGTAGCGTGTGCCTGTAATTCCAGCTACTCGGAAGGCTGAGGCAGAAGGATCGCTGGAGCCCAGCAGGCGAGGCTGCGGTGGCCGGGAGCGGCCACTGCACTCCAGTCTGGGGGACAGAGTGAGACTCCAACTCAAAAAAAAAAATTAAATTAAATTAAAAATAAATAACTAAAAAGTGGGCAAAAGACATGAATAGACACTTCTCAAAAGAAGATATACGGGCAGCCAACAGACACATGAAAAACTGCTCAGCCTCACTCATCATCAGAGAAATGCAAATCAAAAGCACATTGAGATACCACCTAATCCCTATAAGAATGGCCATCATTAATAAAACAAACAACAACAGATGCTGGCGAGGATGTGGAGAAAAAGGAACGCTTCAACACTGCTGGTGGGAATGCAAACTTGTGCAGCCTCTCTGGAAAACAGTCTGGAGATTTCTGAAAGAACTAGAAATTAACCTTCCATATGACTCAGCAATTCCCCTATTGGGAATACACCTGGAGGAACTCAAATTATTCTAGAAAGAAGATACCTGCACATATATGTTTATTGTAGCTTTATTCACAATAGCCGAAACATGGAACCAACCATGTTGCCCATCAAAGCTGGACTGGATTAAAAAAATGTGATACATATACACAATGGAATATTATGCAGCCATAAAGAATGACAAATATATGGACTTTGCAGTAACCTGGATGAATTTGGAGTTGACCATACTCAGTGATTTATCACAGAAATAGAGAAGAGAGTTCCATATGTTCTCACTCATAAAAGGACCTTGAACAATTATAATGCTATAAGAAAATGATTGGCAGTAATGGGAAACTGTTGGTGGATGGGGTAGGATTGGCAGTTGAGGGAAACTGCTAGGGGAGGGAGGGGCATACCTCATTAACAGGGTACCTGCATGATCAATGTTTATATACCTAATCCTGAATTGTATCTCACATCTTTACAATAAAAATTTTTTAAAAATAGCTATTACTGAAATGATAAAATATTGAAAGAGGAGTAAAAGTTTGAACTATATAGACAAGGCTACAGGAAAGGAGATCAGATTTGAGCTGGGTTTTGAAGATGTAGCAAGTAACCATGGCTTTCTTCCTCCCTTGGAAGCCTCAGTTTATGTGAAGACTTGCTGCTTTATGGTTTTGTGGACACAAGACTCAAGTTCTTTGTTTGAATCTTTAATTGCTCTGTTACCATGAATGCATTTTTCATTTTAATGAAGATCAGTTTCCTAGTCTCAAAATCACAATGTTCATAGGTATGTGAGAGGATTCAATGAGATAACCTTCTAAAGTTAGCACTTTCTGGCAGTTTCTGGTGGACTCTTCACTTCTGCATTGAGAGAACATCTTCAGGATTTGATAATTCAAGAACCCTTGAACTCTGTAAAAATTGCCTTTGAGTTGTTCATTGTCTTTATTGCAGTGTGTATAAAAATAAACTTAAGACAGAAAGGTAGCAAATAACTTGTCTTCCATTTATCATTCCAGTCAGTAGTGGCTGCCAGGCATGAAGTGAGAGAAAGATTATGGTAAATTAACAACATCTGCCATTGTCACTAGATAGGGACATAGTAGCACATATGCCTGGTATTTGCTGTTTCTCTAAAGAAATGCTGATTACAAATGTTTCTTGTTAAAACAACAATAATATTATGATATTACATGTAGGTGATGCAGAACACTTTCTGTGTTGATAAACAGCACAATGACACTTAAGTTAAGAATTTTGTATATAGCTAGGCTCAGTGGCTCAGCCTGTAATCCTACACCTTTGGGAGGCTGAGGTGAGTGGATTGCCTGAGCCCACGAATTCGGGACCTGCCTGGTCAGGCGAGACCTCATCTCTACAATAAATAAAAAAAAAAATTAGCCGGGCGTGGTAGCACGCACCTGTAATTCCGGCTACTCGGAAGGCTGAGACAGAAGGATCGCTGGAGCCCAGCAGGTCGAGGCTGCGGTGGCTGGGAGCGGCCACTGCACTCCAGTCGGCGACAGAGTGAGACTCTAACTCAAAAAAATAAAAAAGAATTTTGTATATAATATTCACCACGTTTGCTTTTTACTATTAGTTGGAAAGTATTACACTCATTTATCCATAAAATATAGAAAGTTTAAAGAGGTTAGATATTCATCAATGTTATAAAACTAGCAAGGTTTAATCCCAGGTTTGGTTTCTAACATGTACCACATCATCTGCCAGATAATAGCATACATTTGCCTAAATAGTGATTTACAGTTTTTAAAGTACTATCCTATACTTCACCATATTTATCATTTCAGAGCTCTCTAGTAGGCTTGTGGTTGATGGAACAGATGATACCACCCATCAGACTTGTCACAAGCAGATCAAAGACTGTCTTTCAATTGATATTCATATGCCTGCACTGTAGAAGCAATCTAATGTAATAAAAAGAGTCAAAAGTCAGACAGATTATTAATTTACATATTCATTCATCATCCATGTAAATATGTGTCGACTATCTTATATGTCACAGGCATTGAGCTTTCATTTTTCTTTTGCTTCTTTTCATCAGCAGGACATTGAACAGTTTACTGCGTTGTGATCTTATAATATAACTGCAAGGGATTCGTATTACAACAGATACAGATTCAAAGCCTAATCCGAATTTGCCCACTAGAAATATAACCCATTCACATAGGTCCAGTTATCCTTCTAATCACCTGTTAACTTTAAATTGTGGATTCAAACAAACACACACTATTTATTATTCGTTATCTGCCAGATAGCCATGAAAGCATTTAAAAATAAGAACATACTTAAATCCCCTACTAGTTCTAAAAAGTAAGTACTATTATTATCATCTCTATTTTATTTTTACAGTTTTCTTTCAACTGAAGCACAGAGAAGTTAAGTGACATGTTCAAAATTACACACCATAGGAGTGGTAGAGTCTGATTTCTAACACAAAGACTCCATTTCCAGAATATGCTCTTACCACAATTTATGGTGCATCATGTTGTTGCTCTCAGGGTCAAATTAAGCTAGATAATGAATGCAAAGCCCCCAACAAAGAGTCTAAGACATAGTAGATTTTCTATGCTTCTTTCACTATGCCACACTATCTCCAGAAATAGTTACAGACACTTCACAAAAGAAGACATCCGAGCAGCCAACAAACACATGAAGAAATGCTCAACCTCAGTAATCATCAGGGAGATGCAAATCAAAACCACACTGAGATACCACCTAACTCCAGTCAGAATGGCAATAATCAATAACTCAAAAAATAACAGCTGCTGGAGAGGGTGTGGCGAAAAGGGAACACTTCTACACTGTTGGTGGGAGTGTAAACTAGTGTAACCTCTGTGGAAAGCAGTGTGGCGATTCCTAAAAGCTCTAAAAATCGACCTTCCATATGACCCCGCAATCCCCCTACTGGGAATATACCCTGAAGACCTCAAATCATTCTATAAAAAAGATACCTGCACACATATGTTTATAGCAGTGTTGTTCACAATAACAAGAACCTGGAAACAACCATGCTGCCCATCAAAAGAGGACTGGATTAAAAAAATGTGGTACATATACACGATGGAATACTACGCAGCCATAAAAAAGAACAAAATCATGAATTTCGCAGCAACCTGAATGGAACTAGAGTCTATAATACTGAGTGACCTCTCACAGAAACAAAGATCCGAGTATCACATGTTCTCACTCATATAATGGACCTTGAACATCCAATGTAATCCTATAAGAAAATGACTGACGGTACTGGGAAACTATGGGGGGGAGGGGGATGGGATTAACAGTTGCAAATATCTGTCTGGGGATGGGGAAACACCTCTTATCAACAGGGTGCCTGAATGAAACGTAATTGTACACCTAACCCTTAACTGTACCCCACAAAATCATAATAAAAAATATTGATTAAAAAAATAAAAATAAAAATAAAAAAGAATGTGAAAAGATCACGCTGGACCCTTAGGAATGTAGCCCAGCCCAAAGTTCATGCTGGGCCATTTCTAGTAACTCTAGATAATTGTCTATATTATTAAAGTTGAAACAGCACTTTATATGCATATACTAATTCTACAAATATACTTTAAAATCTTATAAAGAAGCTTGTACTGCATTAAAGGCTACCAAATGTGAAAAAAAATGAAATAAAAATAATTTGTCAGAGGGATTTTAAACAAAATATCATGTAATTTGCATCACAGAAATCATCAAGAGAATTCTTATAAGATAACAGTTCCCCTGTAGTCATTTTTTTCTTTCCTCTCTAATGTAAATTTTTATATCAGGTAATTGATCATAATTTTAATGACTTGTGCTTATATACAATTTCAAATCTAGGTAGTTAATGAGACTATGAATTATTTAGCTAGAAAGAAAGTACAATATACATTTACCTTCCATATTGAGCAATATTTGAAAATGAGCAATACTTCAATGTACAAATATGTTTTTCTCTTCAAATTAATTGACCACTAATTTAGAATGTTTTTGCATTCAGAAGATCTACATGAACACATATGTGTATTATAATGCTCCTCAATGAAGACCAGACAATTTACACCTAATTATTTATTTATTTTTGGAATTATCTATTTGGTTATTAAATACTTCCTGCATTACTGTTTGCTAAAGGTCTAGTTCCTCCAGACTAATAAACTTTCTGTGTTCAACTGAGAAGTTGACACTAGTAACAATAGCTCTAGAATATTTTCTGACTTGGGATATGTACCACACACAGTAATCTAATAAAGAGACCAGACTACTTCAGTTAAACTGACAAGAAGCAATGATATTTTTTCCATTGTGAGGAATTAAAAAAATATGTCATCCTTGAAAATGGAATCAGAGACAGTCTAATTCTTCCAAAACATATTTTGAAAAAAACCATAATCTTTCATTTTTTTGATTATCTTTACCAAAATATAAATTAGAAATGCCATTCAGCTTCATATAAGCTAAAGGCTCCCCCTACTGTTGAAGAGCTATTAGGAACACATCCTTGGATTTTTAGCTTTATGGAACTAGATAAATGAGGCATTGTTCCGCTGGAAAGACTAAGACAGAAGGGAAGATAGTTCAGTGATTCAATCTGCCATAGCACTCAAAAATCCTATGGCTTGAATATTAGAATGGTGAGTTTGTAATGTGTTCCCTAGTTGGCCTTATTTTATTTTATTTTATATATTTTGTAACTTTTAATTTTTTCATTGTAAAATTGTAGGGTACAATTCAGGCTTAGGTATACAAATATTAATTGTGCAGGTACCCTTGTTGATGAGGTGTGCTCCTCACCTTCCCCAGGCAGATTTTGACTACTGTTAATCCCACCTCCCAACCTCCCTCACAGTTTCCTGCTACTGTCAATCCTAGTGTGCACCATGATTGTAGTGGTTAGTACTCTGCTTTGTGGCCTCATTTTATTCAGATTTTGAATAGTGTGTACATTTCACCATGCTACTTAGGACCCCAGGTTTTAAAGGTATGTCTTTTTTTATAATACACCTCTCCGCTGAAAGCCAGTTACCTCCTCTGATACTCAACAAAAGAATGCTTTGTTCTAAATGCTGAAGGAAAATGAAAAACGTATTTTGAACTCAATAAGCACAGTTAAGTTGAAATATGACACTTGTACAATTTACAGGCCAGGTTTTAAGAATGTTAAGGACAAATAATATTAGTAGAACCATTTAAGGATTAATGCTACTGCCAGACTTCTAAGGCTTAATTACTCCAGAAGTAGAAACTGAGATTGTGGTTTGACTGCACATAATTTATTTGGGTGGAATCCAGGAAGCAAAAGAGGTGAGTGTAAAACTAATACTCAATAGAAAAAAATGTCAATAAAGTGTACATTATCATTATTGCTTTGACAAAAGAGGGTCAGTCTTGTCAGCTCAGGGAGACGTAGTTCACACCTGAGAGTCTCCCTCATGGGGACAAGGAAGTCAACTCCCCATCTGACATTATTTTATAGCCTAAATATTTCCAGGCCATTATTCTACAACATTCCAAGTGTGTCTGGAGCAAGCAATATACATGCTCACATGCTCAGAAATAAAGTCACAAGAGAGTCACGGGCATTGGTAGTAAGTGACTTTGTGTTATGCAGACTTGAATTTGATGAGAATGCATCCTCAACAATGCCAACAGTCCTTGATTTTTTTTTTAAATGTAACAAATTAGTGAAAGAACTTTGTCTTTCTACATAAAATCATATATATTGGCCATCTTTAAAAAAATACCAGAGAAAATTGTCTTTAAATATGTTTATTGGGTTTATTCGAGAATAGAAATAAAGATTTAAATCCAGAATGCCTAAAATGGCAAGTCAACAGTGCATTTGGTGAAGGAAATGTAAGGGAAACTTTTATTAGTGAAAATAAATTTGCATAAGCTGCTTTGGGCTCCAAAGCTCCAAGACCAGAGTTGTAGTGAGCTTATTGGTGAGGATGCTATTCCTGGGCAGGGGTGTTTCAAGAACATCTTATCTGAATTACTGTTGTACTAAGTGTCTAGTGATAACTTTATTAAAGCAAAAGATTCATGAAGGATGCAAAAGGGTTTCTTGTGGAGTTTTTAAAAAGTTCTTGGAAATAGTTCTTATCTCAGACATGTAAGAAGGAGCCTTCTCTCCTTCAGGCCTTCCCAACTCTGTTTTCTCTGGGTCTGACAAAAGTGATTTCTTTCTGGTATCTACAACTGTCATATTATCATGGGAACTTGAGAATTTAATTTTTCAGTTTTTAAAGGTTTGCTCACTTAAATTTTGGGATTCTCAGACCATTCTTACATGGGCAATAAGGTTCTTTGGGAGCCTTTGTGAATTATCGTTTGGGAGATGAGAGGATTTAGTAAAGCAGAGAAGGAATATCAGAAATACTTTGTAGCAACACCAGACAGAAGAATGTTTTGTTGTTCTTGTGCTGTTGCTGGCTTGTTTGTTGTTGTTGTTGTTGTTTGTTTGTTCGTATGCATCTGAAAGGTAACAGTTGCCTTGCCATACCTGTACTGAGGGAATTGAACCGTTTTTACCTCACAAGCAACAAAAGTAAGTTTTCCGTGCGTCTTTACCTAACAATATTTTCCTTAATCAAAATTAAAGAGAAGAAGACAGCTCCTACAAAGCAGGAGTAGTTAGTTCTCAAAATTATCCTTCAGGGACAGTTTTACATTGAATGTAAAAAGGATTTTATTATCCATTATAAAGCTTAGGTCATCTCTTCTTATTCTAAAATTTAATCTTCACTGAGACATTATTGAACATGTAGAAGGAAGTTTTCTATTACCAGTGTCAGGGTAGGGAACAAATAGCTCAGTCAAGCTGTTGACAGCAAGTTTATTTTTATCTCTGTATCTTGAACCATATGACAATAGACTGTGCTAAATAAGATAAACAGCACAATTTTTGTCTAGGATTTATGTTTTTGTTTTTCATTTTAGTCAGAGTCTCACTTTGTCACCCAGACTGGAGTGCAATGGCATGAAGCTCACGACCACTACAGCCTTGACTTGCAGGGTTTAGGCAATTCTTTCACCTCAGCCTTCTAAATAACTGGAACTATATGCATGTGCCATCATGCCAGGCTAATTTTTTTATTTATTATAAAGACGTCCTATCATGTTGCCCAGGCTAGTCTCGAACCCACAGACTCAGGCAATCTTCTCACCTACACTTCCCAAAGTGCTGGGATTACAGATGAAAGCCACCGCACCTGACCTATATGTTATACTTTGACAATGTGGATTATTGAATATAATACTCTAATTCTAGATATAAGACTTACTTTAATGAACAGGTTGATTCAATAATGTAAAACAAGAAAAAACTTTTCATTATACATTTTGTTCAAATGCCATGAGTTGAAAAGTTGGTGAAAATTTAACTGTATATTGAAGAAAATAATGGTACAGATATCACTACAGGTATAAGGAAATCTATAAAAATAGTAAGTATATACATATTATATAACGTTTGTAAATCAATGTGACTTGCAATTAAATGTTGTTATTAAAATTATTGGAATATGTGGTTTTTAACATGTCTGTTTGAAAATTATTTCTGGTCTTTGTCTTAAAAGAGACTGGGAATGGATGTAGTTCACCATATTAGAAAAAGTTTACTTAAATGGATTAAGTATATAGGCAAGAGTTTTGAAAAAATATATATATATATATCTTCCAATGATATTTTCTATACCTGATGAGACATACAGAATTGCTACTTAATATATTATACAACACAAGTGTTATGTTTGCAATATTATCATATTATACCTATGTACCAATCAGTGTACCATAAACTTGAAAGAGAGCACTTAGTCTTTGTTATCACGATTTTTTAAGAGATGGAATTATTATTTTCACCATTGTATACAGAAGAGAATTGAAGCATAAAGAATTTAAACAATTTGCCCGACTCCCATACTTCTCTCTCACCTGCCCAGAGATGAAAAATAATTTAAAAAATAAAAAAGGAGCAAGTCAGGCTCGGTGGCTCAGCCTGTAATCCTGGCTTTGGGAGGCTGAGGTGAGTGGATTGCCTGACCCCGTGGGTTTGAGACCCACCTGGGCAACTTGGCGAGACCTCATCTCTGCAATAAATCAAAAAATCAGTTGGGCATGGTAGCGCGCGCCTGTAGTTCCAGCTACTTGGAAGGCTGAGGCGGAAATATCGCCGGAGCCCAGCAGGTCGAGGCTGCAGTGGCCGGGAGGAGCCACTGCGCTCCAGTCTGGGTGACAGAGTGAGACTCCAACTCAAAAAAAAAAAAAAAAAAAGGAGCAATTACGTTTCTATATAATTTGAAAAATACTTATATAGGTATATACATCTTTAATGTACGTTTAGCTTTAACATTCTATTATAACGTTTCCTTTTGCTTCACTTTTCATCCTTTTTATTCTTGTGGCCCACATTCTTGGACTTAAACTTTAATTCTTTGACACTTTATTTATATAGAAAGCTTACCATTTACCTTACACAACCTATACTCATCCATGATCACTGTTGACATTTGTGTCAGTTTTTGGTAACTACTGTATCAAATTAAAACAAATTTAGCTACTAAACACAAATTTTTTATTTTACAGTTTTGAAATCCTGAACCTATGTCTCACTGAGCCAAAATCAAGGTGTTGGCAGGATTGTAACACTTTCTGAAGTGTTGGGAACAGAATCTATTTTGTTATATTTTCTAGTTTCTAAAGACTGTGTACTCTCAAAACCTCCTTCCTCCTTCTTCAAAACCAGCAAACTGCATCTCTATGACCATTTTTCCATAGTCACATTCATCACTCTCTTAGCACATCTGGGAAAGGTTCTCCACTTTTAAGGATTTATTCAGTCTGGACATCTGAGAAATCTATGATAATCTCTTTTTCTCAAGATGCATACTCTGAATCATATCTATAAATTCCCATCTGCCATGTAAGGTAACATCACAGGCTCCAGGGATTAGTACATGGACATTTGGGTGAAATATCATACTACCTACCTTAGCTTTTCATAAAGCCACAATTTTATTGTCCCCTATCTTTTTCTCCTCCACCTCATAATCATTCTTCTTTGGCAGGCTATTAAATGACAAGCTATTCACTGGACATTACAGATGGTGCCTTGTAAATAGTGGGCCATACCTTCTCAATCTCACCTGCCTCTTTTCAGTATGTGGACCTTAACAAACTCACAGGTGACAGCTGACAATGCCTCATCTACTGCCCTCTGTGCAGGACTCCTGCTTCTCCTCATTGTTCTCCTATTGGCAAACCACTAGACACTAGTTTATACCTAGACTAATCTATGCACAATCCAGGGATCCCAGTGATGTATTGCCTACAGTAATTAAGTTTTGACAAAGAGAAGGTGAGAGCCCACAGTTAAATTTGTCCTTCTTTTTCTACCTGGAGATAGGATCCTGAGATGTAGGCTATTTGTGTTTTTAGGGGACAGTCCCATAAATCCAGCAGACACAGAGCATCATTGCAAATAAGTATTGACTCTCCACCTTTCTCTCTGGTCCCTCAGTGTAGTGAGGTGGTGTCATATTACTCACCTTCTGGCAAGACACTGAAATATGTGGACCTCATTCTGGGGAGGACATTAGCTACTTTCTGGCAATATTAATCATCTTTGAGTGATTAGCTAACTCCCTTTATTTTTATTCCACTCTATTCAAATAATATTCTGATTATGATTTGACTTCCCCTTTAGATTTAGCTGTCAAATCAATATTAAATCTGCTAAGCAAGATTTCAGGTTCTCAGTGAGGGCAGAAAAGTAATCAAGCATGTAAACAATAATGGTATCCACACTTGTTTGGATTCCATGATGTATTGGATATCTAGTGTAACACTTTCATTCCTTTGATGGAATATTTCCAGTGTAACATATTAATTATTTGTTATAAATTTGTTATTATGTTTTAAAAATATATTTTCTTTGTGGTTGCTCTAGGACTTACCATATGCATGTTACCTTACCAAAATATGCTATACTTTTAGACTAATGCAGTTCTAGTAAGGTATAGAAATGTCACTTCCACTTAGCTCTATTCTTTCTTCTCTCTTTTATTGTTGTTACACATGTTATATCTACATATGTGAGAAGCCCAACAGTACTTTGTTATAATTATTATGTGACAAAATGTTATGACTATTAAAGAAGCTAAAACATAAAAAGAAGAGCAATTATATATTTATATACATTTTATACTAACATTTTTATTTATCTTTTCTAGTGCTATCATCTGTTTTTATGAATTCAAATTAGCATGTAGTGACATTTGTTATTTCCTTATTCATTTTCTTTGGGCTGTTACACAAATTATAATTCTATATATTATAGAACAAACAATGTGATTATTTTCATACCTTGTATTGCAGTTGCTGTTTAAATTAGTCAGTAAAAGAAAAGACACTTTTATACTTTTTTATAATTAATATTTTGTTGCTCTTTATTATCATGTGAATTCAAAATAATGTCTGAGATTATTTGCTTTCAATCTGAAAAACTTCTCTTCAGTATTTATTTTAAGACAATTCTGCTAGGAATGTAGTCTTCTTGGTTTTTTTTCCTTTTTCTTTTTTTTAATCTAAGAATGTTTTATTTCACCATTAATTTTGAAAGAGAGTACTGTCAGATATAAGATTTGGGTTACAATTTTTTTTATTACTTTGAATATGTCATCTCACTGTCTTTGGATTTTAAAGTTTCTGATGAAAACTGAACTGATAATTTTATTAGGGTTACATTCCACACATCATTTTTTTCTTTTGTAACTTACAGGAATTTCTCTCTGTTTTTGTCTTTCAACATGTTTACTGACTTGTCTGGTCATGAATCTCTTTGTATTTATTGTATTTAAAAATTTTGAACTTCTTGAGTGTGTAAATTATTGTTTTTATTGAAATTGGAAATTTTTTACTCCATTTAAAAAATATATTTTTCCTACTTCCTTTGGCTTTTTCTATTCTTACTAGTATTTCCATTACACATAAATTGATGCAATTTTTTTATAGTTCCCAGAGACTGTGTTAACTTTTTTCATTATTTGTGTGTGCTTTTTATTCATATTTTATAATTTATTCATCTATTTTCAAGTTGACCAATTCTTTCATCTACCAGTTCAAAAATTTTGTTAGCTTATTAAGTATATTTTTGTTATTGTACTTTTCTATTCCAGAGCTTTTATTTGATTTTTTTTTGTTTATTGCTATTTTATATTTGAGAAAATATTGTCTTATATCTTTCAGTTTAGTTATTTAAACAAACATAATTGTTGCTTTGAAGTATTTGAAGTATTTGTCTTCTAATTCTGGTATCTAAGCTCTCTCACAAGTAATTCCTATTTTACCCTTTGTTTGCTTTTGATTTTGGTTGTGGGTCTTCTCTATGGGTCAAACTTTCCTGGCTTATTTCTTTACATGACTTATAATGGCTTTTGTTTTTATTGTTGTTGTTGAAAGCTTATATTTATTCAAAAGCAAACATGTACACCTCACATTCTATACATTTTTGGTATAGGGGCATTAAAAATGATAATATTTTAGCTTATCTGCTTCCATTTTTCTTCAGATGTAGCAAGTTAAACCCTGTATCAACTATTAGATATATTACTCAGATATTTTTATAGTTTTTCAAAATTTAAAATGAAAAATTCACCCAATATTATAACAATCTTACTTGTTTGTGCATTTTATAACAAAGCATCAAAATATGTGACCAAAAATTGATATAACTTCAAGGAGAACTAAGCAAATCTTCAGTTATAGTATAATATTTCAACACTTTTTTTAAATATTTAATAGAAAAATAAGAAAGGGAATTAAATAAAGACATAAAATAATTCAAATAATCAGCCAACTTGATTAAATTGACTTATAGAATACTCCAATAAATAATATTATAATACACATTACTTCCAAATATTAATGGAACATTTGCAAGATAGACCATATTCTGGGTTATTTCATCAGGTTCAATAAAAGTTAGAAGATTCAAATCATATAATCACTTCCTCTTACTATAATGTATTTATATTAGAAATCAATACATATCTGAAAATGTTACAATTCCAAGTAATTCACAGATTAAATAGGAAATTAAAAGAGAAATTCAAAAATATTTTGAGCTTAGTGAAAATGAAAAATGTCTAACAAATGTAAAACAGAAAAAAAAAAACCCCAGAGAAATCATAAGCTGGCACTCAGTGAATATTTAAAAAATATAAACCTCTAGGTAGACTAATTAAGGAAGAGCAAAAAGACACAAAATAACAGTATATTAGAATGAGATATGTGCTATAACTCTGTAGCCTACCAACATAAGAAGAATAATAAAGAAATAACATGAGCAACATGGTGCCAATAAGTTTGATAAATATGTGTTATGAATAGACAAATAATAAAATTGGTTCACTCAAAATAAATAAATAGTATAAATATTTTTATATCTATTATAAAAATTGGGTGTATTTTTAAAACCCTTCTTAAAAAGAAAATGCCAGACCTGGAAAAAAAAAATATTCTTTCTAAAAATCAAGGAGAAATGAAAGAATAGTCTCAAGTTTTTTAATTAGAAGTCAGACGACTAGAAAATAAACACAGAAATGAATAGATACTACCCACATTGGATTATATGTAGCAGGAAGAATGATTTACAAAGTATGTAACAATATGGAGAAAGCTCACAAGCATAATGTTAAGCAAAAGAAACCAGATGCTCTTTATTATTACATGATTCTAGTTACATAAAGTACAAAACTAATCACAACAACTTTTGCAGGCTAAAAGTCTAGATATAACAAAGATTTTGGCAATAAAAAAACTTGATCCAGGAAATAAATAACAAGATGACAAGCATAGAAAGCAGAATTAATCTAGCTGAAGAAAGAATCTCAGAACTTGAAGACCAGGACATGGAATTAACCCAATCTCTAAAAAACATAGAAAGAAGACTCAGAAAGAGAGAAAAAAACCTACAAGAGATGTTCAATTATATCAAGAGGTCAAACTTATGCCTGATTGGTATTCCAGAAGAAGAAAGGGAAATTGAGAACAACTTGGAGCAAGTATTCCAGGAGGTAATCCAAGAAAACTTTCTCCATCTCACTAGAGATGTGACCAGCCAAGCACAAGAGATACAGAGAACCCCCAGAAGATCTACTCCTAGATACATAGTAATTCGCCTACACACAGTAGGCACAAAAGAAAAAATCCTAAAGGGAGCAAGAGAGAAAGGTCAGACTACCTACTGGGGAAAACCAATCAGAATAGCAGCAGACCTACCGACAGAAACACTACAAGCAAGAACAGACTAGAACCCTATATTCAATGTCCTCAAAGATAAACAATGTCAACAAAGAATTTCCTATCCAGCCAAGCTCAGCTTCATCAGTGATGGAGAATTAAAATCCTTCCTAGACATTCAATTCCTAAGAGATTATGCAGCTTTCAGACCAGTTCCACAGGAGTTAAAAGGTATTAAGAACAGCAGAAAAAAAAAGAATGACCACACACTTCCCAAAGGAACATCAGAGCAAAGAATCAACAGAGAATACAGTGCAACAAGAAACTTGAAAACACACATATACATCTACCCCAAAGCCAAAAGAAAACAAGCAAACAAAAAATTGTATAAGAACTTTATGACAGGGATAAACAGTCACATTTCAATAATCAACCTGAATGTGAATGGACTAAATGCACCACTGAAAAGACAGAGGACGTCAAACTGGATAAGAAACCATTACCCAATTATTTGCTGCATCCAAGAGACTCATCTCACTACAAGGGACGCATGCACACAGACTCAAAGTTAAAGGGTGGAAAATGAGTTTCCAGGCAAATGGATCACAAAAGAAGGCAAGAGTCACAATCTTAATATCAGACAAACCAACATTTAAGCTATCAAAAATTTAAAAATATAAAAAAGGACACCACATAATGATAAAAGGTTCAGTCCATCAATAAGAAATATTCATGCTAAATATATATGCAACCAATACAGGAGCACCAACATTTATAAAGCAACTACTAAGTAAACTAAAAAAGATATTACTCTAACATTATTATAGCAGGGGACTTGCATACCCCCTAAGAGCCCTAGATAGATCATTGATGCAAAAAATCAAGGAAATCCAGAACCTAAACTTGACACTGGACCAAATGTACTTAATAGATATCTACAGATTATTCTACCCAACAACTACAGAATATGCATTCTATTTATCACCACATGGAACATACTCCAAGATCAATCACATCCTTGGTCATAGATACAATTCCATAAGATTGAAGTATGGCCATGTACCTTCTCAGATCACAGTAAATAAAAAGAAATATCAACAAAAACAAACTTTTCCAGAAGCCCACAAAGACATGGACACTAAACAGCATGATGCTGAACAACAACTGGGTCAACACCGAAATCAAAGCAGATATTTAAAAATTTCAAGAAACAAATGAAAATGAAGAAACATCTTACCAAAACCTCTGAGATACCATGATATCTGTTCTAAGAGGGGAATTTATATCTCTATGAGCACACATCAAGAAAACGGAAAGATCACAAGTGGAGAGCCTAACAAATCATCTAAGGGAGCTGGACAGAGAAGACCACCAAAACCCCAACTTTAGCAGAAGAATTCAAATCACAAAATAAGAGCCCAAATACGGGGCATAGAAGACAAAAATATCATAGAAAACATCAACAAAACAAAAAGCTAGTTCTTTGAAAAAATTAACAAGAGTGATGGCCCTTCCCCAGAATGACCCTGAAAAAGATAGAAAAAGCCCAAATAAACACAATCAGAAATACAAAAGATCAAATCACAACTGACACCAAAGAAATATAAAAAAATTTCAGAGATTACTATGTACACGTATTTGGAAACAAACTTGATAACCTAAATGAAATGGAGAACTTTCTGACATCACACAACTTCCCCAGGTTGAAAAAAGAAGACATTGAGTCACTAAATAGACCAATAACAACCCAGGAAATTGACTCTGTCATATGAAAACTACCTACGAAAAAAAGCCCTGGACTGGATGGATTCCAGTAGAATTCTACAAAACATACAAAAAGGAGCTGATACCAATTCTATTGAAAGTATTCTAGGTAATTGAGAAAGAATTTTCACCTAGTCATTTTATGAAGCTAACATCACACTGATATCCAAACTGGGTAAAGATTTAACAAAAAATAGAGAACTATAGGCCAATATCCCTTATGAACATAGATGCAAAAATCTTCAACAAGATTCTGGAAAATTGGATCCAAAAGCACATTTCAAAAATCATTCACTATGACCAAGAAGACTTCATCCCCAGGATTCAAGACTGGTTCAACATTCGCAAGATCATAAATGTGATTTAATACATCAACAGATGTAAAACCAAGAAACACATTGTTATACCATTAGATGCAGAAAAAGTTTTTGATAAAATTCAGCATCCCTCTTGATAAAAAACCTCAAACTCCTAGGTATAGAAGGGAAATACCTCAAAATAGTAAGTGCCATCTACTATAAACCCACAGCTACCGTATTTCTAAATGGACAGAAACTGTATACATTTCCCCCGAAAACGGGATCAAGAGAAGGCTGCCCACTCTCACCCCTCTTGTTCAACATTTTGTTGGAAGTCTTAGCTAGGACAATTAGACTAGAGAATGAAATCAGGGGTATCCAAATAGGAAAAGAGGAAGTCAAGCTATCCCTCTTTGCTGATAATATGATCCTATAAATTGAAACTCCAAGATAATCTGTCAGAAAGCTGCTTGGACTTATAAAGGATATTGGCAAAGTCTCAGGTACAAAATAAATGTGCAAAAGACAGTTGCATTCCTATACATCAACAACAAGCCAGCAAAGACCCAAATAAAAAGCACAATTCCATTCTCAATAGCCACAAAAGAAAAGAAAAGAAATACCTTGGCATCTTCCTAACCAGAGAAGTCAAAGACCTTTACAATGAGATCTACAAAACACTGCTCAAAGAAATCCAAGAAGACACAAACAAATGGAAAAATATTCCATGCTCATGGATAGGAATATTGTTTAACAATCAACGTTGTTAAAATGTCCATCCTACCAAAGGCAATCTACAGATTCAATGCAATACCCATTAACTTACAACATCATCCTTCTCAGACCTGGAAATGACAATACACAAATTCATACTGAAACATAGATGACCATGATACCCAAAACAATCCTTAGCAAAAGTAACAAAGCAAGAGATATCATATTCCCATGCTTCAGACTTTACTATAAGGTTGCAGTAATCAAAAACCCCTGGTATTTGTATAAGAACAGACATATAAACCAATGGAACAAGATACAGATTCTGGAAGCAAAGCCTCAATTTCTCAACCAACTCATCTTTGACAAAGTCTGCAACAAAAACCACTGGAAGAGGAAAATCTACTCAGTAAATGGTGCTGGGAAAACTGGCTGATCACACGCAGAAGATTGAAACAGGACCCCTACCTATCACTATACACAAAAATTAACTCTCAATGGATCAAAGACCTAAACATAAAACCTCAAACTATAAAGATCTTAGAAAACACAGGAGACATGTTTATGGAAGTTGAAACTGGCAACCAACTCCTATTCAGAACCCTAAATGCCCATACCTTAAGATAGACAAGTGGGACCTCATCAAACTACGGAGCTTCTGCAAAGCAAAAGAAACCATCAAGAGAGCTGGGAGGCAGCCCACTGAATGGGAAAAAATATTTGTCAACTGTTTGTTTGACAAAGGCCTTACATTTCAGGTCTACAAGGAACCCAAATGTACTGAAAGGAAAAAAAAAAAACTAACAACTCCATTAAAAATTGGGCAAAAGAAATGAACACACACTTCTCAAAGAAGATATACGGGCAGCCAACAAACATATGTAAAATTGTTCAGCTTCACTCATTATCAGAGAAAAGCAAATCAAAATCACATTGAGATACTACCTAACCCCAATAAGAATGACCATCATTAATAAAGCAACAACAACAACAACAACAATAAAAAACAGATGCTGGTGAGGATGCAGAGAAAAAGGAACACTTCCATACTGCTGGTGGGAATACAAACTATTGCAACCTCTTTGGAGACAGTGTGGAGATTTCTGAAATTACTAGAAATTAACCTTCCATGTGACCCAGCAATTCCTCTATTGGGAATATGCCCATAGGAACTCAAAGCAGTCTGCAAAAAAGATACCTGCACAAGCATATTTGTTGCAGCTCTATTCACAATAGCAAAATCATGGATCCAACCATGTTGCCCATCAAGTTTGACTAGATAAAACAAATGTGGTACATATACGCAATGGAATATTATTCAGTCATAAAGAAGGGCAACCATATGGACTTTGCAACAGCTTGGATGGATTTAGAGTCGATCCTACTCAGTGATTTATCACAGAAACAAAGAACATAGTACCATATCTTCTCACTCATATGCGGACTTGAACAAGTATAATAATGTAAGGAAGGGATTGGCAGTAGTGGGAAAATGCCAGGGGAGGGTGGGGTGGGGTTGGAAGTTGAGGGAAACTGCTAGGGGAGGGAAGTACATACTTTATCAACAAGGATACCTGCATAATCAACGTTTGCATACCTACCCTGAATTGTATTCCACATCTTTATAATAAAAAAGGGGGAAAATAATACATAAATAAAAGTCTAAATAATGATCACTCATGGTGAGTTTAGTAGTGACCAGAACGAATACTGATGTGCTGCTTTCTTAGAATGTCCGTTACATATGTGTGTTCAATTCATTAAAATTGCTTGAATAATATACTTAAGACATGTACACTTTCCTACATACATATTACAGTTCAATAAAAAGTTTTAACAGTAGAATAATGTTACCTGCCTAATTTAAGAATTTTTCAATAAATCATCTGCTGTCCACCCTTCTAATTCATTTCCACGTATAACTGTGTTTTCCAGTAACACTTGACCCACTTGGTGGAACAAGAAGCAAACACAAGTTTCATAACAAAATTTATAATTACGTTTTTCTAAAATATTGAGAAAGGAGCAAGTCAGAAGCTGCTTAGGCATACAGAATAGGAGGGTCTCAAGGAGCCTTAACACTTGCAGGAATGCACCCTGCGTCACCCCCGTTATATTATTGTTGGCTTAAAATGTGTTTAATGTTGTTATGAGAATCCTCTCAACTCAGAATATACTGTTAAAAGGAACTTTTTACTGCTTAAATGCAGACACAGTAACTTAACTAAATGTTCTAACTACCTTGGCTTATTATAATATCATTAACATCGCATTCATATTGTGACTTTACCCCCTCTAGTAGGCTTTTATTTGGCACTTATAGGAATAGTCAAGGTGGATTTATCTTGGTCAAGGACCCACATACACAATAGAATTTGGGTCTCAGGAAATAGGAACAGATGGGATGTAAATGAGAGAAATACCCCAGAAAAGGTAAGATAAAAACCACAAACTCACAGCACAGTTGGTTACCAATTTCAGGTTCCCTCTCTTTTTCTGGAGAGATTTGTTGCTTAATAAATTACTTCTTTCACTCATCCTTTTAGTGTCCACATTTCTTAATCTTCTTAGTCATGGGATAAGAACCCAAGGTTGCTGGTTTAAGCTGACAGTGGAGTTCAAAACCCCTGAAACAATGTAAGTACATTCTTAGATATATATATTTGTAAATAACCTAGAAAATTATTGTTTTACTTTTTCTGCCATATGAATCACTTGGACACGTAAGTCACAATTTGATTAGATGATGTTTCCATTGTTCCAAAAGTGTTTACTTGTCCATGATTTTTCCACTAACAGACATTGCACATTGCAACTTTTACTCTTAGAAGAAAAAAGCTAGCATAAGTTGCAAAACATGTAGTGCAGATTGCAATAATTAATAAACGCAAATAAATTTCTGATAGTCTTATGCAATTTAGCTTATTTTATGCCCTGATTGAAAAAAAATGATCTTAGGGAAATTTTCATGATATTAAAAGTAAACAAATATCATATACAAGGTATGTAATTACTTCAATGTTTTTATTTCTCTACCAGAAAAATAAGCTGAAAATTATCACAGATAGTGTCTATTTTATTTTGGTTTATGAACGGAAAGCTTTAATTTTAAATGTGTGATTTTTAAAAAATATAATATTTCATTTATCCTTTCCTTGGAACCTCACAATTTATAATTCTGGGTTAATAATTCACTTGAAACTGAGTTTGAATGTAGATGAGGTATAAATAGTGAATGGATGTTAGTTGATAAAATACTAATATAATGGACAAAAATGGTTAATTTTTAGCTCTGCAGCTCAAATTTCAACACCTGTCAGGTGAGAACTTTATAAGATGACAAAACAATGATATATTATAACATGTCATACACTATTTTTGTTCATTCACAAACTCGACTGGAGAAAACGGAGTTAGTTATCCCCACCTTGGTGGAAATAAATAATGTAAAAACATACCACTGAAAAACAATACATGTCTTTAAATCATTAATGAATGTGGGAGAGATTAAAAATAGAACACTTCATTTTGGGCGAACCTCTACTCTAAAATGCCAAATCTCTTTTATTCTGACATCAAATGTATTACTTTAGGAATTCCTTCCTTTGTGGATATTTGGGTCCAGGGTAGAACACTTAAATTATTGATTAGATTACCACTAGGCTGTCATTTACAATAGTATAAACTATGGTGCTGCAGTGGGAGAGCTTCAAATCTCATCTTAAATGCTATCAGAACAGAATGCACCTAGGAATCTCACTATACTCAACCTCAAAGATTTATGAGCTTCTAACCCAAATACAGCATTGTACTTCAGCTATCTTGGGAAATGAATGAGGTAGTCAGCATCATTTATTTGAGCAGGCATTGGCATTTATCCAGAGGTGAAAAATAGGATCCCCTAAGGTGAGGTCTTAGTAAGAAACAGACATTTAAAGGTTTTAAAATGTGACTATTAGTCTAACACCAGGGGAAAAGTAAAGGTTTTTAAAATTAAACACATGTTCAACATTTGCAACAAACCAATATACGTGTGTGATATGCCACTGTTTGTATAAATTCCATAAATTTATGTCATTCACAGTAGCAATCTATATTTTGTACTCATCACTTTTTTCCTTCATTTGATCATATCTTCTTGGACATAATGAAGTTCTAAAGGCAAGTTGTCCAAGTGGGTAAATATGCTGATGAATAAACTTAGTTAAGAGTAGGTTTCAGTCTAATATTGCTACTCTCCTAGACTCAAATTTTTCAAAAAAATTTTTAAATATAAAACTCCGTAATGCACCCAAATAAACTGGATACCATCAACCTTTTAAAAATATTCATTTGTCTTTCTTTCTCTCTCTCTCTCTCTTTCTCTCTCTCTTTCTTTCTTTCTCTCTCTCTCTCTCTCTCTCTCTCTCTCTCTCTCTCTCTCTTTCTTTCTCTCTCTCTCTCTCTTTCTTTCTTTCTTTTTTCTTTCTTTCTTTCTTTCTTTCTGTCTTTCTTTCTTTCTTTCTGTCTTTCTCTTTCCAATACAAGTTAGGTTTAGAATTAAGAATTACAGAAAAAAACTTTAGTACTTTTATTTGTAAATACATTCCGAGCATTTCTTCATACCCATAAGAATACAAGGGAATTTTAAAGGCAAATAGTCTCCAATTTTATCTTGATGCAACAATATGTTGTCTCCAAGAGACTCATCTCACCAGAAAGGACACTCACAGACTCAAAGTAAGAGGATGGAAAATATATGTTCAGGTGAATGGAACACAAAAGAAAGCAGGAGTTGTGATCTTAATTAAAGACAAAATACCATTTAAACTATCAAAAATTTTAAAAGATATAGAAGGTCACTACACAATGATAATTGATTCAATCTGTCAACAAGAAATATCCATCCTAAACATATTTACATCCAACATAGGAGCACCAACTCTCATAAAACAGTTTCTAGGTAAATTTAAAATGATATTGACTCTAATACTACCATAACTGGGAATTAAATACCACATTCACAACCCTAGACAGATCATCAAGACAAAAAATCAACAAGGAGATCCAGAACTTCAACATGACACTTGACCTAATGGTCTTAATTGATACCTACAGAACTCTCCACACACTGAATATACATTCTACTCATCACCACATGGAACTTACTCTAAGATCAACCTCATTCTCAGCCATAAATCAAAAATAAATTCATTTTATATAATTCAAATACTGCCATGAACCTTCTCAGACCACAGTGGAATAAAAATAAATATCAACACCAACAAAGTTCACCCAAAACCTGAAAGACATGGACATTAAACAGCATGATACTGAACAACTCCTGGTTCAACACAGAAATCAAAGCAGAAGTTAAAGGATTTCTGGAAATAAATAAAAATGAAGAGACATCCAACCCAAATCGCTGGGATGCCATGAAAGTAATACTAAGAGGGGAATTCATATCTCTATGAACACACATGAAGAAAATGGAAAGATCACAAGTTAATAGCAAAACAAAACACTTAAGGAAGCTGGAAAATCAAATCACAAAATCTTAACGTCAGCAGAAAAATTCAGATCACCAAAATAAAAGTCCAAATTTGGGACATAGAAAAAAATATATATAATACAAAAAAATCGACAAAATGAAAAGCTGGTTCTTTGAAAGGATAAACAAGATTGGTGGACCCCTAGCCTAGACTGACCAAGAAAAACAATGAAAAAGCCCAAAGAAACACAGTCAGAAATGCAAAATATTGAGTTACCACTGACCCCAAAGAAATACAAACAATTATCAGAGATTACTATGTACACTTGTATGGAAAAAAACTTGAAAACCTGAATGAAATGGAAGATTTTATGACATCACACAATGTACCCCTGTGGAAACAAGAAGAAATTGAGACTCTAAAAAGACTAGTATCAAACCAGGAAATCAACTATGTCATAAGAAAACTACCCATGAAAAAAAAAAAAAACCCTGGACCAGATGGCTTTCCAGCAGAATTCCACAAAACATTCAAGGAGGTGCTGATATCAATCCTATTGAAAATATTCCAGGCAATCGAGAAAGATGGATCTCTCCCTAAATCATTGTATGAAGCTAACATCACATTGATATCCAAACTGGGTAAAGATCCAACAAAGAAAGAGAACTACAGGCCAACATCCTTGATGAACATAGATGCTAAAGTTCTCAACACATTTCTACCAAACTGAATTCAACAATACATCTCAAAATCATCCATTACGACCAAGTAGACTTCATCTCCAGGATGCTGGACTGGTTCAACATTCACAAGACCATAAATATAATTAAATACATCGACAGATGTGAAAACAAAAAACCCACGATTATATCATTAGACATGGCAAATGCTTTTAATATGGTCTAGCACCCCTTCTTGATAAAAACCCTCAAACATCTAGGCATACATGGAACATACCTCAAAATAGCAAGAGCCATCTACAAGAAATCCATAGCCAACATAGTGCTAAACAGATAGAAATTGGAAGCCTTTCTCCTCAAAACTGGAACAAGACAAGGGAGCCCACTGTCACCCCTCCTTTCCAACATAGTATCAGAAGTCTTAGTTACAGCAATTAGACGAGAGAAGGACCTGGGGTATTAAAATAGGAAAAGAGAAAGTTAAGTTATCCCTCTTTGTAGAAGACACAATTGCACACCTGGAAAATCCAAAAGAATCTATCAAAAACCTCCTTGCAATGATAAAGGACTTTGGCAAAGTGTCAGGGTATAAAATAAATGTGCGAAAGACAGTCTCATTCTTATACACTAAGAATAAACAAACAGAAATCCAAATAAAAGAACAATCCCATTCACAATAGACACACACACACACACACACACACACACACACACACACATAAAATACCTTAGCATCTTCCTAACCAGAGAAGTCAAAGACCTTTATAACAAAAGTTACAAAACACTGCTCTAAGAAATCAAAGATGACACACAAATGGGAAAATATTCCATACTTATGGATTGGGAGAATAAGCATTGTTAAGATGTCCACCATACCCAAGGCAATCTACAGATTTAACACAATACCCATTAAGTTAACAGCAGCATTCTTCTCAGACCTTGAAATGACATTACTGGAATTCATATGGAAATATAAACAACCAGGAACCAGCAAAACAATCCTCAGGGAAAAAAAAGCAGGATGTATCCTACTCTCAGACATTAAACTTTATTAGAAAGTTAAAATAATCAAAATAGCCTGGTATTGGTACAAGATCAGGCATATTGACCAAAGGAACAGGATAGAGATGATTCCGGAGCAAAATCTCAACTTCTCAAACTACTCATCTTTGAAAAAACCTCCATCATCAACCACTGGGGAGAGGAGATCCTATTCAGTAAATGGTGCTGGGAAACTGGCTGACCCCATGTGAAGTTCAAAACAAGACCCCTACCTATCACCATACACAGATATCAACTCTAAATGGAGCAAAGGCCTAAACTGAATACCTCAAACTATAAGAATCTTAGAAAATGCAGGAGATACCCTTATGGAAATTGGAACTGGCAAGCAATTCCCGATCAAAACCCCAAGTGCTCATGCCATAAGAGATAAGATAGACAACCTCAACAAACTGACAAGCTTCTGCAAATCCAAGGAAACCATCAGAGAGTGGGGAGACAGCCCACAGTTTAGCAAAAAATGTTTGCCAACTGCATATCTGAAAAAGGCCTAACATCTACAATCTACAAGGAACTCTAACATGCCGAACAGAAAAAAAAAAAACACTCCATAACAAAGTGGGCAAAAAATACGAGTAGACATTTCTCAAAAGAAGACATATGAGCAGTCAATAGATACATGAAAAAGTTCTCAGCTCCTCCTGTCATCAAAGACAGGCAAATTTAAACTTCGCTGAGATACCACCTAACTCCAGTCAGGATGGTCATCATCAATAACTCAAAAAACAACAGATGGTGGAGAGGATGCATGAAAAGGGAACACTTCTACCCTGTTGCTAGGACTGTAAACAAGTGCAAGCTCTGTAGAAAACAGTGTGGCAATTCCTAAAAGATCTAAAAATTGACCTTCCATATGACCCCGCCAACCCCTACTGGGAATATATCCAGAGGAACTTAAATCACTCTATGAAATATATATCTGCACATGCATGTTTATTGCAGCATTATTTACAATAGCAAAAACATGGAACTAATCGTGTTGTTCATTGAAAGAAGACTGGATAAAAAAATGTGGTACGTATACATGATGGAATTTTACAAAGTCATAAAGAAGAACACAGTAATGAATTTTGCAGCAACTTGGATGGACTTAAAGGCTATAATACAGAGTGATCTATCACAGAAACAAGGAACTGGGTACCACAAGTTCTCACTCATAAGCGAACTTTGAACAGTTATCACAATACTATAAGAAAGGGATTGGCAATAGTGGGAAACTGCCAGGGAAGGGGCGTCACGCCTCATTAACAAGGGTACCTGCATATTGCACATATACCTAACCCTGAATTGTACCCCACACCTTCAAAAGATAAATTTTTTAAAAAAGTAGTCTCAAAGTGTGATTTTTTTCAAAAAATAAAAATTATAAAGCTATAAGCCTAAATTAATGTAAACATTGATAATTTTATTATATAACAAGTTTAATATCTGGACAGTAATTTCAAAGTTTAACAATCAACCAGAACAACTACTATAATAATAATTTTTAAATAACCTTAAATTACAACTCCATATGATAAGCCAAGGAAAGTAATTGAACCAGATATGACAGATGAGGATGTAATGTGTGGAAAACTTAAATGAGCTAGGGAAAGTAAGAAAAACAGTCTGATTTCTTATTTATTTATGTGTTTATTTATTTATTTAGAGACAGAGAGACACACTCTCTTTCCCAGAATGGAGTGCCGTTGCCTGATCATGGGTCACAGCAGTCTTAACCTCTTGGGCTCATCAATCCATTTGTCTCAGCCTCCCAAGAAGCTTGGACTACACTTATATTCCACCATGTCCTGCTAATTTTTTTTTTTTTTTTCTGTCGATACAAAGTCTTACTATGTTGTCAAGGCAGGTCTTGAATTCCTGGGTCATGCTATCCTCTCACCTCTGCCTCTCAATGTACTGGGATTCATGTGTGAGTCACCATGCCCAGATTTAATATTTTAAACATGGAAAAATAAAAGGAAAATCCTATAAGTCTCTCTCTCCCTCCCTCCCTCTTTCTCTCTCTCTCTCTCTCTCTCTCTCTCTCTCTCTCTCTCTCTCTCTCACACACACACACACACACACACACACAAATATACAAGTGATTATAAAACACATAAAAATTTTCAGTCACCAATAATTAAAACTATGGAAACTCAGAAAACAACAATACAATACTGGCTTTATTTATCATGTTACTTAAGTTGAATTTCAAATATTTAATTATATACTTTGGTGAGAATGCAACAAAAAAATGCATAACTGTCATTCCAGCATTGTTTATAAGAATGAAAACAGAAACACAATACTACTAAATTTTTACAACAGAAATGCACATCAATAAAAGAACAATTATTTAGTTTTGTTGTATGTATTACACAAAATACTGCTCATCACTAACTTAGTAACATAAAATAGGTCCCTATATTGTGATTTTGAAGAATTAATCATAATATTTGGTGTCTAACATGATACGAAATACAGTTGCCTGTTATGTTTTAAAGCAATTGTATCTTCATAAAGCATTTCTCTAAACATGAAAGAATGAATTATATTTTTGTGGGTTTTTTTCTTATTTAAACTTTTTTATTTTAATGATGTATGATACAATTCAGGGTTAGATATACAAATGTTCATTATGCAGGTACCCTTGTTGATGAGGTATGCTTCCCTCCCCTGGCAGATTCTCATTACTGTCAATCCCATCCCACCCCTGGGCAGTTTTCCATACTGCAAAAACTTTTCTTATAGTATTACGATAATTGTTCAAGGTCCACTTATGAGTAAGAACATGTGATACTCAGTTCTTTGTTTCTGTGATAGATCACTCTTTATTATGGACTCTATTTCCATTCAAGTTGCTGTGAAGTTCGTAATTTTTTCCTTCTTTATAGCTGTGTAATGTCCCATCGTGTATATGTACCACAATTTTTTTAACCAGTCTTTTTTCAATTGGCAGCACGATTGGTTCCACATTTTTGCTATTATAAAGAATGCTGCCATAAACATGTGTGTGAGATTTTAATTTTTGTTATAACTTTTAATTTGGTTATGACTATCTGTATTATTGTTATTATATTATTTATATGTATATATTATTACATTATATTATTTACAAGTATAATATTTTATTGTTTGCCTTGCATTATTTCCATTTAATTCTTAGTGATAAACCAGGCAATCAAGATGGAATAGTCCCCAACTCATTTTATGAAGCCGGCATCAGACTGGTGCCAAAACGGGAAAAGACCCAACAGGGAAAGACAATTACAGACCAATCTCCTTGATGAACATAGATGCAAAAGTCCTAAATAAGATTCTAGCAAATCAGATCTAATAGCACATCTCTAGACTCATCCACCATGACCTAGTGGTCTTCATTCCTATGTTGTCAGGCTGCTTCAACATTTGCAAGACCATAGGCATAATTCAGCACATCAACAGATGTAAAACCAAGAACCACGTAATTATATCATTAGATGCAGTAAGAGCATTAAACAAAATCTAGCATCCCTTCTTGATAAAAACTCTTGAGCACCCAGGCATAGGAAAAGCATTCCTCAAGTAAGAGTCATCTATGATAAACCTACAGCCAACATTTTGTTCATTGGGCAGAAGTTGGAAGCATTCCCATGAGAATGGGTCCTAGACAAAGATGTCTACTCTCACCCGTCCTGTTAACATATTATAGGAAGTCCTAGCACGAACAATCAGGCAAAAGAAGGAAAGCAGGGGAATCCAAATACTAGTTTAAATTTTCAAAAATAAAAAATATTTAATATATTTAAAAAATAATGAAGTTGTTAAAGTTCTATTTTTATTGGATGAAGATTAGTCAACTTTATAAAATGTGAAGTTGAGAGAGAGAGAAAGAGCAAAATAAAGAGCAAGCAGGAATCACAAATACCCTCTTAACTCTTATTAGCTTTTACCTAGTATTCTTTCCTATAAAATGAGATTCTGAAAAAAGCTGAAAGTAATTCACAAAGGGTTGTTCTAGAGCTATTGTTCTTCTGTACAATCTGTGAAGATATCTTTAACTGAAAACAAAAATTATTCTTCATGTTTTCTGCAGAGTCTACATGGAAAATATATTATTACTTAACAATGAGCCTTATGTTGTCAATAATATCATTCTAATATCTCCTGGATATTCTTGCAAAAAAAATCTCATTTTAACAAGGATCTAAAAATCGTAACACTCAGTTTATAGAAAATATATAGTGAACCAGGGAAAAAAATTACATGTATGAAAACAACATGGGAAACTAGGAATCTGGAACCCGACAACAAATGTAAAATCTTCTAATGTCACAGTCATGAATAAAAATAAATAAATACATAAAAGTTTAGAGTGACTAAGAGATCTTTGCCATGCAGGATCAAAAAATGTATAATATTACTTACAGCAAAACCATCAGATATGTTTCATGCAATTTTTTGTTGTTGTTTTGGCTCCTGATTTGAAAAAACAAAATCTATAAAATATATTTCTAGACAAAAAAACAAATCTTGAGAAAAAATTTTATTTTGGACAGAAGAGAAAAGGATAAAATGATTACTTTAATCTTCACATTTATGGCAATTACATTTTTAAGATTTTATTAAAAAGTCTTTAATCTTGGGAGATATTTACTCAATATTTAAGGATGCATTGTTATTATCTCTCTGACATGAATTTAGATGAGGTGGAGGACAGAGAGAGAAAGAGATAATGAGAGAAAGCAAATATAGAAATATATTAGTTGTTGAATCTAGGTGAAAAGTATATGGGCTGGGCTCGGTGGCTCAACCTGTAATCCTGCGCTTTGGGAGACCGAGGTGAGTGGATTGCCTGAGCCCGCGGGTTCGAGACCTGCCTGGGCAATTTGGCGAGACCTCATCTCTACAATAAATCAAAATATTAGCCGGGCATGGTAACGCACGCCGTAGTTCCAGCTACGTGAAAGGCTGAGGCAGAAGCATCGCCGGACCCCAGCAGGTTGAGGCTGTGGTGGCCAGGAGTGGCCACTGCACTCCAGTCTGGGTGACAGAGTGAGACTCCAACTCCAAAAAAAAAAAAAAAAGAAAGAAAGAAAAAGAAAAGTGTATGTATGGGTATTTATTGTACAAATTTTTAACTTTAATATATATTGGAAAATTAACACCATAAAATTGGAAAGTAAATGTAATCAAATGTCAAAATGTCAACTAAGAGTTATATAGAACTTTATAATCTGAAAATCTCTCTCTAGAAAAACTACTTGATAAAGCTAATTGTGTGAGAGGCTTACTAATGACTTCTGTGAATTTTTTGGAATAACAGATTTTTTAACAGAAAGCCTAATATTCCTAAATTTTGAATTTAGTGCTTTTAGCAAGTTGATAACATTAATTAAAATATATGACCATAACCTTGGTATAAGGTCATATTTGCCCCTGGATAAATCTGCAAGAAATAGCTTTCCTTTCTACTGTTAAGAAATTGAAGAGTCATGCACTTATGTGAACATAAATGAATTTCCCAAGAAATTCATAGACAATTTAAAGTACAAGCAAAGTCAGAAAATATGCAAATACATGCTACCACCATCACCACCACCACCACCTTCACCCAAAGAATTTGATAGTGATCTTTAAAATAATAACATAAATTATCTTACAAAATATCAGAACTTGATGAGCCCTTTTATAAGTATTTGTATTTTAAAACTTAAAAAAAAACTATTTTCAATCTGAGTATGTAGATAGAAGATTTTAGATAGTACCATAGTTTGTTCAGTGTCATTCTTAATTTATCTAAAACAGGCTTTATGACTTTCATGTATGAAAGACACAGGAGGGTGGACAATCCATCATAGAGCTCAGAACTGTGAGATCAAATTTCGTCTTTCATAAACTGAGAAGCAAGACATATAAATAAGGATTACATTCAAATCTAAAGAAGCTTTATAATGTTTTTTGTTTGTTTGTTTTGAGGTGTGGGAAGAGTTGGGGCTTTTTACATCAGTAAGCCTGGAGCCTGGAAGATTTAAGGTTTAGAACTGGTGGAATGTTTCTACCGGGAATGCCAATCCTCTTTGTCATCAAATGTTTATTTAAAGAAGGCCTTTGCCTACTTTAAATGAACATTTAAAGAGAGAAATTGAGATTTATGCAAAATATTTCTCTCTTTTCACATATTATTCAATACTGTGTCATTCCAAATAATGATACATAGACCAATGGTTAAATTTTATTAATATTATATAAAGCTATTTGCCTTAACAAGTAAATTCTGTGAAACAAAAACATTATTTTCTTTAGTTCTTTTAGTGTAATCATCCTAAATTTTATTATATATAAATAAAAGAATCAATAAATAAAATGTATGTAATCAAATATGGTGATTCTTGAGCAATTTATAATGAATTTACAAATAAAATGTATGCCGCATAAAGCAATAAATAAAAGAAATATTACAGGTATATAATCATTTTTTACTATCCTAATGGTAGAACTAGCAAGTCATCTAATCCATATTATATTATGTCTGAAATTTGAGACAGAAGAATGAAATTACCAGTGTCATAAGATTAACTTGTAGAAAAGTTGGGAATAGAAGCATTATTTTCTATCAAACTTCCCAAGTGCTTTTTAAGATTAGAAACTACGAGTTACAAAAATTATAGCTTCTAATATAGTTATATAGTTACAAAAGTTATGTAATGATTAATTAATTCAACAATTATTTTGCAATGATATAGTTACAAAAATTTTAGCTTCTAATCATATAATACATTTTTTCCTCTGAAGATGTGGAAAAGACTGAATTATACATGAAGACATGATGGGAAAGACTGAATTAAAAATTGTTCTGATGCCTTATTCCAATGGGCCTTAAAAATTAGGTTTCTTTTAATGCAACATTGTTGTATTTTGTTGATAGGTATAAATGCTTCTATTAAGTTCCAAGAGGGCCAACTATGTTTCCTAGGTGTAACAACTGTCTGAGCATAAAACATAATTTACAAGAGAAATTAATTATGCAAATGTTCTAACAACATGTATTATATTATAGTGCCTTTCACTGTCTGCTTTCCAAGAAAAATTCATAAGATACAATTAAATCACTTTACATTACCAAAAAAATGAGAAATAGTTTGGCACGATTGAGTAAAATTTAATAATCATTACAAAGGACTGATTGATATTATTTCAGCCTTAAGTTTTGAAAATGGGAATTCAATGATAACATTAGTTTATAGTTTGAGCTTTGTGGGTCTTTTACCAGTTAACACTGATGAAATTTAATTTTGTGATTCATTGTTTTGCTGTGAAAGTTTTGATTATACAAATTATTTTCAGACTCTACCCAGAGATGAATTTTAAGACAAATGAAGAATATTTAAATGTATATAGGTCAAAGTATTCCTAAGTTTATGTTACAGTATCAAGTAAAGAAATAAAAACAAGCCGGGCTCGGTGGCTCAGCCTGTAATCCCGCGCCTTTGGGAGGCTGAGGTGAGTGGATTGCCTGAGCCCGCGGGTTCGAGACCCGCCTGGGCAGGGAGACCTCATCTCTACAATAAATCAAAAAATCAGCCGGGCGTGGTAGCACATGCCTGTAATTCCGGTTACTTGGAAGGCTGAGGTGGAAGGATCGCCGGAGCCCAGCAGGTCGAGGCTGCGGTGGCCGGAAGCGGCCACTGCACTCCAGTCTGGGCGACAGAGTGAGACTCCAACTCAAAAAAAGAAATAAAAACAAACTAACATATACTGGCTGACAATCTACTAATGCTGTAAAGAGAGAGAGAGAGAGAGAGAAGAGAGAGACAGAGAGAGAGAGAGAGAGAGAGACAGAGACAGACAGAGCGCATTGTTTGTAGTTCTTTGCTAACACTGTAAACCTAGCAGGAAGGACCCTTTCCTCTCCTTTTAATGTGAACTGGCCAGTGACTGCCATGACCACTAGTGTGTGGCAGGGTGACTTTATGCTAGTCTTGGGCCTAGCCCTTAAGAGGATTGGCATTTTCTGCTTTGGACTCTTGGAGTCCTAAAGGTCATGTGAAAAGTTTGAGTACCCGGCTGGGATGTGACAGCCTGGGTCAGGTGAGAGAGGACCTCAGCTGAGTCCAGACTTCCTGCTATCCTGCCAAGATCCTTGACATGTGATTGATGTCACTTGGACATTCCTGACTAGAGCTGCTGTCAAATAAAACCACCTAGAACCCTCAGTCCACCCCACAGAGGACTGAACAATCACCTAGGCAAAATCTTGACCCAAAATATCTTCAAATACAGCGACATAGTATTCTTCAAAGCCACCCATTTTTGTGATAGCTTCTTTAAACTGTAATAGCTAACTAGAGCACTGTTTCACTATCTTACAATATAAATATTATTTCTACTTAAGCTTTTGTTAGCCGGGCTCGGTGGCTCAGCCTGTAATCCCGCGCCTTTGGGAGGCTGAGGTGAGTGGATTGCCTGAGTCCGCGGGTTCGAGACCCACCTGGGCAACTTGGCGATACCTCATCTCTACCATAAATCAAAAATCAACCGGGAGTGGTAGCGCGGGCTTGCAGTTCCAGCTACTCGGAAGGTGAGGCGGAAGGATCGCCGGAGCCCAGCAGGTCGAGGCTGCGGTGGCCAGAAGCGGCCACTGCACTCCAGTCTGGGCGACAGAGTGAGACTCCCACTCAAAAAAAAAAAGATTTCGTTAAATTACTTGTTGACTTTGCGTTACAAGATATATATCAATTTATGCAAATATAGATTTTTGCAAAATTCAGAAAAAATAAAAACTCAAGCACCTTGACAAAGGAAAACAATTTTAATTCAACATTGATTCCCATAAATGCACAAGTCTAGTTTCACAATACTTTTGTGGTCAAGGGAGAGGAAAGTCCTTATTCTTAGACCAAATGCTTCTATAAACCTTGCCCCCCCCCCCAAATTCTCTAAAAGCCCAGGTGACTAAACTATATAACATTTGCTTTAAAAAGTATTCATTTTTCTCTTTTGTTGAAGGAAAGTATCTGACTTTAACAGTCAAACGGTGCTCCTAGACAAGCAGCAGACAAGATGCAGTTTCCTTTTACTCAGAGATAAGAACGAATATTGCAAAAAACAAAATAAATGATATATTGTATGATGTATTAGAACCAAAAATTACTTGTTATGTTTACAAAAAAATTATTTCATTGACTAATTTCAGGGCCTCCTTCATTGAGTAAAAGAAATTTCTTGTTGAACTGGAGTTTGAAAATCTTTTCTTGTGATTACATAACCAATGTGGAATGGTCATTTTGTTTTGATGATAAATTGTTTTCTGGACGAAAACAAAATGTACTGCATTTGTTGCTTCATTTAAACATACAAATTAAGGCTGGGTGTGGTAGTTCACATCTGTAATCCTATCACTTTGGGTGACCAAAACAGGAGGACAACTTGAGCCCAGTGAGACCAGCCTGGACAACAGAGTAAGACCTTATGTCTAAAAATAAAAATAAATTTAAAAGTTAGCTGAGCATGATGATGCATTCCAATTGTCCCAGCTACTCAGGAGGCTGAGGCAGGAGGATCATCTGAGCCCAGGAGTTCAAGGTTGTGGTGTGTTGAGCTGTGACAGACTCCAATTTTAAAAAAATCGAATCCTTTTCTGCATCCTCAATTTACCTGGAGAATCATATTAGAATAGTGTTTCTAATGATGTCTAGTGCTGAGTTGCCTGAGTTAGTAGCTTAGCACAGCTCCTAGATATGTTCTTAAACAAGGTATTTAAATGTTCTCCTCTGCAAAATAGTTATCTCAAGTTATGTGTGTGTGGTGGGGGACAGGAGTGGGGCAAAGAAAGGAGGAGAGGCAATTATATGATTTAATACATATGCTAAGTGTAGAAAAGTGTTTGACACAGTGTCTCTACTTAGCAAATGTTAGCTATCATTATTATTATTATGTTCAATTTTTCCTAGTCACAAAATATTTTTTTAAATTCAAATGCATATAATGGTACCTAATTTTTTTAATGACTGAACAGTTCATCATTAATATATCCAGTGGATACCTAACTAGAGGTTTATCCCCAGTTTTAAGGTACATTTTTCTTACTTTTCAAATGACTTTCTTCATAAATTTTTTTATAATTTAAATTTTGGTATCAAATAGCATGTGAAATGTCAAGGTTTTGGACATATGTGGAAAATACACCCTCTAAAATATGTATATTATCTACATTTTCTTCAGTTTATAAAAGTCTAAACTGTATTTCCATAACAGTTTCTAGAACTAGGTAACATTGGTTTTCTTTCCTTTTTTTTTTTTTTTTTGAAACAGGGTCCCACTCCGTCACTCAGGCTAGAGGGCAGTGGTGCAATCATAGCTCACTATAATGTCAAATCCCTAGGCTAAAACAATCCTCCCCTCTCAGCTTCCTGAGTAGGTTGAATCACGGGTGTATACCATCATGACTGACTACTTTTTAATTTTGTGTGTGTGTGTATGGATGGAATCTCTGTATGCTGCCCAGGCTAAGCTTGTTATTCTTTTAATAGGAGCCATCAAAAACAAGATACCTCATTTTTACAACTAGATATAGAATTTTGTAGTGAGACTGATGTATGCTTATTGGAGATTTGAATTTATTAATTGTTCAACTAACATCATGCAAGGTTTTTCCTCATTTTACTACTTGAATGTTAATATTTTATGTATCTATTTTTATCTATCTATTTATTTTTGAAGCAAGGTTGTTCTCTGTCACCTAGGCTGGAATGCAGTGGCATGATCACAGCTCACAGCAACCTCAAACTCCTAGGCTCAGGGATCCTTCTGCTTCAGCCTCCCAAGTAGCACACACCTCCATGATAAGCTAATTTTTCTATTTTTTTTTTTTGTATAGGTGGAGGTCTTTCTTTGTTGTTGCCCAAGCTGGTCTCAAACTTCTGGGCTCAAGCGATCCTCCTGTGTTGGCCTTGGTTTATAAGCGTGGACCACCATGGCTGTACCACCAATTGTTTTCTTAAACTACTTTAATAATGTTTGTTTGGCATACAAAGCACTGTACATATTTACTGATGACAAGTTTGAAGACAAACACATTTGTGCCATAAACACAACAATTGCCTATTCCTTTACATATGCATTTTAGTAGCGTGTGCCCTTCGAAGAATTTTCAGTTTCATAAAAATTATTAAATTTACAGGCATAGTGATATTCATATTATACATATGTAATTCTTTTACTGGCACTGGGATCAGTAGACCTGAGCCCTCTTTCTTTTCTGATGATGTTAATTTGTGTCATCTTGCTTTTCTTTCTCTATAGCATGACTAGAGGTGTGTCAAAATGTTTTAATTCGAGCCGGGCTCAGTGGCTCAGCCTGTAATCCTGCGCCTTTGGGAGGCTGAGGTGAGTGGATTGCCTGAGCCCTCGGGTTCGAGACCCGCCTGGGCAGCGAGACCTCATCTCTACAATAAATCAAAAAATCAGCCGGGCGTGGTAGCGCATGCCTGTAATTCCAGCTACTCGGAAGGCTGAGGCGGAAGGATCGCCGGAGCCCAGCAGGTCGAGGCTGCGGTGGCCGGGAGCGGCCGCTGCACTCCAGTCTGGGCGACAGAGTGAGACTCCAACCCCAAAAAAAAAAAAAAAAGTTTTAATTCTTTTTTCACCACAGTTTTGATTCTTAAAAATGTTCTCTATTTTTATCATCTTTAATTTTATTGGTCTTTGCTCTATTTTTTATGTCTCTTCTTTTGTCTGTTGTGGGCTTAAAATGTTCCTTTGTAGTTTCTTTTTTTTTCTTTTCTTTTCTTTTTTTTTGAGTTGGAGTCTCACTCTGTCGCCCAGACTGGAGTACAGTGGCCGCTCTCGGCCACTGCAGCCTCGACCTGCTGGCTTCAACGATCCATCCGCCTCAGCCTTCCAAGTAGCTGGACCTATAGGCGCGCACTACCACGCCCGGCTAATTTTTGATTTATTGTAGAGATGAGGTCTCGTCTGCCCAGGCGGGTCTCGAACCCACAGACTCAGGCAATCCACTCTCCTCAGCCTCCCAAAGGCGCGGGATTACAGGCTGAGCCACTGAGCCCGGCTTGTTTATAGTTTCTTATGGTAGAAATTCAGACTATCTTAGGTCTTTCTTCATTTCTATATCAAATCCAACAATACACTCTTTAAAGTATTGCTTTTAATATAAATGTTGGTCTATTAATGAAGTTGAGAAAAGAAAGAAATCAAAGTATATACTTATAGAATTTGCTATATTTAAATTCTTCTTTACCAATATAGGTAGTCTTCATTTGTTGCTGTGGATTTGAGTTACCATCTGGTGCTACGTCCTTACCCTAACACAGATTCACTTCCATCTGCCTCATTTATAATGGTAATGTCATTTTTAGACATCTAATTATTTTTAAATGAAGGCAGTTCTTTGGGATAACTCTCTGTTCTGATCGTCTGTACTTCCATTGGGAATAATATCAGGGAATTGTGAAGTTACAGTGGTCTATGGTGTCTCAGTTTGCCTCCTCTATGTATAACTTCCACTCCATGAGAAAACTGGGATGAGGGCTACTGGGTCGAGTTGTTCTTAGTCTTCACTTGGGCTAGACACTTTGCCCTAAGAGTAAGGGCTGTAAGGAGGAAGGACCCCCTCCACGTCTCCAATACTTTCATCAGAAAATCAGCCTTATAACCTGGAGCTGGGGTGAATGAAACAGATTGATGGCCTTTCCCTTCTGGGGAGTCAATACATCCCTTGATTAGGAGCTCAGAGAAGAGGGTCTCCTGTCCTGTCTTGAACACTCCCAAGTGGAGTAGAGCTTTCATCAGAATGAGACAGGTGGAGGATGAGGGAGGTAGTTGTGGCTCAAATTCCACAGACTCTAGATTTTCTTACTGAGTTCTAGCAGGTTTTGTTGAATAAATGTGTCTTCACTGACTGATTGTTCTGTGACAATTTTCAGATACTTTAAATGGCTGTTGGCTTGTTTTTAATAATTTTTAATCAGTTATGTTTAATATACTGGGAAGTGCTTACACTGGGGCTTCTCACACTTCTTTTCGAAAAGTGAAATTCTAGAGTACTCAAATATAAAGCGTTTATGATAAAATTATTTTAATATCTACCATGTTTGTAACAGTTTTCTTTTTCTTGTATTTTTCTCTGATTCTGAGTATTTTATGTTTTTATCTCCTCTCTCACTATATTAGTCCTTCTTTTGAAAATATTTTCAATTGTTGCTCCATTCACCATTTGCATTTTGGTGTATTTATCAAAAAACACAGTGCCGGTTCAAACCAGTACAAGCACCAAAAATCCTCTCTCTCATGCCTTGTGACATTACTGGAACTCATTTAATTTCCTCATATGTTACTACCTCCCAATACATTATTACAATTATTATTTTAAAAATAGAAGTTATATTGTGGTCAGTTAAAAATAATAAAAATAGATATTTTACCTTTGTTTCTTCTCCAAGTCTTCATTTCTTTATGTCTACCTTATTTTCTGACCTATATAATTTTCCTACTTCTTGAAGAACTTCTTTTTTTGTTTTTCGGAGTTGAAGTCTCACTCTGCCAACCAGGCTGGAGGACAGTGGCATGCTCTCGGCCACCTCAGCCCCTACTTGCTAGGCTCAGGCGATCTTTCCACCTCTGACTTCAAAGTAGCTGAAACTACAGGCATGTCCCACCATGCTCAGTTGGAAGAACTTTTAATACTTCTTACAGGACTGATTCACTACTGATGCATAACCTCAGTTTATATTGTCTAAGATCGTTTTTATTTATCCTTCAATTCTGAAGGTTATTTCTCTGGAAAAGAATTCCTAGTTGATGCTTTAATTTTTCCACATTCTAAAATATTTTTAAATTTTTTATTCATTTTTATTTTTATCTATTTATTTATTTATTTAAAATTTTATTATAGAGATGTGGGGTATATTAAAAAGACAGTGTGGCAATTTCTGAAAGAAATAGAAATTGACCTTCCGTATGACCCAGCAATTCCCCTATTGGGACTATACCTGAAGGAACTCAAATTATTCTATAAAAAAGATATCTGCCCATTCATGTTTGTTGCAACTCTATTCACAATAGCAAAAACATGGAACCAACCGTGTTGCCCATCAAAGCTGGACTGGATAAAAAAAGTGATACATATACACAATAGAATATTATGCAGTCATAAAGAAGGACAAATATATGTATTTTGCAGCAACTTGGATGGATTTGGAGTTGATCATACTCAGTGATTTATCACAGAAACAAAGATCTAAAATATTTAATCCAATCTTTTCTTGCTAACATGATTCCAATTAGAAGTTCACTTAACGTCTGTTCTTTTCTCTCTATAGATAAGGTGTCAATATTCATACTTTTTCTCAATATTTTCTTTTTGTCATTGTTTATCTGGATTGTGAATATGTATAGGCATATGTTTTAAGTTTTTTTAAAAAAATAATTTTGGGGATTTATCCTGCTTGATGCTTATGGGCTTCTTGGATTTATGGTTTGGTGCAAGCCATTAAATTCAGACATTTTCAGCCATTATAATTTCAAATATTGTTTTCTTCCTCATTCTCTCTTCCTTTTCCCTCTGTTATCTTATTATATGCATATATATATATTAGACCTTTTGAACAATTCATAGGTTTGTGTTTTATATTTTTAAATTATTTTTCCCTTTGTTTTCCAATTTGAGAAGTTTATGTGTAACCAAACAAGGGTCCAAACTGTCAAGGCAAACCTAAATAAAAAGAACAAAATTGGAGGCATGACACTGCCAGACTTCAAATTATGCTACTAGGCTATAGTAACAAAAACAGCATGATACTAGTACTAAAATAAACAGAAAGTTTGATGGCAAAATAGAAAACCCAGAGATAAAGCCACATACCTACAACCAATTGATCTTTGACAAAGCTAACAAAAATAAACAATGATGAATGAACGCTCTATTCAACAAATGATGCTGGTAATATTGGCTAGCCATATGCAGAAGAATGAAAGTAGATTGATCCCTATCTCTCATCATACACAAAAATTAACTCAGAATGGGTTAAAACCTTAAATATAAGACCTGAAACTATAAAAATACTAGGAAAAAAACTAAGAAAAACCTTTTTGAATATAGGCTTAGTCAAAAATTTTTGAAAGAGACTTCAAAACCAGTTACAACAAAACCAAAAATAGACAAATGAATTTTTATGATCTTCCCAATTAGCATAAAATCCTTAAATTCCTCATTTCTTTTCCCATTTTAGAGTACTCATCGCAGAGTTCTTCTCATGTTGCAATATTTTAATATAGATTTGAAGTAATAGGCTGTGTGCATGTGTGTATTTCTCCTTTTAAGTACCACAAAATAAATATGAGAAAATTCAAGCATTATTCTTTCTACTAATAAAGGAGAGACCGGGTATTCCTGAAAGGATATTGTAATGCCATGACAAGTGTATGCATTGAATATTTTCCCAGTCTTTCCCCCAAAATATCACAACTATTTACTCAAATAATCATACTGTAGACAAAGAGCAATATACAAAGCTTATAGGTACTGCTGGTCATGCACTTTTTTTACTCTAACTCAGCAATACAAAACACCACCAAGACTTCCTTCTTATTGTACTGGCATATGGAAGTCAATGAATTCATGGAACCCTGACACAAGGCCATCTCAGTATAGTTTATTGATACCAGGAAGTCAAAATGGTAGTTGTTTTTCCTGACTGAAAGTAAAATCAGAATTGGCCTGTTTTCCTGTTAATATATTTATAATTTGATCTTGTTTTCTTCACTTTCATAAGAATATCTCCTAAAGAGGGTTTCTTTAACAAAGCACATGAAACCATGTCTCTGCTGGAAAACACTACCCAAGACACAAATTTAGATACAAATTCACATCCACAAATAATAACTCCAGCATTATGCTAAATGTTCAAAATACATAAACAACCTAAATATCTAAATAGTAAATTTTATGAATGAAATAACAATCCATTCTATATTGTGATGCTACATAGACTTTGAAACAAGGCAGAACAGAAATTATAAATTCAATTGTAAAATCCTTGGAAGCTAATTTATGTCTGAAGTAATTAATGTCTGAAGCAATTAACAATTTCCTAACTCTTATGCCATCCATTTTATCTTTTTTTAATTATCCAAATCATATTCCACAAATACTAATATCTATACAAATACAATTTTTCTTTTTTTTTTTTTTAGTTGGAGTCTCACTCTGTCACCCAGGCAGGAGTGCAGTGGCACACTCAACCACCACAGCTTCAACTTGCGGGGCTAAGGCAATCCTTCTGCCTCAGCCTTCCAAGTAGCCAGAGCTACAGGTGTGCGCTACCACAGCCAACTAATTTTTTGATTTATTGTAGAGACAAGGTCTCACCATGTTGCCCAGGCTGATCTCAAATCTGTGGACTCAGGCAATCCTCTCGCCTCGGTCTCCCAAAGTGCTGAGATTATAGACTTGAGCTACTGCACCTGCCCTGTTTATAATTTTAATAGTTAAAATTATCTATATTAATTTTTATGGAGATTGTTTCTTTTTCCATTGTATAACAAGAAAAGACAAGGGGAAAGGCATACATGGTCAAAATAATATAATATTACATAGTCAAAATAATATTAATATTATAAGAAAATATATTTACTTCAAATTGAGAGGTAAGAAAATTCATTTATTTATTTTATTAATCATGAAGTCTGCTTTCTTGATAGCACCGTATATGAATAAATAAGAGTTTTATATCTGAGTGAATGGTTGTACAGTTTTTCTTTAATTAAGTTTGAATTCTATATTATAAAAGATATTCATTTTCTAGTTTTCTTTCTCAAAGAACACATTTAAACTACTGCTTTTCAGACAGAATAAATTTTATGCAATGTATGCTAGTGTTTTTATTTGAGAAGCCTTGCAGCAGATAAATGTCTCACTGAATGTTGTTGAATGGCACTGCTTCTGAAAGGGAAGATATAACACTTAGTGTGTGTGTGTGCACTTAAATAAACATATATATAAATATAAGGCAAACCCTAGACAACAAGATTGATACAGTAGATGAAAAGAGAACTAGAGAGATAATAACTATGATAACGATCACAAATATTTGTGAAGGAAATTCTGGTTTGTACCAAATATTTTTAAGAATCCTTGATCTAAAGATTTGATCTTCCACCTTCCCTTCACCCTTTCTTTCTTCTTTCCTTTGTCCTCTCTCTTTCTTAAGTTTTAATATCTGTTTATGAACTTTCTTCTTGTCTGTTTTTGCCCCTCACGTAGGTGTATACAGAGCTCTCCTAATTTTTATTCTCCAAGCACCACTAATACAATATTGGCATATATAACAAAATTTTTCAGAAAATTGGGGAGAAGAGGATTTATACCAGGACTTAAAAAAAACAACAAAAAAAACAACCTCAAATCAGTCAGAATTATTTTCTGCAAATCATAGAAATCTCTGAAGATTAGCTTAACAACACAAACAAAACAAAGACAATTTTATGAGAGGCTCCACTTTCAGCTTCTGAGTAATTACATTAATTCATGGACAACTTTGTGTATAACATGAACAGAATAAGGGTCTGCAATATATGCATTCTACTTCCTGCAACCTGTGAATATATTACCGTATATTCAAAAGGAATTTTGCAGAAGGGCTTAAGTTAAGGACATTTCAAATGCAGAAATAATTCTGGATAATCTGGCTGAGCCCAATGTAACAATGATTCCTAAAAGATGGAAGACAGGGGTAAGAGCATCAGAGTCAGAGAGAAGATGTAATGAGTATAGCAGAAGGTAGAGTGGTAGGGTTTCTGCATTTGAAAATGTAAAAGGGCCATAAGTCAAGGGAATACAAGCACCCTCTATAAGCTGGAAAAACAAGGAAATGTAGTTTTCCCCCAAAACTCCAGAATGAAGACGACCTTTGCCAACATCTCCATAAGATCTTTTGAGTTATTTTATTTCTGATCTACATAAACATAAGATATTTTTATTGTTTTAAGCCAGAAAGATTGTAAGAACTTGTTATAACTAATAAAATGCTAAAACAATATATGTTATCCTTCTTGCAATTTTCGCTGTCAGAAAAACATTATGTATCTTTATGTATATATATGTAAATTATAGCTGACTGTTGATATTCTGATGGATTTTCATGTTCTTCAAATTTTTCTGAATATTCAACATTGCTTGAAATGAGAACATATTTACTCTATCATAATTATTCGCATTAAAATAAGTAATATTTTATAATGGCTCTAAAAAATGTTATTTCCAAACAAGAGATTATAGTGGAAGAGAAAAGTTGAGAAATATTTTAACTAAATGTAAGCAGAAAGCATAATTGAGAGAGAGAGGGTTTTGTTCCTAACTTAATAAGCACTAACAAACTAACTACTCAAGACTTTTGGGGGAAAAAAAATAATAAATGAAGTTCATCATAAATTATCTAATTTTACTAAACAGGCTATTTAGGAATATTTAATGAAAGTCAATATATAATTTAATTGAAAAACTTTATTGGGTTTCATATTCAAAATGTATTAACTATTTTAATGGCAAAATATATTTACATTATATTGAAACAAACTTAATCTAATATGTAGAAAGCAACATATATGAATAATCAATTATAAAGCAAATGAGAAAATTATAAAGGAGTGGAGCACAGTTTTGATTTTTATAATCATCTACTAGAGAGGTGATTTAAATGAACAGACACGTTTCGCTTGAAGTAGGTAACTTAAAAATAAAATTTTATTTTAGTATCTGATACACTTTACGTTTTATATTTCCTTCAAAGATAGTTTTTTTTTTCTCCCTGAGGTACTTGAAATGAGAAATATACACTAGAGTATAAAATAACTTGCTCCCCTGACCTCTTTAATCCTATAATTTGGCTTATAACTATTAAAATTTCTCAGTGATCCTGAACACTGTTATTAGGGTAGTATAGTACTATTCCCTTTCTGCCTTTTACTGTCAGAAAATCATTATAAATTGATAAAGTGATGATAGAGTTTTATGATTGTATAGGAAAAAGGAATAAGTGCTTAGCTATTAGGGTCTATCTTGAGAAAAAACACTGTAAGGTAGCTTTAACGCAGTAATTTTAGTCAATTATTGTATATTTTAGTAACTCTATTGAAATTGCTTTTAGGGATGACAGGCTTTTGTAGTGATTTTGTTTTTGTTTTTAAATTTCTGACCTGGAAAAATTTTAGGAGATTTTTGAAATTTATTCATGAATATATGCAAATATACTCATCCTATTCAGCCATTTACTATGCATATTTATGATAAGTTCATAATATCTTTATGATAGCTATAACTTAAAGTTAGAATGTATAAAAAGCTTTCAGGGTAGGGATCAATTCAAATACTCAGAAAAAAAGGAGCACTTTTTGCACCTATGTTTTCTCTTAACACACCTAATTTATTGATTAAAAAATAGAACAACAAATTTATTTACTCTTTTAATTATATCATAATTTTTGACAATTGAAATCATCATTGGAAATATTAATATCATAGTTAGCTTTTTCTTATGTATTTTAAACATGCTTCAAATCCACAAGGAGGTATCAATGGTGTCATTTTATAGCATTTATATTCTTTTGATGTGTTATTCCTACTTCATGACAAGTGCACCTCAATTCTCTGAAAGTCATCCCTAAGTGATTTGGGGGCATCCGCACCGAATGTTTCAAATGCATTCAAAGAAAAGTTATTTTGAGCTTGTTCTCTGGTCCCAATCCTTAGCATACAGCTTCAGTTGTATCAGAGGCCAAGTGAGACTGGAGAAGACTTTTTTCTCCTAAATAAGTAGAAACAATTTTCAAATCTCCCATTTTAGTTCATAGTTTTTCATCTGGGAACCAAAGAGCACAGTCTGTCAAGCTATGAATTGGGATAAAATATTTACAAATCATATATCTGATAAGAAGTTAATATCCAAATTACATGAAGAACTTGCACAATTCGATAGCAAGGAAAAAAACACACAAATAATTATCCCAATTTTTAAAATGTGCAAAGGACTAGAATAGACATTTATCCAAATACCTACAAATGGCTAATAGGCATATGCAAAGATGTTCAACATCACTAATCATCAATAAGATGCAAATTAAAACCACAATGTACTATCAACTCAAACCTGTTAGAATGACTATTATCAAAAAGGCAAGAGGTAACATGTGTTAACAAAGGTGTGGGAAAAAGGAACCCTTGAACTGGTGATGGGAATATAAACTGGTGTAGCCATTATAAAAAACAATATGGAGATAAACACATTCTGAGCTTCTAATGTGCAGCATGAGTGGTTGATGAATATGTTAATTAATTAAATTAGGATAATCATTACATTATGTATATGTACCTGAAATCATTATATTGTATACTTTATAAGTATACAATCTTTATTTGTCAAATACTTTAAGACTAAAAAAAACTAAAGAGCCCGGCATGAACTGTGTTTCATAAAATTAATAACTAAAATAGCATTTTTAACTTATTTTTTTGTTTTAGTTCACTCTTATTGCCATAACAAAATACTTGAGATGGAAAAAATAATTCATAAGGAATAGAACTCTATATCTTACAATTCTGGAAGCGGGAAGTCCAAGATCAAGGCACGAACAGGTTTGGTATCTGGTGAGGACCTGGACTCTTATTTCCAAGATAGTGCCTTGTTGCTGCATCCTCTGGAAGGGATAAACATTGTGTCCTCACATGGCAAAGAGATGGAAGGGCAAAAGGGCTTGCCTAGTTCCCAGCAGCCATTTTATAAGGCATTAATCTTGCCAATGACGGTGAAGTCTTCATGGCCTAATCACCTCCTAAAGACCCTACTTCTTAATACTATTACATTGGGAATTTAAGTTTCCATGTGAATTTTGGAGGGAAAATAAACACTCAAATCATAGCATTCTTACAACTGCTCCCTCCACAAAGCACTGAGTTTGTTCATGGACTCAGAAAATAAACCAAATACAATTTGAGTTATTTCTTATTTTTGGTTTTATGAATAATGCTAATATAAACATTTGTAAACAAGTTTTAATGTGGATATGTGCTTCAAATTCTCTTGGTTATATACCTGAGAGTAGAATAACTGTGTCATGTGATAACCCTAGTCTTAACATTTTAACAGACTACCATATTGTCTTCCAAAGAAGTTACACCATTTGACATCCCCACCAACAATGTACGAGAGTTTCAATTTATCCACATGGTCTTCAAAACTTTTATTATCTATCTTTATTTTACACTCATCTTAGTGTGTGTGTAAAGTGATGCCTCCATATGATTGATTTTCATTTTTCCAATCATTAATTTTATATCTATCTCTCTCTCCATGATTTATCTTTTTTCCCTTTGTGATTTTATTCTTAGAATTATCATGATCATCTTAATTTATACTAGTCTGAGTAATACTAATTTATTTTCTTTTTAAATTTTATTACAAGGATTATTTTCAATATTATATTTAAAATTACTCTATTCCTTTCTTTTATGCTGTGTTGTCATCATACAAATTATAATTTTCAAAATTTCAAATATAAAAGTCACTTCATACAGATTATATGCTTATCAACACAGATTTATAACTATTTTTATATAGAGACAGGCAAAAATACATCTATTCTGTCTTTTACATTTACCTATGTAGTTACTTTTAACAGTGCTCATTATAGCCTCATTTTGATTTACTCTAATGTGATTTCTATTCAGTCTGAAGACCTACCTCCTTTACTATTGGTTATAGGGCTGGTCTGCTAATGACTGATTATTTCTGATTTGTTTACATAGGACTGCATTAAAATGTTTCTTCACTTCTGAAAGGTAGTTTTGCTAGATACAGTATCGTTAGTTGACTGCCTTTTTTTTTTTTTAGTTGTTTGAATATGTCTTTCCTCTCCTTGGGCCTCCAGGTTTTTTTTTTTTAATGATAAACTACCTGTTACTCTAATTGAAAACCTTGTATGAGTGATAATTTGCTTTTATTTTTAATTTTTTTTTTATTTTAAAGATGTGGGGTACACAGCAGAATTAGGTACATAAGTATGTGTGGGTGAAGTCTGGACCTCCAAGTGGTCCTCACTTCCCCTGGTTTAGGATCAGGTACACTTTATGTTGTAACATTCCCATCCCCCTCCCCTGGCAGTTATCCACAATGGATCCCTTCCTTGTGCTATTCTGAGCAGTGTTCAGGTCCCACTTGTGAGTGAGACATGAGATGTTTGTTTCTTTGCTTTTGTGATTGAGCATTAAATATGATTATCTCCAGTTCCATCCAATTTGCTGAAGATATACCCAGAGGAGCACAAATCACTGTTCAGAAAAGATACCTGCACACGTATGTTCACTACCAGTTTATTCATAATAGCAAAAACATGGAACCAACCCTACTGCCTATTGAAAATAGACTGGATTGCCGGGCTCGGTGGCTCAGCCTGTAATCCCGCGCCTTTGGGAGGCTGAGGTGAGTGGATTGCCTGAGCTCGTGGGTTCGAGACCCGCCTAGGCAGCGAGACCTCATCTCTACAATAAATCAAAAAATCAGCCGGGCGTGGTAGCGCATGCCTGTAATTCCGGCTACTTGGAAGGCTGAGGCGGAAGGATCGCCGGAGCCCAGCAGGTCGAGGCTGCGGTGGCCGGGAGTGTGCACTGCACTCCATTCTGGGTGACAGAGTGAGACTCCAACTCAAAAAAAAAAAAAAAGAAAATAGACTGGATTTAAAAAATGTGGTACAATAGAATATTATGCAGCCATAGTGATTTGCTTTTATCTTGCTGCTTCCAAGATATTTTCTTTGCCCTTTTAGTCGATTAATTATTAAGAGTCTAGATGTCGATCCCTTTGAGTTTATCCTGTTTAGAATTTATTGAGCTTCTTTGATAGTTACATTAATTTTTTAAATCAAATGTTGTGTGTTTTACATGATTATTTCTTCAAATATTCTTTCTACCTTTTTCTTTTTATACTCTCTTCTGGAACTCTTGTTGTACATATGTTCTTATGTTTGGTCAAATCACACAGTCATTAATGCTTGTTAATTTTTCTTTCTTATTTCTCTCTCTCTCAGACTACATAGTCTTATTGGACGAAGCTTCAAGTTTATGGACTCTTTCTTCTCCCTCATACATGCTATTGAGCTCTTTTACTGAATCACTCACTGAAGTTTTTGTCATTTTAGCTGCATCTTTTCTGTTTGAATCCCTCTTTGGTGAGACATTATTCTTAGCCATTCCTTTGTTTTTTTGTACATGGGTCCCTTAGATTTGGGGGCCATACCTAAAATAGCTAATTTCAAAGTTTTTATATAATCAGTTTACTATTTGAACTTATCGAGAATAATTTCTATTTATTGCCACTCACACCCCTATGCTTAAATCATGTCTTCTTTTTGCTTTGAATGTCTCTTTTTGTTGATGCTAAAATGATATTTTTAAAAATACAATGTGGCAACTCTGAAAAACAGATACTCTCTCAGCCAGGTCTTGCTTTTCTTAGTGTTGTTTGTTTAGTGACTTTTCTGAAATAATTCTGTAAAGTCTGTATTCTTTATCTTGTGCAGCTATTGGAGCCATTGCTTGTCTAGCTTAGTGGTCAAATTTGATAAACTTATTAAATTTCAGAAATCAATAAGTCATTCAGTCTTTACTGAGTGGTCCTCTATGCAAGTTGGTGCATACCTTCAGTATTCAGGCAGCAGTTTACAACTTCATTGCAACCTTCACCCTCTGGTTGCACAGTGCTTTAAGGTAAGTCAGAGGTAAGAGTGTACTACTTTCTCAGTTCTACCTTGTGTGTGCAGAACATGGGCACAACCCTAAGTATACATGTGGAATTTTGCTCTTCCAAGAATATGTCAGTGCATTTTGAAGTTCTCATCACCTCATTTACCAGATTTTCATTTTAAGTTTTGTTTTTTAGCCTGGTGTTGTTTTATCATTATTAGCCTTCTTAGGCAGTCACAATATTAAACTATTTTATCTGATTGTTCTTGAAAATGAATCCCAGCCGAGCTCGTGGCTCAGCCTGTAATCCCAGCACTTTGGGAGACCAAGGTGAGTGGATTGCCTGAGTCGGCGGGTTCGAGATCTCCCCGGGCAATTTGGAGAGATCTCGTCTCTACAATAAATAAAAAATCATCTGGGTGTGGTAGCGTGCACCTGTAGTTCCAGCTACTTGGAAGACTGAGGCAGAAGGATCGCTGGAGCCCAGCAGGTAGAGGCTGCGATGCCCAGAAATGTGCCACTGCACTCCAGTCTGGGCGACAAAGTGAGACACCAACTCAAAAAAGAAAGAAAAAAGAAAATGCATCCCTGGGAATGTTTATTCTCTTTTGGTACTCTTCAAGTTATACATTTTTTTTTTTTCAGTTGTAGTCTCACTGTCACCCAGACTGGAGTGCAGTGGCTGCTCCCGGCCACCACAGCCTCAGCCTGCTGGGCTCTGGTGATCCTTCCGCCTTAGCCTTCCGAGTAGCTGGAACTACAGCTGCGCGCTACCACGGCCGGCTAATTTTTTGATTTATTGTAGAGATGAAGTCTCGCCAAGTTGGCCAGGTAGGTCTCGAACCCACGGGCTCAGGCAATCCACTCACCTCAGCCTCCCAACGCGCAGGATTACAGGCTGAGCCACCGAGCCTGGCTAAATTATACATATTAAAGGCTACTTTACAAATGGGATCTTAGGAACCATCTGTCTTGAGCAATCTGTCTGCAAATGGGCACGTGAATGAGTCCCAACACTACTATTCACCTTCAGTGACTATCTAGCTGTTGCTTGCAGGCTGTTGGTTTTCAAGGCTACATTGAGGGCTAAAGGGAGATAAAAATAGAGCTGTTTAAAACTCCACACAGTTTGCTGTTATTACTAAGGATCCATCCATGTTTAAGTGAGAGCTCTCTGAATAGCCGTAGGGCTTTAGTTAATTTCTAGAGTTCTGAAAAAGTTGATGGTAACTTTTTTCATGTTATTCTCATTGCTTTATAAAGGACAGGACTTTTGGAAATCCTCTCTGTCATTTTAATTTACATAATCTGTCTTGGATTATTTTTTAAGCTAAGTAAATGTTACTGGTGAAGACTTTTGACACCACACAAGTACACATCTGAACTCAATACAATTGTACCTGCTTGAGAATAGTGGGCACTGCATTCCCAGAATCTATAATAGGCCCTATACTCTGTCTAGTCACCAGCATAGATTTATTTTCTTTTGTCACCCATTCCGTATTATTTTTATCTCCTGCTAGTGATTTTTTTTTAAGCTTTTGGCTGCTACTGTAAATGGAATTGAGTTCTTGATTTGGATTTTTTTTTTAATATTCATTTCCTTAGGACCTAAGAACTCAGTGATTCTTTTTTTAAAAAAAAATTTTTTTTGAATTGCTACAATTTTCTATAGACTTGGACTATTGGGAAAGGAACTAAATGTTATTTCATTAGATATTCTGGTTTCCAGAAAGAACTTTCCTTGTTCCCATTTTGCAATAGCACCGTAACTTCCTTCAAAACAATCAGAATCAATTACCCTTTTCACCATTTCCCTAAGACTCCATGTTACCAATTAAGTAATGTTGTTCTTTTCAAACCCTTGTTTATTCATCTGCACCATCAATCACTGTCCATGTGTTAAGATCAAATCTTAGACCACATTTCCTTCCATGAAGTGTGGACAATCTATGTACTGTCCAAAAGGCAGATGTTTTTGCCCTTTGGGAGGATATCACTCTGCCTTGCTTTTAGAGTCACCTCTGTATTGGGCTGTGAGCAAGCAGTTGGTGCAGCATGCTAGGCAAACCAACGCATAGTTCAGGCCTACACTTTTTCTCCTTCATTAGCTGATCATGGAGACCTCATCATGAGGTTTCAGGTGAAGACTGAAGGAGATGCAAATAATCAGTGTCTCATATATAATTTCCATTTAACAATTGACGCTTATGTCACATGTCCAATCTTATTATGTGGTAGATACTATATTAACAAGATCATGGTGAGCAGTTTAAGTCACAAAGTCACTTGGGATTCAAGAATTGGACATCAGTTCCTATGAGGTCTTAGTATCAGCCCATGAAGTACATTTCAAAATATTGGGTTGATGCATAAGTTTGTAGCCCTTGTAATACAAATGAAGCACAATGGTTAACTGGGCACAGTTAATCACATTTGCCAGTTCTTGGGTTAACTGACATGAATTATCATGGATTAAAACATTTATATGGTCTTCATCACAGTCCAATTATCTTCCTGAACATGGAGAGTCACTCAGGTCAAAGTGGCCCTCTTGAAATGACAAAATCATTTGCTTGCCGTGTTTTCCCCAATGGCATTCTCCATAAATGTGTATCAGCTGTGGTGTTGATCTGCATTTTTTGTTACAAAAGACGCTTATCTCTTTATATATGTGTTGATTGGCAATTCACAGATATCATATATCTTCCTTTTCTAAAATTTCATGTTAAATTTTACCCATTTTTATTTTTTAAATTTATGTTGTTGTTGCTATTGTGAATGAGATTATGCTTTTTATTTGAGTTTCTGTTTGTTTATTGTTGGTGTATAGGAAAATGAGACTATCTTCTGCACATTTATTTTATAATATAGACAAGTGGGACCTCATCAAACTGACAGTCTTCTGCAAAGCCAAAGAAACCATCAAGAGAGTGGGGAGACAGTTCACAGACTGGGGAAAAAAAAATATTTGCCAACTGTATATCTGTCAAAAGCCTAACAACTAGGACCTACAAGGAACTCAAACATGCCAAAAAGATAAAAACAAACAGCCCCATCACAAAGTGGGCAAAATACATGAAGAGAAACTTCTCCAAAGAAGACATACAAATAGCCAACAGATACATGAAAAAATGCTCAACCTTACTAGTCATCAAAGAAATGCAAATTAAAACCACATTGAGATACCACCTAACTCTAGTCAGGATGGTCATCATCAATAACTCTAAGACAACAGATGCAGCTACTTGGAAGGCTGAGGTGGAAGAATAGCCTAAGACCAACAGCTTGAGGCTGTGGTGGCCATAAGCGTGCCACTGCACTTCAGCCTAGATGACAAGAATGAAACTTTAACTCAAAAAAACAAAAACAAAAAACAACAGATGCTGTTGAGGATGTGGGGAAAAGGGAATACTTCTACACTTTTGGTGGGAGTATAAACTAGTACAACTTCTGTGGAAAACAGTGTGGTGATTTCTAAAAGATCTAAAACTTGAGCATCTATATGACCCCACAATCTCCTGTTGAGAATATACCCAGAGAAACTCAAATCACCCTGTGAAAAAGATACCTGTACATAGCATGTTTACTGCAGCATTATTCACAATAACAAAAACAAGGAATTAATCATGCTGCCCATCAAAAGAGGACTGGATAAAAAAATGTGGTACATATACATGATGGAATATTATGCAGCCATAAAGGACAAAATTATGAAATTCACAGCAACTCAGATGAACTTAGAGTCTATAATAGTGAGTGACCTATCACAGAAAAAAGGAACTGAGTACCACATGTTCTCACTCATAAGAGGGCCTTGAACAATTATCATAATACTATAAGAAGGGGATTGGCAGTAGTGGGAAACTGTCAGGAGAGAGAGGACACACCTCATCAACAAGGGTATCTGCATAATGAACATTTGTATACCTAACCCTGAATTTTACTCAACATCTTTAAAATAATTTTTTGAAAAAAAAAACCATGTGTTCTTATTATTGAGATGCATTATTCATATAGTCTATATACAAATATTGTCAATTAAGTACATTAAAATATTTTCTTTCATTTCTGACTTGTCTTTTTTTAAAGATGCCTATCAAAAAGTAGATATTCTCTATTTTTATAAAATCATTTTATTTTTCATTTTATTTATTTTTTGTGTGTTTTTGTATCCTAAGAAATTTTTCCTACTCCAGGGACACACAGATTTTCTCCCATCTATCACTCAAACAGTAAGTTTTATAAATTAGTACTTTATACTTATATCTGCAATGCATGTCAAGTAAATGTATGTATATAAGATAAGGGTCAATGTCAGCAGGGCCATGCACTTTCTTAAGGCTCTAGGGAAGTATCCTTCCTTGCTGCATCCTAGTTCCTTGTGATCATTGGCAATTCTTGGAGTTTCTTGGAATTACTCCAGTCTTAGCTGCCATCTGTATGTGGCATTATCCCTCTGTGTTTATGTCTCTGTCAAATTTTGCTTCTTCTTATAAGGCTAGTTGCGCTTGATTTAGGGTTCACTATAATATAGGTCTCAGTATAATCTCATTTTTACTTGATTACAATTGCAAAGACCTTATTTCTAATTAAGACTGTATTCATATGAATTTTTAGGTGGCATTATACAACCTCACAAAGTTCTCACGAACATCCTTGCTTCTAAGTCTATGTTCCAGAATCTTCAAGACTTGTCCTTCAGTTCAACTAATGGCTATGGTTTAAAATAGCAAAAAAAGATAGAGATTCAAATCAGCAGAGGGAAAAGGCACATGGATTAGGGTCCAAGAGATACCAAGGTATAAAGCTTCCATTTCTACTATTTCAATGAAGTCTTGAATAAAAAGCCGATTTCTCCCAACAATAATACATAACAATAAGCACGGACAATTCCAACCAAAAGATCAAGTCTTGAGTCTCGATGTCCATAGATTTTATTGGTGTTTGATCACATAGAAATGACTGCTCACTCTTTTTGCTGACTTTAGCCTCTAACTGATTAGGATGATGTGCTGATAACACATTGCTTAAGGTCCTCCACTATAAATTACATTGTTAGCATAAACTATTTTATGTGGTCATAGGCATCCAGCTAAACAAACATATTTTTATCAGGTAGGACATTCAAATAGCTTTAAAATTACCCTCCAGGAGTCAGAGGAGAGCTCAAACCTTTCGTTGGACAAGAGGAATTCATTACTGGACACTTTTAAATTAGTACTGGGTGATTCTTAGATCAACTTTTGAGGCATTGATAAATAATATTGATAACAACAGTTAAACATACTGTATTGTATCTTTGAAATGTACTAAGAAGGCAAATTGTAGGCACTTGAATTGCAAAAAAAATTAAGAGAATGGTGACTATGTGAGGTGATACATATGTTAATTAGATTGATTATGGCTATCATGTTACAATGTATACACACATTAAAACATCATGATGTTCATCTGTGACATTATGATACATATTTTGTCTTCTCCCTCCTTTTTAGCATATGACTTGTACAATTCTTGTAATCTTTGAAATGGTGTCTTTTGTATGCTAATGAGATGACTGGTTGCTAGTGGCTGCTAGAGAACTCTAGAGTGGGTAATTGTCACTGGGAATATCATGACATGATTAGATGTTTGGAACATTCAGCCCTACCTTCCAACCGCTGAGGATAAAAGAGGGTCTCAAGGTTGAGTTAATCACCAATGGTCAATGATTTAATCAATCATGCTTATTTAATAAAACCTTCATAAAACCCCAAAAGAACAGAGTTCAGAGAGTTTCTGGACATCTGAATGCCTGGAGGTTTCTGTAAGCTAGTGGCACCTGCAGTGGGCATAAAAGCTCCACCCTCCTACCACACAGCTCACCCTAAGCGTCACTTCCATCTGACTGACAGTCTGTATCCTTGGTAATATCCTTTATAAAAACTGGATAAATGCAGGTCAAGTGTTTTCCTAATTTCTGAGAACTGCTGTAGCAAATTTATCAAAGCCAAGGAGGGGGTTGTGGGAACCCTGATTGGTTGGTAAGTTGCATAGGTCTTAACCTGTGCTGGCAAAGGGTATCTGAAGTCGGGGGGGGGGCATCTTGAGGGGCTGAGTCCTTAGCGTGAGGGATCTGACATTATCTCTAGGTAAATAGTATCCAAATTAAATTGAATTAGAGGATGCACAGCTGGTGAACCTGTTGGTGTTTGAGAATAAACATCCACAGATCTGGGGTCACAGAAGTCTTGTGTGTATGTGTAGTGAGAATAGGAAAAACACATTCTTGGTTTTCCTATCATGGGAACACTTTAAATATATACATTTTTTGTCAATTATACCTCAATAAAGTTAAAAATCAAAATAGCATTGATTCCTATGATACATCCTTATTTATTTAGACCTTTATTAAATCATTTTAACTTTTTAAAATATTTCTCTTTTATGTCAAGTTTTTGTTAGAATGCAATTGTAAATGCACTTAAAGTCATATGCCAATTAACGTTTCAGTCAACATCAAACTTTTTATACAAAGATGATCCCATAAGATTATAATGGAGCTAAGAAAAATTTTCTAAGGCCTAATGACAGCATTACTGTCCTAATGTCATAGAGCAATGCATTACTCAGGAGTTTGTGATAATGCTGGTGTAAACAAGCCTACTGCACTGCCAGTCATACATTATAGTACATATAATTATGTATATTATAGAATACTTGATAATAAATGATTATGTCACTGGGTTATGTAATTACCATGCTATATACTTTATTTTATTTTAGAATATACTCCTTCTACTTACATTTTTCTTTTTTTTGAGTTGAGGTCTCACTCTGTCGCCCAGACTGGAGTGCAGTGGCCGCTCCCGGCCACCGCAGTCTCGACCTGCTGGGCTCTGGCGATCCTTCCACCTCACCCTTCCGAGTAGCTGGAGTTACAGGCATGCACTACTACGCCCGGCTGATTTTTTGATTTATTGTAGAGATGAGGTCTCGCTGCCCAGGCAGGTCTCGAACCCGCGGGCTCAGGTAATCCACTCACCTCAGCCTCCCAAAGGCGCGGGATTACAGGCTGAGCCACCGAGCCCGGCTTACTTACATCTTTTTAAAGAGTTAACTTGAAAACAATCTCAGGCAGGTCCTTCAGCAGGTATTTTAGGACCCGTCGTTTTCATAGGAGATGACAGCTCCATGCTTGTTATTGCTCCTGATGATCTTCCAGTGGAACAAGATGTGGAGGCAGAACATAGTGATATTGATGATCCTGACCACAGTAGAACTTTAAAACTGTTCGTAAAGATGTTCTCAGTACTATTGTTAAATCATGCTGACAACCACACAGCAACACAAGTAGCATCTTTCAGAGAACTGCTTTCTGGAAATACATTTTCCACTTGCACATGTAGGCCCATGCTAAGGTGTATGTCTTCATTTTTTTTTTTTTTTTTTGAGTTGGAGTCTCACTCTGTCACCCAGCCTGGACCTGCTGGGCTCTGGCGATTCTTCCACCTCAGCCTTCCAAGTAGCCGGAATTACAGGTTTGCGCTACCATGCCCGGCTAATTTTTTTTATTTATTGTAGAGATGAGGTCTTGCTGCCCAGGCGGGTCTCGAACCCGCGGGCTCAGGCAATCCACTCACCTCAGCCTCCCAAAGGCGCAGGATTACAGGCTGAGCCACCGAGCCCGGCTTTATGTCTTCATTTTTAACAAAACAGTTCACAAAGTAAAAATTAAAAATAGACTAAACTTATAAAATTGGTATATAAAGAAATAAAATATTTTGTACAGCTGTACAATGTGTTTTTGTTTTAAGCTAAATGTTATAACAGAGTTAAAGAGTTTTAAAAATGTATAAAGTAAAAAAAATGACAGTAAGCTAAGGTTAATATCTATTAAAGAAAACAAACATATGTTAAAATAAATTTAGTGTAGCCTAAGACTACAGGGTTTATGAAGTCTACAGGAGCGTACAGCGCTGGCCTAGGCCTTTGCATTCACTCACCACTCACTGACTCACCCAGAGCAATTTCCAGCCCTGCAAGCTGAATCATGGTAAGTAACCTATACGAGTATATGCTTAGATATACAAAGATACTATTGAGTTAAAATTGCCTACAGTATATAGTACATTCTGTTCAGGTTTTTATTCTAGGGGCAATAGCCTATGCCATATAACTATATCATCTAGGCTTATACATTCTATAACGAAATATCCTGTGAACGCATTTTTTAGAATGAATCTATGTCATTAAGTGATGCATTACTTAGTCACATGAACATCATAGAATATATTTACACAAACCTAGATTGCCTCAACTGTAAATTTAAGACTATAATTCAAGGCCAGACTCACTGGTTCAGCCTGTAATCCCAGCACTTTGGGAGGCCAAGGCAAGTGGATTGCCTAAGCCTGCAGGTTCGAGACCAACCCGGACAACTTGGCTAGACCTCATTTCTACAATAAATCAAAAAAAATTAGCAGGATGTGGTAACACACACCTGAAATTCCAGTTACTTGGAAGGTTGAGGTGGAAAGATTGCCTGAGCCCAGCAGGTCGATGCTGGGTTGTTCGTGAGTGTGCCACTGCACTCCAGCCTGGATGAGAGTGAGACTCCAACTCAAAAAAAAAAAAAAATCATATATATATTTCAATATATATTTCACACTTCTTGCTACTAATATTTTTATAAAATTTTTAGTTAAGATAACTAACTTTTATGAATTTGTTTTAGCAATATACAAACTTATTATGTAAAATCTCAATCAGAATTTTTCAGTGTGTTGTCCTGGGTCATGAGCATCAAATTCACCTTATTAATTATTAAAAAATTATACATCAAACCTACAAAGCAGAATTGTGGTTGGAAGTTGTAAAAGAATCTGCCCTTTAAAACTGTCAAAATGAATCAGACTCACAGTAGAACTTTAGAACTGTTAGTAAGGATGTTCTAAATATTATTGTTAAATCATGCTGACAACTTCACACAGCAGTACAAGTAGCTTGTTCCTTCAGAGAACTGCTTTCTGGAGATACATTTTCTAGTTGCCCAATTGAATGTCTTCAGGAAGAAAATTTCATTGTGTACATTAAAAGAATATTGCTGAATATGTCATATGAAAACAATAAGGATTTTCTTTCTTAGGTAAGAATTCAAGATCAGTTTTCTCAGATAAAAATGAAAATAAATTTTTTTACTTTTCTGAAAAATATTAAGAAAAAATGAGATATTTAATTTAGTGAAATGTATAACTAAAGTTAATCATATATAAAAGAAAGAAATCAATCACATGTAGACAGTCATCAAACAAAGGGAAAGGAAGATTTATAAATGAAAAAAGAGTTAATGAAAAAGGAAAACATGTAAGAATTTGTTTGTTTTAATCCCCCCCCCTTTGGCAAACTGATTTGCTGAAAACTATCAAGAAGAGCAGTTTTCCCTGGAGCAAACTGACTCAGTTATAAGGGAAAGTAATTTCAGTTATTTATGGGCTTCCCAAGAAATCTTGTGAATTCAATACTGGCTTGTTTATCTCTGGGCAATGGTATTGTTTTTCCTTCTGCTGGCATTTCCACCTTACTTAAGCCAGAATTGCACCATTTCCCTCTATGATTCTTCAGTGTACTGGTATATTAATTTTTTAAACAAGTTATGAATTTTGAAACTGGTTCTTAAAACTAACATACCAGTTATATTTGAAAATTTGTAACTGAGCATAATTGTCTTTGTGATTCGGCTACCAGAAAGCTACAAGCTAATTTTGCTATCTACATTTAAAAACAAGTGAATTTCATGGCACTGGTTAATTTTTATTTTTATATTCAGTCTCTTTCTAGTTTATTAGTATTCTGTTATTTCTTTCTTGCCGCGTCCTATGTTGCTATAGTGTATATGTCTGCAATTTACCACAGATCCTTTTGGGAATATGGAAAAATTTAAATTGCTTGGTTTGGTTTGATAACTCAAGATTTATAACTTTTATTAATATTTCCTTCCTCTTGTGATTTTCCTTAACTATTGCCAATGTATGGTGTGAAAGATTGTGGTCTTATTTGCTTAATTCTGAGTATCTGACTTAACTAGATAAAAATTATTTCTATAAATTCTCTTTTTTAAATAATAAAAGCCACTGAAATAGAGAAGCATAGGAACTATTAACATGTAGCTTATTTTCATAGAGCAGACATACTGGAATTAAACAGAAAAATAATATACCCTCCTAGCAACAATTTTGAAACTTTCATAATAATTTCTTACTGCTATTCATTTAGTCCAATCCAAAACTCAAGCAAAAGCATTGATTAAAATTTCTCTCTAACTTACTTTGGAATGCAGTATGTAATCAAAATTCATCCCCAAGGCCCACAATTTGCTTTGGAGATTTAGGAGAGTTTGCCAAAACATTTTTATAACTATTCTCATGCACTAGTTATGGATACTTTGATTCAGAGAATAATAGCATATTCACTGGTTATTTCAGTGTTTGGTACTAAAATATTTCCCTGAATGTTTCAGCAATTTTGTTTGTTTGTGTCTCTTGTTCACAATATACAAAGCAAAAAAAAGTACATAGAAAGTATCCTTTTGCTGACAGAATAGACTATTTGTAATTTAGATTTCTCTAATACACTTGATTGTGTGTAACAGAGGTAAAAAAAATGATCTGAGTTAATAGACTTCATTGTGAGGGCCTTGATTTTGTTGTTGTTGTTAACAGAATAATCTTAAGCAAGTGCTGTAAGTTTTGTATTCCTCAGTCTCTGCACTTGCAAAATTACTAATACCAGCTTGCAGCTTCTTTACCTATAAAATTCAATGATTCCCACAATACTCACTAATAGGTTTACTTTTCATTTTAAAACTATACTTTTTCTTTTTCTTTTTTTTTCAGTTGGGGTCTTACTTTGTCAACCAGGCTGGAATGCAGTGGTATGATCACAGCTTACCATAGTCTTGACCTCCTGGTCTCAGGCAGTCCTCTTGCCTCAGCATCTAAAGTAGCTGGGACTATAGCCATGTATCATTATGCCTGGTTAATTTATTTTTTTGTACAGATGGGATCTCACTATGTTTCCCTGGCTGATATCGAACACCTAGGCTCAAGTGATCCACTCACCTTGGCTTCCAAAAGTGCTGATATTACAGGCGTGAACCACAGTGCCCAGCCAAAAACTATGTCTTAATATGTATTATATATACAATTTCTAGATCTTTCAAAAATGTTTAATTATTTAAGTCAGCTGTGGTTTTACAAGATTTTTTAAAAGCATGGTGAATTGACCACATTTAAACAGAAACTACACATTTTCTTATTAAATTCCCACAGCAAATTTGTATATCAATAATATTAATTTTAAAACTAAAGAATATATAATATAACATGTATTCAGATGGAGAAAATTAAAAGCAAATCAAAATCACCTTGAATAGCGTCTAAGAGAATAAAATCTTGGTGATACCAGTTGCAGAGGAAAAATAAGAATAGACTATAAACTACAAATAAAAAAAATTAAAACTGAGTAGTTGTACCTTCAAGGAAAAACTTTCCATTTTATTCATGTGTTTTCTTTTTTTCTTTTTTAATCAATTTTTTAAAATGATATTGTGGGGTGCAGTTAAGGGTTAGGTATGCAAATATGCACTGTTCAGGCACCCTTGTTGATAAGAGGTGTGTCCCCGTTCCCAGACATATATTTACTACCGTTAAGCCCACCTCCCTTCCCCTCCCACCTCCATAGTTTCCCACCACTGTCAGTCATTTTCTTATAGTATTATGTTGAATGTTCAAGGTCCACTATATGAGTGAGAACATGTGAGACTCAGATCTTTGTTTCTGTGAGAGATCACTCAGTATTATAGACTCTAGTTCCATCCAGGTTGCTGCAAAATTCATGATTTCGTTCTTTTTTATGGCTGTGTAGTATTCCATCATGCATATATACCACATTTTTTAAATCCAGTCCTCCTTTGATGGACAGCACGGTTGCTTCCAGGTTCTTGCTATTGTGAACAATGCTGCAATAAACATACATGTGCAGGTATCTTTTTTATAGAGTGATTTGAGTTCTTCAGGGTATATTCCCAGTAGGGGGATTGTGGGGTCATATGGGAAGACAATATTTAGAGCTTTTAGGAATCGCCATACTGTTTTCTAGAGAGGTTGCACTAGTTTGCACTCACACCAACAATGTAGAAGTGTTCCCTTTTCAACACAACCTCTCCAGCAACTGTCATATTTTGAGTTATTGATAATTGCCATTCTGACTGGAGTTAGGTGGTATCTCAGTATGGTTTTGATTTGCATCTCCTTGATGATTAGTGAGGTTGAACATTTGTTCATGTGTCTGTTGGCTGCTTGGATATCTTCCTTTGAGAAGTGTCGGTTCATAACTTTTGCCCATTTTATAATGGGGTTGTTTGTTTTTTTCTTTTCAGCATGTTTGAGTTCCTTATAGATCCAAGATGCTAAGCCTTTGTCAGACCTGGGGTTGACAAATATTTTTTCCCTGTCTGTAGGCTGTCTCCCTGCTCTCTTGATAGTTTCTTTGGCTTTGCAAAAGCTTGTCAGTTTAATGAGGTCCCACTTGTCTATCTTATCTCTTATGGCCTGTGGGTTTCTGGTTTGTTCAGGAATTGGATGCCAGTTCCAATTTCCATGAGGGTATGTCCTTCATTTTCTAAGGTTCTTATGGTTTGAGGTTTTACATTTAGGTCTCTGATCCATTTGGAGTTAATTTTTGTGTATGGGGATAGATAGGGGTCCTGTTTCAATCTTCTGCATGTGGTCAGCCAGTTTTCCCAGCACCATTTACTGAATAGGTTCTCCTCTCCCCAGTGGTAGTGGTGGAGGCTTTGTCGAAGATGAGTTGGTTGAGAAATTGAGGTTTTGCTTCTGGAATCTAAATTCTATTCCATTGGTCTATATGCCTGTTCCTGTACCAATACCAAGCTGTTTTGATGATTGTAGCTTTATAGTAAAGTTTGAAGTCTGGTAATGTGATACCACCTGCTTTTTTTTTGCTGAGGATCGTTCTGGCTATTCTTGGTCGTTTGTGTTTCCATAGGAATTCCTGTGTTGTTTTTTCTAGGTCTGAGAAGAATGTTGCTGGTAATTTGATGGGTATTGCATTAAATCTGTAGATTGCCTTAGGTAAGATGGACATCTTCACAATGTTGATTCTTCCAATCCATGAGCATAGGGTATTTTTCCACTTGTTTGCGTCATCGTTGATTTCTTTGAGCAGTGTTTTGTAGTTTTCATTGTAAAAGTCTTTCATGTTTCTGGTTAGGAAGATGCCAAGTTATTTCTTTTTTTTTTTTTTTTTGTAGCTATTGTGAATGAGATTGTGGTTTTTATTTGAGTTTCTGTTTGTTTATTATTGGTGTAAAGAAATGCAATTGTCTTTTGCACATTTATTTTATATCCTGAGACTTTGCCAAAGTCCTTTATCAGTGTAAGGAGGTTTTTGACAGATTCTCTTGGGTTTTCAAGGTACACGAGCATGTCATCTGCAAAGAGAGATAGTTTGACTTTCTCTTTTTCTATTTGAATACCCCTGATTGCCTTCTCTTCTCTGATTGCTCTAGCCAGGACTTCCAATACTATATTGAACAGGAGAGGTGAGAGTGGGCATCCTTGTCTTGTTCTTGTTTTCAGGGGAAATGGTTCCAGTTTTTGTCCATTTAGGAGTATGCTGGCTGTGGGTTTCTCGTAGATGGCTTTTACTATTTTGAGGTATGTTCCCCATATGCCTAGATGCTAGAGGGTTTTTATCAAGAAGGGGTGCTGAATTTTATCAAAAGCTTTTTCTGCATCTAATGATATAATCACGTGGTTTTTGTTTTGACATCTGTTGATGTATTTAATTACATTTATGGTTTTATGAATGTTGAACCAGTCTTGCATCCCAGGGATGAAGCCTACTTGATCATGATGGATGATTTTTGAGATGTGTTGTTGAATCCGATTCACTAGGATCTTGTTGAGAATTTTAGCATCTATGTTCATCAAAGATATTGGCCTGTAGTTCTCTTTCTTTGTTGGGTCTTTGCCTGGCTTGGGAATCAAATGATTTGGGGAGAGTTCCAGCTTTCTCAATTGCCTGGAATACCTTCAGTAGGATTGGTATAAGCTCCTCCTTAAATGTCTTGTAGAATTCTGCTGGAAAGCCATCTGGTCCAGGGCTTTTTTTGTAGGTAGTTTTCTTATTATGTGGTCAATTTCCTTGATTGTAATTGGTCTATTTCAGGCCTCAATTTCTTCTTGTTTCAACCTAGGCAGGTTGTGTGATGACAGAAAGTTCTCCATTTCCTTGAGGTTTTCAAGTTTGTTTCCATGCAAGTGTACGTAGTAGTCTCTAATGATCTTTTGTATTTCTTCAGGATCAGATGTGACTTCATCTTTTGTATTTCTGATTGTGTTTATTTGGGCTTTTTCTCTCTTTTCCTTGGTCAGTCTAGCTAGGGGACCATCGATCTTGTTTATTCTTTCGAAGAACCAGCTTTTTGTTTCATTGATTTTTTTGTATTATCATTTTGTCTTCTATGTCCTGGATTTGGGCTTTTATTTTCATGACCTGGATTCTTCTGCTGAAATTAGGGTTTTGTGGTCTTGCTTTTCCTGCTTCCTTAGGTGGCTTCTTAGGCTGCTAGTTTGTGATCCTTCCATTTTCTTCATGTGAGTTTGTAGGGATATAAATTCCCCTCTTACTACAGCTTTCATGGCATCCCAGAGATTTTGGTAAGATGTTTCTTCATTTTCATTTGTTTCCAGGTATCTATTAATCTCTGTTTTGATTTCATCATTGACACAGAAGTTGGTTAGCATCATGCTGTTTAGTGTCCATTTCTTTGTGGGTTTTGGGGGGACCTTGTTGGTGTTAATGCTCATTCTTATTCCACTGTGGTCCAAGAAGGTGCATGGTAAAATTTCAATCCTTTTAAATTTGCTTATGCTTGACTTATGGCCAAGTATGTGGTCAATCTTAGAGTACATTCCATGTGGTGATGAGTAGAATGTGTATTCTGTGGTCTTTGGATGGAGGGCTCTGTAGGTATCAATTAAATCCATTTGATCAAGAGTCACATTTAGGTTTTGGATCTCATTGCTGATTTTTGTCCTGATGATCTGTCGAGGGTTGTGAGTGGGATATTGAAGTCCCCAGCTATAATGGTATTGGAATCGATATCTTTTTTAGTTTACCTAGGAGCTGCTTTATGAAAGTCGGTGCTCCTATATTCAGTGCATATATGTTTAGTATGGATATTTCTTGTTGATGGATTGAACCCTTTATCATTATGTAGTGGCCTTCTGAATCTTTTTAAATTTTTGATAGCTTAAACGGTATTTTGTCTGAGATTAAGATTGTGACTCCTCCTTTCTTTTGTGTTCCATTCACCTGAAAATTTGTTTCCCATCCTCTTACTTTGAGTCGGAGAGTGTTCTTTCTAGTGAGGTGAGTCTCTTGAAGGGAATAGATTGTTCCCTAGTGATGTTTTATCCATTTTACCATTCTATGTCTTTTCAGTGGTGCATTTAGTCCATTCACATTCAAACTAATTACTGAAATGTGAGAGTTGATCCATATCATAATGTTCTTACAGAGTTGTTGTTCTTCCTGTTTGTGTGTTGTCTTTCTTTTGGTTTTAGAGTGGGATCATGTGTGTTTTTAATCTTTTGCCTGTACTCTTGTGAAGAATGTTGTTGTTCTTTTTTCCTTTTCTTTTGTGTTCAATACTTTCTTAAGTGTTTCTTGTAGTGGTGGTCTGGTGGCAGCATAGGTTCTTAGGGATTGGATATCTGGGAAAGTTTTCAATTCTCCCTCATTGATGAAGCTTAGCTTGGCTGGGTAGGTTATTCTCGGTTGACATTGTTTATCTTTTAGAACTTTGAAGATAGGGCTCCAACCTCTCCTAGCCTGGAGGGTTTCTGTAGATAAATATGCTGCTATTCTAATTGGTCTTCCCTGGTAGGTAGTCTGACCTTTTTCTCTTGCAGCCTTTAGGATTTTTTCTTTTATACCTACTTTGTTTAGGCGAATTATTATATGTCTGAAAGTCGGTCTTCTCATTTGTTGTCTTGCAGGGATTCTCTGAATCTCTTGTGTTTGAATTTTTTCATCCTTGATGAGATGAGGGAAGTTTTCTTGAATGATTTCATGAAATGCTTGTTCCAGTGTGGCCTCTGTTTCTCTCTCTGCCTCAGGAAGGCCAATTACTCTTAGGTTCGGTCCCTTGAAGTGGTCATTCTTCTCTTGAAGGTTTTGTTCTGTCTTTTTGAGCTTCTTTGCTATGCTTTTGACAGTTTGGGTTAGTTCTGTGTTTTGGTCTTCGAGCTCTGAGATTCTTTCTTCTGCTTGGCTAATTCTGCTTTCCATGCTTATTAGTTTGTTGTTTATTTCCATCACAGTATTCTTTACTACTGTTATTTCTGACACCAGCTCCTTTCTGTTTTCCTCTTGTCTCTACTCATTTTTTTAAATTCTCTCTATTAATGTCTTGATGTCTGGGTTTGTTGCATGTGACCACTCATTCTGGGGGCTCTTCATTGTTTGTGTTCCAGAATCTGTTTTCCCAGTGTCTGATCTCCCAGGGTTCTGTATGAGACCTATATTCTTCTTTTGGTTTGACTTCATTTGTGCAGTTTTTCTCCCTCATTACTTTTTCCTTCCCTCCATGTCACCGTCTTCTTTAATTCTGTTATTCAGGGGTTGTGGGGTTGTTTTTACTTCTGTTTGTTCAATCTCCTATTCTTCTTTATGTATGTCCTCTTACTTTCTTCAATTCTGAAGTTGCACTATAAGTTGTGGGTGGTCCTTTTTGCAGTTTTGAGATTTACTTAAGGGGGGAGCTATGATTCAGAATCTATCTGCAGGTCTTGGTATCTACCAACAGGTGTATGAATAACCTGAAATCCACTTCCCACTGCCTTAGAATCTGTCTGTGCAGTGGGGTTGTAGGTTTACTCCCTGAAATAAAATGTGGTTAACAGAGGGAAGAGGATAGAGCAGGCAGTGGGGGGGGAAGTGGGGGGTAGAGAGAGAGAGGAGTAAGGGCGAAAACAGACGAGTGTACCAACAAATGGAGAGAGAGGCAAAAATTGAAACATATTAAAACAATAGACCATGGCTACAAACTAACCAACTCCCATACAAAAAAAATAAAACATACAATGTTGCTAACATACAAGCTTACTAACCTCCTTATTGGTGTTCTATTCCTCTACACAAAGATATGGTTTACAGAGAAGAAAATAAAAAAAAGGGAGAAGAAGGAGAAAAAAGGGGGGGAACAAAACAGAAGGAATAGAGTCAAGTCATTAGACTAACAGAACCAATCAAGCACACTCTGAGACTTTTCGTTTAAGTCAAATGTGCTTTCAGCTCTGATTTCTAGTTGTCTTTTTAAGCTTGTAAGTTTGTTCACAGTTAGGATCAGTTGCCCCTGGCCTGATGTGAAGGGCTGTTCAGATCATCACTCAGTTCACCACTGCCCCGTTCACTACTCAGATCTGACCTGTGTCTGTCAGGCTTCCATTTTTCCCCTTTCAGTGTTGTTACCTTGAATCAACAGTAGGTGGTGCTATCCCTCGCTTCAGATGGTCTTTATCACAGCTGCTCGCCCACCCCTAATGGGAGTGAGATGTTGCCTGGAGGCACACAGGAGGACACCCACGGCCTGGCAGGACATTCAGTGGTAGTTGACCTCAGCGGATCTTGCTCGCAGGGCCTTCAAGGTCTGAAGTCGTGGATCGCCTCAGGCATGGGTTGTGCGATGTGTAATGGCTGCCTTGGCAGTGGCGGCTGTGTCTCACCACAGGCACTGACGGTCCAATGTGGAATGGCTATTTCCGCGGTGGTAGCAGCAGCAGCGGTGGTGGCGGCTGGCCTCAGGCACAGGTGGAGTGATGTGTAATGGCTGCCTCGGAGTTGGTGGCGGCGGCAGCGGCTCGCCTCAGGCACTGGCGGTGCAATGTGGAATGACTGCTGGCTGCAGAGGCAGCGGCAGCAGCAGCAGCAGCAGCAGCCACAGTAGCTGCCCAGACTGCGGTGATACCTCAGTGAGGTCTACGGCGGAGCTCCAAGTGAAGAGAAGGCTGCCAATGCTGGGATCTGCAACCTCCGGGGAGAGAACGAGAGGCTCTTTGTGATCTCCTTGGTGGAGAGTCTCACAGACCGAGCTGCCCCTTCGCTAACTTGCCGGAAGTTCTCCGTATGTTTTCATAGAGATATGAATTCCCCTCTTAGTGCTGATTTCATGGCATCCTAGAAGTTTTGGTAAGATGTTACTTCATTTTCATTTGTTTCCAGTATCTTTTAATTTCTGTGCAAATCACTCTATGAAAAAGATACCTACACATGCATGTTTATTGCAGCATTATCCACAATAGCACAAACATGGAACCAAATGTGTGTCCTATCAAATGAGGACTAGATTTTAAAATGTGGTACATATACATGATGGGATATTATGCAGCCTTAAAGGACAAAATTATGACCTATCCAGCAACTTGAATGTACTTAGAGTCTATAATACTGAGTTATGTATCACAGAAACAAAGAACTGAGTATCACGTGTTCGCACTCATAAACAGTCCTTGAACAAGTATTGTAATACTTTAATAAAAGGATTGGCAGTAGTGGGAAACTGCCAGGGGAGTGGGGGCAGGATTGGCAGTAGTGGGAAACTACTAGGGAAGGAGGAGCACACCTCATCAACAAGGGTACTTGCATAATTAACTTTTTTTCTTTTTAAAAAATTTTAATTACAATTCAAAGTTACAATTCAAAGTTAGGTATATCAAGAGTTCATTATGTTCGGGATTGGCAGGAGTGGGGAACTTCCAGAGGGGGCATACCTCATCAACAAGGATACCTGCATAGTGAACATTTGAATATCTAACCCTGAATTGTACCCCACATCATCAATTTTTTTTGAAAATTAAGTAAATAAATATTCCCCAAGTAGATACATAAACAAGCAAACACAAATAAATACCATGTATGAGGAAGGGCCTTCCATGTTTAAAAACAAAAACAAAAAACTTTCATTCAGAGAAAGCACATGTTGAGCCTCTGAATTGAAAAAAAAATGCAATTTAATATATGAGCCACAGGAGAAGAAGAATGTAGACCTGAGAACAAGAATATTAAATTATATTCTGCAGACTCCATTGTGGAAGCTCTGGTTTCCCCCACATGGCTCCAGTTTTATGAAACACAAGTAAACGTACATTTCTAAAATGAGCTGTTATATGCATTAGAACATACTAAAGCACAATATTTCACAATATTTGAATATACTTTTTCTTTTGAACACAAAGCAAGGAGCCTGGCAAAGAGTTGATATCACATTAGTATTTATTATATGACTATGCATCACATAGACAAATCAATGAATTGATGAAATGGTGGTGAACTATTTTATAACAGAAAAAAAGTATGGTGCATGGATCCTGGAGGGAGAAGTCATTGAAAAGCCTACAGACTAAGCATCAAATTGTTATGATTTGAGTTCTAGGCAGTGTTTATCATAGGAAAATAATTAGGGTATACTGATTTATAAAAAGACCAAAATCAGTGAGGAAAACCAAGAACTACACACATAACCTTAGATACCTTGCATATGTTTCTAAAAAGTTAATTTTCGTGCTCTAATACGCATATAAAATCTGTATTTTATTAAATCAAAAAATTTCTAAAGATGTTGCGTGAGACAAAAGTAAAAATTTTTTTTTTTTTTTGAGTTGGAGTCTCTCTTTGTCACCCAGACTGGAGTGCAGTGACCGCTCCCGGCCGCTGCAGCCTCGACTTGCTGGGCTCTGGGGATCCTTCCACCTCAGCCTTCCAAGTAGCCAGAACTACAGGCGCACACTACCACACCTGGCTAAATTTTGATTTATTGTAGAGATGAGGTCTCTCCAAGTTGCCCAGACGGATCTCGAACCCGCAGGCTCAAGCAATCCACTCACCTCAGCCTCCCAAAGCACTGGGATTATAGGTTGAGCCACTGAGCCTGGCAAAAGTAAAAATTAAATAACCCTCTGGAGTTTTAAAAAAAGGGAAGATAAATATAAAATCATGCAGAAAACTGTAAGAGGTATATTGAAATTAAAGGAAGAGATCATTGGCTAAAACACAGAAGTTTTGTCATTTGGTGTGCCATATTTTCTAAAAATTGTCAAAATAAATTATAAAAGATACAAACCCAGAGGAGGGGAAAAATCAGATTTGGAAAGTAACTTATATTTTCCTTAAGTTTTTTTTTAATGTCTCATAAGCCTCATAGGTAAAAGCAGTCAAGCATTCCTTCAACAGAGTATTCTGAGATTTGTTTCTGTCAGTGTGTAAAAAATGACACAAATATTAAGTGCCCCCTGTCCCTAGGGACATTATTAGGTACTCAGTGAAGCTTCGTTTTATCTTGCAGAAGGTTTATTGAATTAAAGGGATGTACAAAGTAATTCTAAAATAATTGAGCCAAATATAAATATAGCATGCATATTCAAATACAAAAAAAAAAAAATCCCAGTGGAAGAGTAATTATTCAGTGGATGGAAAGAAGTAGAAAAAAGTAATACTTCACTTTTCTCCACATGTGTAATTTGAAGATTAGTAACAAAAAATAACACCAAACATTGCCCTTATTCTAAATAGATAAAGATGAATATCAAATTTTTGGAAGACTCCCAGATAACCATCTGTGTTATTATAAAGGTTAAACTGTCATATCAGATTCATGAATATTCTCCAACTAAACTTTACTAATTATTCAAATAATGCACGCCAACAACAGATGCAAAGGAACCTTGTTTCTCTGGAGGAATCAAAAGTGTCTGAAGCAACTTCTTAGAATGCTCCTTTATCTCCCATTGAGACAGGTTGTAATTTCCTGTAACCAAAAGAGATTTTTAAGCTATTGGCCACAAAAATAAATAGATAAATACATTCTGGTTCTTAAATCTTTTATTTAAATAGGATTACACTTATATTACTGTCAACCATTCTCCAGTCGGCTTTGCCTCATAAATCCATAACTTCTAGGTTTGTATTAAGCAAATTATATAGATTAGATATAGCCCACTACAAACATTTTAAAGATGGGGACTCCCAGTATCTACCTGATAGTGAATTGCAATGAACATTTTTACAAGGATGTCTTGTTAAAAATCATTTGTATCCTCCATTGAAGTAGCAAGTAGTGAAAATTACAGACTTGCTGTTAAAACATTCTTTCCACCAAAGTTTCAATTGTATTGAAGCCAATTCAATAAATGTTTATAAAGTCAGTTAAAAAATGTGTCAAGTATCTGTGACTTTTGCTCTCCCTATTCTATACTTCAATGGAATTGCTAAGTATGTTAAGAAAAAGGTTATAACTCTGTTTTATCAAATTTCAACTTGTTCCTTTTTTCTGTTGAGTGAGCCTATGTTGACAAGTGATCACCTGTCAAAATGCCAACAAGAACTTTCGCATTTACAAATGAAATAACTTTTTTTCATCTTATTCTTTCCAACCTTGTTACTTAAAAAAAGTTTCTTGGTTTACTGAAGATTCATATACTTCACATGTGTCCTGGGACTAATTCATTCTCAATTCCAGATTTCTACTTTTAATATCTGTGCACTCTGTGTTTTCAGGGGATCTTCTTTCACTATTTTCTGTGTCATATAACCTTTCATTCCTATCCACTCCCAGCACACACTAGAACAAGAATTACAAGCTGTGGATCATGCCAACATTCCTGCTTCCTATATCACATCTGCATCATTTTCCCTGCAAAAATATTTAAAATTCAATAATATTGTTTTTTTCTATTTCCTGATCTCATTTTATAAAGCATGTCATTTCACTGACTTGGATATTTCCGATAATCTAAACATTGATTGGTTTCCAGTTCATTCTGCATTGTCTCCCAATACAGGGTAATAGAGAGAGCATAGGCTCCGGAAACAACTTCTTACTTCATATTACAGACTTCTACTTATTCATTGTGTGACCTTAAACCCTCAGAAAATGAGGCATTCAATAATTCAAGAACATTCCTCATCCTTTTTGGAAGCATTCAGTGGTTTGATGCTGCTCAACAGATTCTACTTTCTCCCTATTAAGACATTCTGTATTCCTTAATCAGCTATTCATGGCATGCCTGGAACATCTTTCTACCCTCAAGCTTCTTTCTATATACCACAAGCATCAACCATTTCTTTTTAATCGCCATTCCTGAAACACTCCTCATGAAAACCATCTAAGCTCTGCTTGTATTTGCTTATTTTCACAAAACAATTGCCTTGTGCTTTCCAAAAAGTTATTTTGCTATTATCTCAGTTATTTCCACTAAGAAAACCATATGCAATGTAATAAACATAGAACTTTGATTATGATAGATAGATAAGGAAAATTTTAATGATGAAAACATTAGCAATAAATTAATGCTTTTAAGTCAGGGATTCCCACCCCTGGACCATGAACCAAACTGATCCGCTGCCTGTTAGGAAGTTGGCCACACAACAGGAGGCAAGTGGTGGGCTAGCAGAGGGAGGTCCCCTCGGTCCGATCAGCAATGACATAAGATTCTCATAGGACCATGAACTCTATTGTGAACCGTGCATGTGAGAGATCAGGGTTGCATGCTTCTTATGAGACTCTAATGCCTGCTGATCCCAACACCCTGCTCTCCCTCGTCCCTGGCCCCTCCTCAACCCCCAATAGAAAAAATGTTTTCTATGAAACCTGTACCTGATGCCAAAAAAGTTGGGATCATTAATTTAAGGTTAGCAGAACAGATTAAAATAAACATTCATTTTAAAGCAAAAGTAATGAATTTAAGATTTTTTTTTCTATTGACATTTGCTCTGGTGTTTTTACAAACAAAAATAATTATTTTTATAATTGTCTGCAAGTGTACATTTTCTAACACTTTCAAATCAGTCACCTTTATATCGTGGAAATATATATTGGAATATCTACATAGTGACACTAGATCATTCTACCCAGATTTGTTGCTTTTAAATAAATATGCAAACTTTGTGAAAAGCAAGTATAGTCTCTCTATACTCACTCAGATTATTAAGGTCAAAACTCTTAAGAATTTTGTGCTCTGAGTACTAATAATAAAAATATAGCTCAAGCCGGGCACGGTGGCTCAGCCTGTAATCCCGCACCTTTGGGAGGCTGAGGTGAGTGGATTGCCTGAGCCTGCAGGTTCGAGACCCGCCTGGGCAACTTGGCTGAGACCTCATCTCTACAATAAATAAAAAAAAATTAGCCAGGCATGGTAGCAGGCACCTGTAGTTCCAGCTACTTGGAAGGCTGAGGCGGAAGGATCGCCGGAGCCCAGCAGGTTGAGGCTGCGGTGGCCGGGAGCGGCCACTGCACTCCAGTCTGGGTGACAGAGTGAGACTCCAACTCAAAAAAAAAAAAAAAATATATATATATATATATATATATATATATATCAATTATCTATTTTCTCCATTATAAACAATTAAACAATAGCTCATAAAATTAGAGGAAACTTCCTTTTCTTCAATTCTACTGACACTTGCAACTATTTTCCTAATTGTTTAAAATAGAGCATTTGCATTCTCTGATAGCAATAAAATAAAACCAAGGTATGTTAATAGTTTGAGAATAGATTTTTCAATTTTGAAAAGACACAGCATTTGCATATGAAATTCATACCAACAAATGCTGCTCACTTTTTAAAAACTAATGTCAAATTGATTATTGTGCGCAAAAGCATTAGTGGAGTTTATGCTGGATTTTCTCATTGTTCTTTATTTAGTGTCCTTACCTACAACAAGTTTTAATAATAATTTTCACTGCCTTCAACTAGAAATCTGTATTTGTTTACAAACAAAAATTTGAAACTAGTAAAAATGATATCCATGTTGAGATTATTAACATACCTTGTCATAAAATGAATCACCTAAAATTTAAAAATAAAATAGTCAACTTCTAATCCACAATCTGACAACTGCAGTGGTGCAGTGGAAACAAATTTTAACATGAAAATAAGTACATTTATGGTAAGTCAAAAAAGTATATATTATCAATAATTATATAGGTGTTTTATTACATAGATACATACTACACTATATAAATTTGCCTACATATCATTTATATGAAGAACAAATTTTATCTTAAAATGTGAATAAATATATGAGTGTATGTTTTTAAAAAATCAGTATGTTCCAGATATTATTTAATATTACATGTATTACCTTATTTTTATCTCATCTTATAATATAGAAACTAACTTTACCTCCATTTTACGAAGGAGGAAACTGAGAAAAAAATAAATTAAACAACTGGTTCTGTTTCCAACAAGAAGAAGAAGAATAAAAAAAGGAAATTCCCCATTTTAAACCTAGGCAAAGTAATCCCCAAACCTTTTATATATATGAATATAAAAGAGATGTACACATGAATAATATTTAGAGACATTCTGAGCAAGAAATACAAGTGATGTCATATATACTCTAAGCTAAATATTTTATTTTATACATGAAATGCTGATGGGAAGAATAACAAGTTACTGAGCTGCTTAATAGCAGTGATATAATTAGAAACCACTTATCCTTATCATGGACCAGTGATAGACTTTTTAAAAGATGATAATTACTTTTTTTATTACTTTAAAACTAAGCTTTAAATTAAGACAAGGAATGCTAGTTTTGGTCTATAGAAGTGTTGAAAAGTTATCTGAGCAACCCCAGTGTTCAGAAATGATTGACAGCCTTGCTTTGGGGTCTTCACTTCCATCATCCTTCATCCTTCTCAAGTTTCTCCTTTCATTAAAAAATCAAATAAAAATTTTATCTACAACTTTGGGTTTCCATTTGGTCGTCTTTGGTCTTTTAAAATATACTCATGATTTTTGGTAATTTACTGAAGGTTGATTGAGGTCAGTGTGCTTTTGTTCAGGATCAACAATTTCCTCTTGGAATGTGATTTCTCTTTGGACATATTCTACTATTGTAAGGTTCCCTGTGACCTTCGCACGGGCTCCCAGGCCGGGCAGTCCCTGAATGTTGAAATCATAATCAGAACCTTCTTCCTTTTACTTTACAAAGGCAAAAATTTTAATAACAAACTGAAAACCTTCAGAGACAAAATGAGAATTCTCAAAGACATGTTCTATTTTCTCTTCACGGTCCCTGGATGCTGATTCTTCACCCTCCCTCCAACCTCTTCGTCTGTACTAAACTTCTCTTGACCCTCAGAGTGGTCGGTTAAGATCATCTGTGTCCTCAGCTTATTCATGGCTGTTAGTACATCCCAGGATATCCTACCATCTCCATCTTGTGCTCCTTCTTTTTTGTCTTTCATGCATGCCACATCCTTTGGCCTGTGTTCTAACACGACTACTTCATTGCCATCAGTTACCACAGCATTGTTGAATTTTAGTCTGTTACTCAAGACCTTCTTTAACAGGGATTGAGGTGATGTGAGGTAATCCAGGCCACAGCAATAGCAGTCACAGACATTGGGCCAAGGCAATGACAGACAACGAAGTGACAGTCCAGGTTCCGGGTGAAAGTGGTGGTGAAAATCACTTTTTAACAGTATAATAATTAATTAAGCTTGAATATACATTACTGCAATTATTTTAGGTGTACATGAATATTTGTGGAAACCTGGAAAGCATTTGCGACCTTTTCCAAGCCCTTTACTACCTAGCTATACTCTTGCATAGATCTAAGCATTCTTTTTCACTCTCGTGGACAATTTATCAAACAAGAAAAGTCAATAGGAACAGATTGGAGACAGATATAATGTGGCCTAATAAATCTCTGCAACGTTCACATCCTTGAATTAAGACCAACATAGATTATTTGACCAACAATCATTTTAAGGGCTCAAAACTTGACAGGTAAATTATTATTTTGCTTCATAATGATTCTAAGTATTTGCATTGTGAGTATATGCATCTACCTTAAATTTTACTGTATTTACTAGACTGTAGTGGTTGCATCATCCATGGAAAAAGAGCTATGTAGGGACTGAGAAATACTTCATTTCGTAAATTACTTTGATTGCAATAATGATTTCATTTGTGCAACAAGATATTGAAAACTGCTGGTAAATATTGTTCATACATTAGTTGTGAGAGATGAAGAGTTTTATAAAAGATACTACAAATTTTAGTGATGAATTATAATGAACATTACTATCAGCATGCAGTCATCAAAGTGGACTGCTGTATTTTTAAAAAAATGAATAGGTTTTATCTCTACCCAACTAAGAGACAGAATGTAACTAAATTTTATGAAGCATATTATCGGTTTTCTATTGCTATGTAACAAATTAATGCAAATTTTGTTACTTAAAACAACATTCATTTGGTTATTTCACACTGTTCAGACTTCTGTTTAGGATCACAGAAACTGGACACTTTGAGGGAAGAATCCACTTCTAAACTCAATTAGGTTGTTAGGAAAATTCGTTCTTGTGGCATTAGGATTGAGATTCCTGTTTCCTTGAAGGCTGACATCTAGGACACATTCTCTCTTTCTAGAGGACCCCTGTGTTCCTTGTCGTGTGCCCGCATCTACCCTCATGGTTGTAAGGGTGCCCAAATCCCTCTCATATTTTGACTCTCGGACTTTCTCTTTTGCTACCAGCTAGAGCAACTTTTCTATTTTTGAAAGTTTGGGGTTTTTTTTTGCTTTTTTCCTATTTAAACATTCATTGACAGGTTAAGAATGGCTGTGGCTCACCCCTGGTATAATCTTTACACTTTCTGAGGTCAAAGAGGGAAGATCAGTTGAGACCAGAAGTTCGAGAACAGCCTGGGCAACATAAGGAGATCCTGTCTCTACAAAAATAAAAATAAAATCCACTGACTTGAGTCTTTAATTACATCTGCAAATTCCCTTTATGGCATTCCATAGATTCATACTTGCTTCAATAAATATGGCAAAATTAGGGGTTCTGACTACCATAAACATTTACTATTTGAAAGAATATAAAGTACATATCTCAACTCATCAATAAAGACTTTATCAAAGTAAATATTCTCTTTATTAGATGAAAAAAATGATATTTATCAGATGTAAATACACTTAGATTATTTCATTAAGATGAATTCACATTTAATCCCAGACAAGTCTGGTGGTAGAACTCCATACATTCTGAGACTTCCAACCAAATCAAAGCACAGACATTGGTGGGGGGGGCAGTATTTGAGAGGAAGTAGAACTGAAAGATTGCTACTAATCTAATCATCTATATTTAAAATGTTCAATTCTAATACATATTATTTTGTAATAAGAAAAGTACAGATACTCAAAAGCCTAAGATCACTTTTTTCATTTGTTTATCTCTTTCCATTGTATGACAGTTTTGTAACCTGATAGCTCTTGCTAGAATGCTTAAGCTGTGTTGCTAAATCTTTTACTTTCTTTCTTAATTGTGGTTCCTCTCCATGGATTTTCTGTTATACAGGACTAGTCTCAATTTACTGGCTTGTGGCATTTTCAAATTTCAAGCACCCAGTCATTTTTGAAGGATTAGAAGTTTAAGCTTCTTAATGTATTTCCTGAAGAAGCTTTACTTAGTGGGTAAGCTTTTCTTCTGGGGGGCCTATTTCAAATTGTATTTTTAATATATGACCTTTAGTTTCTTTTAATGTATATCATTGGCTTTTGATTTCCTTATATAAAATTTTAATACATGTCCTTTAAAATAATTTTTAAATATTTTAAAAAGAGCAAAATGATCACTTCAAAATATCCTGATAGTTGAACCTCTCTTCTTACTTATAACACATTTCAATAAATAAATTCATACAAATACATGAATCTACAGAGGCAAAGAAGATGGAAGAAAGAATAGTTAACCCTAATTATATCTCTCTATATTTAGTGCTTAATAGATTATATTGAATAATTTGGTCAAGGTTTTATCTTGCCTTTCATGTTATGGATTGTTCTTTTGTATATGTTTTTACTGTTATCTATACAATTTTCTTTATTTGATTATCATGTACCTTTATTGAGGTATTTTAAAAAGTACATTTCATAAAGTTTATCTTTGTAGCAGCAATTCTATGACTCAGTAAATTTATACTGTTGTGCTGCCATTATCAGAATTTAGTCTTAGAATATTTCTTTCACCTTAAAATATTCTGTAGGTTTTGCTTACAGTCAACCCCAGCTCTCACACTTGGTGCCAGAAACCTATTTCTTTTTTCTCCTTTTTTATTGGGGGGGTGGGGTATACTGTGTCCCCCAGGCTGGAGTGCAATGGGACGATCACAGCTCACCAAGCCTCAATGTCCTGGGCTCAAGCAATCCTTCTGTCTGCACCTCCTAAGTAGCTGGGACTACCAGTGTATGCCACCATCCAGTTAATTTTTTATCTTATTTTTTTGTAGAGACAAGGTTTGCTAAATTGCCCAGATTGGTCTCTAAATCCTGAGTTCAAATAATACTCTGGCTTCAGCCTCCCAATGTGCTGGGGTTACAGGCGTGAGCTACCATGCCCGGTCCAGATAACTATTGATCTAATATAATAATTTTTTTTTTTTGAGTTGGTGTCTCACTCTATCCCCCAGACTGGAGTGCAGTGGCTACTCCCGGCCACCACAACCTCAACCTGCTTGGCTCCGGCAATCCTTCCACCTCAGCCTTCCAAGTAGCCAGAATTACAGGCATGCGCTACCACGTCCAGCTGATTTTTTGATTTATTGTAGAGATGAGGTCTCGCTGCCCAGGCGGGTCTCGAACCCGCGGGCTCAGGCAATCCACTCACCTCAGCCTCCCAAAGGCGCGGGATTACAGGCTGAGCCACCGAGCCTGGCTAATATAATAATTTATATGTCTCTAATATATATTTATATTTAATATGCATCATATATATTATACATATATACATACCTTTTTGTACTTTGTAGAAATGTCATTTAAATAGAATAAATAGTACATATTCTTTTCATAAGAGTTTTTCACTTAGCATAATGTTTTTGAGACCTAGCCATGTTGTTAAATGCAATAGTAGTTTGTTTCTTTTTATTGCTGAGTAATATAAAATTGTATTAAATACAACATGCCTATATATGTCAATATACCAGTTAATGGCTATTTAGATGTTTCCAATTTGTGATTGCTATGAATAATGCTCCTGTAAATATTTGCTACAAGTCTTTTTTTTTTTTGAGTTGGATCTTATTCTGTCACCCAGACTGGAGTATAGTGACATTATCGTAATCAGCAAGGCCTCAACATCTTGGACTCAAGTAATCCATAATCCTTCTGCCTTAGCCTCCCAAGAAGCTGACATGTTACTCCAGGCATGTACCAACAGGCCTAGCTAATTTTTGGATTTTGGGGGGGGTAGAAAAAAGGTTTTGCTATGTTGCCTAGGCTTTTCTCGAACTCTTGGACTCAAACAATTCTCTTGCCTCAGCCTCCCAAAGTGCTGGGATTACACACAGAAGTCACTGTGCCAGGCCTTTGCTGCAAATCTTTGTGTGGATATAAGTTTTAGTTTTGCTTGGGTGGAATCCTGGATCCTATAAAAATAGATGTTAAACTGTTCAAGATATTATAAACTTTACTAAAGGTGCTATACCTTTTTACACCCTCATCAGCACTATATAAGAGTTTTGTTTTCTTCATATTCTCCCCTGTACTTGGCATTAACAGTGTTTTCTTTGTTAGCTCTTCAAAGCAGCAGAGAATGCTATCATATTTTGGTTTTGATTTGCATTTTGCTAATGTCTAACAATGTTGAAAATATTATTGTGTCTTTATTAGACTCTTGAATATTTATTTGATAAAATGTCTATACAAATCTTTGCCAATTTTCAATTTGATTTTTGTCTTATTATCCAGGTGGAATTAGCCTAATTACAGGGGTCTTTATCAGAGAGAGAAAGAAAGTCAGAGCCAGAGAAGAAAATTGGATGAAGGAAGCAGAGAGCTTAGTGATTCCATTGGTGGAAGGCAACAACATGCCAAAGAATGTAGGTTGCTTCTAAAAGTTATTTTCCCCATAACATAATTTCCCAAAAAGTGGCCACAGACCATTTGAATCAAAATCACCTGTAATTCTTACTTTAAAATTAACAAGGTCAATGGGTTTAGGGTAAGGAATTGGATTTTTTTTTTTTTTTTTTGTCAATGGGTTTAGGGTGAGGAATTGGATTTTTTTTTTCAAAGCACCCTACATGGTTTTCATGCACACTTAAGTTTGATACACTTCTACTGAAATCTCAGTCTTAATGCTCTGTATCCAACAGAGGACTCAACTTCCAGTCTTGTTAGTACCATTATACTGGTCAGAGAAACTAGCAACCCAGGAGTCAGATCTTGATTATTCTGCCTTATAAATCCTTCTTTTTCTTTCCTTTTTTTTTTTTTTTTCTTTGAGTTGAAGTCTCACTCCATCTCCCAAGCTGGAGTGCAGTGGCATACTCATGGCCACAATGCTAATGATATTATAATGAGGGTATAATGAAAGTAAAAGTGAGTCATGATCATAGTCATCTTAGGTCAACTTTGGCTATTGATGTGCAAGCTGGGGAAATGGGGGAGAAGAGGGAGTTCTCTAAACTAGTTCTTGCCTTGGTGGTCAGCTCATGACCTTGAGCAACCTGGGTAAAGGACTAGACTGTTGCAGTTGTGTTTGATAAAGGTCTAACTGTTGGGTGTGAATTTTCCTGCAGCTAGGCTGCTTGTTTGCAGGAATGGTTTCACAATGGTCGCTGAAGGTGTTAAGGAGTTTAGAACTTTTCCGACAGCCATGAACTTTTCCCTCGTCTAACCTGCCTATTCTATCTAACAAAGACTGTGATCCCTTTCATCCTATTATCTGCCCTCATTTGCCTAACAGACATGAGTCCCCAATGCATTAGATCAAGGTTCTAAAACTATGAAGCCTGGATCAGCATTACTTGCATCACCTGGAAATTATCCAATCCTCCAGTCCCATTCTGACTTGATAAATCAGAAATTCTGTGGCTGCAGCCCAGAAGTTCATGTTTCAAAAGTCTTGCAAGTGATTGTACTGTTTGCTCCCCTTTGAGAACTATTACTATGTAGAAAATTTTTGATGGCCAAACTACAAGAGAATTTCATTGAATTTTTGGATTTTAATTATTAAATTAAAACTCCAACTGCAGAATACTTATTACCTTAGAAGAGTACCTTCTCTTTCACTTTGACTTTCTAGTTTGACTTATCTTTCTCATCAGTAAATATAGAATGTTGAGTATTTTAAGAGAAAAAGAAACATTTGAACTATCTTTCCTCGACACTAGCTGGATCCTACTATTTAGAATGTAGACATTCAGCTTCATAGTTCATCCTGTTATAAAATATTACTCTCAACCAGAGTAGCAGATTTGATTTCATTTAACCTTTCAAGTCTCATTATATGTTGGGTACTTTTTTCCAAGGGCATTGATCATAAGTTTCCCAGTTGAGAATCTCTATGATGGCTTCTTGAATGAAATAGTCAGAAATGTGAATGCATACAAGATTTTATTTGCCCTGATCAGAGAGTAAGAGTTCATAAATAGGGAAGATGACAGAAGAGGCATTTTAATTTAATGTCCATTCAAAACTATGATTTCTAAATTTCATTTATAAATGAAACAAATAAGCAAGACATAATGATATACAATGCTGCATCATTTAGGGCTTTATATGTCTGTGAGTTTTAATAAGATGACCAAGGTTTTAAAAAGATAGAATTTTCTCTGTCACATAAGGACATCTGGAAGTAGGTAAGCTAGAGAAGTAGAGAGCACATCTTGTTTTAATTATTTGATTATACATATGCCTTCCACTTGGAGTTCCACAATCATTTTTGAGCTTCAATTATTAAATTCTTGGTTCAGTTAGAAGGAAGAGAAAGGGACACAAATTCACTCCTCTTCCTCTTGAAGACAAGGTTTACTCACCACTTCTAGTAAGGTTTTTTTGACCAGAACTTAACCACTTGGTTATATAACTGCAGAAGAATTCGAAAAATCTGGGCTACCCTCTACCAATATGCAGTCATTATGCCACACAAAAATTTCAAGAATTCTATAAGAAGGAAAGAAAAAAATATGTCAGACCATAATTGTAAGCTTTGACAGTAAGTGGGGTCTCTAAAGTATTTACTACTTATATTTTCTCCTTTATTGCCATTTGATTTATTTAAATGAAGAATATGATTATTTGCAATATGCAAAGACATCAAAACACTGGTCACACACTTTTATCTACCCTTATTGTATTATTTAGCTTTCAGTTCAGGACAGCATCCTTCTATTACTTATTTTTAATATGTAACATAAATGTGGTTATTAAACTCCAAGAGTAAATTGGTTTCCATTTCAACCTGCATTGCTAACTCAGTCAGATAAAATGTTTCTAAAACACCAATTATATCCTGAATGAAGTAGTTACTTCCCAGTGGTTCTAGTAAGTTATCTTCATAAAAATCAAGAAGGTTTGCATTCTTTGAATTAGAATTACTCCTTCAGCCTGTGTGCTCAAGAACTCCTAAGGCAATCATCTTCAAAGTCTTTTCTCTGCTGGGTGATTGTCTGCACAGCATTTCATAGAACCTATGCTCATTTATTCTACGCAAACCTAACGAAGTTTTTTCTGCAATTACCAGGCAGATAGCCTGAAGTCAGGCAGTAGTTTTCTATTTTAAACCTACTGGAATGTAAATTTTCACTTAACAACACATCAAATAGCTGTAACTTAATCTAAAACTAACTATTCTATAACCAAAGAAGGAATACAAGTCACCTTTAAAAATAATTGGCGGAACATAGCTTGCATTTCTAATAACATGGAAATAATGATCACAATATTATATTAAATAAAACAACCACGATAAAATTTAAATCTCTCTTAATTTTCTGGGCCCTTGTTAGAACAATTTAGAATCTTTGACCGATTTCTTTATAAAGCCACATGCAGTAAATCACGAAGAAAATGATTTTCAATCAAGTGCTGTTTTATGTTTTTCTTAATACAAAACTATAAAGGTCAACATTTTATATTATATTTAAAATGATAAATACAACTTTGACACAAAAGTTGTATTAACTTTTACTTAACTTAAAAAGATTTACCTAGTTAAAAACACACAAGTTCAATTCATTTATTAAGTTGACATAAATTAAAAGACTAGTCCTGAGGTGTCAGGAAAATGGCATCTGAGCCAGTCAGACAATGCAAGTCCTGGTGTGAGTCAGTGTATGGAAATTTGGTGTACGTGCTGATGAATGAGTGGGCATGTGAATGGCTGACTGAGTGAGGGCTAGGAAGATAGTGGCCAGGGCTCTTCTGGTGCAGCAACTGGTGCTGCAGCTGCTCAATTTTGACCCTAGCAACTCATGGGATGCAGAAGCCAAGCATCACTTTTTTTTTAACCAACAAAACCTTTACTGCAAAGAAAATGCTGGGAGAGATTAGGTGGGGGCTTGTGAGCAAGTGGTCAGGGCCTCCCTGTTGAAGCAGCTGGGGTTGCAGTTCCTCTGCTTGGTCCCCAGCACTTCCCAGGTCAGAGAAGTCAAGCACCATTTTTTTTTTGAGTTGGAGTCTCACTCTGTCACCCACAATGGAGTGCAGTAGCCACTCCTGGTCACTGCAGCCTTGACCTGCTGGGCTTCAGTGATCCTTCCACCTCAGCCTTCCAAGTAGCTGGAACTATGGGCATGCACTACCATGCCTGGCTAAATTTTGATTTATTGTAGAGATGAGGTCTCGCCAAGTTGCCCGGGTGGGTCTCGGACCCACAAGCTCAGGCAATCCACTCACTTGGGCCTCCCAAAGTGCGGGGATTACAGGCTGAGCCACCAAACCCAGCCTCATTTTTTTTTTTTTAAATGAACAAAAGTTTTCCTGCAAGGAAGTGGTAGGGAGAGACAATTGGCTCCAGGCTCTGCCTCAACACTACAGCAGGAAAGACTGCCCACTCCAGGCTTTGCGTCATCACTGAAACTCCTGTCAGACACTGGCAGTGAGGGCTGTGGAGGAAACCCAGAAGCAGAATCCCACCAAAGAAGATGAAAGAGGCACCCCATTACCATCTTGAAAATGGAGCAGCAAGCTGCTCTGACTTAATCACTAAGGAGGAGCAGACCTGATCTCTGTGACTGGCAGACCAACTACTCAGGGGTTGATCATGACCCAGAGGGAATATCTTGAAGGCACAAACTTCAAAAAGACCTTAAGAATACTGAGTCTCAGGTGCCCCACCCCTTGCTCTGATCTAGTTGTGAGACAAAGGGACTTGCCAGAAAAGTACAAGAAGGAACTCGAAAGAAATCAGTGAACAAATCTAGAACACAGATCAGGGAAGAATAGAGGGTTGTGCAAACATCAAAAGGGAAAGCCTCTCCCACTGACACTGAATACTGGAACTAAAGAGAAAAGCAAGATATCTGTCACAAAAGAGAAAAACCAATGGAGGACAACAGGTAATTTCAAGTTTAACAAAGAGAAAACTCCTGAAAACAGACTTCAGAATGTAAACAATGGAAGTCACTAATGACTCGCTCCAGAATACAACAGAGATTAGGGAATGGATGGAAAGAATGAATAAGATTCAAGAAAGACAAGATGCAACACTAAAATAACTTGTAACAGAGATTTTGGACTTAAAGAATTTAATCCAGGAGATAAATAACAAGATGACAAGCATGGAAAGCAGAATTAATCTAGCAGAAGAAAGAATCTCAGATTTGAAGACCAGAACATCAAATTAACCCAATCTGAAAAAAAGCACATAAAGAAAACTCAGAAAGAAAGAACAAAGCCTACCAGAGAAGTGTGATTATACCAAGAAGCTGAACCTATGCCTGATTGGTATCCCTGAAGAAGAAAGGGAAAGGGAGAACACCTTGAAGAGAAATTCCAGGATGTAATCCAAGAAAATTTTCCACATCTTAGATGTGACCAACCACAATAGATACAGAGAACCTCCACAAGACATCAAATGAGAAGACCAAGCCCTAGACACATAGTAATTTACCTACACAAAGTAGGCACAAAAGAAAAATCCTAAAAGCAGCAAGAGAGAAAGGTCAGACTACCTACTGGGGAAAACTAATCAAAATAGCAACAGACATATCGGCAGAAACATTACAAGCAAGAAGGAACTGCAGTCCAAAATTCAATGTCCTCAAAGATAAAAAATTTCAACCAAGAATTTCCCACCAAGCCAAGCCTAGATTCATATGTGATGGAGAATTAAAATCCTTCCTAGATATCCAATCCCTAAGAGAATATGCAGGTTCCAGACCAGCTCTACAGGAGACACTAAAAAAAGTATTAAGCACTGAAGAAAGAAAAAAAGAATGACCACACACTTCCCTAAGAGACCAGCAGAACACAGAATCAACAGAGAATACATAGCAAAAACAAACTTGAAAACACACACATACATTAACCCTAAAGCCAAAAGAAAACAAGCAAAGAAAAACCTAATAAGAACCTCATGACAGGGATAAACAATCATACTTCAATAATCAGCTTGATTGTGAATGGACTAAATGCACCACTGAAAAGACATAGAATGGAAAACTGGATAAGAAATTATTACTCAATTATTTGCTGCATCCAAGAAACTAATCTCCCCACAAGGCATGCCCACAGACTCAAAGTTAAAGGATGGAAAACAAGTTTCCAGGCAAATGGATCACAAAAGAAGGTAGGAGTCATGATCTTAACATCAGACAAAACAACCTTTAAGCTATCAAAAATTTAAAAAGATAAAAATGACACTACATAAAGATAAAAGGTCCAATTTATCAACAAGTAGTATCCAGCCAACATATATATGCACCCAACACAGGAGTACCAGCATTTATAAAACTACTAAGTAAAATAATAAGATATTGCCTCTAATACTATTATAGCAGGGGAATTGAATACCCCACTAACAGCCCTAGATTGATCATCAAGGCAAAAAATTAACAAGGAGATCCAGAACCTAAACTTGACATACAACCAAATAGACTTAATAGATACCTACAGATAATTCCACCCAGCAACCAGATCGATCACATCCTTGGCCATAAATCAAGCATAAACAAATTCCATAAGGTTGAAATATTGTCATGCACCTTCTCAGACCATAGTGGAATTAAAAAAAAGAAAAATCAACACCAACACAATTTCCCCAAAGCCCACAAAGACATAAACATTAAATACCATGATGCTAAACAACTACTGGGTCAACCCTGAAATCAAAGCAGAAATGAAAATATTCCTGGAAACAAATGAAAATAAAGAAACATCCTATCAAAATGTCTGAGATGCCATGAAAATATTTCTAAGAGGGAAATTTACATCATTATGAGCACATATCAAGAAAATGGAAAGATCACAAGTGGAGAGCCTAACAAGTCACTTAAGGGAGGTAGGAAGAGAAGACCACAAAAACCCTAACATTAGCAGAAGAATCCAAATCACCAGAATAAGAGATCAAATATGGGATATCAAAGATAAAATCATAGAAAACATCAACAAAACTAAGAGCTGGTTCTTTGAAAGAATTAACAAGATTGATGAACTGCCTAACCAGAATGATGAAAGAGAGAAAAAGCCCAAATAAACACAATCAGAAACACAAAAAATCAAATCACAACTGACCCCAAAGAAATACAAAAGATTATCACAGATTATTATATACACCTATATGGAAACAAACTTGATAACCTAAATTAAATAGAGGACTTTCTGACATCACACAACCTCACCAGGTTGAAACAAGAAGACATTGAGACACTAAATAGACCAATAACAACCCAGGAAATTGATTCTGTCCTATGGAAACTACCTATAAAAAAGCTCCCTGGACTGGATGGTTTTCTAGCAGAATTATGTAAAACGTACAAGGAGGAGCTGATACCAATCCTATTGAAAGTATTCCAGGCAATTGAGAAAGATGGAATTCTGCTGAAATCATTCTATGAAGCTAATATCACACTGATACACAAACTGGGTAAAGATACAGCAAAATGAACTACAGGCCAATATCCCTTGTGAACATAGATGCAAAAATTCTCAACAAGATTCTAGAAAATTGGTTCCAAAAAAAAAATCTTAAAATCATCCACCTGACCAAGTAGACTTTATTCAAGGATGCAGGACTTGTTCAATATTTTCAAGACCATAAATGTAATTAAATACATCAATAGACATAAACAAGAACCACATGGTTATATCATTAGATGCAGAAAAATCCTTTATAAAATTCAGCATCCCTTCTTGATAAAAACCCTCAATCACCTAGGTATAGAGGGAGCATACCTCAAAATAGTAAGTGCCATCTATGATAAACCCACAGTTAAATGGACAGAAACTGAAAACATTTCCCCTGAAAACCAGAGCAAGAGAGGGCTGCCCATTCTTACCTCCCTTGTTCAACATTGTGTTTGAAGTCCTAGCTAGGGCAATTAGACAAAAGCATGAAATCAGGGGCATCCAAATAGAAAGAGAGGAAATCAAGTGTCCCCCCGTTTGCTGATGATATGATTCTATACCTTGAAAATCCAAAAGAATCTGTTCAAAAACCTGCTTGCACTGATAAAGGACTTTGGCAAATCTAGGTGCTGGAGACCAGCTCCAGGAGAGAGTCAGGGCCTGAATGGGGAGAATCAGGAACGGCGGAGAAGAATGATAGGAGTCACCTTCGTGGGTAGAGTTCAGGACTCTGCCAATTTTTATTCAATTCTTACATGCTTATATAGTTTTTTTTTTTTACTGACCCCTGTACCCATAAAAATGCAACACATGTTACACATTAAATGCTTACATCATGTTTTTCTTTTTGTTTATGGAGAAGTTGACCTTTACAAGTATCATTTTGTTCCTTCCTGCTACTAGTGGTGCTATTTACATCTGGATCAACAGACAAGAACCAAACAACAGCTGCCAAAACTTTTTAACTATGCCCTCTAACTTCTAAATTTTTTATTTTTGCTAATCTATCTCCTTTCTATAATGCAACTTAGCAGCACTATATTGACTTATTCTTAAATTTTATATAATTCGTTTATCTTTACTTTTTATATTTACTATTCTCTATTACAAATTTATATTTACTAAATTTTACCTTTATTCTACCTTATTAATCTTTAACTATTTTACCTAATTTCTTATAACATGCTGTAATTCAAAAACCGAAATCTAATCTTATAATTATATATACTTCTACATCTATTTATACTATTAATATATATTTAACATTATTTTACCTATTTCTAATTTTATTTACTCTATTCTTTTAATCTAATTACCTAAATCTTATTCAAATCTTAAACTAATTTATTATCTTATTTCTATTCTTTCTTTAATTATTCTGTAATCTCTCTAAAATCTAAAATCATGTCTGTGGCTTGTTTTTCTCAAATGCCGTTCAAAAACATTCTCTTATGTCTCAAGGGAATATTTTGCTGTTTTTCCTACATTAAGTTTCTATACATAGTTTCACTGTTTTCTTAACATTCTTGCACACCCTGATTAATGTGTTATTTGTTACAAGGGAAGTGTTTTTTAGGCCTATGCATGCATTCCTTTAAGACTAAAGGGGCCCGTCAATAGGATCCATGGGGCTCTGCCTCCATCATGGCCACTTCCCACTGGGGCTCTACTCCCAGTCAGCGTTTTTCCCATTTTCGGGTAGCCTCCATTTTGTCTCTTTAGGGGTTACAGCTTCCAGAAACTAGGGGTACAAGATAAATGTGCAAAAGATAGTTGCATTCTTATACACCAACAATAAGGTGACGGAGAACCAAATAAAAAGCACAATCCCATTCACAATAGCCACAAAACAATGAAGTACCTCAGCATCTTCTTAACAAGAGAAGTGAAAGACCTTTACAATGAGACCTGCAAAACACTGTTCAAAGAAATCCAAGAAGACACAAATGGAAAAATATTCCATGCTCCTTGATAGTAAGAATCAGCATTGTTAAGCTGTCCATCCTACCAAAGGCAACCTACAGATTCAACGCAATACCCATTAAATTACGAACATCATATGCTCAGACCCGGAAATGACCATACAGAAATTCATATGGAATATAAACAATCAAGAACAGACAAAATAATCCTTAGCAAAAGAAACAGAGCAGGAGGTATCATACTTCCTGTCTTCAAACTTTATTATTAGGCTACAATAATCAGAACAGTTTGGTATTGGTACAAGAACAGGCATATAGACTAGTGGAACAAGATAGTGGAACTGGAAGCAAAGCATTCATTAATCACCCAACTCATCTTTGACGAAGCCTCCAACAACAACCACTAGGGAAAGGAGAACCTATTTAGTAGTAAATTGTGCCAGGAAAACTGGCTAATTACATGCAGAAGATTGAAACAGTACCACTACCTATCACTATACACAAAAATTGACTCTAAATGGATCAAAGACCTAAATGTAAAACCTCAAACTATAAGAATCTTGGAAAATGCAAGAGACACCATTATGGAAATTGGAACTGGCAACCAATTCCTGATTAAACCCTAAGTGCCAATACCATAAGAAATAAGATAGATAAGTAAGAACTCATCAGGCTGACAAGTTTTCTGCAAAGCAAATGAAACCATCAAGAGAGCAGGGAGACAACCCACAGAATAGGAAAAAAAAAAAATTTGTATATCTGACAAAGGCCTAACATCTAGGATCTATTAGGAACTCAAATGCGTCTAAAAGAAAAAAAAAAACAAACAGCCCCATTAGAAAGTAGGCAAAGGGCATTAAAAGACACTTGTCATAAGAATATGTATGGACAGCCAACAGACACAAGAAAAAGTGGTCAGCCTTACTAAACAGAAGAAATGCAAATCAAAACCACACTGAGATACGAACTAACCCCAATAAAAATGGCCATCATTAATAAAACAAACAACAACAGATGCTGGGGAGGATATGGAGAAAAAGGAATGGTTCTATATACTGCTTGTGGGAATGCAAACTAGTGTAACCTCAATGGAAGACAGTGTGGCAATTTCTGAAAGATCTAGAAATTGACCTTCCATGTGACTCAGCAGTCCTCCTATTGGGATATACCCAGAGGAACTCAAATCATTCTACAAAGAAGATATTTTCATACGCATATTTGTTGCAGCTCTATTTACAATAGCAAAAACATGGAATCAACCATGCTGCCCATCGAAGCTGGACTGGATAAAATAACTGTGGTCCATATACATAATGGAATATTATGCAGCCATAAAGGAGGATAAACACATGAACTTCACTGCGACTTGGATGGATTTAGAGTTTATCACACTCAGCGATCTATCACAGAAACAAAGAACAGAATACATGTTCTCACTCCCATCCAGGTTATAGGACAATCACAGGATAGAGATGTGGTATAGGGCAATCAGTGAGAAAGACAGAAGAGGAGAGCAGGGGTGGAAAACAATAAAATCGGAAGGAACTAAGAATATTATAGGAGAAAAGAATTGGAAACAATGACAAAGCAAACAACGAAACAAACTAAACCAAAAAGAGGGCAGACAGGGAGATATCTGAGGTGAATTCTGTATAACCTAATGGAAAATAACAATTTTGTATTCTCTTCTGGAAACTTACAGTCAGTCTCATATAATGATAAGGCTTCTGGTAATGCCAATAACTAAGTATTCTCTTAAATGTTATAACTTTATCAAGGAATTAAGGAAAAGTATCTTAATATATGAGAATACTGAACTATGGCACAGTATCCAATTGCGCTAAAATTGAAGCGTCTGAATTTCTACAAGTCAGCTAACTCCACAGAAAATGGTGTTAAGGATGTTGATTATAGTCTTAATAATTATAGTTCTTAGATTACATTTGCAAATACTGTCCTGCAGCCAATAGAAAAAACATAAGTGTCAGGAATTGATGATACAACCAGAAAGTTGGGAATGTGCTTTTCAATGTAATTTTAGCATGATGATCTCTATAAGAAATTTCTTGCACAATGTATTGTAGGAAGGAATGTATGAAGGATTGTGCAATACTGGATCACTTGATTGGTCACGTAATTGTTTCTGGAAAGATGTGGTCTCTATCACTATCCAGGCTGCCTCATGCAGTGAGGAATACCCAAAGAAAAGGACAAATAAAGTCCAACCAATAATAAAAGAGTCAACCTTGGGTCAAACACTTCCAGATATCATACAATCAGGATTTTTGTGGTGGAAAACTAATACCTTTTGGGAAACAGTGGACTAAAATTAGGCTAGAGAATGTTAAATCTCTATCTAGGAAACCAAGAAAAGCAAGTATATTATAAAAAGGTTTGGGCTATGTGCTTGAAGAAAAAATTCCAAAAGAGGGTAATGGAGTGGAAGGAACCAGGTGCAAGTCAAATTATGTAAGTTCTAATGAAATTGGGGGAGAGAGGAAAATTCATAATTGTTCGCTAAAATAAATTATAGTGAAGAGGAAGCTGGATAATGATAGATGAAAGTAGAAAAGACAATGACAATCAGGAAACTTTCAGTCTATAAAAGTGGTCTGAAAGTACCAAATTTAGCATACTAGTGGTTCCCTGTCATAGTCCTGGAAGTTACAGAAAAAGCTGTACTTTGGAAAATGGTAAATGTTATTACAGTGTGTTTGGACACCATTGGACTGATGAGGAAAGTCAATTACCTGAAACAAACTATCCTCTGCCAGATCTCAGATCATTATCATCTAGACTAAGGCTAGGTAGGGAACAAAATGGAGTCAAACTCATTATTTGTGCTTTATGCTAATCAATCAGTTTCAGCAGAGCTTAGAAGTACTAGTAAGTAGCTTTCATGTATCTATAACAAAAGGTAGAGGTAATCCTCAATGTTATTTTCATGCAGTTGTTGCTATCTTTCTTCAACCCTGTCTCCTTGATCTTGATTTCCACTCTGCCTTGGTCACTTATTCATATTATCTAGACTCATGGTTACCAATAACAACAATGACAACACAATCTCATTTTCAAGTATCTCCCTCTCTCACTACATATGTTTTAATGAAAAGTCACATAATATGTGCAGGTAGAAAGTAGAAATCATAGCAAATCTTTTTTTTTTTTTTTCCTTTTTGAGTTGGAGTCTCACTCTGTCACCCAGACTGGAGTGCAGTGGCCGCTCCCGGCCACCACAGCCTTGACCTGCTGGGCTCCGGCAATCCTTCCACCTCAGCCTTCCAAGTAGCTGGAAATACAGGCACACGCTACCACGCCCGGCTGATTTTTTTGATTTATTGTAGAGATGAGGTCTTGCTGCCCAGGCGGGTCTCGAACCCGCGGGCTCAGGCAATTCACTCACCTCAGCCTCACAAAGTGCAGGATTACAGGCTGCGCCACTAAGCCCAGCCATAGCAAATTTTGAAACAAAGCAAATCATAACATAAGAATGAATGCCAAGCAGTTCTCATACAGCCTATCTTAAGCACAGGCATTTCTGGATCATGCAATGTCTTCGTTAATAGTCTTATTTTTAGTCCCATATTTAATGGCAAGAGTCACAAGGAAGTCTGTAATAAAATAAACCCATTAAAGATAAGATCATATGCTAAAATATGTTGTCACCTATCAGTCCTATAAACTTTAAGGATAGAATTTAGGGTATCTAGTAAAAAAGATAAGAAAACTTCTTCAGCATTTTTTCTTATTAGAATTTGTAGTTAATTAGTCAGTGATGAATCCACACTGGTAATTAGATTTCAACCACAGTTCTCGATCCATTGTAAATATGCAACATATTCTGAAGTAAATGAATAGGGAATGATTTTTCTTTAGTTTTATTGGGATATATTCTACATGCCATAGAACTATTACTCGTTTTAAATACATAATTAAATAAGTTAATTCAGAGCAAAACTCTAACTTTCCTCAATTCTGTGAAAACTGGTAGAGAAGAGAAAGTTTCAAAAGAAAAGTTTGAAGCTAGCAGAAGTTGTTTCATGAGGTTTAAGGAAAGAAACCATCTCTATTATATTCTCTATTATATAAATTACAAGGTGAAGCTGCAAATACTGATTCAAAAGCTTGAACAAATCATCCATGATATCTAGATAACAGTGCTGATGATGGTGGCTACACTAAACAACAGATTTTCAATGTATACAGAAGCCTTCAATCGGAAAAAGATGCCAATAAGTGTGTTCATAGCTACAGAGAAGAAGTCCATGCCTGGCTTCAAAACTTCAAAGGACAGGCTGATGTCTTGCCAGGAGCTAATATAGCTGGTGACTTGAAGTTGAAGGCAATACTCAAATGAGCATTCTGAAAATTCTGGGGCTCTTAAAAATTATACTAAGACTATCCTCCCTGTACTCTATAAGTGAAACAACAAAACATGATTGTCCACAGCATCTGGTTTACATATTTAAAGAATATTTTAAGAGCACTTTGAGATTTCTCAGAAAAGCAAATCCTTTCAAAATATTTCCATTCATTGACAATGTATCTAGTCATCCAAAAACTCTGATGATATGCAAGGAAATTAGTGGTTTTATGCCTAATAACACAACATCTATTCTGCAGCCCATGAATCAAGAAGAAATTTTGACTTTCAAGTTTTACCATTTAAGAAATAAGTCTTATACGGTGGTTATAAATAGAAATTCCTCTGAAGTATCTGGGCAAAATGAGTTACAAACCTTCTAGAAAGTACCCACCACTCTACATGCCATTCAAAATATGTGATTCATGGGAAGTCAAAATATCTAATGGGTGTTTGGAAGTGGTAGCTCCCAACTGTCATGAACTGAGGAACTTAATGCATCAATGGAGTAAATAACTACAAATGTGGTAGAAATATCAAGAGAACTAAGCTTAGAAGTGGATTCTGAAGATGGGGTTGAATTTTATGATAAAATTTGAGTAGATAAAAAGTACATTCTTACTCATAGGTAGGGAAAGTGGTTTCTTGAGATGAAATATACTCCTGGTGAAGATGCTGTGAACATTGCTGAAAATGACAACAAAGGTTTTTAATATTACCTATACTTAGTCAATAAAGCGATAGTAGAGTTTTAAATAATAGATTCCAATTTTGTTAGAAGTCCTATCATGGGTGAAATGCTAATAAAAGGATCACATACTATAGAGAAATCTTTCATGGAATGACTTGTCAATAGATGTGGGAAATTTCAGAAATTTCCACAGCCAACCCAACTTTCAGCAACAAACACCATGATCAAACATCAGTCATTAAGACCAAAGAAAGATGCTCCACCACCCAAGATTATGATGACTCACTGAAGACTCAGGTAATCATCAGCAATTTTTTAGCAATAAGTTATTTTTAATTATGATATATATATTTTAGATATAACGTTATTGCATACCAAATGGACTACAGGATCATGTAAAAATAGTTTTATATATACAGGAAAACCAAAGCATTTTTGAAACTCACTGTACTGCAATATTTACTTTAGCGTTGTGCTCTGAAATTGAACCCACAATATCTCAGAGGTATTCCTATGTTTAGATTTGTATATGTGAGTGTGTTTGTTCATGCATGTGTCTATCTTCTAAGAAAAGATTAATAAGTAAACTATTTGTACATCAACGATAATTAAGGATATGTAGAGGGTAGGATTTGGTTTATTCATTCTCTAAAGTTTGAAAATGGGTATATGCATATCTGTTTATTATAAAGTCAAAATTAATCTGAAGCTTAATATTTCTTTCTTTGGAATTCACTCTGGAATTTAAAACTGCAGTTTCCTAAGTTACAAAAAGTGTGACTCAGTGAAACAACACTAAGAAAATAATCCAAAAAATCCACAACTGTGTGTATTTTATAAATTTTCAATTTTTGTAGTAATATGGCCATTTTCATAAGAATAATGTCAATGATACAAGATTATAAAAATAATTTTCAAATTAATTTTATAGTGCCATTTAATTTTTATTTGAAATTTGAAATTTTTATTGGAATAAATCCTGGATTATTGCACTTCACCATTTTGGGAGTATAACAAATTAATTTATTTTTATTAATATAGTGATGTTATAGACATAGTTTTTCATACACTCAGGCCTATTGGGATCTATTTATTTTCTCAGGATACTATTTGTATTACATGTTTTTAAAAAGCTTGAATTCAATTTCTTATCTTGATTCAGAAAATCTATGTTTAAACTTTTTTTACTGTATGTGTGTCATCGATCAAAGAATAACTCAGAATTATCATTAAATATATATTTACATGTGTGTGTGTGGTGTGTGTGTGTGTGTGTGTGTGTGTGTGTGTGTGTGTGTGTTTCTCTGTTCTTTGTTACCACTGCTTAAGTAGGGATGGCAAAGACTGAATTTTATATATGGTCTACTATTCTCTTTTCTCTTTTATTTACTTTCTGCTCAGCATCCTTAAGAACCATTTTTACAATTAAAAAATAACTAAAATCGTTCTAAAATTATCTTATTAATAATTATAGAAAGGTCTTCAAAATTTTAATAAAGTGAATTAATTATATTAATTTCTAAAACATATGTTAAGAATTAAAGTGTTACATATTTTCTCAGGTATTTCATTACCATCTGGTAGTTCTAGATTTGATAGAAGTACTAACATGACATCAGGCTGTATTTACAGATGTGATTTATTACAACAAAGTTTACAGTACAGGACCTTCAGGAATACTATATACATATGTGAAAGACAGAGTTCAAATGCAGAATTTCTTGATTTCTTGTCCCCACTCAGTGGGGACTGCAATAAAATGTCTTCCTCTCAAGCATCAAAGTGCAGAATAATGTGTGACAAGATCCTAACTAGAGAAAGCCTGCTTGAATTTGGAATCTAAATGTACTCAGAATTATTAAATAGTACATAAATTATATAATAATTTATATGACTCTTAGGAAGTAAGTGGAAATACTTCAGAGCATTTTGTATGAAGTTGATTTTTAAATTAATCAACAATGGGTGCTAGTATTTTCTTTACAAAAATGGCACGTGAAAGTTAAACATCTCCAAAACAAAGTGAATAATCTTGGGCTAGGTAGAATAATCAGGCTAGGTAGAAATATTTACATTTGTTCTGTTCCTTATATTTATTTTTCTTGAGTGAATCAGTGCATTGAAAATATATTACTCCTTTTCACTGTAGCTCTTAGTTGCCTTTTAAAAACCGGTTTTATTGTATTTTATCTCAAAGGTACTGCTGTCTAATACACCTTCCTTTAATAATAAAAATGGTCTTTGTTTATTCAATAATCTAGGCATACATGACTGTTGAGCATGTGGAATGTGACTGGCGTGATGGAAGCAAACTAAATTCTTAATTTGATTCATTTTTTATTGATATTAATTCTAATAGCCTTACACATCTAGTGGCGAACATACGGGCAGTAAAGGTCTAAAGTAATAAGTATAGAAACTCTCTTGAGAGCTACTTTATCTAAGAATCTATGGCACAGCTATCAAAGCCTGCCCGTGCACCCTTGGCATTTGTTCCTGTACTTTCTGAGTAATCTTGGCCCACATGTAGGCTAGAAGTTCACAGAAGTTAATTTCCATGGGGAGCAACCCTCTGAGATGGCAAAAGCAGGTTGATGGAAAAAGACTGCACCATTCCCACTCCCTAGTGGGACAGTTCTGAGGCCAATTCTAAATCTGGTTCCAAAGGTCTGCAGTGAGATTGCACTCCAGTTTCCCACTATGATCATTTACTTAATAACACATCTTATTGACTTTTTTCCTTTTCTTAATTCAACCCTCACTACCAATTGGAATTGCACCCCAAATAAATCCCCATATTTGGGCTAGTTTCCTGATTTACTAAAGACTGACCCTCTGTGCTTCTCTGTTTCTATGATATTCCTTCTTTATCTCCCATTAATAGATTTTTGAGCTATGTCAGTATTTTCTTTACCATTGCATCCTCACAACTTGGTATACTGTCAGACAAATTATATCAACCAAAAAATTTTTGATGAACAATTGGATGAGTAAAAGAATAAATGTGTGCATGAATGATCAATAAAAACTAAGGCATAAAGTCAATCCCAGAAAACATGCTGATGTTTATTCAGTTCCAACTGTGTCTAGGCTGATGGCAATTTTGCCCAGTTCTTATGCTTATCTATGAATTTCATTTTTATCATCTTTTCATAGTATTGGTCTCAATGTTTTGGGGTTTTCCATTTTTTAACTCTGTTCCCTCTTGAGGGCTTAAGCACACATTTGCTTGATTGGATTGTCCTACTTAGTTTGATAGGATGTTTTCCTCAGTTTTTACCCTCAGAAACTACTCTCTGGCCTTCTGATTGTTTTTTTATACAAGACTTCATGGTCTTATGGATATTGTGATCCTGTAGCCAACACGTATTTATTTTCTTCTTTCCACACCTTTATCAGTGCAAGATCTTAAACAGGATATTAAGCTGTTAGTAGTATTTCCTTCATTTTGAATTTAGAACACTAGGTAAAATAATATATTTTTTGAATTGTGGATTAATTGTGAAGAAAGTAGATATATTTAGTGTATTCAAGTTTAATAGAAAATAGGTGATATAGTATAATTTGAATGTGACAAGTATATTCACAAAGGGATTTCCTATTTGCAAGTAAGTTGGTTGCAGGAGAGCCTCAAAAAATAGTGCTGGAACCCAGTCATAGCAACACTGGGGTTAGTGTCCTTAGACTCAAAGAGACAAGGGTACGGAGATTACCAGAACCTGAAAGATAGTCAGTCCTGTAGGGTCAGCTTCGCATAGAGAAGCAGAGACCTACCATTGAAGGAACCACTTTTCCAGAGTCACCTCACAGGGAATGAACCAAGGAAATAAATACTCTTTCTCTCCTTCCTTTGTTTCCTGCTGGAGCTCCTCATTGGCTAATCTCAGTAAGAGCCAGAGAACACAACGCTCTTCCAAGCAATTAGTAGATCAGGTAAGACTGAGAGGTAGATCTAGAATAGCAAATAGAAGACACTCCACATACACATTGGTAGTAACGATTATCTCACATTGATTCCTATTCAGAAAAATTCTAAACTTCCGATTCCTTAGTAGCTATTAGATGGAAGTATGTTTACATAACATCTAAACATTTGGAGAGTTAATATAAAATATGACACAAGTACATTTCTATTCTGATTTAATCATATTTAGGATATTAGGTGAAAACTCACAAAAGGAGACACTAATGCATTAATGGCACTCTAGTGGTTTGAAAAAATATTGATGGTATGTATATTTTGTTAGAATTTATTGTAATTTTGGTAAACTCACTAATGAAGAAGCATTTTTTAAATTTTGAAGTATACCAAAACTGAAATAAATCTATTTATCTACAAAAAACTTTTAAAATTGTTGACATCATCACCAAATCAAAAAAAAATCAAAATAAGGTATATAATCCACAATCTTATTATCTATTAAGTAAATTATGCTTTAAAATGCAAATTAATTATAAAAAAATCAGATACCTTTAATTAATCCAAGTATCAATAGGTAATCTCCTGTAGGTTGTACAGAAAAGATTCAACATATGCCCAATATTCATATTTGCTTCATTTTTGTCATATTGAATAAAACTATTTTTCACATGATTAACTTAGGTTTTAGAAACCCATAAATATTCCCTTCTAGATTACAAACAGAAAATAAATAAAAGGATGCTTCTGTATGCACAAGGTGCAATTGATGACAGCTTAAGAAACAGCCATTTGGATTCACCATCAACTCTTACAACTGCCTGTGGCAGAGAGGACATTTGTTTTTATTCTCAGATGCAGCTGAAGATATAAGGTTATGCCGTAGTAAATCATGTAACTTAATCTGCTGGTTATCTCTAATTCAGTTTTGACCTTGTAAAGACAGAGATAGTTGCTAGTTTCTTGGGAAATGCAACTAAAATAAATATTTTAATGATAATTTCAAAAATCTAACTATTTGGTGAGAATCTGGATGAGATTACTTTGGCAAGATTCACAATCTCTGCTTTGTGCCTCAAGAGGAAGGCATAGGAATGGAATAATTCATAACCCAAATTACATTTGCCAGAAATTCAAATTTATTATAAAATTTGTTGTGGAGACTCTGAATACATTGATTTTGTCACTATTTCACATACACAATTTTTGGTGCTTCTACAATGATGTTTCTGCAAATTGAACTTATTGAACGGCACCTGCAGTTTCTCTTCTGCCCAGGAATCTCTTCTCTGTGTTAGTTCTGATAAAAATTTGGCCACCATTCAAGATAAGAATGAGTTATTTGGACACCTCTTACCAACAATGGATGCATTCATGTTCCCAGAAATGGTGTCCTCAATTCTGGATACAAGATATCAGTCACCTATTTGCCTCCAATTGACCTAAAACTAAATTTATTTATTTATGTATTTATTTATTTTTTGAGTCGGAGTCTCACTCTGTCACCCAGATTGGAGAGCAGTGGCCGCTCGCGGCCACCGCAGCCTCCACCTGCTGGGCTCCAGCAATCCTTCTGCATCAGCCTTCCAAGTAGCTGGAACTACAGGCGCGTGCTACCACACCCGGCTAATTTTTTGATTTATTGTAGAGATGAGGTCTCACCAGGTTGCCCAGATGGGTCTCGAACCCGCAGGCTCAGGCAATTCACTCACCTCAGCCTCCCAAGGCGTGGGATTACAGGCTGAGCCACCGACTAGGATTTTAGTTTTTAAATGACTTGGGTTTTGTTGCTCAGGGAATGAGAGAGAAATAATAAAATTAAATAAATCCTACACAATATAGTGAACACTGTGTACCTTAAGCCAAAGGTCATCTGACTTCTCTACTAATGCGGGTCCTTGTAATAGTCCCACATCTCTGTCATTCTTCTTTCTTGTCATCACGCAAGGCATCACAGTTCTCAAGCTGACTGAGGAGCACTAGATCTACATTAGAAACTTCACTCTGTCTTCCTTCAGAGCCCTTTCTCCTCTGTTGCTTAGTACTTTCACCCTAAAAGCATCAGTTAGTAGAGTATGAGCCAACTAGCAGTGTTGACAGTGATGGTGATAAGAAATATATATAGATTTTATTTCTGAAAAAACATAAATTAGAAATGCATATCTCATTCAAGAATGAATTAACTCTAATTTTAAAAACTAGTGATTCATTAATTATTAATTATAATTTATTAGTATTAGCTATACCATATTGCATAGTACATATCAATTGTATACTCTATCTTAATTGCCTATATACTATATAATAATGTAGCATATATATGATAGAATACATTAATATAAATATGTATCGTGTCTATTAGTATTTTATTTATGCTGGCCCTGCAATATAAACCCTTCCTATATGCTGAAAAGAAAACTGAAATGTAGGAAAGGGATAGGGGAAAAAAAGAAAACTAAAAGGTAAACGCTTTTGAACTAAACAAAAGCTAAAATTGACCATTTAATAAGACTGATACAAAACTTAGCCATCCTTTTATATGTATCGTAAACATCCAGTTTTTAAAATATTTTTCTTTTCTTTAATGTGAAGAGACAAGAATGACCTTAGCTTAAATTTTTTCATTATGAGATCTTATCTCTCACCAACTGAAATGTAATACTGAAATTCTTTTAAAATGTTTAGTAATTATAGAAATTATAGGCCAATAACTTATAAATTGATGTTGTTTTTAAATTAACCAGATGTAATTTGCAAGAAGCTTTTTGAATGTTATGATTTGTAAAAATTTCTCTCATATCTGAATCTCTTCTCCCCAACATAAATATCATAATAAAAGTAAAAGCCTAAAACTTTTAAATAAAATAAAAGTCCTTTAGACAGTTTTGAAAACTAAATACAACACAGAGTTTTGCTCATTCTCACTGGTATTATTCTTGTTCTATGCTGTACTATGATACTTAAGTATGCCACTGGAAAATGGACAAAAACAACAAAATTTCTCATTTCTCACAGTTCAATTAAATCGTATCACATATTTTTTTGCTACAAAAATGGTGTTGAATTAATTGACTTACTGTTTTATTGAGATAAAGATCTAAGATATTTTCAAAATTCTTCATTCAAGAGTTAATTCAGAAGTTACGTTACAAATAATGTGGTGCATAAGTAGATCTATTTTTCTGAAATATGAGTGTATTTCTATTGTGGTATTCTTCTTAGGAATCATGCTATGATAAATGATACTTTTAGGGTACGAGTTTTATAGTAAACCTGTGGTCTCAATTTTGGAAGAAGAATTTGTTTGTTCACTCTATGGAATCTGCATAACATCTGAGTGGGCTCTGTACTTGTCCTGAACTACACCATGAAACTCATAAACAGGCTGATCACATAACCAATGGAGATTTAAATAAATTATTATTGAAAGATTAGTCGAGGATTCTCAAAGAATTATAGTGCATGAAGACAGGGAATTTAGACCATACTTAATTCAAAAGCACCATGAAACTAAAAGGGAAAAAGGAGATTGACCTTATAATTTATGCCTTTGGAGGTTCTTGTATTTACATACTTCTTCTAAACTTTTCTATTTTTTTTTGTATTTATATACTTCCTCTAATTTTTTCTAAATCTTTCCAGTATCTCATTGTTTGCTTCTCAAAGTTGAACTTTAAAGCTTTCCCCACTCTTCAGTTTACCTACCTACTTCCTCAATTTTTTTTTAATCCCCTAGAGAAAAAATCAGTCCTCACTTTTTCCCTTGTGTTTTTCAAATTCTGGCTTACTTTGGGTATAATACTAATGAAAGGTTTTTTCAAACCAGAAAGACTTCAAAATGAAAAGTTCTTCTCAGAATTTAGTCACCCTTGACTTTTCATTCCTTCAAACTTGATCTTTGTAATCAAGAACAACGCTTCTCCTTGATTATAAATTCAATAATCAATGATGATTGGTTTTCTTTTTTCTGTTTGTTTTTCTTGTGGTTTCACAATATAGTGCTCTGGACTTTATAATGTAAACGAACATTTTCAGAGTAAGGATGCAAACTTAGCAGTCTCCTTGGAATGAAAACTGGCTTGGAAGTTACTTCATTCTCTTTCTCTTTTTCAAAAGTGTATCTCTTAGCGCCAGCTGCTTTTCCCGGAAGGAATGCTTATTTTTGGACCGGACATTCTGGCTATACTGCATCATCATAAAGTCCTTCTGTTTTTCTTCTGTTTATTTGTGGAACTAGAAAACGGATTTATTTTGGTTTTCTTCCAAACAAATTCTTTTCTGTCAGTCTTCCCAGCCATTGCAGTTGCTAGTCTTATCTCTTTGTCAGAGTGGCTTTTTATGAAGGCGCTCAATATTCCAAAGAGAAAGTAATTCGCCCCTGGGCTCCTCATCACCTTCAATTTCAACATATTTCCTCTTTTGGGATTTCCCAGGGGCAGCATCAAGTTCTTACTTCATCTGGGCTACGTGAATTTTCTGGAAATCTGCCTGAGCTAAAACTTGATTAGTGCTTACGGCTGCAGCTTTGGCTTTCTGCTCCTCCATCTCAGCTTCTTGGAGATTTTTTGCTGCTCCTCATCAGAAGAATGGTGCAGATCAATCCATTCGCCATCAGCATCCTCCTCACTGATACTGGTAGTTTCCCATCCATCTTCATGATTTTCAGCATACTCTTCTTTCTCAACTTCCAGAACTTCTGATCCCGGAATGTAATCTTTAGCATCTAATTCTCCATATTCCTGTATCCTTACTACTATGGAGGCCTCTGTAGGCTTACCTCATAATTTCTTCTGCAGTATCTGAGGATTCAGTGTTTGGAAGAGTTGAATCAAAGTCCTAGCAGACATCATTACATTCTTATCTTTATGTGTTTTATACTGAGCCAAGTCTTGAAGAAGTTCTCCAGTCATAGCCAGAGGACATCGAGCTGTTATCTCTTTTATAGCATTGATTCCTATTGTTATGACTTCCCCAGAGTTTTTGTGGGCAACAAAATTGTTGGCCACAGTCATGAGGAATGACTGAATGACCTCTGTTGGTACTAGTTGATGAGTTGCTTGTGCAGCCATCAGAAGGATCTTTGTTACTTCTCTCTAGTGGGGCTGCAGAAACCTTAGCACAAAGGGGTAGAAGTTGAAGAGGAAAATCTCATGAATTCCCCCCAATCTGGAGATGAGAATCATGAGCATCATCTTCACTTCATACTGCTCCTTAGAGCTCTCTAGCTGCTTTACTAGTTTATCTGCAAAATCGTGGGGATCATGAATCAGGTGAATAGTTGAAAAGTTAAACACCCCAGGTTTCTTATTCTTCTTTTGTTGCTTGAGCAATTTCATTGCCTTTTCTTGTTTTTGGAGCTTTTCTTTCCTGTAGCATACTGCACTAACAGGTCTCTTGCTGTCGGTCTGTCGTCCTCAGATTCTAAGTCACTGTTCTGTTTCTCATCTTCATCTTTTCCAAGGGAGAATGTCAAAGCAACAACTAGTATCTTGATAACCTTAGAGAAACATGCTGTTGTGATAACATTGACAGTTTGGGCATCATTCCAGGTGTTCCTTCTCTAGAGTCAATCATCACGTCCAGAGACATCTTGGCTTCTGTCGCATTGCTATCTCTTCTATCTCTTAACATAGTGTACATAAAATTCTGCGATACTATATTCACTTTATTGCTCTTGTGTTTTGCATTTACATTCTTTTTTCTCTAATTTATTTATTTATTTAAAAGATTATTCTCTAATTTATTTATTTATTATTTATTTAAAAGGTACAATTCAGGATTAGGTATACAAACATTGATCATGCAGGTACCCTTGTTGATGAGGTATGCCCCACCCTCCCCTAGCAGTTTTCCCCAACTGCCAGTTCCACCCCCCTTCCCCTGACAGTTTTCTGCTTCTGGCAGTTACTTTTTTATAGCATTATAATTGTTCAAGGTCATCTTATGAGTGAGAACATATGGAACTCATTCCTTTGTTTTTGTGATAAATCACTGAGTATGATCGACTCCAAACCCATCCAAGTTGCTGCAAAGTCCATATATTTGTCCTTCTTTACGGCTGCATAATATTCCATTGTGTATATGTACCACATTTTTTTTTATCCAATCCAGCTTCGATGGGCAACACGGTTGGTTCCATGTTTTTGCTATTTTGAATAGAGCTGCAACAGACATACATGTGCAGATATCTTTTTTGTAGAATGATTTGAGTTCCTCCGGGTATATTCCCAATAGGGAAATTGCTCGGTCATATGGAAGGTCAATATCTAGTCCCTTCAGAAATGGCCACACTGTCTTCCAAAGAGGTTGTATTAGTCTGCGTTCCCACCAACAGTGTAGAAGTGTTCCTTTTTCTCCACATCCTCACCAGCATCTGTTGTTGTTTGTTTTATTAATGATGGCCATTCTTACTTGGGTTAGGTAGTATCTCAATGTGGTTTTGATTTGCATTTCTCTAATGATAAATGAGGCTGAGCACTTTTTCATGTCTGTTGGCCACCCATATATCTTCTTTTGAGAAGTGTCTATTCATGTCTTTTGCCCTGCATTTACATTCTTGATATCAGTCATGATATGTATGTATAAAGCCTTTCATGGGAGCATATCATGGCAAAGAAGAAGTTCAAAGAAGAGCTCTAGCAAACTTGATGGATTGATGAGATTTTTATTTCTCAGCAAGATCAAAGCCTTGCACAGTGTAAGGCATACTTCTGAAGAACAACCTGCCCAGCCTAGGCAACATAGCCAGACCTCCTCCCATTCGAAGCCCTGGGTCCAAGACAGTGTGATTGCAGGAGAGAAGGTCTTTCAGATCTTGAAAAAGGTTACCTAGATGTTCCAGGGAGGAGTGACCAACCTGGGCCATAAACATCACCAGCTCTGCTAGTTCTTTGCTGGATTTATTTGGTTGCAATTTGAAAATCTCCACGTTGGATTTGTAGTGATTATACTGCTATAGAAACTTAACATCCACAGTTTCTAAGACGTTGGGATCCCAAGTCCATCGCAAGCAGGCCTCATCTTTTCCTGAAGCATGCACGGACACCCCGGTCCCACCAGCTCCCAGAGTCTGCATCCCACTTTCTTGGACCTCCCCAGCCCCAGAACCTCCTCGAGCATGGAGACTCAGACCTGGGTCTACCCAGGCCCCGGCGCAGGGCAGCTCGTGGAGGCGGACACCAACTGCATTTCTTCAGTGCCTCGACAGGCCCAGCTAGGGGAGTCCGGAAAGAAGACCACTCGGGGGTCGGCGCCCCCACCTCCAGGAGGGAATGAGTGAAGTATCTGGGGGTGTGTCCCTGGACACCCCAGGCAAGCGGATTCCCCATCCAGGAATTCTTGGTTCTCAAGCACTTTATCGTTTCACAAGTCCACAGGGCTGGTGGTCATCAAGTCAACAATTGCATTAGTTCATTTCCGTGCTCAATTAATTCAGCAATATTACACTAATTTATCTTGCAAATTCAATTTTCCTGATATTTATATTTTGTGCCACATTATAATTTATAATATTGCAACATTGGTCTATCTCAGAATCTTTCAACACCAAAGAAAATGATTTTTTTCTTCTTTTTATAGTATAAACCTAACAATGCCTTATTTTATATAATACTTTTTTCTGAAATAATAATGATGCTATTCAATGCAAACAAAATAAATATCTAAGTTACAATTAAATACAGAATAAGAGGCATCGTATAAAAAGTGAAACTGGAACACTTAATACTCTATTGACTTATAATATATTGCAACTTTTATTAACTTAAAATAATAAATATGCTACTTTAGCACTTTTAAAAATTCTTCTTCATGTCAGCAGTATAAAAATGTTAGAGATTCAGTGTCCTGTTTAGAATAAAAAGAAATTTCATACCCTAAATCATTATATTTTTCATTGTCTTACACTATATCTGGAAATATCTGGAAATTTCATGAGTCTCTTCAGCCTAGTAAAGGACTGCATTCTATAAAATGATTTGAAAATCACTAAAAAATGTTTTTTCCATGAGACAGTGTGTGATATAAAAGTGAGAGATAAAATATAAATTTTATATTTCTGTGTAACGGTTGTGGCATGCATGCTGTTGATTATTGCATTTGTGTATATTTTATGTATTGAATGTTTGTAGAAACGTTGAAAATGTTGGGAATGTCCAAGATACTATCTAACCATGAACTGAATAAAGTTGGTAAGATTTAATGGATTTAATGCAAGGGAAGTTTACATTCTAAAATCAATAAAAAAATAATACAATAGATTAAAAGGACAAGTCAGACGTGGTGAATCATGCCTGTAATCTCAACATTCTGGAAAACTGAAGCGAGAGGATTGCCTGAGGCCAAGGGTTCAAAACCAGCCTGGGCAACTTGGCAGGATCTCATCTCTACAATAAATTAAAAAAATTAGCCGGATGAGGTGGCACATGACTGTAGTTACAACTACTTGGAAGGCAGAGGCAGAAGGATCATCTGAACCTAGCAGGTTGAGGCAGAGGTAGCCATGATCATGCCACTGCACTTCAATCTGGGTGACAGAATGAGACTGCAACTCAAACTAATAAACAAATGACAAAGTGATGCTCATTTATGATAAACCATCCTAACAAAGACTTTGAGAACACTAAAGAAATTACCGTGTCATGACATTTTATTAAGAACATATTTCAGAATATTAATTATAAAGAATTTTTTAGAAATATTTGGTATTTATGACTAATACTTAAGTCACAATTTGTTCCAGGATAATCTCAGACAAAAAGGTTGACCTTCACTAAAAAGTTGAAAAACTGAGCAAAGGTCAATATAAAATGCAGATAGTGCAATGCACTAAGTAAGATTGAACTATGCAAGTATCCCATGTTATTCTTATTTTATACAAAGTGAGAGAGGATCTGCTTATTGCAACAGTGTCTGAAACACATAAGAAGGATGTCAACATGATTTCCTTTGCAAGTGAGTTGAGGTTAACAACATTTTCTTTTAAAAAATAATTATGTAAATAAATAAATAAACAGCTGAATACCTCAATAAAGAGGAAGGATGATGGAGTCAAGGTAGGATGCAACTTTCAGTGAGAAGAAAATATCTCTAAAGAGGTGAGGAAAAGGAAAAATAAAACACATAAATTATAAACAATACTAAAGGACCCCATTCAGGAAAATCTTCATCTTCTCAAATCAATTCTAACTATTGCCACTATCTTCAGTTCCTTTTTTTCTAATTATTCAAGAAACCATAACCATTAGGGGAAGAGAGAGAAGCACAAATCTAACATGTAATGTCTACATGGTGAATACAGCCTGTCAATACACTTCAACTTGTACAATTATTTTGTCTAAATTTAGGTATAAAAATTATTTCAAAGAATAACTTTCTAAATACCCTTTAGACACCCCAGGCTACAATATTCAGGTCCACATTTGTGAACTTGGACTTGCAGAATTAGAACAAAAGTCAGTTATTCAAACATCTCTGAGAGTCTTGCTAAAAAAATACACAGAACCCATCTCACATTAGTGATATAATATTTCACAGTAATAAGGATATGATGATGTTCATGTCTCCTATAACTATCTTTCTAATTATTATGAATAAAATGTCTTATGTACTTACCTCCTCAAATACCACCAGATAAGTACTCGACTTTTTATTTTATCATGAAACTGCTAATGTGTATCTTGCAACTCCATGAACACAGTGTCTTCCTTTCCCAGATTAATTGTAAGCTTCTTGTGTGCCTTTCACATTCTCTTAGTCCCTTCAGGTTGTCATAACAAAACATGATAAACTGAACAGTTTATAAAAATTGGAAAATGATTTTTCACACTTCTCAAGCCTAAGATCCAGAGCCTGGCAGATTTAGTTTGTGATGAGGGCTCCTTTATTGATTTGTAGATGGTGACTGCTACCTGTGTCCTCACATGATGATAAAAGAGAATGCTTGTCTCTTTAGACCTTTACAAAGGACCTGACCCTATTCATGAAGACTCCACCATCATGATGGAATTACCTCTCAAAAGCCCTACTTCCTAATACTCTCACATTGATTAGATTTCAACATATAAATTTTGAAGGCACAGAAACAATTGGACCACAGCATCGATGGTAGCTTCCCTGGATTCTTGAAACAATGATCTATGAATAAAAAGGAACTATGAGATATTCTGTTTACAGGCAGTATTAATCTTAAAATGATTCATTTCCATTAACATTTCAGAGGTAAATTAAACTCAAATGCAGATTTGACTTTGCAGTTTACAAATGCCTACTGTTTATCTTTATTTAAAAAATGAAGAAATACAATTCTATTCCACAATTTATAATTTTGAAACTGTGAAAACTGTTCTGGAATATGAGATCTTGAGAGTATGTTGTACTTATCTTTGAGTCATGGATGTGTGGTCGAGTGTATGACATAGTAGGTTCACAATAAAAATCTGTTGACTGAATTCAATATATTGTAATGTCTTTCAAAAATATAAAGACAGATATTTATTTTCAAATCAGATACTTTCTTTGTTATTTTATTTTATTCATAAAAGAAATGTAGAGAATATTAAATATAGTTTTGAAACAAAAAACAATTATACAAAGCTAAATCTTTGATTTTTATGTTTTCCTCAGTTTCAGCAAAGGTACTTGAAACAATTGTAAACAATGTACATCTAATTGTGTGTTTACTTAAATCTACATTTTCTATTTCACACCAGGTCCATTTTGTTGCTGTTATTTCCCTACAGTTTACATCAATATGATATCATTCCACATACTTCCTTGTGCTTTTTTTTTCTGCCCACTTCACTTGTCATCAACTACACCTAATTTTCTAAAATGTAAACAGTTTTGTGTCAGTCATATATTCCATCACATAATTAACCCCAGCAGCTATACTGTACACTGTTAAACACATAGTTTGGATGTGGAAGGTTGATCAAACTCCAGAAATTTGACTCAGGATATAATTTTGCAAATACATGCTTGATTCTTATATTTATAAAGAATAATATCCATAGCTATCATCAATGCCCATATGAGGAGTCACAAATCCTAATGTCTGCAGGTGCTGGGCAATAAATTAGTGAAATACTCAGACTGGAAAAGATGGCAATTCTCACCTTATTAATAATCAGTCTGTAAAAAAAATATGAGTTTGTGAGAACTGTGACTCAGAAAGCAGGCTCTAACTAAAGGGAGCATCTGCTGTTTGGCTCCAGTTAATTTTTCACATATGGTCCCAGTGACCCAATGCAGACAGATCAGATCTTTATTTTTTTTTTTTCTTTAGGAAATGTATAATTTTCAATATTTTGTTGCTTCTACAAATTTTTAAATGTTAGAAATGATTTATTTAAAAGTATTTCTTTATAGCCCCACTAAAATGTGTCTAGTTTTTGAGAGAACTGATAAAGGGCAATAGTTTATATTGCAAGCATGTGTCTTTCACTAAAGTTTAAGAAACTTCAAAGTATATTACAGGTAATCCAGTCAAGTTCCTTATTCCGCGTTAGATATGAAAATGCAGAAAGGTCAAATCAACATATAAAGACAGTTGCTATCAGAACCAATAACATTCTCATTCTCTCTCTCTCTCTCTCTCTCTGATTTGATTAAAATATTAAACAAGTTAAAATAGTAAAAGAAAGCCTCCTGTAATATATTAGTAGCTATGATATATTAAAATTAAATTCAGAGTCCATGTAACCTGATTACTAGCCACATAAGATAATTGGTATTTTAATTAAATTTAATCAACATTTTATGGAAAAAAAGACAAAATATAGCAGATACTGTAATATTAGCATTTAAAAACAATATTTTGATTTTATCAGTAGTCGTGATGGAGTTAATAGAATTTCTTTCAACATTTACATATATAGCACTGTATTTATATATTAATACAACACTGATAATTAGAAGCATAATCTGAGATAGATTTAATTGAAAACATGGAGTTTGGCTACAACTCCATTTAACCTAGGACAAATCATTTAACATGGCTGATTAAGAATTTCCTCTTCCATAGAAAAGCACTAATAATTCAATTAAAACTATTTCAGTTTAATTAAGTCCCACTTGTTTATTTTTTAGACCAATCACCAGAAGAGTTTTTCCTAGTTTTTCTTCTAGGATTTTTGTGGTTTCAGGTCTCACACTTAGGTCTTTAATCCATCTTTAGTTAATTTTATATGTGGAGAGATAGGAATTGTTTCACTTTTCTGCATATAGATATCCAACTTTCCCAGCACCATTGAATAGTGTGTCCTTCCCCATTGTATGTTTTTGTCTGTTTTGTCAAAACAAATTGGATGTAGGTATTTAGATTTATTTGTGAATGCTCTATTCTGTTTCATTGGTCCATGTGTCTGCTCTTGCACCAGTATCATGTTGTTTTGGTAACTACAGCCTTGTAGTATAATTTGAAGTAAGGTAATGTGATGTCTCCAGCTTTATTCTTTTTGCTTAATATGGCTTCAGTTATTCTGACTCTTTTTTGTTTCCATATCAATTTTTCATTTTTTTTCCTAGTTCTGTGAAAAATGACACTGGCAGTTTGATTGTGTTGAATTTGTAGATTACTTGGGTAATATTGTCATTTTAACAATGTTGATTCTTTCAGTGCATCAGTATGGGATGTTGCTCCATTTATTTGTGTCCTGTACAATTTCTTTCATCAGGGTTTTAGTTCTCCTTATAGAGATCATTCATCTCCTTAGTTAAATATATTCCTAGATAGTTTAACTTTGCGACTGCTGTTGTAAATGCTATAGAGTTGCTGATTAGATTCTCATTTTTGTCATTATTTGTCTGTAGAAGTACTACTGATTCGTGTGTGTTGATTTTGTATCCTGAAACTTTACCAAATTTATTTATCAAGTCAAAAGTCTTTTGGAGGAAGTTTTAGAATTCTCTCGGTATAAGAAAAAGCCTCTGCACAGCAAATGAAATAATCAATAGAGCAAGTAGGCAACCTACAGAATGGGAGAATGTATTCACAAAATATACATCTGAAAAAGGACTAATATCTAGAAATACAAAGAAGTCAAACAAATCAGCCAGAAAAAATCAAATAATTCCATTAAAAATGGGCAAACAATATGAACAAACATCTCTCAAAGGAAGGTATGCAAGTGGTAAACAAACATATGAAGAATGCTTAACATCACTCATCATCAGGGAAATGCAAATTAAAATCATAATGAGATATCACCTTATACCAGTCAGAATGGCCATTAATTAAAAAATCAAAAGCAATAGATGCTGGCATGGATGCAGAGAAGGAATGCTTATACACTGTTGGTAGGAGTGTAAATTAATACAACCTGTGTGAAAATCGGTATGGAGATTAATTCTTAAACAAGCAAAAGTAGATTCACCATTTGATCCAGCAATTTCACCACTTAGGTATCTACCCAAAGGAACAGAAGTCATTACAGAAAAAAGACACCTGCACCCCCATGTTCATTGCAACACAATTCGCTGTTGCAAAGATGTGGAATCAATCTAAATGTCCATCAATACATCAGTGAACAGTGAAAATGTGGTATATCTACAGTATCAATAATAGCAGTAACAATAGTATCAAAAGCAATTAGAAAGAATGAAATAGGTCTTTTGCAGCAACTTGGATGGGATTGAAGAATATCACCCCAAGTGAACTAACTCAGGAACAGAAAACCAAACACCACTTATTCTCACTTACAAGTGGGAGCTAAACTAAGGATATGCAAAGACACAGAGGATGGTATGATAGACACTGCAGAATCAGAACAGGGAGAGAAGAAGAGGTAGAAGGACAAAAAAAAATCAATTATTGGGTACAATGTGCACAGTTGGGGATTACAATTAAAGCCCAGACCAATACTATTTGTGCCTCCCAAACCTATTGAAATAAAACACAATTAAAAAATATATAAAAATATATTTTGCTCAAAAAAGGGGAGGGGAGGGAGAGAGAAAGAAAAGTACTTTGGAAGGCCATGGCAGGAGGGTTATTTGCAGCCAGGAGTTTGAGACCAGACTGGGCAACATAGTAAAACTTCAACTATACAAAATAAAAAAAATTAAAAATTAAAAAAAAATTAGCTGGACTTGGTGGTGCATGCCTTTAGTCACAGCTATTCAGAAAGTTTAGGCAGAAGGATCACCTGAGCCAAAAAAGTCAAGGCTGCAGTGAGTCATGATCATACTACTGCAGCTTGACCAAAATAAATAAAAATAAAGGAAAAACAAACCAAAAACCCCAGAAAATTATTTTAAGCAAAATAGGGAATGTATAGGCTTTTAACAAACTAAATAATCAAAAAGTATTGCATTAAGGCTCAACTGTGCTGTCTCTACTTCTCTCCTTTGTTTTCTTCTTCTTTGGTTCTTTGTGTCAGCAATACCGTGCTTCATTGTGACCATATGTCTATCAGTGCTTTCACATTCACACCATATAAAACCCAGGAGTGAAATTAATTTAAAAATTCTAACAAGAGTCTTAGAATTTTTTTGGTTTATGGGTTTAGTCTTGATCTCACCTAATCTGCATACAGGAGGGATCTCACCAATTATTCTGAGCTGGAAGACATGGCCATCACTAGAATGGGTTATGTGGTCAGCAACATCTATGGAAGTAGCGGTTCACAATTTACTGAGAAGAAAAAATGCAGGGAACCCAACGTATAAGCCCTTCTACACTAGAAAAGTTTTGTGAATAGTATATAAATCGTTTTATATGATAGTATGCAGAAGATAACCATTTCTTTTTAAATAGTAGGTGATTTTAGGTGTAAGATTACCATGCAATCATCAACAGCCAGAACACAGGTATGTTGTGAATACACAAATTAAATTTTAAAAAATACAAGGAAATTACCAAAATATAATAATTATACAAGAAAATATATTGAACATTTGCCTAATAGCAACTAAAGATAAAAATATATTTGCCATTCTTTTAAAACTAAAACTTATGTCTAATCAATTTTGATGTACAAAAAAAATGCATGACAAGAAATAACGTTTTACAACTAAAATTGTTATCAGTAAGTGAAAACAAGAAAAAGTTCTTATTATACATTGCATTCTATATAATAAAGATTCACATCAAATAAAAATGTTTATACTCATTTTTAGTCCCATTTCAATTTAGGTAATTATTATGATTATTTAAATGTGATTATTTTGTTACCTAAAAGATGTGACATAGCAAGAAATCTACAGTTAGTCTCTGATTCTGTTTCCTGGCTCTAAGCTTCTAAAACCTTGCAACTTTTTTGAAGTTATGGATAATAGGAGCATCTTTTGTTATAATATTTGGTCTTGGTCGTTAGTTGCCTGTTCTTTATACAACAGCAGCTAAAGCCTTTGAAATCTTTGGAGTAAACTGAGTGTATTTTTGTATGTTAGTAAGATTATTTGCTGAAATCTCAGCTTTAAAAGAAGAACTGGTTGTTAGAGAAACTAATCATGTGATTAGAAGATTGTCATTCTCAGCCCCTCCCCTCACCTCTAGGGAGGGAAAAGAAGCTGGAGATTGAGAAAATCACCAAAGGCCAATGACTTAATGAATCATGGCTGTATCATGAACCCTCCAGAAAAACTCTAAACACCATGGTATAAAGAGCTTCTAGGTGTGCAAATCCACATGTATACCTCAACTTCACAGATACAGAGGCTTCTGCTCTGAAGACACCAGCGAACCTCACCCTATATACCCTTCATCTGGCTGTTCATTTGTATCCTTTACACTAAGCAAGTAAACATTTCCCTGAGTATTGTGAACTGTATAGCAAATTATCAAACTTGAGAAGGGGGTTGTAGGAACCTCTGATTTACAGATACGCGGTTGGTTTCTGAAGAATTGGAGAGTTGGGTGGTGTGGGAAAAATGTAATAAAAACCCCAACACTTTGTTCCAGAAATCTTTTGATTGTAGAAAGCAAAATATTTCTTTAGGAATTTAAACCAAATTTAGAATTTTAGTGGAAATTCAGAGTTTTTAATTATTACTCAAAACTTATGACTCATTTCTTCAGATCTGTGAAATAATGTACTGGTCTTCAGCTAGATATCTTTTCCTGAGTTTTTAAAAAATAACTTTGGTGAATACATGTTTAAAAAGAGTTATTTACAAAATGATAAATTAAAAGATGAGTAATATGAATGTAATCATGATTTTTAAGGTGTTAAAATTTGTATAATATTATCAACTAAATAATTCAACAACATGTTAAAGAGAATAAATAAAAATTTGGTAATCAAATTCTTTTATGCAAAAAAGCACTTATAATCAGCACCAATTGCTAATTATAATTTATGGTCCAAATTCTTACTGTGTAAAAATATACTATTATAATTTTATTAAAAAAGATATCTACTTTTATACCATATGGTCTTATAATTTTCACAAATGATTTAATTACAAATGTATATTTGTAAGACACTAATTTACCTATATAATGTAATTACTTGTGGATAAATTATTTTGGTAGGAGCTATACCCTTAACACCCTCATATATATGTACAATTAGTATATTATGTATCATTATATCTATATGTGCATGTATACATATATGTGTGCCTAATTGGTAGATTTGCAAAATGGAAGAAAAGTGCATTACATTATAAATATATGGGAAAGGAGACAATTTTTTTTGCCATGAGTTAGTGAACAAAAAAGTAAAGAAATTTCATAGAGTAGATTGGAAGAAACCTTAGGTTTTGTTTTTTTATATTTGCAGCTATTGTTGAAAGTCATTATTTAAGACTAGCCTTTAAATTGACACTTTTTAAAAACAGCATTACAAATTTAATTTTAGTCGTAGGTTTTAATGGGCAGAATGAGTTCCCTAAGATTGATATGTTGAAATCATTACCCCCAGTATAGATTTGCTACTGAGGCAACCAAGAAAGTAATTAAAGTTAAGTAGGTCATGAGGGTGGTGTTCTGGTATCCTAGAGTGAGTGTCCTTTAAAAAGAGACCCCAGAGAGTTTGCTGTCTTTGTCAACACAGGATTTGAGAAAAATTCCTATAAGGATATAGTGAAAAGGCAACACTCTACAGGTCAGAAAGACTTTTCTTAGAAACATAATTGGCTAGCACCTAGATCTTTACCTTCTAGTCTCCAGAACCATGAGATAATGAATCTGTGTTAAGACACTAAATCTGTGGTGTTTGATATGGCAGCCCAAGCAGACTAATTCATCACTTTAATGTCAATGGTTCTCAGCAATATTTTTTTTCTGTTCGCATAATACTAAAACCAGCGATAACTTTAGGGTTTATTTAAATCCTAAATATCAAATTTAAAGTGTATTTTATTCTTTTTTTTTTTTTTTTTTTTTTGAGTTGGAGTCTCACTTTGTCCCAGACTGGAGTGCAGTGTTCCCGGCCACCGCAGTCTCGACCTGCTGGGCTCCGGTGATCCTTCCGCCTCAGCCTTCCAAGTAGCTGGAACTACAGGCGCATGCTACCATGCCCGGCTAATTTTTTTTTTTTTTAATTTATTGTAGGGATGAGGTCTTGCCAAGTTGCCTGGGCGGGTCTTGAACCCGCAGGTTCAGGCAATCCACTCACCTCAGCCTCCCAAAGTGCTGGGATTACAGGCTGAGTCACGGAACCCGGCCAGTGTATTTTAATCTTATAAAAATTAGTCAAAAAGTAATGAGGCCCTGTGTGAAGACAATAACAGTGGAAAAGCAGAAGGAGCACACATGGTAAGAGTGTACAAATTTTGACTATTTAATACCTGATTTGAAAGGGACAATAGAGGTAGGACATTAGCATGGTTGTCAGAAGGTTTATTGGTATCAAGTATTATAGGACCTTCATTGAAACAAGAAGAGAATTATATCAAAGCATTATATATTTAGTTGTGTAAATGGTCAAGGTTTCTGAATTAACTTTTCTGGACCTTACTTAAGGCTAACCCCTTCATCTGTGCACAGGACCCATTTTTTTCTTAGTTCTTCAAAACTATTCTCTAGAGACTTGTTATTTTATGTAAGGTAGAGTAAATGGTACCAGACTATCCCTCCCACCCTAAACCACTATAAATATGGCAAAATATATGAAATAACTGTTTGTTTTTGTTTTTCATCTTTAAATTTTTTATTTTAAAATTGTGGGGTACAATTCAGGGGTAGGTATACAAATATTCATTGTGCAGGTACCCTTGTTGATGAGGTGTACCCCCCTTCCCCAGGCAGATTCCCACTACTGCCAATCCCACCTCCCCGCCTTCCCCCACACCCCCACAGTTTTCCGCTATTATCGTAATACTATAAGAAAAGGATTGACAGCAGTGAAATAACTGTTTTAAAGAATAGAAAAAAATCAGCACATCACTGTGATCCCCTAATGAAGGAAAACCAAATGAGAGAAGCTCCTGCTTTGATTTCGTTTCTGGTGAGCAAAATGTCACCCCTTACCTTCCGGACTGGATTACACTGAAGAGCTCATAAGGCAAAAATTAGAAAGAGAGGAAAATTTGTATAAGACAAGGTCCAAAAAAAAAAGGTAGTTCAGAGAGAAGAGAGAGAAAGACTTCCAGAAATCTGCCAGAATATAAACTATGTATGCACAGATTAAAAACCAGGCAAGAAATTGTTGCTGGGGAATTTTAAGCTGTACAAACAGCAAAAGCCATATAAGAATGTAAAATATTTGTATTCTAATCTGTCAAAATAAAGAGACCTTAAGGAACATCATAGTTTATTAAATAGAGACTCATGTAATGACCTGGATTAGAAGTTAGACTACTGTGATCTTAAAAGATCATTCTACACCTACCTTGATGTGTAAACACAAGATTCAAAAATATTAAACTGATCTGTCAGCAAGTAAATTTAATGACTAATGGAATAAAACACAACACTGTATTAAGAAAAACTGCAAAATCTGTATACTCAAAAATGTTGCATCCATAATGTTCAACAAAAAGTAAAAAAAACTAAGGTTCTATAATGTAGAAAATTTTGACTTATTACTAAGATATAGACCAAACAGTAAAAAGATCAGAAATGACAGATGATGCAATTAACATATGGAAACAGATGTTAAAATATATTCGAGACCAGTTATTCTTGCTCATACATGTAATCCCAGCACTTTGAGAGGCCTAGGTGGGAGGATTAAGCCCAGGAGCTAGAGACAAGTCTAGACAACATATGGAGACCTTGTCTCTACAAAAAAGTAAAACTTAAACCAGGCGCGATGGTGCATACTTGTAGTCTCAGCTACTCAGGAGGCTGAGGTGGAGAGGGATTACCTGATCCCCAGAGGTGGAGGCTATGGTGAGCCATGATTGTGCCACTGTACTCCAGCCTGGGTGACAGAGTGAAAACATCAATAAACACACACACACACACACACACACACACACACACACACACACACACACACAAAAACCAAGTTTTAATGGAAAACAAGCACAATAAACAAATTTAAAAATTAAATAGGGAAATAGAAACAGGAAAAAACAAATTTTCAGTGAATTATTTAATTAGCTATATAATTTAAAAACTGATGTTGTTTAAGGATAGATTGAGGCACTGAAGAAAAATTATGGACATTGAATAATAAACAAAAACCAATAAACTTGAAGTCAGAGTAAGAAAGAATGGCCAACCTAGCCGGGCTCGGTAGCTCAGCCTGTAATCGCGTGCTTTGGGAGGCTGGGGTGAGTGGATTGCCTGAGCCTGCGGGTTTGAGACCTGCCTGGTCAACTTGGTGACACCTCATCTCTACAATAAATAAATTAAAAAATCAGCCGGGCGTGGTAGCGTGTGCCTGTAATTCCGGCTACTCAGAAGGCTGAGGCAGAAGGATCGCCGGAGCCCAGCAGATCGAGGCTGCGGTGGCCGGGAGTGGCCACTGCACTGCAGTCTGGGTGACAGAGTGAGACTCCAACTCAAAAAAAAAAAAAAAAAAAAATGAATGGCCAACCAAACTGAAGTACAGTAAGAACAGAATTGAACATTACAAAATAGGGCTTCTGCGACTTGTGGGTACCACATTTTTCTTAATGAACTTGAATGAATGTCTAATTGGAGTCCCAGACAAAAATGGAAGATGGGCTAATAGGAGTGTAAAATAGTATAACACTTTGAAAATTTGTTTGGCATCTTGTTAAAAAGCTACCCTATGACCCACCTATTCATTTCTGAATTGATTATTTACTCAAGGCAAATGACAAGGAAGAGCACAAATAGGCTTTGGAAAATTGTTCATGATAGCTTTATGAATAGCCCTTAAGAGATCTAAATTTTTAACAATATAACAGCTTTACGGTTGGTTGTTATGGCCTTTTGTTTGTGTGAGATGGCGACCCCAAGGTAGGTGACCTGTGTTTTGGACAATTGAGCCTTTTGGGGGGAGGCTCGGTATCCCTTTTCTGCTAGAAAGTTAAGAAGTAGGGCCGTGATCGTATAGTGGTTAGTACTCTGCGTTGTGGCCACAGCAACCTCGGTTCGAATCCGAGTCACGGCACCAATGAAAGATGGTGGCGCGCAATGAGACTCAACACCCTTTAAAGCCAAGAGATTTAATGGGGGTGAGCGAGGTGGCTACAGAACCTGAGAATCAGATTGCAGCATGGAGGCAGGGGTGTGGCAGGTTTTATAGAAATTTAAAGTGACCTGTCAGTTACCTATTGGTCGGCAGGTGAGGTATTTTGGGGATTGGCAGGGGGTTTCGCGGGTGCGGGAACGGTGGACTTTGTTGTGGAAGAAGAACCCGGAGAGCCTTGTCCAAGCCTCCATGTTAGTTTGTCCGGGTGCCTTCTTAGGCGGGAGCGCCATTTTAGGTGGGAGCCATGCCTAGGCTTAGCCTTTGGAGGGGGCGGGTTCCTCGTGGCTGGCTGGCTTTCAATGAGTACTGATTGTTGTATATTCATTCAATGCAATAGTATCCCCTACATAGTCTAGAGTAACAGTCTTCTATTTTTTTTTCTTCTTTTTGTTTCTCTCCCATTCTCTTCTTATTGAATATTTTCTTAAAGCAGCCAGGGTGAACTTTCCAAATGTAAAAAGCATGTCAATTATTCAATAAAAACTCCTTACTTTCTTTTTTTCTTTTTCTTATAATGAAAAAAAAATGTTGAAAGTCTATAACCATATTATAATGATTATGAGTTGACTCTGGGCTCACCACTTAAAATGTCTTCCACTTTTTGAAATGGAATTAAGGACATCAAATAAAACATCTATATATCTACTAAAACAATAAAAGGATTGAACTCAGTTGTTAACATTTTTACGTTTGCAAAATATTTTTACTCATCTTAACAACTAGTTTATTTGAGAAATACTAAAAAACGTAAATTTAAAAAAATATTTTAAAGTTTATTTTCCATTTTGACAGAACATTATTATTTTAGCTTTCTATAGGTACTATTACCAACCCCAAATCTGCTGAATTAAATCAACAGAAATCCATGCTCTTATAGTTCTGGAGTCCAGAAACCCAAAATTAATTTCACATGGCCAAAATTAAGGTCTAAAAAGGTCACGTTTCTCCAGAGGTTCTAGAAAGAAAATTCTTCCTTTCCTCTTCCAGTTTATGGTGGTTGTTGGCAGGTGTTCCTTGGCTTGTGGTTCTATCACCCTAATCTTTAAGACTGACATTTTCAAATCTCTTTCTACTTTGTATTTGAATTGCCTTCTTATCTATGCTTGTCAGGTCTTCTTTTGTTTCTGCTTCTTAGGATACATGTAATTGTATTTATGCTTCAACCAGATAATCCAGAATAATCTCTCCATCTCAAGATCCTTACTTTAATTACATCTTCAATGTCCCCCCCTTTTTTTCCTCAATAAAGTAACATTCAGAGACTTTAAGGATTAAGAGGTGCATATCTTTGGAGGAAACATTTTTCAGCATGCTACAAAAAGAAATAATTTATCAAATATCTGAGTGTCAACATCTGTAAATTTATTAACGCAGTCTTTATATTAAATCATCTAGATTTTCTTTTTCACTACCCAATATGCTCAAGCACTATTTTATGACATCTGGATTATTATTAAAATTACCATGTACTATTTGGTTTTTTTGGATTTTATTATATATCTTTGATTTTATTAAATGATCAATTAAATACATTCTGCATTTTTCCATATAATACACATAGTTAAGCATATGTTATGGTTAAAAACCAAGTGAACAAAAATGGAAACAAAAACAAACAAAAAGAGCAGTGAGAATTTAGAAGGCTGTGGGACCAAATAAAACAATGACTATGAAGGTGTGTTTCCTATAAAGCAGGTAAAGTGTTGTGCAGAATAAAGTACTATGAAGATGCTAGTAATAATTGTCAAGTGTATCCCACAATAGTCATATTGTACTTGTGACTAAATCAATCTAAATGTGTCTTTGTATCATGCTATTATGTAAGAAACTGTCTAAAATGTAGTGACTTATTACAACATTTTATTTGTGGGTCAGTAATGTAGCTTGGGTTAGCTGAATGGTTCTTCTGCTGATCTCCTGTAGGATCCAATCTGTAAATTCACTTCAGGCTAGATGGACATGATGGTATTATGTATAATACTAGTGATTTTGCTGGTGGCCACATGTTTTTGGGAAATCAGCCCACACATCTTCATATGGTGGCTAGGTCCAAAGTCAGCAAGAGATTAGGGTGTAGCCTGATGTGCAAACCTTTTTAAAGTTTTTTATTAAATTATATTTTTTTAGCTCCCAATTAACCAAATCATGCCACATGAAAAGGGCCAGAGGCAAAGTTTAGGGCATGGACAAAGGAAAGCATGCATGGTTGGAGATCAATATTGTAAAAGTCTCCCAAATTCCCTCTTTTAAAACATTGCACAGTGTCAGTAAAAGTGTTTTGTATTCCATATCAGGAATCTAGGGCAAGTCTTACCTTTTATTACAAAAAATATTTTCTGCCCTTGAAAAAACCCAGTATGCTAATGTCTGCAACTCCATAACTGAAACTTTGTCACATTTTCTTAAGCTAAACAGAAGCTTCTATTCGCCTTTTTAAAATTCAGAATGTCACTGAACAAAATAAAATATTTGTGAACAGTAATATTACCACTGTACAATAGTCTCTTGGAAAATCTTTTGGACACACAAAGAAACTGAAACTGCTAAATGTAGATACAAAATAAAAATAAAAGAACTAGGATGCTGTCCAATATCGTAGTCTACATAGGCTGGCCAGGTGGTTTCTTAACAAATATTCCAGTCAAATATACATCTTGTCTAAATAGTCTTGGCAAGATCTACTACTGTATTCACTCTTTTTCTAAATTATTACATTGCAATCTAAGCATAACGACACCAGTTACATAGTTGGTTGTTTTATTTGTTTTTCTAAAACTTTGCTTCCTGATTTATTAATGGATAGAATGCCAAAATGAAATTATCCATACTGTTTTGCAAATGGAAGGGGAACTCCAAACTACATGTTGCAAGTTAAGCAAATAGCACAGCATGTAATGTCATGTAATAAATTAACCAGAATGTCACCCTTTTTATTTTACAACTGCATAATTTATAAATAATGATTGTGTTGCATGATGCTTACAAATTACTTTTCATGGATTCTAAGCATGGGGAAAACATGCAATCAATCAGTGAATTATGAGACTAAAGCATAGATTAGCTATCCTTTCCTGAAATCTTCAAATTTAGAAGGGATATATATTTGAAGGGGTATATATACATATATGCTTATATAGGTATATATAATAACATAAATATAAATATAAAATAAATAATATAAATATATAATGTATACTATTTTTATAAAATTGATTTAATATCTCAGAGGGCAGAAAATGTGAATGTTTTATAATATTTATTTTTTGTTGTGTAAAATAATGTCTAGCCAAAGTAGATTATTAATAAATATATGTAAATATATGTTGCACTAATAATGTGTTTAAAATAATAATAGTAAAGATGCAAGCTCATTTAGCAAAATGTTAAAAATATGTACAAAATTATTAAATTGAAAGAGTATTATATTGCTTTAGGTTAATTTAAGAATACACAATGCTTGCCTAAATAAGTGAGCTCATATTTTATGTAACTACTATGAATACAGCCTATCTGCTAATCCAGATACTAACAGTTTATATTAATTCAAGAGGAAAACAATTTTTAAACCATTGTCATTCATTAAGTAATCATAATAGCCAGTACCTGATATGGTACAAATTCCTTACTTTCTTTTTTCCTTTCGCATTATGGAACAAAATGGTATTACATTAAAGTATTCTTCCTTGCCTTATTTCTTTCTTTATATTAATTTAAAAAAGAACAATTAGATATTTATTAATTATGGTATATATGGGGGATTTGAGCACTTCTGAATATTTAATCAAAACTATTTATTTAATCTGTCTTGCTCATATAAATACAAACAAAAACAGGTATTGAAGTGCATATATTTTTAATGTAACTTCTTTACTGACTGATACAGATTAGATCACCAATTAATTATACTTCTTGAAACAATAAATAAATGATAACAAAGGCACTCAAGAGAATGTAAACATATTGCAGAGCTTGACTTGAAGATCTTGACAACCTTATATCAACAAAAGAAAATAAGAAATAAATAACTCTGTTGTAGGAAAAAGGATTATAAAAAGCATAGGGACCTGAAAATTATATTCTTTTTAACTTCATCCTTCAAAATCATTTCCAGATTACAAATATGATGCTATGGTACAAGGTTTTGCAGCATCAGCACTTCTGAAAATTGTGTGAATACTTCTTCCAAGCTAAGAGTCAAGGAACACAGAATAGGAATAAAACTGTGCAGCAAAGAGAATTAATAGTTACTCTATAAAGTTAGAAGTTTGATTTTCTGAGGAGATTTGGAGGAGGAGGAGGAGCTGTGTATGGCAGTGATTGGAAATGAATCTAGCAGATAATTTTAAAACAACTTCTATACAGAATGGAAAATGCAATAGGCTAGAGATAAGTAAAAGATTATCCAGCTTAGGTATGTCAAGGAGAGACAGAGAAATGATATAGATAGAGCTTAGCTATTGATGTTAGTCCAACAAATGTCCATATCAGGGTTCTGAAAATTATGAGCTTTGAGACCATGGGAAATTATACAACTTCTCAGTGTCTCAGTCTTCACATCTGGAAAAAAAAAAAGTTAAAATCCAAACATGATAAGTAAGAAATTGATGAAAATACATTTTTCCTCTTCAGTGAACATTGTAGGGTAAAACACGATATGTGTTGCAATAAGGAAAAGGCTTACTTTTCTAATGTGATGATTTTCTTTAAGATTAGAATTTTTTGACAAAATGGTATATTTTAGAAATCAAGCATCTTTGAGACTAAAATAAACAGGTGTGAGGGCAGATACTTTTCCTTGCTTTCTTACAGACAGCGTTGTTTGTGAGGTATCAAATTGGAAGGATTTTATGCTATTGTTTTATGTGACTGTCGTTTTTACTTGGTTTTACTTTTCTCCTTAGAATTGTCATTTAATTGTGATGTGACTGTAGGTATGTTTTTAATTAGGTTGAGATTTTATATTTACATTATAAAATGAGGAGCTTTAATTTTATAGAACTTTGATGTGCATGAAAGATGAATACACATAGCTGTGACTGATATACATTATATTTTTGCTAAATATTCATTCAAATTTTCTTTCAGTACTAGCAATCGTATGCCTATGTTTCTTCGGGTAAGAATTGGACTAGATTCTAAATACACACACACACGTGTGTGTGTGTGTGTGTGTGTGTGTGTGTGTGTGTGTGTGTGTGTATAAATATATATATGTTAGTTTAGGAATGATATTATCATTTTGTATAGAATTTACCTTAACACTGTAAACTAATCATATTACTTGAATGTTTACAAAATATCATGCTCAACCAATATGTAACATGCTTATGAGAACAAAAGATATATGCATATCTGTAATATTCTTTATCAATCAGATTTTATTTAGCTAGTTCACAGTTGCCATAATACACCTCAATTTTATGGGTAATTATTTTGGATTATCTTCTATTTCTGAATCTATAGCTAGGAAACATTCATATGCTAGCCATCTGATGAATTTTTACCATTTTATTTTGCATATGACCTTTCCAGTGTTTCAAGAATGTGAAGAAATTTATAATAAATGCTCATTATAAACCATAATGAGGAAAGGCTAAAGTTTTTCTCTGCTCATTCTTTGTGTCCGTCAGCTTAATGACTTGTTTAAGAAAAATGGCCTCTCTCATATTACCTTCCCAAGTAGCAATGTGGTACACTATTATTTGTAATTGAAAAATATGTATAGAGCAGTGATAAAACATTAAATTCTACTTTCAATTTATAATTGAATTGTTAGATTTAAGTAACAACATATCTATCTTATTTAATGTTTGAACTGATGTAAGTATACACATGCACATATACAAATAAACAATCGCATTTTTATAGAATGTGTAAGGAATACTGAAATTAAGTGTTTGTTAAATTTCATTTAATTTTTTAAATTATCTTTTTATTCTAGTCGATTTTAATAAAACTCAAATTGGGTTCTTTATATTAGCTACATAATTTTGTATGGAGAAAATTATAGCAAAAATATATAAGAGTATAAGCACAGAATAAATTTTTTATGAATGAAGGGAGTAAGGGCAAGATGATTTAAGAAAGGAGCTATACCACCGGAAAAATACTTTTGAAGGTCACAGAATTCAGACACAGTTTTAGTAAAACACTGAGATTCAATTAAAAGATTATAGAACTATCTTCCTCACCTATGTCTTCCCAACACACAAAAAGGTTCTAGTATGTTTTAAATATGCCAATTAAAAGTGAAAGGTTGTCATAGAGGGTTTTTAAAAAAACAGTCATTTTCTATATACATGAAAAGTACTTTAAATATAAAGACACTGAGAGGTAAAAAGTAAAGGGGAAGAGAAACATATACCATGTTAGCAGTATATGTCAAAATAAAGCCATAGGAGCTATAATTGATTAATTAATTAATTAATTATTTTTTAGACAAAATTGACCTTAAAATAAAGATTACCAGGGATGATGGAGAGCATTTATCAGGCATAAAGGAGTCAACTCTGAGAAGCCCTACAATCCTAAGTATGTACATGAGGTAAAGCTGATATAAATTAAACGAGAAATAGAAAATTTCACTAATTTTATAGGGGACTTCAACATCTCTATGTAAGTAAATGATAAATCAAGCAGACAGAAAATATCTAAATACATAGATGACCTGAACAGTGCTATCAGTCAATGATATCTAACTGACATTTATAGAACACCTCACATAAAGACAGTAGGATGCACACCTTTTAAAGTTGACATTAAACAGTTACCCATATGTACTACATTCTGAACTACAAAACACACCTTTATAACTTATAAAAATAGAAATCATAAAAATATGTTTTCAATGTGCAATGGAATTTAAGTTGAAATCAACAATAGAAAAATACCTGAAAAATTCTCAAATTTATAAAAATTAAAGAAAAATTATCAAAATAACACACGGGTTAAAGGAGTTTACAAAAAAAACCAAAAATATATTTTAGACGGAGTGAAAATAAAAGTGCAACATATTCAAAATTTTGAATATAGTGTGTAGAGGGAAGTGTATAATATTAAAAATATATATGTAAAAAGAAGAAAGAGAAATAATCTATTATTCTACCCTAAAGTAAAATATAACAGAACATTTAAACCAAAAATAAACAAGAAAAATGTAATTAAAATTAGAGCAGAAACAAATAAAACTGAAAACAGGAAACAGAGAAAGCAATAAAACCAAAACTGGCTTTATTAAAAAGTCTAAAAAAATTGACAAAACTCTAATCAGACCAACCAGGAAAAAAGTGAGAAGACACATATGAGCAATATCAGAAATGAAAGTGTGAAGGGGTCATTACTACAAATCTAATAGACAATAAAATGACAATAAGTATTGTGACCAACTTTATGCCAATGAATTTGATAACTTACATTCCTTGAATGTCAAAATTATAAAAATTCATACAAAGAAAATAAATACCCTGAATAACCCTGTATCTATTAAAATAATTAAATTTATAGTTAATTAAATTCCAACAAAAAAGTTACAGGACTAAATTATGTTACGTGTGAAATCTGCCAAACCTTTCAGGAAGAAATACTACCAGCTGCCTACACTATTTTTCAGGATATACAAGGAGAAGTAATTCTAGCTTATTCATTTTATGAGACTAACATTCCTTAATGTCAAAACCTAAATGATATTAAAAGAAAGAAAAAACACAGACCAATATGTCTCATGAATATAGATGCAAAAATCCTCAACAAATGTTAGCCTATAAAATAAAATTTGTATATATATATTATGAGCAAGTGCGATTTATTCCATTTTCAAGGCCGTTTCAATATTCAACAATTAATGTACAGTCGGCCAACTGCATATGCTAATTCTACAACTGTGGATTCAACCAACTGTACACTGAAAATATTAGAAAAAATAACAATACAACAATAAAAATGATACAAATAGAAAGCAGTATTTAAAATGCATTAGGTGTTATAAGTAAACTAGAGTTGACATAAAGTATATGTAAAGATGTTATAGGTTATATGCAAATACTTTTGTATTTTATATATAAAAGACTTGAACATCTGCTGTGATTTGACCCTGGAACAAATCCCTCATGCATTCTGATGGGCAACTGTAGCCTACCCTACCGATAAGTTAACAACAACATCAAAAAAAAAAATTAATCATATATTTAGCAAAGGAAAAAAGTTGACAAAAATCTAATACCACTTAACAATATGGAGTCTACAACCACTTCCAAGTTTAGTAACATGACAGGGTGCCTGCTATCATCACTGATATTCAGCAACATGGTGAAATTCTTAACTAATATGATAAAAGAAATAAAATGAATGTATGGATTATAAAGAAAATATTACAGTTTCTTTATCTGAATATTGCACTATATATAAAATTCACCAAAATTCTCCTGAAATAATAAACAAATATAACAATATTAGAAGATGTAAGTCATTTAAAACAGAAACCACTCACTTTTCAATAGGTCAATAATACCAATTAGAATTTAAAATTTTAAAAATACTATTTGTAATCGACACCATAAAAGAAATATTTAGATATAAATCATGTGCAAGGTCATATGAAAAAACTAGAAAAACTTATAAGCAAGATTAAAGAATATCTAAAAAGACTGATATATAGTTTGTGTTTATGGATTAAAAGACTCAATATTGTTAAGGTGTTAATTTTCCCAACTTGATCTTTAGATTCAATGAAATTCTATTAAAATCTCAGCAAGCTAATATACTGATAGCAACAAACTGTCTCTGAAGTTCATGTGGAAAAGTAGAAAACTAAAATAGTCAGCAAACATTGAAAAAAAATTAGAGTACTCACACTCTGATTTCAAGATTTACACAAAGTGACAGTAATCAAGACAGTGTGGTTTTACAAAAGAATGGATATAGAGATTGATGGAATTGAATACAGTCCATAAATACATCCACACAATATGATAAAGTAATTTATAGCAAAGGCACAAAAAATTAAATGAAGAATAATAGTTTTGTTTAACAAAGGGTGCTGAGACAATCATACAACCATATAAAAAAAGATGCACCTGGCACACATCTTATACTTTTCACTCAAAAATAACTAAAAATAGATCTTATACATAAAATTAAAATGTAAAATTATATATTTTTTTTGGAAAAGAAACATAAAAGAAAGCTTAGATGACCGTAGGTTTGGTTATGGCTTTTAAATAATAAGCAGAAGAGCATGATCCGTGGAAAAAATTGATAAGCAGATTTTATTAAAATTTAAAGTGTTTGCTCTGTAAAAGATACTCTAAGAGAATTAAAAGACAAGACAAAGACTGGGAGAAAATAATTGCAAAATATAAATCGGATAAAGGGCTTGTATCAAAACACACAAGGAACACTTAAAACTCAAGAATAAGAACAAAAATTGCCCAACTAAAAACATATAGACAGAATAGTTAAACAAACACTTCAACAAAGAAGTTATACTGGTGGTATGGCATATAAGGATACAAAGAGATACTAAGCATCATTTTTCATCAGGAAATTCAAATAAAAAATGATGATGTACCACTACACACCTATTAGAATGGCTGAAATCCAAAAAATCCCAAGAACACTGATACTGTGAGAATGAATAGCAAAAGAGAATTCATTTATTACTGATGGAAATGCAAACTGTTTAAGCCACTTTGAAAGACTCTTTGGCGGTTTCTTTCAAAATTATACATAATCTTATCATATAATCCAATCATTGGGCTTCTAGATAAGTTACTTTAAAATTATGTTCACACAAAAACCTGTATACAAATATTTACAGAAACTTTATTCATAATCACCAAAAACTCAGAGCAATAAAGATATCCTTCTGCAAGTGAATAAACTGTGGTACATTCATACAACGGAATGCCATTTCATAGAAATAAATGTGTTATTACAATGCATAAAGACATGGATGAGTCTTAAATTCATATTGCTAAATATAAAATCCAGTCTGAAAAGGTTACCCACTCCATTATTCCATTTATATGACAGTTGGAAAGGCAAAATTGTAATGACAATAAACAGACCAGTGGTTTCCAGGAGTTCAGGGACAGTGGCCATGGAGTATGTGAAGAACAGAGGATTTTTTTTTTAAACAGTGAATCTATTATTTATGGGACAGTAATGGTGGATAAACAATACTATGCACTTTTCAACATCTATAGAACTTTATAGCATACACAGTAAAACTTGATGCATGAAGACTTAAAAATCATCATTCAGGAGATGAAAGTATCCAAGGATTGAATGAAGAATGGGACAAAATAATTCCTCTTTTTTAACAAATGCATGAAACCACCTCTCTGAAGGGAGTGGGGTGAAAAGTGTGAACTATGTAATTCTGGAAATGAGTGAAGCTGTAAGACTAAAGGCAAAATAACTCTAACTGATAAAGTTGTTTCACATGACAGCATGCGATAACAATCCTGAAATACCATACATATACATTTGATCATTTAACAACACAAGTTTTGAAGTATGCAGGTTTTCTTACTGCACAGATTTACATCTGCCTCTACCAACCACAGGACAGCAAGACCAACCCTCTTTTTATTCCTTCTCCTCATCCTACTCAACTTGAAGATGAGAATGAAAACCTTTAAAATGATCCACTTCTACTTAATAAACAGTAAATATATGAAGGGAAACCCCAAAAGACAAAATTTATTTATAAAAATTGTATATTTTTTCTTACATGTTTAAACTTCAGTCACTTTCAGAGTACTCTGATGCAGTACACCTCTCAAGATGCTTTAGTGCTTCAGCTGTTTGTTTCAGTTTTTGTTGGTTTTTTGTTGTTGTTGTTCACTTCTTCCACATTGGCAAAACATTTTTTGAGGGTTTTTTTCATCCAGGGAATCAAAAAAAATTTTCTCCGGGAGAGATAGGGGGTGGGACATGGGGTCATGTCGTTTTTCATCAAAAACTGCTGAGCACTCTGTACAGTCTGGGCAGGTGAGCACGTGAATTACCCATTGTGAAATAGGCAACAATACTGAAAGAATCTTAAAAAAAAAATAAAATAAACAAAGCTCAGCACCGTTTCTTACAGCAATGCTAGGTGGTACACTAATGCTGAATCATTCCTAGAACACTTACCTAGCAAAATCTGTATTACAAAGGGCCCACCCCCCAAAAGATAATTCCGTTTTGGGGATGGGGATATCCCCCATATTTCTTTTTCTTTTGATACTTTTATTAACAATTTTTTAAAATCTAGCTTACTTTACTACAAGAATACAGTCCATAATGCGTACAACATAAATATATGAGTTAATAAACTGTTTATGTTATCTGTCAGACTTCCAGTCGACAGAGGCAATTAGTTGTTTGTTTTTGAGGGAAGCATGTGTTATACACGGATTTTCTACCGTATGGGATAGCAGTTCTTCTGACCCCCGTGTTGTTCAAGGGTCAACTGTATCCTTTAAGTGAATAATTATGTAAATGAATGACAGATTGTAGGAGGTGAGTTTCTCCGTGTTGGAGTGGGAGGGAACATAGCAGAAGAGTAGCCGATAGGTAATGATCCACATGGCAGTGAATTGAAATGGGAGACATTAGCATAAACTCATTGCTAGCTTAATATAGGTAAAAATGGTCACACATAGAAACATTTATAGACATAGATTATAGATACATGTTGGTATAAACATATATTTATATATATATATATATATATTTAAACATCAGAAAGGACCTAAGCCGGGCTCGGTGGCTCAGCCTGTAATCCCGCGCCTTTGGGAGGCTGAGGTGAGTGGATTGCCTGAGCCCGCGGGTTCGAGACCCGCCTGGGCAGCGAGACCTCATCTCTACAATAAATCAAAACATCAGCCGGGTGTGGTAGCGCGTGCCTGTAATTCAGGCTACTCCGAAGGCTGAGGCGGAAGGATCGCCGGAGCCCAGCAGGTCGAGGCTGCGGTGGCCGGGAGCGGCCACTGCACTCCAGTCTGGGCGACAGAGTGAGACTCCAACTCAAAAAAAAAAAGAAAGGACCTAGAAGCACCAACATCTGAGTAGCAAACAACACACCTAGCATCCAGGCCCTGGTAGGTAAAATAATATTCAATTGTGTAAGGGGGTTGGAGACAAATAATGATTTACAGTGACAAAAATGTTAATGAATGTAGTCAGATGATCAACTTTAACATCAATAGTGATATGTCTTTTGGCTAGCATGTCCCTCTGATATGATGTGATGAAAGTGGCACTTTACATCAGTGGTCTTCTTCCCCCAAACTCATATACCCAGTCTAATCATGAGGGAGAAAAAAAATCAGTTAAATACTAATTGAGAGATATTTTATGAAATACCTGACCAGTAGTTCTCAAGACTATCAAAACCGTTAAAAACATCGAAAGTCCTGCCGGGCTTGGTGGCTCAGCCTGTAATCCTGCGCCTTTGGGAGGCTGAGGTGATTGATTGAGCCCGCGGGTTCGAGACCCGCCTGGGCAGCGAGACCTCATCTCTACAATAAATCAGAAAATCAGCCGGGCGTGGTAGTGCGCGCCTGTAGTTCCGGCTACTCGGAAGGCCGGAGCCCAGCAGGTCGAGGCTGCGGTGGACGGGAGCGGCCACTGCACTCCAGTCCAGGCGACAGAGTGAGACTCCAACTCAAAAACAAACAAACAAACAAACAAAAAACATCGAAAGTCCAACTTTTGTGGAAAACAATGTGGCATTTCTTTCAAAGAATTAGGAATTGAGCTACCATATGACCCAGTAATCCCACTTCTGGGAATATGCCTAGAGGCACATAAATTATTCTACCAAAAAGACACCTGCACACAGACACACACAGACACACACACACACACACACACACACACACACACACACACACACACACACACACAGAACCAACTCAGATGTTCATTGAAAGTGGAGTGAATAAAGAAAATGTGATATGTATACATGATGGAATACTAAACAGTCGTAAAGAAGAACAAAATCATGTCTTTTGCAGCACCAAGAATTCAGCTGAAAGCCATCATTCTAAGTGAACTGTCAAAGAAAAAAAAAAAACTGAATATCTCATATTTTCACTCATAAACAGACTGTAAGCAAAGGCAGGAACTACAAACTCTAGGCACTGTTAAAAGAGGACAGGATGGAAGAAGGATAAGGACAACCACCCATTCCATACCATGTCTATGACCAGTGGACAGAGAGGGCTCGCTAGAAGTCCAAACCTCACTTGCATGCAATTCACTTATGTAGCAAATCCTCACATGTACCCCACAACTCTAAAATAAAGATCAAAAAAAGAAAGTCTGCAAAACTATCACAGCTGTGAGAAATCTAAAAAGACCTGATGACTAAATACGGTGCCATATGTGGATAGGATTCTGGAACAAAAACAAGAACAAAAGAATATATTAAATAAAATTTTAAAATCTGAATAAAAGATGGACTTTAATTAAAATATATCAATATTGATTCATTATTATAAATGTACCAGATTATAATGAAGGTATGAGATGCATAAATATTTTCTGGACTACCTTCACCATTTTAAAAGTTTATTTTTTAAACTGTTGTTTTAATAATAGGATAGCAGTACAGTGAAAGTGGGCAACAATACTGAAAATGGAGAATATGAATATCCTAGCAGAAATAGAATTGATATAGTAGGGTGAATGATGGGAGAGGAGAACAGAGAATGAGCACAGAAGAATAGTTCAGAGCCCAAGAAAAAAATAGAAAAACTAAACTTAGAAAAAGGAAGATGTATACTTAGATCTAATAAATTTGAAGCCAGTGAATGGGATTGGTCAGGTCATGTTCAGAAATTTATAACCTCCTCATCTTGGTGAATGGGAAAATATATAAATTTACATTTAATGATTCTTTGAATATTGTTTATATAAAGATGGCAATTGCTATTATAATGGGAGATTCCAAATGTCAATGATGTAAAACAATGAGAATAGAGTGGAGAACTCTGTGATATTATTACACAGACTGTCTGAGAAGTATTAGCAGCTTTAAAAAAGGAATGAAAAAATGAATGAATCCAGAGGTGGAAAGGGAAGACTGAAGATGAGATATAAAGCTGTGCTTAACTCTATAGAAATATCAGCGAGATAAAAGGAAAAATCTCTGGAGTTTTTAAATTATCAAGTTTGTAGTGAACTTCAAAAGAGACATATTGTTAAATTTGCTGTTGTTAAATAATTAGTTATAAAGGAATAAGTTGGGAGAGTGCAGCATACTGTATCTCCTGGGTAGAACTGGCTTGTGCATGTTGTAATTCTGTTAGTGTCCTGGCTCTGACATTTGCTAATTTTGTGTAAATAGACACTGTTACTTCACATATCTCAGCCTAATTAACTCATGTGTAAAATAAAAATAATAATATATGTCTGATCATGTTATGGTATTACATGCATGTAGTATATTGTTTAGGTAGTATATGCTCAGTTATTAGTAGCTCTTTCTATTATTGCTGTCTATTTTTAAAAAAACTTTGCCAGAACAGAAGAGGAGAACAATTACTTATTTTCTCATATTATATTTAGTGACAATATACTAGAATTTTCAGTCAGGGCAAACACAATATCCATTGGAGAATGGACAGCAGTAGACAAGATAAGTAAATTTCATCTGCAAATTAGAGACTTAAATCTTATGAAGGCTATGGTATACTTGCACCCTTGGAAAGCTGAAAAGAAATAAAATTAAACACAATTCGATTGAAAAACTTAAGACATTTAAGGTCAGGGTAGTATTTAGATGATGAATGTGTTTAAAAGAAGGTACAAAGTTATATAGCTTCAAATACATTGATTCTAGGTAATATACAGGTGATTATTTTCAATTGTATAATAAAGTTTTTATCTGTACTATGTAAAGCTATCATGTCTTTCAATTGTGGTTCTTTTGAGTAAGATATTGACATCATAGTCAATAATATTCAGGTCATTTATTCTTTACAAGTAAATACAATAATATATTGCAGAATGTCCTAGAATTCACAAAGGTCCATGTTAATTTAGTTTACTATTGAAATGTAACAAGTTACAGTTTACAATGGAAAAAGTTCCAGAATGAAAGTTGAGATTAGGTTTATTTAATTATTCACAATTAAGGAGTTTTATTTCCTATTAAGTATTGTTTACTGGTTTTGCACAGATTGTTCTGGCACTCATCCTTTCTATTTATTTAATTTAAAAGTGAGACAACATGATTAAACTCTTAATAAAATATAAGAACTTTTGAAAAATGTATGAGTCAGACTGATTGTTATAAAAATCTATAATACTGAGAAATATATAGAACTTGAATAAAGGATTCAGTGACAGTTCACAATGCAAATTGGACTTATGAATAATTAATACATATGTATGTGTATGTATACATGTACACAAAAATTAATCTCATTTTTATAGGAATGATATGAAATAAAATTATCAGGATTGAATTCATTATGACTCATTTCATTTACATTTGAATGTCCTTTTATACTAAGAAAAAGTTGCAATAATAATGTAACTTAGAGATAAGTCAATATACATTATAAAAATTTCTATGCATTATGTCTATATTATATGTATATGCAAATAAATGTATCTATGTATGTGTGTGTGTGTTACCACAATAAAGAGAATGGCATAATGCCCATTAGCATACAAATATTTTGGGGTAAATGATTGGAAAACTAACAGTGATAGATGAAAATGGACAGAAACTTTTCAGACTAGAGAAACAGTATTGCAGCTCAATGGAGAAATTTTCTCTCACCATGATCCTGGAATTGGTCAGGATTTGGACATATCATATGGCAGAATGATATGAAAGTGATATATAATAAATTATAATGAAAGTCTGTAGTTCTTTTCTCCATACTATGTTTGAAGCACATAATTCAGGAAAAATAAAAAGGCATTGTAATTTTTTGTAGAACTACAATTAACATGATAAGACAGATTCAAGAACAGACTTAAAATAGGAGCAGAATAACCTTTAAAAGATACAGAACAGAATAACAGAAAAAAACCTCGAACTTTGAAATTATTAACTACAAAAACAAAATCAATATAACTGGAATACAAAGATGAAAATATAATCATGAAAATAGAGGAAATATACATAGAAGAGAGAAAGTGACAATCAAAGATAATACAATTAGCTCCTAAATATAGAATATCCAAAACCAAAGATCAAAAAATTCCACAAAGATATAACAACAAAAGAGAAACCCACAGGGTAGGAAATCATCAAAGAATGAATGCAAGAACTGAAGGTTCTGAACACTGGGATATCTGATCTTGAGAATGAGTAAAAAGAAAAAAAATCGACTCATCAGTGTAAAATTCTATAACATCAAGGAAAAAAATTCTGAATATCATCATGCAGAGTTGTATCACATATAAAGGAGTATCACTCCTCATCATTTCCCTCTCATCGCCTGGGTTGGATTGGATGCTAGAACAGAATAGGAACTACTTTCAAAATGTTGAGAAAAATAAGTTTCAAATGAGAATTGTGCACTAGCTAAACTATACATTAGGTGAGGAGGCAATAAAAAAAAATATTCAAGGAAGGAATAATTTACAAAATCAACCCCCCACCCTCCCGCCACATAATCACTCCTCTTTTCTCAGTAAGCAAATGAGACTGCTTACCAACCTTTATCAGTTCTTTCTTCAGATTAGCCATAGTTTAGGAACCACTTTAAACATAATGCCTGCATAATGACATCTAATTTTAGGAATTTATATTTTTAGTTCAATAGTTTCAGAAAATTTTCCAAAGATTTCTGTAGGCATAGAATATCCTTCTGATCTTTTCTTCCTGTAATTTGTTTATTCTTTTTGACTCAAGATCTGGGATCCAGTTATTCTGACACACTTCTTTCTCTCTTCCTATGTACCTTTAATTGTATTCAATTTTGCTGGAGAATTTTGACATTTGTACCAAAGAAATAACTGCCTGGCTCTTCCGATGTTGGAGAATAGTGAGTTTTAATGCAAATTCTATCCAATTCATAGATCAAAGATTTCTGTTAATTATATTATGCTTTAAAGAGTCTGTGAACGTAACAATTTTATGTAATTAATCTGTCAGTAATTTAATGAATTTAATGGGATTGTAACTAGAATTTTAAAGTCAAGTAATTTCAGATGAAATCTATACAACACTAAGTGCAGCAAATTAATTTTAACAAAGCAAAAAGGCCACTGGGAGGCTAAGGAGCTTGTCTTGTATTGTTAGTGAGAATTTGTTGCAAAAGCAATTTTAGATTATTTCTAATATATTCCATTATTTCACTCCTATGTGTTAAGCTAATATTTCATTGAATACAATTAAAGGTAATGTTTTAATAATATATAGGTAACATACATACGTTACATATGATATTTGTATATATACTTCTGAAAAGGTAAACAGGCAAGGCAATGAGAAATTACGGTTTAATGGCTATTGATAGCCAATGTTCTTGGCATAAATTCTGAACATTTTTGTATTGCTTAAAGTTTGAATAAAGGCCAGTGATTTTTTATTATAAATAAAAGTAATTCCAACATATTACAAGTATTGAAATACTAGAATTAGTGCTTGTCATAGGATAAAAGATATTCCATAATAATACTTTTAATTTATAAGTACCAAAGACCTCTCTTCACCATATCATTCCTCTGGTTTTTCAATGCATCACATAGTATTTATATTCAAGGTTTTTTTTCCGATGCATTTGGTTGCTTTAAATCAAATACTTTTTGAAAAAAAAATAATTATTTTAACATCTGTGTCATTGTTATGAGCTAAATCATGACTCTTTAAAACTCATGTTGAAGTCCTAATCCCTGGTGCCCTCAACATGACTACATTTGGAGATAGAACTTTTAAAGAGGTAATTAACATAAAAAGAGGCCATATGGGTGAGCCCTAATCCAATATGACTGATATCTTTATAAGAAGATAAATTAAGACACAAATTGCACAGAGGGAATAACACCTGATGACAGAGTGAAGATAGTCATCTGCAAAACAAGGAGAAAGACCCTCAGAAGAAATCATCTATTCCAACACCACAATCTTAAAGTGGTAAGCCTCCAGAACTGTGAAGAAATATATTTATGTTTTCTCAAGTCACTCAGTTCATACGATTTTGTTATAACATCCCTAGTGAACCAACGCAGTGATGTTGCAAAAATAAAAACTTGAAGTACTTTAAAAAAAGGTTTATTAGTTTGTTGAAAATACAACCTCCCAATTTCTTATTTTTGCATAGCATCTCAGCCACGTGATTTTAAATGTCCCACCCCACCCTAATTTTCTTCATGCCACGATTGCTTCTGCTGTATGACTGTATGCGGAAGCAGTTAGATATCCCCAACAAAATGCAAAATGCAGTAACTCCTGACAGCAATCATTTTGTCAACCAGAAGTCATCTCGCATATTAAGCTTCTCGGGGGCCATGCACCATTCCACAGCAAATCATGTTGCCAGGGAAAACGCAAAATTTGCCTCGATTTTTCTCTCTAGTATGGTTCTATCATAATCAGCTTTTTAAAATGTTTTATAAATATGTCCCAAAGTATATTGTACTGTAAACTGATACACTACAAGATTGTTGTAATGCATTTCTTAGGGATGAGACAAAGGTGAAATTGGGATGGTGAATGAAGGAAAACAAGTTCAGCAGCTGTTCCTGATAAAGAAAAGAGAACACTCAAAAGGGAAATACCAAAAAAGAGATGGGAAAGGGATATTTAGATAGTTCCATTGCCACAGCGTAATTAGCAATCAGATGAATAGAACTGAATATAATTTTTCTGTATTATCCATAATTATACCTGTTTTCCCCACACGTGATTTTTTGCTTCACCGCCTTGCAAGTATTAAATATATTCATAAATATTTCATAAATACAGCTAGATATTGACCACACCTTCAGGATGGACCTATAAGCAACTTTAATTTTTTTCCTATATATAATGTCAATATTTCAGTAGTCACTTTTAGAGTTAAAATGTTCATAAAATGTATTCGCTTATAATTAGTAGCATCTGTTTTCTTATGTGTGTTTCTAGATAGTGTACAATCCAATTGAAAGTAATATAATTGAGTATAGTTTACTAATATGCATATAAAATCTAATATTTCTTACAAATTTGCATCAAATTAAAAAGCTCTCTACAGGGAATTTGTAAGGATAATGTACATTAGAATTATTGTAGATAAGAGAGCAAAGACATAACTCTAAATTCCAGTAGAATGATGATGGTCACAAAGTTAAAATCTATGTTAGTAAAGTCAGTGAATCAGCTGCCTGAATTTGCATTTGTGTTGATTTTAGGATTTAGTCATTGGTTTGAACTTTCTGAAGTCCCTGATTTTTTTGTATGTTCAGTAATATATAATAAATATTTTTAGACGTTATAAATCCATCCTTTATTATTTGATATATATTTTATTTTTATTATTGTTCAAAGAATAGCTAGATTGTAAGAAACTCTGAGAAGCTATATAATGAATCTATCTTCCCATGTTTAAATTAATGGCACTTTTCCCTCCAGGAATTTTCATAGAAATACAACCTGAAATTTTATCTGTGACTTTAAGTACTTAATAACCTGATTACTTTTTAAAACCAATTTTCAACACACCAGTACAATATTAAACAAAACCAATATTTATTTTAATGTGTAATTTGAGCCCTGAGGCCTCTCTTTATAAAGAGGGAATTTTTTTTTCTATTTTCTTTTTTGAAGTTTTATTTTTTGGAAAACAACATAACGTTTTAATGAACACTTTTAATATTAACTAATGTTAAAATCAAACATCCCTTTTAGAATTCAAAACTTACATATTGAACTTGATATTGTCATACTTATTTCAATTTTCTGAAAGGGTGGGGAAAACAAATATGTTTTGTCATACAATTTAAAAAAGAAAAAGAAAACCCTTTGAACTATAAGAAGATGGAGTTCAGAAAGTATTCTTTTTTTTCTCAAAAGGAATGAGGAGAGTCAGCATGTCGCTATTGCTCCTTGACATAATGACGATTTCATTGTTTTATGTCCTCTTTATCTCTGAATCCTGCAATGCCATCACAGCAGAGTGTACTGTATACCACTTTAAATGATAAGAGTTTCAATAGGCACTTTAGTGGAATTAAGAAAAATCTAACACTCTTCCACCGTGATGCCACATAGCTATCTTCGTTCAAGGTTGTCATGTCAGTAAATTGTATTTAATAGGCCTGAGCTTGTCTCAGTGTGATTCTGAAAAAGCAAAAGAAAGCAAGTACATTATTATAGGATTTATCTTGTGTCGGCAGAATAAACCAAAACTGACAATATGATAAATATAGCAACTTGCTAGAAATCAGATAATCAAAGGAATCTTGTCCTATAAAGCCTGTGCGTGTGTGTGTGTGTGTGTGTGTGTGTGTGTGTGTGTGTGTGTGTGTGATTTCTATTTATGTTTCTTTTTCTTTTTTAAAAATTTCCCCTCTTGTTAGTGTTTTAGCCTTCATGTTTCCCTTAAGTGACTTTATCAGGGTTATAGCTCTCTTCTTCACCAAACATGTCTGCCAAGACTTTAAAGCGGGGTCCCCAGTCTGTCAGATAGTCATAGTCCTGGTCAGCTTCTGTGGTGACAGAGTCTATAGAACTGAGGGACTCGGCCACAGATCCATTTCCTTCATAGGCGTATGTGGCCAATGAATCATATGGTGGTGCAGTTGGGTCTACATCATTTTCCTGCAGCCTTTGATGAATGAAATCCCTTATGTCTGTGTTATCTTCCACTGGTGGTCTCTGACGAGGTAAACAGAGAGAGTCTGGTTTTATATCCCTGCGAATTTTATTCTCTTCAATCACTTTTGGGTTTCTCAGAGCACCAATATCGAAAGCCTGGGTGTCCTCCTCCCCACCTCCTTCATCATCATAATGAATGACGTTGTCTCTGATGTCTTCTTTAGAAGTCATGAGGGTATCTTTTTTCTTCTGCCTTCTCAGTGCTACATACAGCACAACTATGGCTGAAACAAGGAGAAAATTGCAATTGGAGATTAGAAAGCCAATATATGATTTCATCTCTCCATAAAAAATTACAATTGATGAGGCTGGTTGATTTCTTTAATGGCCTTCTATTACTTTCAAAGTAAATATAGCATAATCAAGAGAATCATGTATATGTTTATTTTTTTTTATCTAAAGTCACCTTTGTTTTTAAATTGTGACTAACAAGAAACTATAGCAAAGTCAAAAAATTGTGTCCTTATTTAAGTATTTTATGGTCAGGTAAAAAAATCACATGTTGCATAAATTTTTTAAAGGAAATAATGATTGTTCTAATCACAGGGAAAAGTTATAACAAAACTTGAAAATTATTGCCCCTAAGTTGACTTAGATATTGCTTGTATCTAATTTCCTAATTGTAAATTCCCAATTATAAATTTAAAATTTGTGCTTCTAATGCAATAAAACTAAATTTTCACTGTGACACTATTTCAGAAAGCAATAAATAAGAAAGAAAAAGAGAGGAATTAAGGAATAAGGAAGGAAAGAAGGCAGGAAGAAATATAAAGGACTCACAAATTTTGCCAACTGAACCCTCTATTTTAAATCTGTATCCTAGCCGGGCTCGGTGGCTCAGCCTGTAATCCCGCGCCTTTGGGAGGCTGAGGTGAGTGGATTGCCTGAGCCCGCGGGTTCGAGAATCGCCTGGGCAGCGAGACCTCATCTCCACAATAAATCAAAAAATCAGCCGGGCGTGGTAGTGCATGCCTGTAATTCCAGCTACTCGGAAGGCTGAGACGGAAGGATCGCCGGAGCCCAGCAGGTCGAGGCTGCGGTGGCCGGGAGCGGCCACTGCACTCCAGTCTGGGTGACAGAGTGAGACTCCAACTCAAAAAAAAAAAAAAAAAAAAGATAAATCTGTATCCTGCCTTATTGAGACCTTTTCCAAATCAAATGTCTAATATTTAGGTGACCATCATGAAACAAGATAATATTTTGAACTAATTAATTTATACGCTTTCGTTATTGAAATCTCTCTTTGTTCCTAGTTGATTCTAAGCTCTCCTTTAAATCAATTGTGTTTATTTTTTTCTATGGATGAGTAGGCATAGGTCCAAATGATGAAGCCAGTGCTCAGTTTTTCTTGTCATAGTGACCTCCTCTGCTCTATAGATGTGGCAGTATGGTAAAAACCAAAATGTGTGTTTAATTTACCACAGCAGAGTCTGGAAGACTCCTGTCAGAAACTTGGAAAGTCAAGAAGAATGTATGATAATAAAAATCCACTTATTCCCTCTTCCTCCAAAATTAAAGTTGGCAGAAGGAAGGCAGAAGGAAGGAGAAGATCTAGTTAACAATGGACTTTGAGGAGATGCACTCCTTCCAAAGATTTACGGAATCCCAGATCTGAAGAGAGGGTTGTTGGTTCATCCAAGGAACACAAGAGAAACTGTATGCCTCACAGAGAAGCCCTGTATTTAAAATAAGTTGTGAGTCACCATGGCTGAGAAACTAGTTGGATGTGCCTGAGGGCTACCTAAAAGAGACCTGAGCACCACAAATGTGTGTGATTCTTCTTATTCAGAAAGGACGTAAGAATGGCTGAGAAAACACTGGAAGATCTAAAGGAGTCTGAGATTTGTCAAGGAGGTCAAAGAAAAGTTGGCTTTTTAAGCAGATGCCATGCAGAACAAAGAATATCAATATTCACTTTGTATACCAGCAAATTCACAATACCTAGGATAGTGCAGAGGCCCTGTGGCCATTCAGGAAGAATTTGTATGAATGAGTGAAAGGTGGCAGTACATGAGAATGATGACCTGAACAGATGACTTGCTACTGTGTATGATGGCCAAAAACACCAAATAGAATACCCAGAAGGTGCCAGATAATTCTAGGTTGATTCTGTCAACCTAAACAACAAACACAGATAATCTATCTAAAAACATACATATTTATTTGGGAATAGAGCATTGAAATGATAATATGCATGTTATAGTAAACTATATGTGTGTTTGGGGAGGTAAAGGAAGACAATGATTTTTTTTTTTTTAAGAAAAAATGGAGAGGATCCCATCATTGTTTGAAATATTTATCCTTGGCTACAAAGATTAATAACAAGGATGACACTAAAGTTAGATAGGCAGTAGCTGGGCAGATGCTTCAGACATATCATGTATAAGATTGTGATAATCTTTCTGAAAGGTTGTAAATTTTGCAGTTATTTTTGTTGTTGTTGTTGTTGTTGCTGTCAGGTATATAAGCATGAGAACTATCTCTTCGTAGCCTTCCCTAGCTCTATTTATTAGGATTTTCTTAACATTAGGGACTCTATGTTTATTCTGACAACGTTCACAATACAAAAATATTTTAGGACTCAGATAGCTACAAAAGAAGAAGAGAGCATGGAAGAGAAATAATTGATTTGAAATTAAACACCTAATATATCATGTTAAATTTCAAATGTGAAACGTTATTTTGAGTGTGCTCTTTTAAGGTTTATATCACCATCACAAACAGATACCAGGGATAATTTATTATAAACTATAAGGCTATAAAGAATAATTTGTTCTACACACCAAAGTAGTTACTCATGTGGAATTAAAAGCGATAGCATGCAAATTGTACTAGAACTTCAGTCTGAAGCCAGCATGAGCTTCTGACGAAGGATGTGTTCTTTACAGACTATTATATAATGCCTTACTCCATACTTTATGCCTACTAATTTTTTAACATTTTCTTTCCAAATCTGTATTTTTTAGGTTGTTTGTGGTTAAATAGCAAAAATGCATATATATCTGATTCCACGTTGATTGTATCTGTTGTAATTTGATTCTAAAGGAATGACTGGCAAGACAGAAAATCTCTATTTTTGTGAATCTGGCAGTAAATTAATAAGTGGAATGGAGAAGCTGAACAGAGTTGATGGAAGAGGGAAACCCCTGAAAAGGTTTATGTTCACTCCCACAGAGATGTTACAGAATACATTTACTTCAATCTTTTCAATCTTTTTCCTGTGCAGTGCTTCGAGATATTTTAGTCTGTTCCGTTCAGTTCTGGTGGAAATGGTTAGAATTCTGATATAAGGAGATGTGAGACAAGGAGAATAACTTCTGGCTGGCAGTTAAAACAGGAGGGGGAAATGGGGGATTCCTTTGCATTTTTTTTTTCTTTCTCTTCACCTTTTTTCCTGTCTTTACTGAACCGGAATTTGAAAAACTATTATTCACCTAGTCTATATTTTGAAAATTATATAACCTATTATGGGCAGCATAATTTATAGGACATAAGATAAATTGAGAAGCTGTTTTTGTAAATAGATATTTATTAGAGAGAAGTCCATTGTGACAAGGGTCACAAAATGTTATTACCTGGAAATTCTCTAGGGGCAAACATATTTTTTACAAATTTTTGATGATGTTAATTATTCTCAATAATATATATTATCTCAATGATCTATATCCATGAGGTATGAAATAAAAAATAACTTTAATAAAAATTTGACTTAATTCAGATAGCTTATTCTATCTAGATGTAACATCTCAATGAAGAAAAAACAGATTTACATGGTAACTTAAGGAGAAAGGAGAGAGGAGAGAGAGAGAGAGAGAGAGAGAGAGAGAGATTAATATTAAAACCAACCTAGGAGTATAACAATGCATAGTAGGATTGCAATCAAAGCTCCAGTGCTAAGTCCTACAGGTAGAAAAATTGCTTCCACGTTACAAGACAGGATGGTACCATCAGAATCACATCTACAAACTCGAATAGTCATTGTGTTTGTGCTGCTCTGTACAGGGTAACTGCTGTCTTCTATTACAACAGGGAGGAAATATAACTCTTGCTGCCTGCGGCTGTATCCATTTCTTCGGGTTTCAATTCCAGCTGTGTTGTCTACAAAACATGACATTTATGATGACATGGTTACTATGGGCTTCACTTTAAACCTTAGAGTTGATATCTGCTAAGTAGTAGAAGCTTATTTTGAATCAGAAAAATGCATCCTTATTTTAATTTTTTCTTTTATCATTATGAAAGCTGCCAAAATATAATCAAAATAATCATTAGGGAAAGAAAGAAACATTAATTGTTTCTAGTAAAAGAATTAAATTTTCTATTCAGAAAACTTATAGAATGATTTATAAGACAGCAATTGTTTTAAATTGCCCTATTTTTTTCTAACATTAAAATCTTATTGAAAACATACTTTGTAGATTTTTTTTATGCAGTGGAAAAGGAAAGATTACAAAGTGTGAATCTGTAAAATATCTTAAATAAAAACTTATTCCTTAAAATATATTAAAAATCAATCCAGCTTATATGTCATATACATATATATATGTGTACGTGTGTGTGTGTGTGTGTGTGTGTGTGTGTGTGTGTGTGAAAATGATTAATAGAAATGGAAAGTTTGTTGTGTTTGCACACTTGGGACGAGGTAGGGGCTTGGTATTCTTGAAACCAACTTATATCAAAGGGAAGCTTAGCTTTTCTCATGTTTATTTTTAGTTTATTATATATGTATCATATATGTTTACATATGTTATATATGTTTGCATGTATACAAATATTTTCACTTCTGCACATCAGCGGAGTAAGAAACATGGAAAGAAAAATGACATGTGAGCCAGACTCGGTGGCTCAGCCTGTAATCCCGCGCCTTTGGGAGGCTGAGGTGAGTGGATTGCCTGAGCCCGCGGGTTCGAGAATCGCCTGGGCAGCGAGACCTCATCTCTACAATAAATCAAAAAATCAGCCGGGCGTGGTAGCGCGTGCCTGTAATTCAGGCCACTCGGAAGGTTAGGCGGAAGGATCGCCGGAGCCCAGCAGGTCGAGGCTGCGGTGGCCGGGAGCGGCCACTGCACTCCAGTCTGGGTGACAGAGTGAGACTCCAACTCAAAAACAAACAAACAAACAAAAATGAAGTGTGTCAAAAACATCAATATTCATTATATATTTTAGACACCATGAATTATAACTATCACCCTTTTAACATAATTATAAAAGTAATTCATTATCATTCTGATTAAATAATGACATATACTTGCAATAATTCAAGGTAATAAAAACTTCTACTTTCATATAAATGCTATTGATATTTTATTAAAAGTGTTATTTTGCTATTTGCTTATTTTATTTCTACACAAAGAAGAAAAATGTTGTTTTATTTATAACACTATTTAATTTTATGTGCCAATTAAAGTATCACTATTTTTAGAAACATGTGGATATGTAATTTATTATATTCATGCACGATACACACTTGAGAAACAGGTTAAATAATTTGAGAAAAATATGTTATTTATTTCAATACAAGTCTGTCAGAAACATGTTACTATTTCAATCAAATTCCATTTTTCTTTTTTTTTTTCTTTTTTTTTTTTTTTTTTTGAGTTGGAGTCTCACTCTGTCGCCCAGACTGGAGTGCAGTGGCCGCTCCCGGCCACCGCAGCCTCAACCTGCTGGGCTCCGGTGATCCTTCCACCTCAGCCTTCCAAGTAGCCAGAATTACAGGCATGCACTACCACGCCCGGCTGATTTTTTTGATTTATTGTAGAGATGAGGTCTTGCTGCCCAGGTGGGTCTCGAACCCGCGGGCTCAGGCAATTCACTCACCTCAGCCTCCCAAAGGCGCGGGATTACAGGCTGAGCCACCGAGCCCGGCAAATTTCATTTTTCTATTTGTAGAATTCAAATTCAACAACTGAAATTTAGGCAGACAATGAGAAGCATCAAGATGAGAAAACTTTATGTGATATGATTAGGGAGCAAAAATGGTGGCTAGTTGAAGCAACATTGAAATCTTCAGCAAGTGAGGGTTGAACACTTAAGTCTGGGTAAAAGGAATAGTCAAAGAATAAAGTTTAAACCTGGGTGAAAATTAATAATGGGAACAGGAAGTTTGATGTGTTTGCACTTGGGAAAATATAGGGGATTTGGTATTCTTGAACTCAATTACATCACATGACTTCCTAGTTTTTTTAATGCTTATTTCAATTTATTATATATTGAGAATTGAACATATAAAATTTATTGTGCTATCTATAATGAGAAGAAAAAGATACATTAAACATCATTTCTACTCTTAAAGTGCTTTGTATTGACTAAAAAAGTTATACATGCAAATATAACAAGATAAAAAAGGGAACACAGTAAATGACATGAAATTTGGTATCAGGTACATATTAAGTCCATAAGAAAACTCTCTGCTATGAGGAAAGATGATATGGTTCACGTTATCATTATTGGTCTGATATAAGTTCTCTAGCAACGATACAATGTGGAAAATATTAATTACGCTTGGTGAAATGTGACGATTTACTATGTTCAAGCCTGTGACCTGGAAGTCTGATTATCTTCTCCATTATATTAACATGTGAAATCTAGGGGATCTATCATTAAGCTTTATCAATTCTATCTCTATCCACTTTTCTCCTTCCTCACAGTAGACTACTGAAAACTACCAATTGCTGCAATGACATCAGAACTAATTTTATCTCCCTGTAATGTCTTGTCCTTATGTATCTAAGCTAATCTTTCTGAAATTCAAACCTCAATATGATATACTCTTTCTTAAGCCATTCAAAGACAGTATACTAGCGTCATTGGATCTAAGTTATTACTCCTTTTAATATTTTGCAGTCAGGTGACCTATGGTTTGACTTGTCTTGGACAGCCTTATTTTATGTGTGTTGTTAATATTAATATTATATTCATATTAAAATTAACTTAAAATTATTCATATTGCCCAATTCCATTCTCAAAAATGAACAAAAACTTATCCAATTTTTTTGATGAAGTATATGATCACTCTACTTATGAAGAACTTCAGGTTTGTAACACTGTTTCATTTACAGCCATTTCTTACATTACACTATTGTATTCAGTTTCCTTAAGTAATAAAATGTTGAGACTCTGATTTTCTTCCCCTAATTTCCTTACCCTATATGTTCTCAAAACATCCTTTGATTTCAATCATCATTATTATCACCTTTCACAATCTTTTCAGTTCTATATACATGTAACCTATTAATATTTATCTCTTTGTTACCCAATATTATAAACTCGGGTGTTTTGATCCATATTTTATAGAATATGGAAACATAGAAGAGATAAAATACTCAAGGTCAGAGAATGAATACATCAGAGCAATTGACTGGTATTCAACCTTAATATTCCTAATCAAATGTCATTTATATTTTTGTAGCAGTGTTAATAGCAACAGATGTAGTAGTGTTAACAGTAATGATGGTAGCAGTAGTGGTAATAGAAGTGTAAGGGTAAACATGATGACAGAGGTAGAAGTTAAAATGATCTTGATGGCAAAATATTTTAGGCGTGTGGCTTTACATATATGATTTTATTTATTATAATATTCATATACTTTAGAATAATTTTATATATCAAGACTCCATCATTTTGGTAGTATTAAGAGGGAAAGCAAACCTATATTATTCCAGTGACATGGCTACATTCCTTTTTTGTTTGTTTTGAGTTGGAGTCTCACTATGTTGCCGAGGCTCGAGTGCGATGGCATGCAGCGTCTACCGACTGGTCTCAGGAAATCCTTCTGCCTCAGCCTTCCAAGTAGCCAGATCTACAGGCACACGCTACCATGCCTGGCTATTTTTTTTTATTTATTGTAGAGATGAGGTCTCGCCAAGTTGCCCAGGCTGGTCTGGAACCCGTAGGCTTTAGCAATCCTCTCACCTCAGCCTCCCAGAGTGCTGGGATTATAGGTGTGAGCCACTTTGCGCAGCCCTTTGGCTACATTCTTATCCTGTGCTCTACTAGGTGTCATTCAAACTAAACAGCAACTAAAAAGTTACCCATTTGTATTTACAAATAATATAAATAATGTGTGTGTGTGTGTGTGTGTTTGTGTATGTGTGTGTGTGTGTGTGTGTGTGTGTGTGTGTGTGTGAGAGAGAGAGAGAGAGAGAGAGAGAGAGAGAAAGTAATATATTTAAAACAGGGAAAGCATTCAATTTCCCATAGTCTTTTCTTCACTTGACTCATTAACAGACTGTTCACATTCGTAATGGAAGTAACCTGCCTTATTATATAAGTTAAGTAGATTAAATATCTAATTTACTACTAGCTATAGAATTTTGCATTTTTATATAAAGATTTACACACTTTATGAAATGGAGTGCTTCTAAGGAGAGCACTGATTCCTCTCTTTGTGCCCTTTTACAAGTGTACATGATAAGAGGTAACTCTTTATGTGATTATACTTACTTCTAAAGTCACGGACTGTAAAATTTGGTTTAATGGCAGCCTCAGGTGATAATCTAAAGGAAAATTGCTGCCCAGCAGGTGAAAGATCTCGGTCTGCAGCACTGACTATCTGAATTATCTGAAACAACATTGAGATTAAACTTGAAGTCAGTCATCAGTTTCAAAGGGAACTTTACACACCAGGCTAATACGTTTATTTAATGAAGCATGCAAGTAGACAGAAATGACATTTTATGAATAAATACCAGCGGACCAATTATTTACACATAATATTATAAATAAATGTCTAACATTTACTGGTAATGATGGCAGGTGCAATTACAAGACATGGGCTAATTCCAAATCAATACCTGCGTAACTAAAAAGCTTACTAGCATTGAAAATTCTCACTAATAAGCAAAATAAAATTGAAATGCACTTTTTTGAATTTAAAATGAGATTAAATAAATGCTTTCTAGTCAAATCATGAAAATGCTTACTGGAAACAAAATCTCTGATTATCTAAAAGCCCTTGAAATAGCAAAATTGTGGTACAGCTATGTCTTGTAACAATCGATTTTATATTCATAAATAAGTAAAATGATGAGAAAGAGAAATACAAAAACTATTTTTGTTGTTGTGTTTCCCCCCATTGGCTAGAAATACAAATTGTGTTTTCCAAGAATTCTTAAAAGACTAAGCACTATCATTCCTGTTTCAAAATCTTTCCTCACTTGTTTCTACCAGTTTTACATCTTATAGTTACTATCCTGATATTGCAATAAGATGCTTTTAAAATTTTGGAGAATAAAAATAGCTTCTGAAAGTCAACTGTGAAATGTAGAATTTACTACGTAGAAAAGTAAACAAGAATGGCTTTGAGTTGCTTATTTATGAACAAATCCGATAGTGAATTTTTGGAAGTGTGTGTGGGAGAAGACAAGAGCAGTGTGCTGGCTAGGTCATCACACTCTTAGACCAAATTTAAATTTGCCAGAAGAAGACTTTAGATTTCAAGTACTATATTCTGGCCCCATGCTATTAAACATATAACTAAGTTAACACTCATTTTTATAACTATGGATCCCATTCTTGTATCACTACAAACAGAGATAACTGGATGGATACATAGATGATAGAATAGATAGATAGACAGATAGATATCACTGGAATTTTGAGTGTCCCATGCAGTATTAGTAATTTATAATTTAAAAAAAATTATTGGTTCTCTGGTGTGAATTTTAATTACTTATTTTACTGTAAATTAATTGCACGGTATCTATTTACCTTTTAACATTATAATGAGTAAGACTTTTATTATCTAATGCCAAAGGCTAGGTCATGAAATGTGACAATTTAATCAAAGAATCATCACATCGTCCCTCTAAAACTTCAATTTCCCTTCACTGAGATCAGCATGTCCTCACATCATTATATTCACACTATTAAATTTCTGTATATTACTTAAGGACCAGGATCTCATTGTCAAAATGTTTTGTTTTCCTTCCTACTACTATCAATTGGTACTATTTACTAAATTATGTTTATTCAACAACAAAATGTATGAAGTACATAATTCTGGAGTAAATAAAAGTCCTTAAGAACAGCACACGGATATGAAAAATTTGTTATAGACTGACAATCATCTGGAAGTGTCACTTGGCAGTCACTGCCACAAGGAAAACAACTCCCGTATAAATCTTTACTGATAATCTTTATATAATATCATCTTTCTTCCTATTCTGTCTCTTTATTTCAGTAGATAGATGATTGATAAAAATAAACGATAGAAAAAAATGATAGATGGTTGGATGGATAGATAGATAGACAGACAGATAGATAGATATTCAAGCATAATCCAGAAGAGATAAAGATAAATTGTTCCGATGCATAACTGTTAGGTCGGGGGCAGAATGGCTGGGGTCAAAAGCAGAAAATGCTCATATAGTTACACTTCCTGAAAACTCAGAGGACATTTTAAGATTATACTTTGTATACAAGTGTGGCCCAATAGGAAACAAAATGTCCCATAGATACTTTTTTAGAATAAGAGCCTCCAAGGACGCAACCGATTCCTCACAACTTTGTTCAGATATAAGAGAAACAGGTTGATCTCAAATATATACCTATTCACAACCTAGTCCTTTAATTTATTAGACAAATTTACAGCATTAAGTGAAGCTCCATTTACAAAGGTTTTCAGTTGGAGCATTACAAGATTTTTGACTAATCTGAAATCATTAATATCCTGAATCATCTAAAGGATAAAAAATTGGCTGGTGCACGTGGAGAGGGAGGGAATGTATACTTTGAGTGGAAATCTAAATTGTAGAATTTTGATAAATATTTTCTATTTCCAAAATAACCTAATTAATTATTTTGGGGGGTAGGGGGCAACTGTTTGTGCAGCATCTACGATTTAAGACATTGAAGTAAGCACTGTAATGTTTCCATGCAATTTGTAGACGCATTTAAGGTGATAAACTGTAAGTACACATCTGTGACTATTCAAATTAAGAATGAATATTTCCTACTTGAAAAAAATCACCAAATAAGTTTTGGTGTAATAAATTAATAATTTTTCTTAATTATCAGAGATTAGAGGAGCACAATCCACTAGAAGTAACCATGCTTATAAAAGTATTCTATGCCTGCTCAACAAAATGGTATCCACTCATCACATACTATTACTGAGCATTTGAAATGTGACTAGTGTGAATGAGAGTATTGGTTTTTAATTTTATTTTATTTTAATTCAGTAGCTAAATAGTTAATAGATGTCACAGGTTTAGAGCTAACAGTCAAAAGATCTACTAAGCATTATAAAGCATGTAAATTGAAAAAGATAATTGAGATTACAGAATGAAATTTTTAAACAAAAGTACTGTTCCAAATAATCAGATTTACTTCAGTTAATAATTGAGCCTTCCCAAGATTACTTAAATGGGTAATTATGCTATTTGAAGGCAATGGAAGTGTATAGCAAACCAAAGAGTACCAATACATTTTCCCTTTTAAACTTAGGTGCACAGTATTAGATTAAACATATTCTTGTTTCATAACACAGTCTTAATATATACTCTTGCCTGATTCTTTTTATATTATTCGTTCATTCATTCATCATAGTGTAGGAGGAAAAACTGACTACTCACCACCACCTCACATAAAACCTAGTACTTTGACAATAACTTTCATCAACTATGTAGATTTCCCTCATAAAATCTCCTTACTAGATTACTTCCCCAGAGTAATACTGCCTTAATAAATAAAATGCAATTCAGACACTTTGAATAACCCAGATGTCCTCCAGAGGAAAAACACTTTACATTTTCAGGTTAGGTTGAGAACTTTCTGGTACCCCTTGAAAACATAAGAGAAAGCAAGAAATATCCTGGAAAACGCATTCTAAAGTGCTTTGCTTTCTGGATTTATAGTCACAAATTCCACATGAAGAGAGTGAAAAAACAGCAGAATCCACAAACCTAGATTTTACTTACACAAAGAACTTTCACTAGGCAATCAGCACTTTACTCTGTATGGTATTACCTGCACATCCATGCATCTACAATTATTTCACGAGTGTAATATCTCTTATTATTTCTGTATGATGGCATCTAATCCAGAAAAATAAGTATATGTGCATAGTCATTTCTGAACTTATAACTTAAAACACAAATATAGTGTCTTTATACACACTTAATATACAATATTGGTAGCATACTTGTCCTAGTTTGGCATTTTCACACACAGCAGTCTCATATGGCACAGATATTTCTGGAGGAAACTCATTGACATCTAGGACATTAATCAGTATGTTGACTTTGCTGGTTAACAAAGGGTTACCTGTTAGAAACATAAGAGAAAAGGCGATTACAAAATCTGTACAGTTATTGCTTCTACAATAAATAACATTTAAATAGAAAAAATACAGCCTTTATATGAAGTGAAAAACACTCTTCCTATTGTGGGAAATTCTGAAGTTTCCAACTACAAGTTAATAAAAGGATGGATAAATGAATGAATGTGTAGCAGTCAGAAATATAACAGGCACCATAACAGAGTTTGTCCCCCAAATTCGCCACCCATGTAAGGCCAACTATTGAGTTCACATTCTACCAAAAGTGTAGGCCTTTCAAGAAGAATGACTTAGCCATCATACTGGGGTAAATTCACAGAATCAAACTTCACCAATAATGATTGTTTTACTCACTAAATATAGTTTTGTATGTTGTACTCACATAGTGAAAACTTTATTGGTTGAATAATCTACCTACTTTAATGACCCTCTCAAAATGTTTCTACCTGAAAAAAAAATAACAAGGAGAATAAAGAAGAGAGAGTTTTCATAAATTAAATTTAAAAATACATTTAAGGAAGTAGAAGTGAGAGATAAAAAGCTAGGTTGCATCCTTAAATTTCTTTCTGGTGAACAGAAATGGAAGAATAAACAGATTTTGTTAATAAATGACTTTTTTCTACAGTATCAGAAAAAGTATTTGTTTCACTACTTAGTTCTGTCAATATTCCATCATGGGTTTTTCCCCAACCTATTGATTATTTATTTGCATTTCTGTCATTCATTGAGAAAAACTAGAAATAATCAATTCAGCTAGGAAAACATAACATAATACACATCTTAACTTATGCAATACACAGTTTTACCTGTTGGAGTGGTTCAAGATGAATAAACTGTCTAAAATTCTAGAAAAGACTGTCCAGAGTCACAAAGCTAAAAGAATGAGGAGTTAGGGTACAAACCAGGATTATGAAAATCCAAAAACCACATTTATTTCTTTATATCTTTTCTACTGGCCTATTTACATGTTAAACTCTTCTGCAGTGTTACCATGGATTCATAATATTATTTTAGACCTCTACTTGATGTGCTTTAAATAATGCATGTAAAAGTTTACCACATGACTAATTCCAAGAAAAACGCAATATCTTGCTGAGTTAAATTTCGTTTGAAAAACTAATAAAAGCAACTCCAAACAAAAGCTTAATTTTTTTCACAAATTCACATATGAAACAGAGAAATTTACCACTGTATACCAGTACAGACACAGAACACATAAACGATATATTTTGTAATATTGAGTGTGTTTGTGGACGATATATTGATAATCTTGGAGAATGATTTAGAAAATACATATTGTTTAAAGGCTGATATTGGTCACAGGGCATAATCTTATTTTACAGAAAAAGTTTGGGTCAGTTTTTCCAAGTTAGTTGACTTTTCTTCAACTCAGTTTCACAGTATTAATAGGTCCTACTGAATAAAGTTGTATTAAATGGTGTTTTGGAAAATGTTTAATAAATATTGGTAAATTATCATTACTCCAGTTACCAAGAATACTTTGTAGATGTTATGTATTACTGATTCTGTTATAGCTATTCATCACTTATTTAGCACAAAATATAGATAAAAGTTAAGAAGTTGGCTAAACTAGGTCCCCTTTTCTAAAGAAACCGGAAATTTCCAAGAACAACAATAAAACTAATGTCTAAAATTTTATGATACAATGTAGTGATCGCCGGGCTCGGTGGCTCAGCCTGTAATCCCGCGCCTTTGGGAAGCTGAGGTGAGTGGATTGCCTGAGCCCGCGGGTTCGAGACCCGCCTGGGCAGCGAGACCTCATCTCTACAATAAATCAAAAAATCAGCCTGAGTGGTAGCGCATGCCTGTAATCCCAGCTACATGCAAGGCTGAGGTGGAAGCATCGCCGGAGCCCAGCAGATCGAGGCTGTGGTGGCCGGGAGCGGTCACTGCACTCCAGTCTGGGCGACAGAGTGAGACTCCAACTCAAACCCCCCCCCCCAAAAAAAAACAATGTAGTGATCAATGTTATATAGCATGTTACATGTTACATAGATTAATACATTTAGGGTTCACAGCAACTATGATATAGACATTATTATTTTCCTCATTATGTATGTAAAACTCTGAAGAAGAAAGAAGGATGCAACTTTTCCAAAATTACAAGAGGTAAGACTGGATTTTGAATCCAGGCGCCACGGTTCCACAACCCATGCTATTAAACTCTATTATAAGAATGTAAGAAAGAAAAAAAACAACTTTGGCAATTATATAGCTATTCCATATTATGATTTAGTGTTAAATCAATTAATACGAATTCTCAAACTATTCATCATCTGAGCAATGTGAGACTCAGTCTGTACTTTCTGCTTTACACAATAAAGAAGGTACAAGTTCTGAGACCACTTGAATAGGAAGTTTTTTCACCTTTTTCCCAGTATTACAGTTTTCTTTTAATAAGTTAATATGAGGGTGGAATGTCTTCCACAGGGAACAAGAATTCTCATTCAACTAAATTTATTTTAGAATTTTATTTTATAATATATAAAGAGTATTAAAATGAATTTAGTCCTGATTTATCCTTCAGAAATTCATTTTTTATTGACTAAATTATTCATTTGCCTGCAATATAGATCTTAATTTCTGTCCCAGTGAGTTAATTGTCACAAAATTATTATTAATGTTGTAATTTATTTTTATTAACTGCGTTTCTCAAAGGGGTGCTTTTGGCATTTTGGCTCAGACAAATCCTTATTTTTTTAGAGAATTCTCTGTGCACTATAGCATAACAGATTTCCTGAAAATTTAATGTCATACAGCATCATTGTAGTAATTACAAAATAAATGTCCAAATAAAGATAGAGAAAAAACAACAACAGAAACCTTTTTTAAATGTTGAAAATGAGTAATAAGCTCAGAGTTTATTTCCCTTATGATCTATTGTATATTTGCAAAACTTTTAATTGCTAAAGGTTAAAAAAGGGCACCATGTGTTTTTTAAGTGACAGCAAATGAAGCAATAACATTTCAGTCTGAGAACTATTGTATTCAAATATGCATTGAAGTTTTCACATAAGAATATAATTGATAAAAGTAATATAGCATTATCTTATTGATGTATATAGTTTTCTAAATTATGTAGAAAAATTAATGACCTATTTCATTTTTGATTCATCTAATTTATATTTGTAGTAGGGATGATGAAAACAAATTTAACCTTGATTCAGCATGAGTATTGTTATGTAATTATTTGACAGTAACGCCATGTGAAAATTAGTTACTATTGAATACTTATAAAGCAAATTTAATTATGGACTTAGTAAATACTAAATAATCAAAGTCTTACATAATTAATTGTTAAGTTTCTCATAGTCAAACCATCTAAACTCCAATTATTATTGTTCCACATTGCTTATATTTAATAACTAGTTAAAAAGTTGAGGTTCATATAAGATAATAAAGGAATAATTCTACGTTTGTCTTACATGCTTTCAAAAATGTTCTGATAGATCTCTTTCTCCTATCCATGATGATATCTCAGTGAGATAACATTGCTTTCAGAGCCAATTTCAGTTAGAATTGCTTTATTATTAATATTTTAAAGTACAGTTTAAACTAAGGGCAAAAAAGGAATTGTGTTCTTCCACATCAGGAGTAAAGAAGACATTACTTCTTATTATAAATGAAACAAAAATAATAAATAAATATATTAAATAACTTTATGCCAAAAAAGATTCAATATTGATGAAATGAACAAATTTCTCTAAAATACAGATAACGAAAGTGACTCAAGGATAAACTGAAGAATCTTAACATCTCATAGTACTGAAGAAAATTAAGTTGAATGAAAAATATCTCCACCAAGGAAAGCCCATTCTCTGAGAATTGTATCAAATATTTAAAGAATAAAATATCAATGATTTACAATCTCTTTCAGAAAATAATGGAGGAAACATTTATTACCTCATTCTCTCTTCCCTGAAACCCCAAGTCCTATGAAAGGCATCACAGGAGAACAAAAGCACAAACTACTGATTCCCATAAGCATTTGTGTAAAAATTTATTAACAGGATATTAGCAAATCAGTTTCAGCAACAAGTTAAAAAGATAATTGACCATGACCAATTAGAACCACATTAATATAAAAAGAACAAAAATTCACATGGATATCTCTATAGACTAAGAAGTTGCACTTGACATAATCCTGCATTCATCCATGATAAAAACAAAATTCAACAATGACTAGAAGGCAACATCTTCAACATGATAAATATAGTTATAAGAAATGGATGGCTAACATCATGGTCGAAGACTGAATTTTTTCCCCCTAAGATTGGGCACAGGGCAAGAATATCTGTTCCATAAAGTTGAGGGGTACAAGTGAGGATTTACTATAAGCATGCTGCCTACAGTATGCATCAACTAATTATGTACATATTCATATATTCCAGAAAGTATGATAGACCATGGGATTTATAGGTGTTTAAGATAGAGTCCTTGATATTAAGAAGTTCACACTTTCTTGGGAGTATCACTGTAAAAGTTGTTTAGGTATGATATAGCATATGATGTCAATAAAAAAATTTTCATACACAATTTTCCTAGTTTTGAATTCCATTTGGTGTGTGATGTCAAAAGAAATTTTCTACACATGTGTAAATATAATTTTTTAATCCAAATTTCAACCTTTGGGTGAAAAGTTCATCATGTAGTTTTAATTTCCAGAGATAATCAGATACTAACTAAGAAAAAAAATAAGCCTGGCTTTAATATTTTATATGTGATTTGAATGGAGCAATTAGATTGATTTAAGGTATTCCTAAGCAATTTGATTATGGTAGTATACCCACAAGCAGTTGAAAGTTTAAGAAAAAATATAGTCTATCACAACATAAATTTGAATTTCAATATATTCACATAGAATATACTGATGAGAAAAATTGTAAGATTTCTTAACTAAATGTATGATTACAGTGATGTTAATGATTATTATTTCCATGTATATGATACATTGCAGTGCTTTATAAAATGGTGTGAAAATTTTATAAGTGATTCTCTCTTCAAAGTACTACTTTTACAAGTACTATTGAAATGTTAATAATTCTAGTATAAGTCAAACTTCATTTGAGAATACAGAATAGTTCCACACAGTGACTTAGGGGAAAAGAAAATTAGGAAACGGTAGAAAAACTATGAAGACTCATTTATGTATAGCAACCATCCATGAAAAATGAGAGAAAGACAATTTGGGGAGCAATTGAAGGAAGAAAAAAAGGACATCAATTTGGAATTGAAACCAATAATTATGTTTAGTTTTGAAAAGTCCTCTACACTTTTTGAATAAGTACATTTATTTATAGTAACAGATTCTATTCTTTTGTTTACTCAAATTTGTGTTCATCTTTAGGACACTGAAGAATTTAATACAGTAGTCCCAAAATCCATGTCCATTAGAATGACTTAGGGAATTGTTTAAAGTGTAGATTTCTTGGCAATTCTCACAGAAATTCTGATTTAGCATGTCTTGAATGAGATTCAAGATTTTAAAAAATGCCCCAGGTGTCTATGATGCAGGTGACCATGGTAGACACATTGAGGAACACTGCTAGAGAAGAAAAGGCCAAACTAAGGAAGCCTATTCTCAATCAAAATTAATAAGACTATTAACATCTTTTTGGAAAAGAAAAAAAAAAAGGCTAGTCAAATTAAGAAGGAGAGTATAAGTGCTCAGAGACTGCAGAGAATTCACAATCTATCTCCTTTGACACTTGATCTCTGGTAAGGTCAACTACAGTCACCTAGGTGACTGGTGTAAAGCAGCACTGACTAGTTGACAGGAATGCAGTTCCGGAACAAAACTATCTTCCAATCCCCCAGATAAGAGCAGTTGGAGAAGTGAAATGCTTCTTTGGGCATATGTTAACCTGGGAGTGCACAGGTGCAAGAGAGACAATCAGAATAAGAATAGACTCTTAATTCCACCTGAACAACTACACATTCTTAGGATAAGGCTATTAATATCCTGTTGTAAGCCAGGCTCCGTGGCTCAGCCTGTAATCCCGCGCCTTTGGAAGGCTGAGGTGAGTGGATTGCCTGAGCCCGCGGGTTCGAGACCTGCCTGGGCAGCAAGACCTCATCTCTACAAAAAAATCAAAAAATCAGCCGGGCGTGGTAGTGCGCCTGTAATTCCGGCTACATGGAAGGCTGAGACAGAAGGATCGCCAGAGCCCAGCAGGTTGAGGCTGTGGTGGCCGGGAGCGGCCTCTGCACTCCAGTCTGGGTGACAGAGTGAGACTCCAACTCAAAAAAAGAAAAGAAAAGATCCTGTTGTAGGAGTCCTCAGTTTTCTTTGTGAATATATGCATCCTTGACACTAAATATCTTACTTTTTGCAATATCTGATCTCAGTATGAACTTTCATATTTCAACGCCTTTGCTTACGACTTTTCCTCAGTTTAGAATAACTTCCTTTCTTCCGTGACAATATCTGTTTGATTTTTCCAACATTCATTTCATAGGACACTTTCTATTGGCATACTATATTTATGTGTCAATTTTTTTTATTTTTGAGAATGTTTTGTATTTCAATTATGTATTTAATGTATTTACTCAGCTTCTTGTATATTTCACAGAATGTTCAGTGCCTAATTGAAAGACAATATAGTTCTTAAACTTTTTTCTTTTTTTTTTCAAATAACTTGTCTAGTTGCCAAGAAATCTATATGATATCCAACCTTCTGAAATGACTCCCAATGATTTCCACTTCTTGACATTCACAGTCCCTTTTATGTTTAAGAGTGCCTTAATCAAGAGTACCATGTTGAGGGGATGTGTTGCCCACATCATTGAACATTTTTGTCAGACAGTCCTACTCTTCCCCACACCCTGCCCTTTATTTGAAGGTCTACGCTTAGGTATTGATTCACACGTCTTGTGTGACTTGACTAATTCTCTTTGGATCATCTAAGAAAGGACTTGTGATGGTTCCATTGACCAGCAAACTGAAAATCACAGAGTATGACAGTATTTGGTTAAATATTTCAAAAAGTTGCTGGGTGCAGTAACTCATGCCTTTGATCCTAGGACCTTGGGAGGCCAATGTGGGAAGATCATTTGAACTTAAAAGTTCGAAACCAGCCTGGGTAACAAAGCAATTCCCATCGCTATCAAAAAAAAAATTAAATAGCCAAGCATGGTGGCACACCTATAATCCCAACTTCTCAGGAGACTAAGGTGGGAGATTTGTTTGAGCCAAGGAGTTTGAGACTGCAGTGAGCTATGATCTCACTACTGTATTAAAGTCTGAGTGACAGAGAGAAACCTTTCTCAAAAAAACGGTAAAAATAAAATCAATTTTTAATTAAAAAAGAATTAAACATTTTTCTAAAAGTCCTGCATGTTATATATTCGTATATCATTTAACTTTATTGTTAATTAAAACATCATTTCTGTAATTATATAAACTGAGTGTGATACCATGTTTATCAAATAGTCTAATTATCACTCTGATTAAACATAATGTTATGTAATCAATATTATTTAATAATAATATGTCAGGAAGACAAAATATTTCAATGTACTGTGGATTTAACAAAAAGAGATTCTAAACAATGAAGTCATTTAGGAATGCTTATCATAGATTGAAACTCAGCTGGTACTTCACACTTATAGGGCATAGACAGAAATCTACCTAACTATACCACTGTCATGTACATAATACTGTGTACATATTTCCTTACTTCCATATTTTGAGTCATTGTGTTTTCTTTCTAAAATGCAAGTTTACTATAGAATTCTAATAACTAACCAGTCTGAAAAGCTTAAATATGGATAGATACTAAACACAGATATCAAGAATTTAACAATAAACTCAATTCAATTATATGTGCATTGCAAATGAAAATATTTAATATTTTTTACTATATGATGATTTATTTAATTTATGCAATTAAAATTGCCCTGGCAGTTGTAACCACTAACTTTTCTTTTTTGTTTGTTTGTTTGTTTTTTTTGAGTTGGAGTCTCACTCTGTCGCCCAGACTGGAGTGCAGTGGCCGCTCCTGGCCACCGCAGCCTCGACCTGCTGGGCTCCGGCAATCCTTCTGCCTCAGCCTTCCAAGAAGCCGGAATTACAGGCATGCGCTACCACAACCAGCTGATTTTTTTATTTATTGTAGAGAAGAGGTCTCGCTGCTCAGGCGGGTCTCGAACCCGCGGGCTCAGGCAATCCACTCAATTCAGCCTCCCAAAGGCGTGGGATTACAGGCTGAGCCACCGAGCCCGGCTACTAACTTTTCTTAATTAATTATTTTAATTGACAGATAAAATTGTATGTATTCGCCTTATACAATATATTGATTTGAAGTACATATAAATTATGGAATGACTAACTAATTAATATATGCATTACCTTACATGCTTACCATTTTATGAAGATATTTTATATACATTCAGAAATTTTCAGGAATACAATATACTGTTAATTATAGCCATCGTGTTATACAATAGATCTGTTGAATGTATTCCTCTTATCTAACAGAAATTTTTTTATTCCTTGACCAATATCTCCACAAACCTTCCCCCATTAACTCATTTAAAATAAACAAATGGATCATCAGCAAGTGAATATGTTCCCTGTAAAACTGTCAGCATCCAATTTACAGAATGTGTTTTGGAGAGAGAGAGTTCAGAGCTCCAACTGTAGCCTGCTCATTAGCTATGTGACACTGGGCTACAAACAAAATTTCTCTGAGCATCCATTTTTCACTCCTATAATGTGGACAATAATACTTTTCAGGACTTTTGAAAAGACTAAATGAGTTAATGTGTTATATATCAAGCTATTAGAATAGTTTATTCTATTATTATTTACTATTACTCACTATTATAATGATAGCAAGAATAGAAAAATTAGGTACTCACTTCTTATTTGGTCCTACAACATCATTTCATGGCTGGCAATTTGATATACAGGCAAAATAAATACTTCAGAAAATTCTACCACAAACTTTTTTTCTGTTTAAATCCTTCATCACTTAATGACCAAACTGTGGTCAGTCATAACCTCTTGCAACTTTCCCCTGGAGTTTATATGACAGTCACCTAACTCTAAATTCTCAGGAATTCAACATAATTTACATAGTGATTAGTTTCTAGAAGTCACTAATCTTGCCAATTTATAGCTATACCTAAATTACAATGTCTATGAAAAGAGACACTAGTCTTACTCAGTGCTAAAATCCACAACAGATAGTGCTTTTCTCACAGCTGGTACTCTGCACAGGTGGTAGAAACAAATGCATGAATTTATGTTGAGCCTGAATTATAGATACCAATCTATTTGTCAATTTATTTTTTCTATAAATATAAAGATGATAACACTGTGAAATTTAAAATGTTACAGCATAAAATAGCTCTACAGAGAAGATTGCCTTGAAAATTAATTATCCAACAATTTAATCTGAACTCGGTGATGGACTTGTATATGTATTTAAAAATATATATAGCATTTAGTAAGGCAAATCACTGATTTTTGACTTATTCCATAATAAATGGAACTAATTTATTGCAATTTGAATAGTAAATATAAAAAGAGAACTGTCTCTGACATTATCTTTAATTTTATAACTATATAAAGTATATTCTAGGAATTTGGTAAAGTTATTTTTAGTTTGGTCTTTAACAATTTTGACTTAATTATTTATTTAGCTTTGCCATTTTTTTAAATTTATAGGGACAGGATCTCACTATGTTTCCCAGGATGGCTTCAAACTCCTGGCCCCAAGCAATCCTCCCACCTCAGCCTCCCAACTAACTGGAACTACAGTATAGGTACATGCCACTGTGCCCAGCTAGTTATCTTTAACTAGTGACATTGTTTATAGTAGCACCAAAAACTTAGGAACATTTGCCGTTTCAAACTTTCTGATAATTTGAATGTAGTAAAGTTTGGAGCATCAGTCTCTAAAAATTCTCAAGGTTAATATCATAAAACAAGACGGGCTTGGTGGCTCAGCCTGTAATCCCACGGCTTGGGAGGCTGAGGTGAGTGGATTGCCTGAGCCCGCGGGTTCGAGACCCGCCTGGGCAACTTGGTGAGACCTCATCTCTACATTCAATCAAAAAACTAGCCGGGCGTGGTAGCGCGTGCCTGTAGTTCCAGCTACTTGGAAGGCTGAGGTAGAAGGATCGCCGGAGCCCAGCAGGTCCAGTCTGGGCGACAGAGTAAGACTCCAACTCAAAAAAAAAAAAAAATCATAAAACAACAAAGCAGTAATGCATAAAATAATGATTAGTACTCTAATAAAATTATTTGGACCTCCAAGTATAGCAACATTGATTAATGGCTACTTTTTATTAATAGGAAGTTGTTCAATCACTGTGCTATTTTATTTCACCTGAGAGTTTTTATAAGGGGTCAGCACCAAAACATATGCTGGTTCAATCTGCAATAATGCATACTTACACAATTTTGTTCTTCTTGGCTGAACAAGTGTGGCTATTTATTTCTCATTTATTCACTATGATAATATTCCTTGCTCAGCTGGCTACTTTGATCCATGAAGACAGTCTTAGGCATTAGAATATGAATAAAGTTTACTTTTAAACTGTGCATTCAAACAAAATAAGACCCTTCAACAGGCTATTCTTATTACAGAATCTTTAATTACCACACAATGTGTGTTTAACCTCTTTATTTTTTATATAGACATACAGTCTTTGTCACACCAGGATTTCTTGATGACTTGAAATTTACACAATTGTCTTTGAATTGACACTGGAATGAACAAGATGTCCATTTTATAAATATTAGATTGTCATCTCTTTTAGATTGTGTGTGTATATATATTGATGAAGTGTCCAAGTTCTAGTTTGGTCTATTTCTTGGTGAAGGCCAACATAACTACTAGAATCCATACCTCTAGGATTTCCTAATTTACTTTTTTTTTTTAAGTTGGAGTCTCACTCTGTCGCCCAGACTGGAGTGCAGTGGTCACTCCCGGCCACCACAGGCTCCACCTGCTGAGCTCCAGCGATCCTTCCACCTCAGCCTTCCAAGTAGCTGGAACTACAGGCACGCGCTACCACACCTGGCTAGTTTTTTATTTATTGTAGAGATGAGGTCTCGCCAAGTTGCCTAGGCGGGTCTCGAACCCGTGGGCTCAGGCAATCTAATTTGTTTTTAAGTATAAACAGAAGCCAACAGGTTGGAGTGTGTAGCAGAGTCAGCCTGTAGACTAATCATACTGATAACTAACAAGTTAGCATTCTGTAAGATTAAGATATTTAAACTTTTATGGATCAAGAACACTTGCTTTCACTATAAAGTTTTATACTTCTTTCCATTTTCTAAATGATTGATTCCCAAAGCTGAAAGAAGGCCCTGGCCTCATACCATGATGATGGTTTTCATAACCCGGGAGCCATTTCAGAAGAAAGAGGTCTTCTATAACTACAGCAAAGCAACCAATAATCTATCCACAGACATTTATCTGGAGCGAATTTCCTCAGGGTCAAGTGGCCACAGCAGTAAGGAGCAGAAATTGAGAAATCATGCTCTAAATTCACCCAAGAAGGTTGTGTGCTGAGCATAGAGAATGTGGAATTAAGAAGGTATGGAGTCTACACCAACATCAAAGAAATATGAACAGGTTTTGTGTGAGTATTTATAACATGCATCAGGTTAGATTCTATTGCTTTCTCCTAAATAGTATTTTATTATAGACAATGTCTAGGATAATAGAACTTATTGAAGAGACTCGCTGGCTAGTTTTCACTCATTATGTCTAGGCCATAGGCATGAATGTAGCATGATTCACAGTGGTCTTCTATGCCATGACACAGTCTACTCATTTTCACAATATTTATCAAAGATCTTAGGAAACTAAAGTTCATTTTTATTATAATATATTTTAGCTGTCCACAAATTCTGTATGAATTAAATAAATAAAGGTTCGCATGAAAGGAATGAGGAATAATATATAGCATACGTGGATATGGTATGAGAAGAGAGGTAAATGCCACATGTGGAGGGAAGAGAATGAGAGTAAGGAGTCCTACAAGAAAGGGAGACTGGCATTCTCTTCTCCCTATTTGTCTGATAAGGCAATAAACTTTATGATCTTCTCTCCAAACCAAATTGGGCAAGGAGGGCAGATTTGAGAGGAGATGAACAGGGGAAGGCCGAGGAGATTGTTAGTAAAGGAACAGCCTGTTAGTGTACCTGTTTAACTTGGCAAGGATGTGTGAATATTCCTCAGGGTCAAGTGGACACAAAAGAAAGTAGCTGAAATTGAGAAATCATGCTGACTTCACCCAAAAAGGCTGTGTGCTGAGCAAAGAGAACCTGGAATTAAGAAGCTATTGGGTCTACCACTGGGTGCCCATGTCAGATTCCTATGCACATGGGATGACCACACTCCCTAACAGCAAATATCTCACAAAATCACACAAAAAGAGAGTCAACATTTGGACAACTACCTTTTCTGCCAGGCCTTTTTATCCCTAAACACAGTGGCAAACAATGAAGCATTATTTAGGCACCACATGAAGAGATATTTTTGTATACATTTTTATTTCCCTCCTTCCTTTCTTCTCCAAAAGACTGGAGAATCTATGCCTACACCTAAGGAATCAAAGTTTCAACTTATACTGTCTTTGAGTTCTCCAGGTATCTATTGCTGTGGAACAACCCAAAATGCCAAAATGTTGTTGTTTGAAATAATCACATTTTCAGATTTCTCACAATTTTGTAGGTAAGAACTGGGGCAGAATTTGACTGGGTTAATATTCCATTTCACTTAGAATTGAGACATTTACATGGTATTCAGCTAAGTGGACTGAACTAGAGATCCCGAGACAGTGTCGCTCACATATCCAGCATACCGGCAGGTATGGTTGAGGCAGAGTTGAGATGGGGTTGTCAACCTGAGCACCACCATGTGACTACTCTAGTATGGCAGCCTCAGGGAGTCAGACAGAACTCTATGACAGGTCAGAACTCTAAGAGTAAGTATTCCAATGAACAAGGTAGAATCTGAGTGTTCTTTTATGTTAGACTTACCTCTTTTTAAAAATTCAATTTATCTTATTATAGAGATGTGGGGTATAAGTGAGGAGTAAATACATAAGTAGGCTGCATGCAGGTGAAGTTTGGGCTTTTAATTGGCCCTCACTCCCCCTGGTAGTGGACTAGGTACACTTTGTATTGTCACGTGCCCCCTATCCTCATCTCTACCTACTCCTCAGCAGTGTCCAGTGACCGAAGATCCCTCCCGTGTGCTAATGTGACTAATGTTTAGGGCCCACTTATGAGTGAGAACATGTGAAATTCAGTTCTTTTTTTCTGTGACAGTTCACTTAATATTATATTCTCCAACTTCATCCAATTTGCTGTAAACTCCATGATTTTGTTCTTCTTTATGGTTGCATAAATGAGATCAGCTAAAGGCATCATTAAGGTGTGAGAAAAGATGTCGAACATTTCATGTTAGGAAACAGTTTTTGGAGATAAAACAGTTTCATATTTATACCCCCACAGAGTTGAGACTGGTCAAAATCCCTCAACATAAATGTTCACAGCTCTTCCCTGCACTGAAAGAAGAAATTAGCAGCAGATGCACAAAGTGAAATAAGAAGATAACAAAATAGAAGAGAGTTTTATGGGACTTCCGAAACTTTAGGAGGCCATAAGCAGAAAAACTGGGATGATGTGCTTTTACTAAAAAATGACTGTCAATCCCGCCAAGCATTACTACTCCCATCCTAACCTATTACTTGAGGAAGTTGTGATAATATCCTTGATCAGTCATTTAAACAAGTAAAACCTCTAATCACTCTCAGTCTAAAGGATTTTCTTCTGAACCAAGCAGAGACCAACATAAGGAATAATTTCTAACAATATTACATCTTTTGAGCAACTTATTAAGTAATTACATTGAAAACTTCCACATATTCCACAGTGACATGCATTTAAAAACAAATTATAATAAAAAAAGAGAAAGGGTCGATGGACGAATTTTCAAAAGACTCTTTTCAATTTCAGGAAATATTTCAGAATGGATGATTTCATATGATAATTATTTTATCTTGCCTGGCCTGATGAAACTCTCAATGATATATACAAGGATTCTGTGTGAAAGAGAAGTTGAAACTCTGATGGCTTTTTGAGGTTAAAGCATAGAAAACGATGAAGTCACACAATGAAATGCACTACTAGAAATGCATGCAATTCTGCAAACAGATCTCATTGGCAGCTGTCACAATTTCTCTGGACTTATGCTATGAGGAAAAGGAACAGGTTTCTGAGTTTCCCCGGGAGACTACTCAGCTGTCAGTCCAAAAATGAAAAACACCTCAGCAGGGACTCGTTTAAGAGTCTTAAATCCAAAGAACTGCAGTATAACATTGATTCTGTCCATGCCATACTTACTAACTTTACTCGCAATTATGGAGAAATTATACTGTGCCGTGCTTTCTCTGTCTAGTAATTCATTAGTGGCGATGGTTCCTTCTGTTCCATCTATTGTAAAGTAGCTGTCCCCATCACTCTTCCAATCTATGAAGTACCTGTATACGAAAAAAGTAGATGCAAATGTGCAATGATTACACATTAATCATAATGGCACTTAGGCTAACCTGACACAGTTTCGTATTTCCCTCCCGGTAGCTATTACCCACCTTGCAATAAAGAAGAGTGTAAATGACAGCTTCTTTATTGCAAAGTCAGTATGCTCAAGGGGAAACTGGAAATAATGAAAGATTTAGTACTCCTGCTGTTCATATTATTTTAAGGTCTTGACACCTTGAAAGCTCAGCAGAGACTAAAATTCTAAAGCTGACCACGAGTTTCCTTAACCTGCTGAATATTAAAACTTTCTCAAGCAGTAAAAATTTCCTTATGGTGACTGTGACTGTGGGAACGGTTAGAAGTGGGGGAGGCATCTGTGAACAACAAAAAAACCCAGGCCAGAACAAGGTAAAATCTTTGTGTGTCTATGGATTTTGAAAATAGCGTTATGGAAACTAAGTGAACATTTTTTAACTGACAATTTGGTGATTGTACAAAAATATTTTCCCTCAAACACATATAAAAGGATCAATGTTGTTTTGTTATACTATGTATCAGGTCAAAAAATTTTTAAAAGCACTGACCTTGGCTAATGTTGCCTCTTTATCTTTTTTATTATCTGACATGTTTGATAATAATAGGCATTGCCTTATGTGAAACAATTGGGCTAAAAACTTCAACAACAAAAAAAAGACACCAAAACAAAAATTGCATTCATTTAAATCTTTAAGTAACTGTTGATATATAAAGTAATATTATGTGAGATTGTTTTTCAAACATGTATTTTCAATGATAATAACACTTAGCATTTTTAAATGTGACCATGCAATAGACATTATCTCAATGGTTAAGCATATTATTAAATCCCAACAAAAATCTCTAAAACTGCATATTTTTAATACCTTTATTTTACATATAAGGAAACGCAGGAAGACATAAAGGATTTTGCTGAAATTCATTTCGCTAGTAAGTTTCAGACTAATATTTGAACCAGGCCATCAACGTTCCCCATATAATGTTGTCATATAGTCTTACCAGTTTTAATACACAATATATAATACATTTATCACCATTATTCTGGCCTGGAAACCAAAGAGGGGACATTTCAAACAATGACTGAAAGCAGATGGCATTATTGTTAGTCACCCATTGAAATTCCTAAGCCAAATAAACAGATCTTATTCATTGTGAAAAGTCAGTTAAGGAATTTGTATCTCAAAATAGCAAGCTATTATTTAAACAAGCTGATTATTTGAAGCCGTCACAGTTTGCATGTCATTTTAATGCTAGATCAAAGCTAGTGTGCCTTTACAAATGAGATATATGATTCTTAGCATGTCGATATTTGTTAGTACAGGCATACCTTATTTTATGACTTTTGCTTTATTGTACTTTGCAGATACTGTGTTTTTTACAAATTGATGACTTGTGGCATCCCTGTGTCAAGTAAATCTATTGGCACCATGTTTTTTTTAATAACATGTATTCACTCCATGTTTCTGTGTCGCATTTTGGTAATTATTGCAGTATTTTAAACTTTTTCATTACTATTATATCTGTTAGAGTAATCTTTGAACAGCAATCTTTGATGTTGTTATTGTAATTGTTTGGGGGTGTCACAGACCACACCCATATAAAACCTTGAACTTAATCCACAAATGTGTGTTCTGATTGATCTACCAACTGGCTGTTTTCCCATCTCTCTCCCACTCCTTGGGCTTCCCTAGTCCCTGAGACACAACAATATTGAAATTAGGCCAATTAATAATTTGGCAGGCAGGGCTCATTGGCTCAGCCTGTAATCCCAGCATTTTGGGAGGCCGAGGTGAATGGATTGCCTGAGTCTGTGGGTTCAAGACCAGCCTGGGCAACTTGGTGAAAACTTGTGTCTACAATAAAATTAAAAAAAAAAAAAAGCCAGGCATGATAGCACACATCTGTAGTTCCAGCTACTTCGAAGGCAGAAGCAGAAGGATTGCCTCAGCCCAGCAAGTCAACGCTGGAGTGGCCGTGAGAGTGCGTGTCACTGCACTCTAGCCTAGGGGATGGAGTGAGACTCCAACTCAAAAACAACAACAATAATAATTATTATTATTTTTATTTCACAATGCCTTCTAAGTGTTCAAGTAAAGGGAAGGGTTCCATGTCTTTCACTTTAAATCAAAAGCTAGAAATGACTAAGCTTAGTAAGGAAGACATGCAGAAAGCCAAGATAAGTTTCTTGTACCAGTTATATACATTTTGAAAGCTAAGGAAAAGTTCTTGAAGGAGACTAAACTGGCAAATTCAGTGAACAAATGGGTGATAAAAAAAGAAAAGTACAAAACCCTTATTGTTTGGATTTGAAGAAAGATTTAATGGTCTGAATAGAAGATCCAACCAGCCACAACATCTCCTTAAGCTAAACCCCAATCCAAAGTAAGACCCTGTGAAGACAGAGAGGTAAGGAGGCTGCAGAAGAAAAGCTGGAAACTAGCAGAGGCTGATTCATGAGCTATAAGGAAAGAAGCCATCACCATAACACAAAAGTTCAAGGTGAAGTAGCAAGTGCTGATATAGAAGCCACAACAAGTTATCCAGAAGATCAAGCTAAGATCACTGATTAAGGTGGCTACACCAAACAACAGATTTTCGATGTAGACAAAAGAGTCTTCTATAAGAAGAGGATACTCTCAAGAAGTTTCATAGTTGGAGAGGAAAAGTCAATGCCTGGCTTCAAAGCTTTAAAGGATAAGGCTCACTCTCTTGTTAGGGGCTAATATAGCTGGTGATTTGAAGTGGAAGCCAGTGCACTTTTATAATTCTGAAAATCCTAGAGCCCTTGTAAATTATAAAAAAATCTACTCTGCCTTTGCTCTATAAATAGAATAAAGCCTGATATGCAGCACATCGGTTTACCTTACAGTTTGCTAATGTATTAAGCTCACCTTTGAGATCTACTGCTTTCAATATATGGCTGCTCTTTGGCAATACACCTAGCCACCCAAGAGCTCGGATGGAGATTTATAAAGAGATGAATATTGTTTTCATGACTGCTAACACAGCACACATTCTGCAACCGATGGATGAAAAAGTCATTTTGACTTTCAAGACTTATAATTTAACAAATATTTTTCACAAGGCTATGCTGCCATAGAGAGTGATTTATCTGATAGATCTTAGTAAATTAAATAGAAAAGCTTCTGTAATGGATTCACCATTTTAAATGTCATTAAGAACATTCATGATTCATGAGAGAAGGTCAAAATATCAACATTAACAGGAATTTGAAAGAAATTTTTTCCTCCCTCATGGATGACTTTGAGGGGCTCAAGATTTCAGTGCAGGAAGTCACTGCAGGTGTGACAGAAATAACAAGAGCACTAGAAAATAGAAATAAAGTCTGAAGATGTGAATGAATTGCTGCAATCTCATGATAAAACTTGAATGGATGCAGAGCTGCTTTTGACGGATGAGCAAAGAAAGTAGTTTCTTGAAATCCGTTTATGGTGAAGATGCTATCAACATTACAGAAATGAAAACAAAGGATTTAGCATATTACATAAACATGGGTGATAAAGCTGAGGCAGAATTTAAGGGGATTGAGTCTAATTTTAAAAAAGTTCTACCATGGGTAAAATGTTACTAAATAACATCACAAGCTCTAGAGCAATCTTTTAAAAAAGGAAGAGTCAATTGACACAGCAAACTTTATGATTGTCCCATTTAAAAATTGCCAGAGTCACCACAACCTTCAGCAGGACCATCCTATCAGTCAGCAGCATCAAGTTCAAGGCAAAAGTCTTCACCAACAAAAAAGATTACAATTTACTAAAACCTCAGATAATCTCGTTTTTTTAGCAATAAAGAATTTTTAATTAAAGCATGTACTTTTTTTTTAGACATAATCCTATTGCATACTTAATACTGTAGTAATGTATAAACATAGCTTTTATATGTACTAGAAAGTCAAAATGTTTGTTTGACTTACTTTATTGCTCTGTATTGTGGTGGTCCAGAACCAAACTTGCTATGTCTATGAAGTATAACTGTAACTAATTTCAGAACTTGAAGATGCTGAATATTATCAGAACAGGGCATAAACCATGCTGTTAATCTGATTGTGATGTCTCTGCTGTTTATTTGAGAAACTATACTGGTGTATTCTGATTTCTATGTAGTATACTACCTCATAGAAAGACACTGAAAAATTATAAGTGAAGTTAAGGTACATTTAAAATTCAGAGAGTACAGGGATATAATGAGCTTTATTCTCCTTATTGTGTATTCTTTTCTGAACAAGAAAGCATTTCTCACAACACTGTTTTTCATTACCCCTATTTAACTCACCAAATGCTGATTTTAAGAAGGAAATTTTCACTGAAACTACCTATTAACCATAGTATCCCCCAAAAGATTTGTTAACTTTGTCCTATTTGGCTAATTGTGCTCTATTGTACTATGGGAAAATATTTTTTCTAGAGGTGAGACATATGCACATATGTAGAATATGCCCACAACTGAAGGGTCTAGTTGGGTGGATATGTATTAACAGACAATTTCAGTGTCTGAAAGACAGAAAGAGAAGACCCTACAGGAGTGTCAAGAAAAGACACCTAGTGGCTGGGCTCGGTGGTTCAGCCTATAATCCCAGCGCTTTGGGAGGCCGAGGGAAGTGGATTGCCTGAGCCTGAGGGTTCAAGACCCACCCGGGCAACTTGGCGAGATCTTATCAGTACAATAAATCAAAAAAATTAGCTGGGTGGTGTGATAGTGCGTGCCTGTAGTTCCCACTTCTTGGAAGGCTGAGGCGGAGAGATCGCTGGAGCCCAGCAGGTCAAGGCTGCGGTGACTGGGAGCGTGCCCTTGCATTCCAGTCTGGGCTACAGAGTGAGACTCAAACTCAAAAAAAAAAAAAAAAAAAGAAAGAAAGAAAGAAAAGAAAAAAGAGAAGACACCTAGTGAAAAACCTGACATTAGAAGGCCATAGGAAAATAATCCAGAAAGTTGAAGCAGACAAGGAAAAGGGAGAGGAAAAAAGGTACTTCAGGAAGCTGCAATAGCAGTAGTAAACCCATATAATTAGTGTGGGAATGATAAGCTGTTTGGAATTACTATGGAAAAGTATCAGAGAGGCACATAAATAGAATAAGTAATTTAGGTCAAGAAAGGCCGTATGCATTATATTAAGGAGGTGGGATTTAATTCTGTGAGTGATAAACACTATTAAAGGAGATTATTAGGGAATGGATTAAAGGTCAACTGCTTTGAAAGTATGTGCTGGATGTATGTGAAGTTGACAAGACTGTAACCATTTCTTGAACTGCAGAAACTGCAGTAGACAAAGTCCATATCCAGGTTTGAAAAGAGATTTGATTAAATGGGTTTTAAGGAGTAGTTGAAATAACTAGGGTATACAGGATCAAGAATACAAGACACAAGAACATGCTAGCTGCCTTTAATTTGATGAGGATGCTCATGTAGTGGGGGTGTTAGATTTGCTTGTTATGTCTCAGTGGAATGAAGATAAAATATGTAATTGAATTTATATAAATGCAGATTTCATATGAATATAAAAATAGATTTTTTATTTTGACATTATATTTATTTATCTATCTATCTATTTATTTATTTTGCAGAGATGGGATCTTGCTATGCTGCCCAGACTGGTCTCAAACTCCTGGTCTCAAGTGATTCTCTTGCTTCAGCCTCTCAAAGTGCTGGGATTATGGGTATAAGACACTGTGGTTGGACTACTAAAAAGATTATTATGTCAAAGATGCAAAATGTTATGATGGGTTTCCTTAGGAAACAGTAAGTCCCAGCGGTAATCAGATATTGGCTGTCCAAATACTTGTGGTAGTAGAAATGTAGGCATTGTTGGCGATTCTGCAGTTTTTTTATTTTCATTTTTAGTTTAAAGATATGGGGTACAATTCAGGATTCGGTATACAAGTGGACATCATACAGGTAAAGTTTGGGCCTCCCTTTGGTTCCCACTTTGCCTGATTTGAGATCAGGTGCCCTTATTGGTGTTATATACCTCCCCTGGCAGTTTCTGGCTATTCCTTATAGTATTATGGTGAATGTTCAGGGTCCACTTATATGTGAGAACATGTGGTACTGCAAAGTCCATAATTGTGTTCTTCTCTATGGCTGCATAATATTCCATCGTGTATAGGCATCACCTTTTTTTTTAATCCAGTCCAGTTTCAATGGGCAGCATGGTTGGTTCCATGTCTTTGCTATTGTAAATAGTGCTACAATTAATATGTGCATGCATATATCATTTTCATAGAGTGATTGAAGTTCCTCCAGGTATATTCCCAGAGGGGGATTGCTGGCTCATGTGGAAGGTTAATTTCTAATTATTTTAGGCATCATCACACTGTTTTCCATAGAGGTTGAACTAGATTAGATACCCACCAACAGTGTTGAAGCATTCCCTTTTCTCTGCATCCTTACCAGCATCTGTTGCTTTTTGTTTTATTAATAATAGCCATTCTTACTGGAGTTAGGTGGTATCTCAATATGGTTTATACTTGCATTTTTCTGATGATTAGTGAGACTGAGCATTTTTTCATGTGTCCGCTCATATGTTTCCTTTTGAGAATTGTCTATTTATATATTTTGCTCATTTTTTAATGAGACTGTTTTTTCCTTTCAGCACATTTGAGTTCTTTGTAGATCCAAGTAGTTAGGCCTTTGTCAAATATGAAGTTGGCAAATCTTTTTTCCCATTCTGTGTTCTATCTCCCTATTGTCTTGATGGTTTCCTTTGTCTTTCAGAAGCTTTTCAATTTGATGAAGTCCCACGTGTCAATTTCTCTCTTATGTCATGGGCTTTTGTGGTTTTGATCAAATTGTGTAAGGGCGTCTCTTACATTTTCTAAGATTCTTAATGTTAGAGATTTTACCTGTAGGTCTTTGATCCATTTGGAGTTGATTTTATGTATGGTGAGAGGTAGGGATTATATTTCCTTCTTCTGCATGTGATCAGTCAGTCAGTTTTCCAAGTACCATTTACTGAATAGGTTTTCCTCTCCCTAGTGATTGTTGCTGGAGGCTATGTCAAAGATGATTTGGTTGAGAAATGGAGGTTTTGCTACTGGAATCTCTATTCTGTTCCATTGGTCTACATGTCTGTTCTACTAATACGAGTCTGTTTTGATTATTGTAGCCTTATAATAAAGTTTAAACTCTGGAAGTGTTATACCTCCTACTTTGTTTCTTTTTCTAAGTATTGTTTTAACTATTCTTGGTCATTTATGTTTCTATATGAATATCTGTATTGTCATTTCCAGGTCTGAGAAGAATGATGCTGGTAATTTAATGGGTATATTGTTGAATCTGTAGATTACCTTTGGTAGAATGGAAATCTTTACAATGTTGATTCTTCCAGTCCATGAATATGGAATATTTTTCCATTTGTTTGTCATGTTTGACTTCTTTGAGCAGTGTTTTATAATTTTCATTGTAAAGATCTTTCACTTCTCTGGTTAGGAAAATGCTGAAATTTTTGACAGATTCCATTGGATTTTCAAGTGATAGGATCACATTGTCAACGAAGAGGAATAATTTAGCTTATTTTTCTGTTTGGATACTCCTGATTTCCTTCTCTCGTGTAATTGATCTAGCTAGGACTTCCAGCATTATGTTGAACAGGAAGGGTGGAAGTGGGCAGCCTTGTCTTGTTCTGGTTTTTAGGGAAAATACTTCCAATTTCTGTCCACTTAGCAATATGCTGGCTGTGGGTTTATCACAGATGGCTCTTACTATTTTGAGGTATGTTCCACTGATCCCTAAGTGTTCAAAGGTTTTTATGAAGAAGGGATGCTGAATTTAATCAAATGTTTTTTCTGCATCAATGATATAATGTGGTTCTTTTTTTAATGACTGCTGATGTATTTAATTACATTTATGGTCTTGCAGATGTTAAACCATTCCTGCATCCCAGGGATGAAGCCTACTTGGTCATGGTGGATGAGTTTTCAGATGTGTTGTTGGACCTGATTTTCTAGAAATTTGTTGAGAATTTTTGCATTCATATTCATCTGGGATATTGGCCTGCAGTTCTCTTTCTTTGTTGGATCTTTGCCTGGTTTGGTTATTAGTGTGAAATTAGCTTCATGAAATGATTTTGTGAGAGTTCTGTCTTTCCCAATTGCCTGGAATACTTTCAGTAGGATTGGTATTAGCTCCTCCTTGTATATTTTGTAGAATTCTGCTGCAAATCCATCTGATCCAGGGCTTCCTCAATTTTTTTTTTGTAGGTAGTTTTCTTATTAAGATGTTATTTTCTCCTTGTTTAAACCTTCAGAAATTGTGTGATATCAGAAAGTCTTCTATGTCATTTAGGTTATTGAGTTTGTTTCCATATAGGTGTGCATAGTAATTGTTAATTGATAATCATTTGTTTCTTCGGGGTTAGTTGTTACTTGTTCTTTTACATTTCTGATTGTGTTTTGGGGGCTTTTTCTCTCTTTTTCTTGGTCATTCTTATTAGGGTCCATAAACCTTGTTTATTCATTCAAAGAGCCATTTTTTGTTGTTGTTGTTGTTTTGTTAATTTTTTTCCTATGGTATTTTTGTCTTCTATGTCCTGTATGTGGGCTTTCACTTTGGTGATCTGTATTTTTCTACTGAAGTTAGGGTTTTGGTAGTCTTGCCTTTCCAGCTCCCTTAGGTGATTGTTAGGCTGTTAATTTGCTCTCTTTCTATGTTCTTGATCTGTGTTTGTAGAGATACAAATTTCCCTCTTAGTACTGTTTTCATGGCATCCAGACATTTTGGTAAAATGCTTCTTCGTTTTCATTTTCCAAGAACACTTTAATTTCTGTTTTAATTTTTATGTTGATCCAGGAGTTGTTCAGCATCATGCAATTTAGTGTCCATCTCTTTGTGGGTCTTGACAGAATTTTGTTGGTCTTGATATTTATTTTTATTCGACTCTGGTCTAAGAAGGTTCATGGCAGTATTTCAATCTTGTCAAATTTGTTTATGCTTGATTTGTGGTCAGGGATGTGGTTGATCTTGGAGTATGGGCCATGTGGTGATGAGTAGAATGTGTATTCTGCGGTTGTTAGGTGGAGTGTGCTGTAGGTATCTACTAAATCCATTTGATAAAGGGTCAACTTGATGTTCCTAATCTCTTTGTTGACTTTTTGTCTCAATGATCTATCTATGGTTAATAGTGGGGTATTTAAGTCTCCAGCTATTATAGTGTTAGAATCATGATCTTCTTTTAGTATACTTAGTAGCTGCTTTAAAAAGACTGGTGCTCCTGTGTTGGCCACATATATGTTTAGGATGGATATTTCTTTTTGATGGATTGAACCTTTTACCATTATGTATCTTTTAAAATTTTTATAGCCTAAAGGTAGTTTTGTCTGATTTTAAGATCATGACTCCTACCTAGTTTTGTGATTAATGTGCCTGAAAATTTGTTTTCCATCCTCTAACTTTGAGTCTGTGGACATCCTTTGTAGTGAGATGAGTTTCCTGAAGACAGCAAAATACTGGGTTGTATTTTGGTATCCAGTTTTCCATTCTATGACTTTCCAGTGGTGCATTTAGTCCATTCACATTTAGACTGATTATTGAAATGTGAGAGTTTGTCCCTGTCATAATGCTCTTATAAGGCTTTTTTTGTTTATATTTTGTGTTCTCTGTTGCTTCTGTGTTTGTTTGTTATCTTGTGGAGTATATGGTCTTTCTTTTTTCTTTTTTCTTCTGTGCGGAGCACCTTTTTAAGCTTCTCTTGTAAAGCTGGTCTCAAAGCAGCATATTATCTTAGGGATTCAATGTCTGGAAAGGATTTTAATTCTTCATTGCTGATAAAGCTTAGCTTGGATGGGTAGGAAATTCTTGGTTAAAATTGTCTATCTTTGAAAGCAGTAAAGACTGAGGTCCAATTCCTTCTGGCCTATAGTTTTTCTGCAGATAAGTCTGGAACAATTCTGATTGCTCTTCCCCAGTAGGTAATCTGATCTTTTTTTAGAATTTTTTCTTTTATACCTACTTTGTGTAGGTGAGTTACTATGTGTCTAGGGGTTGGTCTTCTCAAAAGATGTCTTACATATGTTCTCTGAGTCTCTTGTGCCTGTATAGCTGTCCCTTTGGCCATATGATGGACATTTTCTTGATTTATTTCATGGAATGGTTCCAGAGTGTTTTTTGTTTTTCTATTTCAGGTATGCTGATCAGATGTAGGTTTGGTTTCTAGATAAACTTGCACATCTCTTGGAAGAGTTTCCTCTTTCTTCTTAAGTTTTTTCTCCTACATTTTAATAGAATGGATTAATTCTATATTGGAGCAGGAGACCTGCCATTAGTTCTCTTGCTCCAATTGCATGTTTCTGTGTTTGGTCCAGTGTACAGTGAGGTGTCTGTCTCTGAAATATCCTGCACTTGGAGTATTCTTTCTTGTCTTCCAGCTCTTAGATTCTTTCTTCTGCTTGCTGAATTCTGCTTCCCATGCTTGTCAGTTTATATTTCTTGGATGGAGTTCTTTATTTCTGCTATTTCTAGGTACACTTTCTTGAGTTTGGCCAGTTCCGTTATAATTTAATTCACTTTTAGGTCTTGCTTTTCTTGATTTTAATTTATTCTATCCAACAGTTATCTGATCTCCATAAGTACCTTCTGGGCACTGTCATTCTCAGAGATAGCCAATGGTTATGCCCCAGTGGTTGTTCTTTCTAGCACTGACTCTTTGCTAGGACTCTGATAGAGACCAGTAGTTCTTCTTTGGTTTTTCTTCATTTGTAGCCATTCTCCTATCTTTTTTTTTAATTGTGTTACTCAGTGGAAAATGGAGATACAGTCCACTTCTGATATTTGCTCTACATTCTGTCCTTCTTTGAGCAGGTTATCTAGGATTGTTCAGTTATGAAGTAGGGTTGACAGTGAGACATTGTGCTGTCTCTTTACAATTTTGAGTACTGACTAGGGGATGGAGACCGCAAGGATTCATAACCTATTGGCAGGTTATAATATTTGCTGTCTGGTAAATAGCCCAGCTGGGACTTGCTCTCTGTCTCTGCACAGTGGGTATGGTTACATAGTCCAAGTCCAAGACAGGGTATAAGAGGGAAAAGAGAAGGGAGAAGGAGAGGAAAAGGGAAAGGAGGATAAAGGAAAAGAAGAAAGAAAAATAAAAAAGAAAATGCACAAAAAGAGAAAGAATAAAGAAAGAAATAAAAGAAGGAAAGAAAATAGAAAACCAACCAACAAATAAAACAACAAAACGAGATAATCAAACAAACCAATAGTGCCACCAGCCTCTTTCTTATTTCTGTAGTGTGCATTCATTGCTACGCAGCTCTGGCTCAGGATGGAGGGTGGATTCCGGAATTTCACATCTGCCATTACCCACAAGGACTTGTGCACTGGGGACGATGTTCTCTGAGGTTGCGAAGAGCAGCCCCAATGCAGTACAGAGATCAGCGCCTGGTCTCAAGATGTAGTTCGGCTCTTCTACAGAGGCCATCGAGGAGTACTTCCTCAGTTTCTCTGCTGGGAACAATTGCTCCCTTACTAGCAGTTACCACTCTCCAGACCTTGGGTCCTGGTGGCAAGATTCTAGAGCCCTGTCCAGATTCAGGTTGTGCTCTCCCCACTGCTTCCTTGGGAATCTGCCTCAGGCTCTCTTCCTGCATTCCCTCCATGGCCCTCACTGCCAGCGTTCAACTTGTTCCAGCAGATCTTCCCAGAAAAAACTCCCAAATTGTCTGCTGCTAGATCTCCTTCTCCAATTGCATGTTTCTGTGTTTGGTCCAGTGTACGGTGAGGTGTCTGTCTCTGAAGTATCCTGCACTTGGAGTATCCTTTCTTGCCAAACAATGGTTGATTTCAGAGGGGTGTGGAGATCACCCTTGGGTCTCAGGTTGCAGGCTATGCAAGATTCAGGCTTGTTGGGAGCCGGCCACGGAGGCCCACTGAGCGTTAGGGATCAGGGAGGGCCGTGGACCCCGAGACCGCTAGGACGTGTTTGGGAGCCGTAGACCCTCCCTGATCCCTAACGCTCAGTGGGCCTCCGTGGCCGGCTCCCAACACAGGCTGTTCAGAATTGAGAGAGAAAGCAGATCTCTGCCCAGTCCCCGGACAGAGAAAAAGCTGAGAGTCTGTGTTATTTCCTCTGGCAGGTTCAGCTATAGATTTCCTCCCACACTATTTCCTTGGTCCCTGCTGCCAGTGCCTGGCCTGTTGCCTCAGGTGGTGGTATGGATCAATTCCAGGTTTTCAGATGCAGAAAATCTCTTCTACCTCTTCCCAAGAGATACCCATGGGATGGTGGGTCCTTCTGTGTGCAGCGGGTGCCAAGTTCTGACTAGTGGCACATTGCAGCTGCTTCTGCAGGGGGACCTGGTACTTGATCCCGTGTCTCCCCTCAGTTGGACATTCAGTCACCGACTTGCACACACAGATGGATGCAGATTAGTTTTTTGTGTGTGCATTCACCCGTGAAGAGACTCTCATGCTCTGACTGGACCTAACACCATCTTGCCCAATCTACAATTCTGAAAGTATTTTACAACACAGATTGTATTACTATTTTTTATATAATAAAATTTGGTTATCTTAACATGGAATGTAACACTTTTGAATCATTGTTTCATCTTTTTACTCTCACTCAGACCACAACATACTCCACTCCAACTATTCCAGTGAAGCGGCATAAAAGTGTGGAATCTGTAAACAGATGGATTGTGGTCACATTAGAAAAGTCTTAAGAGATAAGATAGGCCAGGATAGTCATGTAGCAGAAATTTTGGAAAAACAAATGAGTATCTGTAGGGTCAAGGTCTCAAGTTGTCTTTTTGGCATTAATCTACAGACAAGCACTTCATATAATCATCAGGTTTTATTCAGCTTAATAAACACTAAGTTTTGATTAGGTTGTTTAATGATTCACATGCAACAGTTATTACTGATATAACTGTATTTGCATGTGCTCTTTTAAAGTAGGTTTTATATATTTCTCATATATTTTTAGCCCCACTATTTCTCCTATTGGCTTTATTTTTCAAATGAATATTTTCTATTGCGATATTCATTTCTTTAATACTTTTTTCATTATCAATAATTTTGTTAGTGTATACTCTAGTTTTACTATATACATCTTAAGTCATCAGATTCAAATTCATACTAAGTATAGTAAAATATAGAAATGCTATTCCTACATAGTTATATGCTGTTATTGTATAATATATATGCACATATTGACATATTATATATAAATTTTCTATATCTGTACATTTCCATTTTTTTCTTTTTTTTTGAGTTGGAATCTGACTCTTTTCACCCAGGCTGGAGTGCAATGGCATGCTCACAATCAATGCAGCCTCCACCTGCGGGGTTCAGGCAATCCTTCCACCTCAGTCTTCCAAGTAGTTGGAACGATAGACTCATACTGCCATGTCCAGCTAATATTTGTGATTTATTGCAGAGAAGAGGTCTCACCAAGTTGCCCAGGCTGGTCTTGGTCTCATGGGCTCAGGCAATCCTCTTGCCTTGGCCTTCCAAATTGCTGGGATTACTGGTTGAGCCACCATGCCCAGTCTGTAATAATTATTAATTTTTTTATTTTTTATTTTTAGGTAACATTGTCATCCTGCCCTTCTGGTAAGATGCTGGTTGCTGAGGGAAGACAGACCACATCTCCTCAACCACGCTTGCCAGACTGGCAAGTTCATCAAGCTGAACTGGCACAGTTTTGGGAGGGAGGGACCAGGATCTGGGTCAAGTGTCACTGTCTTCTGCTATTTAAATCATGTTTCAGTAGATTTTCTTGAATGAGTGGTCCTTTAATGGTTCTTCATGCCCTTAGGAAATTTTCTAGAGACAGTAAATTATTTTTTTAAGAAAATAATGTACATTTATGATCATTTCATCAGGAGTGGGTTTGCAGAGTACCTCCTGCTGCCATCTTGTAAGTGGAACTTCTATCAGTTTTTGGTATTCCATTATTTTTTCTCATTTATTCCAGGTAATCTGCATGTTATTTTTAAAGATCTTATTTATTTGAATCTTTGCAAATCTTTGTAATGAACAGATCCTTCTTTGATGCTGCATAGTATTTCTTTATTATGTAGATGTTGGCAAATATTACACAATTTGTATGCAGCGTGTGTGTGTGATATGACTACTGTCTTTCTTACTCAAATCTTTTTCAATTACTTGAGAGCAGAGTCTAACCTTGTTCCACCTCTGTGTTGCCAAGGACCTGGGATGTTATTTGTACACGGCACCTGGTATTTAAATACTGCACTGAATTAAATGCACAGATCCTATTCTTCCTATCTACATAATAACTACATATTTCTACTTCAAGGTGACTTATTTAGAGCCTTAAGAATGTTCTATTTAGGACAGTGGACTCTTTCTGATGTGCTGACAACTTTCTCAGTTTTTAGACTGAACGCCCCAAGACCCAGAAAACTCTTTAGCTTCAGATGAAATTTAAAAAATTGATTACTTACTTACAGTTAATATTTGTAACATATGTTATAATTTACCTAATTGATTCAAATAGAAGACTAGCTTTATACAGTGAATTACTATGCACACAGGTCATGTTTAATTATAATTCAAAGTTTTTTGATAACATGTTTAAAATTCAAGTACTTACATAATTTACACCTAAAGTGTCTCTATCTCTGTGTTTTATATTTCTATATATCTATCAACCAGCAATCAATATCTTTCAAGCATATTTTATTTATTAGTCAGTTAAGTCTAACACTGACATAAAGTTTGAAATACATAAATTAACCATCACTGGAGTACAATAAAAATATGCATAAAGAACTCTAATTTTTGTGTTCAGAGAGAACTAGAATTATATACAATTTCCTTAATTTATCTTGCATAGTTAAATTAGGAATCTTTCTTCCCAATATCTATTTTCCTTATCATCTATACAATTTTGAAAATAATAAATGCCTAACAGTATAACCATGATTGTTGTTATAAAATGAAATATGATGTAGGTTGCATATCCCTGTGTTTGTTTTTTTCCTCTTCACCCCTCTCTCTTTCCACATTATTTTTCATTACTTTCCAGATGCAAATTCTTCCTTACCCACAAATGCATGTTTAGTTCTGGCTTCAAGGTGTGACCTTCTACTTTAAAATACTTGAAATACAAAGCACCCACTGAAACCCATGAAGCACACAATATAAACAAAAATATCTAGGTTCTACATAATGGTGATTTTGTTTGGTTCTCATTCACTATTTTTTGGCATCTTGATGTGAACTTTGTCACTTTGTGAGATTTGGCAATCTTCTTCCTCTGGATGCTATCCTCCTAGAAAGCTTAATACCTTCTGTAATATGGCTGAAACTTATTTGAACACTTTTTATTCAGGTAAACATCTTCAGCATCCTCCCATGGCTAACCAGGTCCAAGATTATAGTTCTGGTACTGACTCCTGACAACTTCCTGGTGTCCTGCCTGTATGTAATTGAACCCTATGCCTGACTAAACTATCAATATGAGACAACAATCACCATTTTATATGTTGACATTTTGCCTGATGTAACAGTTGGGAGACATCTATAAGCGAAGCATATCAGTGAACTGACAATGTAGTTACTCCTATATTTCCTGGACAATTTTAGAGAAGATATGACCCAGTTCTAAAATCCATATATCATTTTAAAGAAAGAGAGAACCCTCACATGCTTTACTGTGAGTTTGCAATCATCCACTTCCAATCTAAAAGTAAACTAACATTTTAATTGCGACTAATCACATACTGTAACACAAAACAGTCTAATTTGGACTAGTTCACCAGTTTCAAAGAGCAAAAGACTTAAATTAAAAGTATGTTTGAGTCATTGCATACTTATTTGGTGAGTAGATGAGATTTAAATTAAAAAGTAGATGTTTATAATCTATGTATAATGAAACGATTCTAGAGTTCATACAAGTATGCACAATGACTGAAGCTGGGAAAAAAAAAAACTTTTAACAACAGAATAGGACTCAAAATTAAAACATTAACCTAGACTGAGCAAGCTACTTGATAGAGTACAATTTTATTACTTTTCTGGAAATGAGTTTTCAGAAATGCCTTAAAAATTGTTATTCATTAGGTAAGCATTCCCCTTAAAATTGTGTCTTTCAATTTGCCTAATAATTTCCTCACAGTTAATGGAAACGCTAACTTTGACCCGTTCTCAATTCCCAAATACGATTTGTAAAAAGTACTTGGTGCAAAGTGGCTCTAAAAGTATCACATCTCATTCTTTGAGCAATAAAAATGTAGAAATAATGATTCAGGTCAAGGTAGGAAAATATTCTTTTGCCCAGATAATAATAATAAATCAAAATGTCTTTACTTATTTCCTCTTAGTTGCTAATTTTTTTGTTTTGTTGTTTGTCTTGTAGCAGACAATTAAATGAAAGTAAATTTAGGTCAATTTAATTTACAAACATTTTTCTAAGCACCTGAACCACCTAAAGCACACTTAGATTGTAATTGCTCCACCAACAATCACAAATAAATGGTCACAAAGATGAAAATAGTAAACACTGGGGACATCAATCAGAGGGAAAGAGGATAGGGAGTTAGAATTCAGAAACGTCCTAAACCTATCTGGGGAATGAACAACCTGAGACGCAATCCCCACTGTTATGCAATATGCCCATGTAATGAATATGCATAAATATTCCCTGACTCTAAAGTAAAAATAAAATATAAATTTTTTCTTAGTAATCACAATATGTTCCTCTGAAACGTTGTTGCCTCTCAGTTACTGATATCCTATTCGTTCCTTTTACTTCTGAAGTTCCTCTTCATTTTTAGGTTTCCCTTAGCAAAAAGGTACAACTCAAAAGTTGTATGTTAAATTTTTTAGGTATCTTCTATTGTTTAAGTGTTGATGAGAATCTAAACATTCATAAAATCATAATCATTGCCGGGCTCGGTGGCTCAGCCTGTAATCCCGCGCCTTTGGGAGGCTGAGGTGAGTGGATTGCCTGAGCCCGCGGGTTCGAGACCTGCCTGGGCAGTGAGACCTCATCTCTACGATAAATCAAAAAATCAGCCAGGCGTGGTAGCGCATGCCTGTAATTCCGGCTACTCGGAAGGCTGAGGTGGAAGGATCGCCGGAGCCCAGCAGGTCGAGGGTGGGGTTGCGGGAGTGGCCACTGCACTCCAGTCTGGGCGACAGAGTGAGACTCCAACTCAAAAAAAAAAGAAATCATAATCATTGAATAAATGCATAAATTTTCTGTCCTTAAATTTTCCATTGAAGATATGTAATATGATTAAAATAGATCTCTAAAGAAGGTGACATCTACCATAATCTACATCTTATTAAAATTATAATTGCTATATTTGTATTCAAACTTCCTATCAAGCTGTTTATGTTTTCCTAATTATAAAAAAGTCGTACATGGTCTACTATCTGTTTATCCCTTTATGGATCTGATTTTTATTCAAATTTCTTATCAAGCTGCTTATGTTTTCCTGATTTAAAAAAATCATACATAGTCTTCTACCTGTTTATCCCCTTATGGATCTGGATGCTACTTCCAAATTCCCCTCTACTCTGCCATTCTCTTGGTTTATAAAACTAGTGCATTTTGTTTTTAGCTCAGAAGAAAAATAATTTTATTTTTAAAAAGAACTCCATCATGCCCAAAGTCTTATACCTGAAAAGATCCTGAAGCAGCTTGCCCTAGTGGAAAGAAAATGTGGTTTAGAAAATAGTGATTAAGTTTAGACTCTATACTTAATGGCTTTACTATTAAGCATTCAGTCACAATTTTTGCACATATAAAAAAATACAGACTGTTATACATGACTAAAAATAAAAATATGTTCAATAAATGTTGATATCATCTTACAAGTATCTCTGACTTTAGACCTTTGGAAGTCCCTTTTTTTAAACTTAGTGGTCAGTTCATTTTAATTATTTTCTTCCCTTCATGTCACAGAAGTTTCCTGATTTCCTCAAACATAAAATGCAACTTTTGCCTTTCCCCATATTCTTCCCAAGAAACTTTGCTAAACCCTGCTGGGCAGCATCTATTACTTCCTTATTACAAAATTCTACTGTATTATTTTTTATCTTATTTATTATAATTAACTGTTAATCTCAAATAAGAATAACAAAATAGCTGCACTCTCATTTACATGAGTCATGAGAAACAATTGCACAGCCTGAAAAACAGTTCACCATTCTAATAGCTGGGTACTTAGTCATTGAGATTCCCTTGAGTGTATCACTCAAACAATGTAAAATATGCTTGAAAAAAAAAAGCCAATTCATATTGGCTATCTAGTTTCAGTACTTCTAAGAATTAGAACTGTAGATCTGTGTCACAAATGCCTGAGTTTGGTCAACTCTAAACTCTTAGTTATGCCTAAATTTTGTAAAAACTTTTAATCTCTGCAAAACAAAAATAAAGTGAATTTCAAGTAATGCGGTATAATTAGATGACTTTTTTTTATTATTAAAACAACATTAGTAAGGGTACCTGATCTCAAACAGGGGAAGTGGGGACCAAAGATAGGCCCAAACTTTACCTGTACGATGACCACTTATCCACCTAATCCTGAATTGTACCCCACATCTTTAAAATAAATAAAAATAACATAAAAAACCAACCTGCAACATGTCACTAAGACAACTAAATATTTGAGGTTTTACATGTCCAGCCTGACCCATGTCATTTTGGTGTCATCAAGCTTAACATTTTTTCAGATTTAGTTAGGTCATTATAAGTTTTAAATTACTTAAATATATGTAATGTTTTTAGAATACTTTTAGGTATGCAGTAGCATCCATAGTTATCATATTTAATAGCATCAAACATTGTACAGTTTTATTGCCTTGTGGTGACACTCTATCCATTTTGTGTAATAAGCTTCTGACAACTATCAAATTTTGATTTGATTTTTGACAATTTCAGAATGACAAAACAACTCAAAAGTTCAGATTAGTACTTAAATTTAAGTAGCAAAGCAATTAGTAGCATAACTTTTGATATCTGGTAGCTTTTCTTCAAATCATGTTCTCATCCTTCCCGAAGACATATTTTGATCTTCTTGGGACTCAGTTTCTTTCTCTATAAACTAAGATTATCCATGATGTTAAAAAAAAATCTGAGCGAAGTGCTCAGTCCGAAACCCATCACAAGTTACCTGTTAAAATGTCACTGTATGTTGATAGTTGTCACTGAAATAAATAAGAGTAAACTTGTTCATCTTGGAATATGTTCTTCACATGACTTTTTATATTGTCTGTCAGTGAGTTTGTCATTTGAGGGGTAAGCAAATAAATTGTCAAACAAATTTATTGATAAATAAACTTATCATTGTTCATAGCATGTTAAATTCCCCATCAGCAGTTTCTGGAATAGTGTATTCTTAATTATTCACTTGGTCTAAATTTAGCTGGAATGTTAATATTTTTTTCTAGCACAAATAAAATATGCAGATATATCATCTTTCTTCAATTTTGTCAACTATAGATAGAATTGCATTGTGAAAGGGAGAGTCACATGAACCAATAACTTACTAAGAGCATGTCTAAAGCTTGGAGACCCAATTGTCTCAGTGAGGATGGTTTCTTCTGAGTTTGTAAAGAATGGCTACGCAAAGAGAAAGGTGAGATAACAGACATACAAATTAAATGACTGATACACTTTAAAACTTAGAACTAGCATTAAGAAATCTGATGTGGTTTGCCAAAATCAGCTCATCTCATTTCCAATCCCTCCAACTAATATGGTTTCTCACTCTATTTCATCTAATTCATCCTAGACTTCTACCCATATTGGATATCAAATGATAAGTATATTTCTTTTTGTTTGTTTGTTTGTTTTTGTTTTTTTTGTTGTTGTTTTTTTTTTGAGTTGGAGTCTCTCTCGGTTGCCCAGACTGGAGTGCAGTGGCCGCTTCCGGCCACTGCAGCCTCGCCTGCTGGGCTCCGGCGATCCTTCCGCCTCAGCCTTCCGAGTAGCTGGAATTACAGGCATGCGCTACCACGCCCGGCTGATTTTTTTTTTTTTGATTTATTGTAGAGATGAAGTCTCACTGCCCAGGCGGGTCTCGAACCCGCGGGCTCAGGCAATCCACTCACCTCAGCCTCCCAAAGGCGCGGGATTACAGGCTGAGCCAACGAGCCCGGCTGATAAGTATATTTCATTGCTGATTCTAGCTCACCTCTCCTTCTACTAATTTCCCATGTCTTCTTCATGTTTTTCATATCCACTAAAACTACCACATAGAATCTTGCCATGGTACTTTTTATTTTTTGGTTAGGACATAAATACATTTGCACCTTTTCTAACCACCATCCTCAAAATGCTCAAAATGAAAAGATACTTGAAATTTGAGACTGTTATTGAACAAGCTCCATATACTACATGAAAAGTTAACTTAATTTTTAAAATGTTTTCATGCAAATTATATATCCTAAGGTATAATTCATCGAACTAATAAAATATAGTAAGTATATGTATGTGTATATATGTCTATAAGTTTTTCCAAATCTCTCATAAGCAGATCTATATCTAGACATATAAATATAATATCTTTGTATTTGTGAAGGACTTGTACACCTGGATGTCCTGGTATGATTGTTATGGGGCTTAGTCTCTGAATTTTAGCCAACTGTAGTTAAGTCAATCTTTCTTTTCTTTCCTTTCTTGCTTTTTATTTTATTTTTTATTTTTTGATAAAATGATTTCTCAGTTCCTTAGCTTCTATAAATGAAGTGCTATTAACACATTTGCAAGTAGATTTCAAACAAAAACCTTCTTCAGAAAAATCATTATCTTGAGGGTCCTAAATACTAAGTATAGCTCAGGTGTGAAAAAGATAACCGGAGCAAACTCCTCAGAGACAAACACATTCAGCTATTTCTGCATTTTCTAAATTCCACATCCCCTGTTATTGGTTAGTTTTTTCTTGAGTTTCTTTAAGGTATCCCATACCAAGTCTTGTCTTCGTTTTCTTTTAATATCCAACAATTTGTACATAATATCTCTATTTGTCCATTTAACATTTTTTGGATTGTTTCTGCATGTCTGTTTCCTGCATATCACCAAATGACCTAAGAATGTTTAATCCTTCAGCAATACTTAGTCTTAGCTATTGGTATAAACCAGTGGCTATCTACACTTAGAATTAATAAAGTAATTAATGAAGGAAAGTTTCTTGCAAAAGAACTAACATCTTTTGTTCTTAATGTGAGCTTTAAAAATGCTTCTTTACGTAGGGTCCAGTTTCTTGTTTTATATAAACAGTTTTTCACATTTTACTTGCTATTATTAAGCTGATTGAAAGTTACTTTTATTTTTTATGGTCTGTTTTCTTAGAAAATACTGAAGATTCATACAGCTGCTGGAAGAAAACAAATCCATATATAGAATATTCATTAAGATAAACTAGTTAATCCTTTTGTGAGCATTTTCTGCTTTATCTCTTTAACACTCACAACTGTGAATTTTATTATAATGTATATATTCTTAAAGTAATCAAAGGGGCATCTAATCAAAAACTAGCTGATTATGTGTAAAGCTACAGAGTCATAATCCATTTAAAAATGTGTTTTTGATAGTATCTTTATCATTTAAATATTAGGAATAATCCTGAACAAACATTTTGAAACAAGTCTAAGGGTTGAAATATTGAAGAGTTCACAGTTTTTCAGATGTCTTTCTAGATTTATAAACAAAATATTTAATTATGCTGACTTTTCTTCACACAGAAAATAGTTACAAATGAATACTATGCCATTTTGTTACTTAACTGAAATTAGTTAGTACTATATAAATTTATTCATTTATTTAACTAATATGTATTAACTACCTACATTGCGCTGAGTAATATTTTAGGTGTGTGGGATCCATCATGAATTATGTAGAAAAATCTCTGTTCTGTGGAGTTTACACACTAATGGAAAACAGAGCAAAACAAAGCACATATGCAGCATTTATAATGTGCCAGATACTGTTCTAGCAACATTTATACCAATAACTTAATTAATACAAAAATATTGCTAAGCATAATATTGCTAAGTGAAAAATGGAGAATAGACACTTTTTCAAATATTTAGTATTTATCATTTAGTATTATATACATATATATAATACCACACAATAGCTGGGCTTCTCTTTCCTTTTTTCCTATGTGTGTTTTATGGCTAAGCTTAGTATTTGCACATGTGATAAGACTCCTGATGTATTGAAAGGTGCCTTCAAATAAAAACCAGCTGCTACAATACTTTCTTCACCCACAATGAAAGAAAAAATCAATGCCAATTGATTACAGCAGTTTTTTCAAAAGTGTGGTAAACAGATCAAATTTGGGATATGAGATTATTTTAGGAGAGATTCAGATAGACATTTTTATTTTAACAATCAATTGTTAATTCAATTTAATATTACATCTTACTTATGGTAGTTGATAATGTTTTTCTGCTTGTTAATTAAACTAATTTATTTTAAGTAGTGAGCTTTGGTTAGAAAGATCACTAACGATAGGGAGGTGGCATAACAAATACAGATGCCTCTTGACTGACAGATATAAACCAATATTCCATCATAAGTGAAAGCTATTTTAAGTGGAAAATGCATTTAACATGACTAGCCTACTGAACATCAGAACCTAACCTAACTTACCTCAAAATGCTCAGAACACTTATATTAGCCCAAAGTTGGACAAAATTATCGAACACAAAGACTGTTTTGCAATAAAGTGTTGACTATTTCATGTAATTTATTAAATACTATACTGAAAGTGAAAGTCGGAATAGCCATATGAGTGCTTGAAGTACAATTAGTACTGAATGTGTTTCACTTTCACACTGTCATTAAATAAAAAAAAAATCCTAAATCAAGTCATTGTAGACAGGGACCTTCTGTATATTATTGAATGTTCTATCAACGACTATAAATTTGAATTTACATATACATAAAATAGATTTTGCTTTACATCATATTCTCTGTTTTAATACTTTTTTACATGGAATAAATTTAAAATTAAATTGTCAATTTTTAAAGTTTTATACAAAATTTGATTAAACTTTACTTTAAAATTTCTTCAGAAGATAACTAAGACTTTACATAGAACAAAAGAAAAGTGACACATGTTGAGCAAAATTCTTCACTGAAATCTTTCTGTAATACACAATTTCTCATTTGAAATTGTGAATCTTTTTCTTTTTTTTTTTTTGAATTGGAGTCTCACTCTGACGCCCAGACTGGAGTGTAGTGGCCTGCCACGGCAGCCTCGACCTGCTGGGCTCCAGTGATCCTTCCGCCTCAGCCTTTCAAGTAGCTGGAACTACAGGCGCGCTACCACGCTTGACTAATTTTTTGATTTGTTGTAGAGATGAGGTCTGGCCAAGTTGTCCAGGCAGGTCTCGAACCCGCGGGCTCAAGCAATCCACTCACCTCAGCCTCCCAAAGCACGGGATTACAGGCTGAACCACCAAGCCCGGCTCAAATTGTGAATCTTAGTGAATCTTTATTCACCAAAATCTTTCTGTAATACAAATTGCTAATACTCAAAACAAGTACTATGTTTCAATGTAATTGAATAATGAACTATTTTTTAATTTCATTTCTAAACTCAAAAGTCTGCTGTTATGAAAAGTTTCCACCTCACTAGCGATGAGGATACTTAAACCAGCCTCATTTTATTCACTAGAAGTCATTTCAGTGAACTATATAAAAACAGGATCCACCTCCAATGATATAAAACATTTGTGGCAGGAAATCACTGCATCTAAAGGCCAAGGCCAGAAAAGTAAAGAATAACTAGAAATTAAGCTGGGGTTGGGAGTTGACAGAGGAGGAACCAGCGTGATATGTTTGCCAGGCATTAAGCAAAATGGAAGCTTTCTTTCAAACTGGTTCAGCCCTTGGTAATGACATTGCTTTCTAACTCTTTGTTGTGTTCAGTGATGATGATGATGATGATGATGATGATGATGATGATGATAATTATGAAGATAATGATAATAAAATACTCAGTGATCCTAAATTAATATATCACACAATATCCGTGTGAAAAGACAGTTAAACAAAGGGAGAAAAAGCATGCAGAGCATACCTAAACATGTCAAATAATTTTACATTTTGAGGCTTAGTTTTACAACGTATTTTCACTTTCATTCTTAAGTGAGCAAACATGTTTCCAGACTGAGGAAAGATGACTCATACCACATGTTTTCTCAACTGACATTATTTAAGCTTGTTGTTTACTCCAAAGCCATGGAACAAAGACGGGTTTCATGTTGATTCAAAGACTGCTCTGTCTTTTGACAACTTCTCACAGGAATCAATTAAATTCATCTGTGTCAAGAACTTTAGCTGGGCAGGCCGCTACTCATTAGATCTAAGACTAGGCTACTGCTTTAATTCATATAAAGAGTACTTGTCAGATTCTAGCTCCCGTGACATAAAACATAAAAATAAAAAACATGTTTATAGCAGGATAATTTGTTTCATCCATAACCTTCCGTTGTTGCTCACACCAGGGGTCATGACGCTATGAATGTTCTTGGGTTTAAAACTTTGTATCTTAACCTGATAATATTTTCTGCTTATGAGCTTTAGATGTATTTATTTACTGGTTCTTAAGTATTGAAATAAACATTTTTGTTACTATTTTGTCTTCATCATTCCTTTGTCATCCTTCAAAATAGAACATGCAGTAAAGTAAAAAACACAGCATATTCTCCAGATAGGGAGTATCACTATGTACCTAAATTCTCATCCATTAAACTGTCGAAAGTTTCAAATAATATTTATTTACCTTTTTTATTATTTTGCAACAACCTTCAGTATTTCCTTAACAGTTGTTCATATTCCCGACCAAAAAAAATAATAGTAAAAATCTATTCACCAGGCATTTTCCTCTTTCATAATTATCAACAGCCTATACAGATGTTTCAGAAACAAGACTGAGAAATTATGGCAGGTTAGTATAAAGCATTTACCAATGTAGCGGATTCTGCAAACATGGGAGATATATAGAGAGAATAATAAATAGATATAAATATGTATATGCCTATATTGTATCATTTTCTAGAATTTAACTTGATGTAACATGGACATGTAGAATAACATCTTGAATCCAATGAGTAAATCCACCACCATTTGGCCTAAAATGTATTAAGTGGTCAGTCATTGTTATTTTCATTTCTATTATAAGATAGATGTGTTTTATTAGAGTTCTCTCCTGATCACAGACACGCTTCAAGAAGAAAAGTGTTTATAATGGACTAAATGTTTATGTTTCCCCCAAATTCATATATGCTGAAATCCTAGCCCTCAATGTGACAGGATGAGAATATTAAGTTATGAGGGCAAAATTCTCATGAGTGGCAGCAGTGCTTTAAAAAAGAAAGAAAGAAAGAAAAAGAAAGAGAAAGAAAGAGAGAGAACGAAAGAAAGAACGAGAAAACGAAAGAAAGAAAGAAAGAAAGAAAGAAAGAAAGAAAGAAAGAAAGAAAGAAAGAAAGAAAGAAAGAAAGAAAGAAACCTAGGCAGCTGTCAACTGTCTTTCTCTTTCTGCCATGTGTACATACAAGGAGATGTCTTTCTGCTAAATAGGAAGCAGGCTCTCACCACACACCGGATCGCCTGTCACTTTGATCATGAAGTTCCTAGCCTCCAGAACTGATAGACATAAATGTTTGTTGCTGAAGCTTCCCAGTCAATGGGACATTGTTGTAGCACTATGGATTAAGATAAAAGTTGGTATCAAGTAGTTGGGGTGCAGGTGTAGCAAATACCTACAAATATAAAACCAGGTTTAGAACTGGGTGATTGTAGAGGTTAAAAGAGTTTTAAAGTGCTAAGATTACGAGTGTTAAGGCTATTCTGGTAGGGGTTCAGAAAGAAAAGAGGAGAACTGAAAAGAAAGGTTCTGACTTCTTTTTTTTTTTGAGTCAGAGTCTCACTTTGTCACCCAGGTTGGAGTGCAGTGACATGCTCAAGGCCAACACAGTCTCGACCTGCTGCACTCAGGCAACCCTTTCCCCTCAGTCGTCCAAGTAGCTGGAGCCACAGGTGCACTACCACGCCTGGCTAATTTTTTTTTAATTATTATTATTTTTTTAGAGACGAGTTCTCACCAAGTTGCCCAAGCTGGTCTCCAACCCCTGATTTCAAGCAATCCTCTTGCCTCGGCCTCCCAAAGTGCTGGGATTACAGGCTTGACCAAATGCGCCCAACTGGTTCTACTCTTTTGGAGGGTATCTAGATAATTATAGACAGAATATTGGCAGAATTGTGACTGATAAAGCCATTCTAAAGAGGTCCTGAGAGAACAGAGGACATGTTACTGGAAACTGGAGAAAACACAAACTTTGCTATAAAGTGGCAGAGAATTTAGGTGCATAGTGTTCATGTTCTAGCATTTTGTGAAAGAGAACTTTCCAGGGATGAAATCGGATATTTAATTGAGTAGATTTTTTAAAACTAAGTATTAAGGGAGTAGCTTCATTCCTTCTGATTGCTTACAATAAAATGTGAAATCACAGAAATTAACTCAAGATGGAATTTTTAAGCAAAAAGGAACCAGAACTTAAAGACTTGGAAACATCTCAGTCTGTTCATATAAGAAAAATGAGAAAGTGTGTTTAGAGGAGAACACTAAGGGTGTTCAATAGGTGAACTAAGGGTGAACACTGATTATTGATAAAGACATTTCTATAGGTGTGAATCATGAACTTTATCTACTATGTCAACAAAAGCCAGGAATAAAGATAAGGTTATAAGCTGGGCTCGGTGGCTCAGCCTGTAATCCTGCGCCTTGGGAGGCTGAGGTGAGTGGATTGCCTGGGTCTCCGGGTTCGAGACCCTCCTGGGCAACTTGGTGAGACCTCATCTCTACAATAAATCAAAATAAAAGAAATTAACCGGGCGTGGTAGCTCGTGCCTGTAGTTCCAGATACTTGAAGGACTGAGGCGGAAGGATCGTCGGAACCCAGCAGGTCCAGGCTGCGGTGGCGGGGAGCAGCCACTGCACTCCAGTCTGGGTGACGGAGTGAGACTCCAACTCAAAAAAACAACAAAAAAGATAAGGTTATAACAGCAGAAACACTGCCAGCTGGTACTCAAACAAAGAGACACTGGGAAAACGAAGAAAGACTATCACACTTCTTAAACCCTATTGGATCAGATCCTAAAGATCTTCAGCCAGCCGGGCTCCGTGGCTCAGCCTGTAATCTTGTGCCTTGGAAGGTTTAGGTGAGTGAATTGCCCGAGTCCACGGGTTCAAGACCCACCTGGGGAACTTGGCGAGACCTCATCTCTACAATAAATCAAAAAATCAGCCGGGCATGGTAGTGCATGCCTGTAACTCCGGCTACTTGGAAGGCTGAGGCAGAAGGATCGCCAGAGCCCAGCGGGTCGAGGCTGCGGTGGCTGGGAGCAGCCACTGCACTCTAGCCTGGGCGACAGAGTGAGATTCCAAATAAAAAAAAAAAATCTTCAGCCATGAATATGCATTATTCTTCAAGTCTTGAGAATAACAACCCTAAAGTGGTTTAACATCTTCAGGCCTGAGGAATGGCTGCATCCACAATGATTTCAAAATACAGGATCAATGCCTAGAAAAACCATGGGGTGGGACTGCTCAATGGAACCCAAATGTGAACGCTGCACATAGCCACCCAATGAACAGTGGCCCCTCTGAGTGGTAGTGGCAATATTGTCACTCCACTGTGTCTAGAAGACAGAATCTCTGCTCTAATGGGCCTGGAAGATAGAGAATCAAGCTAGTTCCTAAGGTTTAAGGTTTCATGGAATTTGCCTTATTGGATTTTGGATTTACGTGAGACCTGTCACCCCTTTCTTCCTTCTTTCTCCCTTTGGGAGTGAGAATGTCTCGCCATGTATTTTGGAAGCACAAAACTTTGTTGGTTCACAGCTGAGAAGAATTTTGCTTCAGGATGAATTGTATCTAGAGTCTCAACCTTGTTGGGTTTGGATGTTATTGGTAAGTCTGGACTTTGGACTTAAAAATTCATGTGGAATAACTTAAGGTTTGGGGGGCTTTTGGAATGTACTTTGCATGTCAAAAGGGTAAATATGGTGGGACCAGAATTGGAATGCTGTGGACTGAATATCCATGTCTCCCAAAAATCCTAACTCCCAAAATGATGCTATTAAGAGGTTGGGCCGCCGGGCTCGTGGCTCAGCCTGTAATCCCGCGCCTTTGGGAGGCTGAGGTGAGTGGATTGCCTGAGCCCGCGGGTTCGAGACCCACCTGGGCAGCGAGACCTCATCTCTACAATAAATCAAAAAATCAGCCGGGCGTGGTAGCGTGCCCCTGTGGTTCCAGCTACTTGGAAGGCTGAGGCGGAAGGATTGTCGGAGCCCAGCAGGTCGAGGCTGCGGTGGCCGGGAGCGGCCACTGCACTCTAGTCTGGGCGACAGAGTGAGACTCCAACTCAAAAAAAAAAAAAAAAAAGAGGTTGGGTCTTTGGGAGGTAAGCAGACCGTTAGAAGGGAGTCCTCATAATGTAATAGATGCCCTTATGAAAGGGACCCTAAAGAGTTGTCTTTCTCTCTATCTTGAATATGCGGATACATGAAGATGGTCAACTGCTACATAGAAAGCAGGTCATTACCCAACACTGTATCTGTTGGCACCTTGATCTAGGACTTTCCAGCCTCCAGAACTGTGGTTTGATGTTTAAGTCATCCAGTCTATACACTCTGTTAATAGCAGCCAGAACTGACTGAGACAGTATTCATGTAACTTTGGGCGATGGATTCAGGAAAAACAAACAGCAAGTTATGCATGTTCTCAAGACTTTTCCTGATATACGCACTTTCTGTTTTAGGGGTACCACTGAATATTTAATTTATTTCTTTTGCTATTTCTTAGCACATGGCATAAAATTTTGCAGATATTTGTCTATTTCTCACTATGTTTTAGTTGAGAGTTTTTTGCTGTAAAAAAATAATGTTTTCTTAATTTGCTTCTTGCTTACTAAGATTCAATTCTTTAGGGATGGGAGATTCAGAACAAATCTCATGTTTCTCTCCTTTTTAGTTTCCTAACAGCTGTAAGCAAGTGGCAACAAATGTAAGCACATAACAGAATAAATGGGAGCACATCTTAAAACATATTGCAGGATCAATGAATACATGAAAAAAAGGGAAACGTTATCATGCCTCAGTGGTGCTAGTGGAATTTATGGGTTGAAAGACAGAGGTGTGAACAAGGAGCAATTCTTTTCAATGTCTGGCTTTGAGCAACTCCATAAATCTTTTTCCCCTAGGAAGACCATCTTTGCTTCCACTCACTCCACCTCAAACCCAGAAGAGACAACTGTCACACTGAAAAACGACCCCAAATCACAAAAGATGAAACCAACTTTTTTCAAACACTCATGCTGGGTAACGGGATAGAAAACCTGGACTAGTTGTAAAATGTTTTTGTGCCTATTATGTTCTAGGCATTGTGAAAGTATCTTGATGTCATTAATCATGAGAATCATCCTTTCAGGTTTATGTCATTAAATGCCTTTCAATGATGAAAAATTGAGATTTGTTAGCTCGAGTGACATATAGAATTTCACACTATTAGCAAACACTGTTGCAAGAATTGATAGTGAAAACTGTTCAAATCCTATGGCATTCCTTCTATTCTTACGTAAAGTCATTACATTTTCAAGCATCATATTCTATGATTAAATGAACATGCAGGCTTGATCAGAGCGTATGTTTTTTAGTTCATATTTTGAAAGGGGGTTGCTTTTATTCTGATTCGTCTTTCTGACACACAGAAAACATTTCTTTTTCTCACCTAACGGCACTGCTGCCCACATCAAGGTCTTGTGCAGTGACAGCACCAATGATCGTCCCAACTGGAGTGTCCTCATAAACTTCCATGGTGTAGAGTGGCTTGCTGAACACTGGCGGCTCATCCACGTCCAGTACGCTGATCTTCACTGTTGCTGTGTCTTTAAAAGGGCCCGCCGAGTGAAACCTGTGGTCAAGGTGAAGGTTGGAGGCCTCCACTTTGAAAGTATATGCCTTCTTTGTTTCAAAATCTAATGGCTGAAGTGAGAACAAATTTTTAAAAAATGAGAAGGCACACTTATACAAGATGTGTCAGAAGTGGTGAACATTACTCCAGAGCAATTTGTAAATTAGTACCAATTGTACTGTTGTCAGATTTATATTTTCTGTTAGGATTAGCAGGTAAGGGAAGTCATTACAGGCAAACATTTTAAGAATACAATCACCCATGAGCAGAACTTTCTGGAAATCTTGTAAAGATAATTATTTGCATGCTTAAAATCACGTAAATTACATGCAGACACACATGCCAGGTAGGGCTTATTCACTTCATGTGAGCAAAGTTAAAACAGCAGAGCATTGAGAAGCGTTTCTCTGTTCCTATCCAATACTGACATCTAGTGGAATAAAGCAATAATTGAACAAAAAACAACAAAAATGAAATAGGGCAATATGCTTCTACAATTTAGACTCCAGCTGCAGAATTAGTATGGCAGACTATGGGAGGTTTGTGGGACCACTTTTCTTATCTTGACAAAATTTCATTTCCTGTTAAATATTTTTGAACTCTTAGGTCTTTTCACCAAAGGTCTGTATCAGGATTTAAAAGCATACACAGTTATAATTACAAAATGTTGTTTGTTTCTGTGTGTGTTCCCAGAACTATATATATAAGTAAGTACAAATTGCCAAGAATTATGGTCTCAAACACATAGGATAAAATTCAAGAAGGCTGTGGAACGTAATATAGAAAGTCACTTACGATGTAGTCACTGATGTTCAATTTTAGCAAACCACTGCTAGTTTTATGTTCCCAGCAACTGAAAATATTATATTCCCAAAATATAGCACTGCTGTGGTGCTTTGTTTAAGTGTTAAGTTTAAGGGCAATGGTGCTGACTTGTAATCACCTAAAAAATCCTAAGACAACATGAATCTAACATTAGCATAATGATTTTCTGGGACCTTTAAAAATTTATGTTTGCTAAAGTAATTCCCTCCAGTGTGAAGCCAATGACTTGCTAATTGCTGTGTCAACACCTGTTCCTTTACTTAGTATATCTGGAAAAAATAAAGACAATATACTTTTCTACTTTAAAGACTTTAAAGATTGCTGTTTTATGCATTTCCTCTGAGGTATAAATAAAAAAAGAAAAATAATTACTGGAAAATGCTCAAAAACTCTCACAATTTCATTTATTATAACAAAATAGTAATACAAAATGGTTTGGTGAGTCATCAAGTCTCTTTTACATTATTTTTCATTCGGGAATATCTTTATTTTTCTGGTAATTATTTTATTTAGTTTATCATATGTTATGCATGTTTTGTCTGCTTCGTAATCAATGCTGTCTCTGATATTTTATATTTTTATTCATTCACCGCATACCTGTTTACATATAATGTTGATTTCCTTCCATTTCCATCACTTTCCTGTGAGAGATTTTTATTTCTCTTAAAACAAGTATAAGTACAAAATGGTATGCATAATATGCAGTGGTCGATTATATGGCCATTGGTGACATTAATTGAAATGTAATATCTGGAAAAAGTGAGGGGATCATCCAATGATGCTTCTTTGATCAGCCTGAACTTGACTACTGTGTTTTGTTAAGGAAATCAGACTGAAGAAAAGAAAACCAATTGCCAGAATAGAATGGCAAAACATTACTGAAGTCAAAAATAAGAAACCACTACAGTTACTGGGAATATTTAGCTTGGAATGAAGACCAAGACAGGACACACACTCTCAAATATTTGAAGGGCTATCATGTCAATGTTTCTGAGTGGTGTATTTACAGTCATTTAAATTATTTTTTAAAAAGAGAGTCCTTAGGTTAGAAAAAGGAAGAAATCTCTAACAAACGAAACCATATACCACTGAATTAATTAACTATATGTCGATATGGATGTAGATATGCGTGACTTTAGTGGTTTCAAGGCTTGGGATATATTTTAGAAGGACTGAAAGACGCAAAGACAAACAAGGTTTGTTTTCTCAATACATTCAACAAACTAAAGAATAATGACATATTGTTTATTGAATAAGTTTGAAGAAGTAGCAAGTTTTCCAGAACTAGATGTGCTTAGTAGAAATTGAGTATGTTAGGAGATGTGTGAGAGAGAATGATGTATAAGAGTAGTGCACTAGCTAATTCAAATTAAAGGACATATAAAAGTAAACTGCTGTTTTTGTAAACTCTAAATGCTCTATAAATGTTAGACAATATATATATTTTATAATAATGATCCCTAACTTCTTGTATAAGACATCTGATTTTATCACTTCGTGGTTCCTTTTGTCGAGAAAACAAATTTAGCAGACCTGGCTCTTACTCACATCCTTTTTAGCCCAGAATTAACTTCTATCTTAGAATATAGGAGTGAGGACTAATTATTCCTCATTTCCTTCTCTTTCTCCTTGATGTTGAAATACCTCTGATTATCTTCATGATTAGTAATTCTTTCTAGATAAGATCTTAATTTTACTTCTCTACTCACACACTACAGCTTTCTGGATAAAATTGATTTCCTACTGGTAAGTCCATTTCAGGACACAAATGAAAGAATTCTGAAACCTTTTTCTTTTTTTTAATCTTTAAGGAGATCAGGTATAATTTTTACCTTTTAAGAAATCCTGATCTATCACAGCAGGCAAATATTTGGTGGTCAGGGAGATAGAGAACGAAATAAAAGAAACTTTCTGTAATACAGATTTTTTTCACAACTGAAAACTTATATCATATAGTGATCAAAGAACCGGAGAAAATTGTTAGACAAATGCCACAATAATAAAGTAGGTGGAGTTACTCCTTTATGGCTCTTACTGTTTGGCAATTCCACTGTACAAAATGTTACAAACTTCAGAAAGGGTAGAGAACCAATAGTGATCTCTCTCTAGATGACTTTACCTATACATCTAACGTATTACTCTCTATTTTTTGGGAGGGAATAAGCTTTAGCTTTGCAATCAATAAAAAGACTAACATTTGAAATAAGTATAAAGCAAATGGAATTTTTTAATTGCTAGAAAATGACTCATTTTCTATTATGGAAATTCATTACTATGAAATTGAACTAATTTAGCTCTTATACAATAAATAGAAAAACTTGTGACATTGCTTAGGGCCCATCTAATTTAATAAACCCTTCTAAAAGGTAAGAAATGATTCACTAAAGAGAATTTTTTGGTTGAGCAGCTCCTTGCTTTCTAGAAAAAATTAGTGAAACCAAAGTTTTCAAGGAATAACTCACATTGTAAAGATCTGTGCAGTAAGAAACAAACCACAGCTATGGAGAAATGGAATGAGATAATAGATGATAGATAAAAGATGGATAGATGGATAGATAGATAGATAGATAGATAGATCTCCAGAGTATAAAACAAGATATTGGACAAGATATCACCTTTTTCCTTCTTTGTTTTCTGTCATTTTCTCTTTGCTTACTTTGCTGAAGTCCAGGTCCCAAAAAACTGCATAAAATATTAAATGCCGGAACATTTCAAAGAGGGATATGCAATTTTTAGCATGAAATGTAAGAGAATAACTCTCGGGGCTCTTCTAGACCTCACCATGCTTCCAGATAATGCTAGTTGAAAATAGATATAGTCATAGATATTTTGAGGAATTAAAAAAAAAACACTAGCTGTGGCAGACAGAATTCCAAAATGTTCCCCAAGATTCCTGTCTCCAGTGCCCCTCACCCTTGTAGGCAATGACTCTGTCCTTGAGTGTGTGAGTGGCCGGCCTGAGGATGAATAGCATACTACTCCCATAAACTTAACTTCTATGAAAAAATAAATTACACAGCTATAATTAGGGTCTTTAATAACTTAATGTTGAGTTAATTAAGAGAGATTTATTTAAGGGATCTGACCTAATCAGGTGAGTCTTTAAAAGAAAGAGGTGATACAAATGATTTCTGAATGACCTTTAAGAAATAAACTTGTGAGCATGGAAGCCTGCATAGGCTGCAAATGGCCTTGCAGAATGGTGACCTGGTCTTAGCCAAAATCCAGCAAAAAAATACTAAAACAAAAGCTACAGGAAACAGTAATGGCCTCAAGAAACCAGTCAGAAGGACAAATAACCAGTGAGGTTGGAAGAGAACTCTAAACCTCAAATCAGATTGAAGCCCAAACTATGCCTTGACTTCAGCTCAAAAGCCCTGAACAAAGGACTCAGTAGTACCATAGTCTGACTAGCTGTGGTTTTATCCTGCTTCACTTTTTCCTATGCTATATTAGTTCAGTTTTTATGATAAACATGTATCATTTTTACTAACATAGTAAAGCCATCACTCTTTTAAAAAATGGAATAAGACTCTACTCTCTCAACTATCTAGTAGGTCTTAATAGTCAATAGGTCTTAATAGAAGGAAAACAGTCAATGAACCCAAATTACCCAAGGATATAGACTTATAAAACAAGACTAGATCCTTTTTAAGACAAACAGAAAACAGCTTTATTCCAGGTTGAACCCAGAATGAGCAGATATTAGGTACAAGCTCTTATAAATAGGTTTATTACACCAAGCTGAACAAAAAAATAGGATGTTCAAAACAAACAACATTTTAACAGCATCAAAAAATCAACTTTCCTAAAACTTAGTTTTATGATCAATATAGTAGTCGATTCTTGTCTAGGAAGAGACCTTGGAAAGTTTGTGCATATCTCAAAATCACTGAGAAAAGGATTCAAAGCAATATATTACTAAAAAATCATCAGTTTTTTGATGACTAGAAGTTATCAGTATATTGGATGATAAGGTCTCTAAAACAAAAGAAAAAACAATGCCATATGCCCATTTTTATTTTATTTTGTTTTTTTGAGTTGGAGTCTCACTCTGTCGCCCAGACTGGAGTGCAGTGGCCACTCCTGGTCACCACAGCCTCGACCTGCTGGGCTCCGGCGATCCTTCCGCCTCAGCCTTCCAAGTAGCTGGAACTACAGGCACGCGCTACCATGCCCGGCTAATTTTTAAATTTATTGTAGAGATGAGGTCTCGCCAAATTGCCCAGGTGGGTCTCGAACCCACGGGCTCAGGCAATCCACTCACCTCAGCCTCCCAAAGCGTGGGATTACAGGCTGAGCCACCCAGCCCGGCTAATATGCTCATTTTTAAAATCTAATTTTAGTTCGGACAAAATTCCAACAACATTTGTTACACAATTTTAAAATATGCAAATTTAAAATAAGAAAGAATTACCAGGCTTTTGCCTAGTAATATATATACTTTTTAGTGATTATAAATAAAAATATTTAAATGAAGAAACATAAATTTCTCATCTCAAAAAAATGTTAATAAAATTATTTATTAGAAATGCGCTAAATATTTCTGTGGACAAGTTATTACTATACTTCAGGTTTATGCAACACTGCAAAATTGTGATAGATTACAAACTTATTTAAGAATCATAGGCATTACTTTAATGCCTGTTAATTTGCATGATAAATTCAGTAACTGAGACAAAATAAAACAAAATAAAAAAACAAAACAGAATTGTAAGAAACTGTGGCACTTTGGGTTACAGGTTTTCAGTGATTTTTTTTCCCTCAAAAAATGACAGAAGGGTTCATAAACTATGATAAATGCTTAAATAAAATATGTGTGTCATATACACGTGCAGTAAAAATCATGACCATCAGGGGAAGCCAATGATCTTTTCTTACACATCATTCTTCACAACAGCTGAAAAAATACACTTTCCAAACATATACTATAATTTACGGCAAGCTGTGTGGTTTTGAAAAAAAAATGTATTTTCTTCTCTGAGCTTCAGATTTTCCATTTGTAAAATTGGTAAAACATATTTTTCTAAACATTTTTCAAAATCTATCCAACTACGTATTATGTTAGTAAAAAGTAAAACAATGGATCCGAAATAAAAACAAACTAAAAAAGAAATGAAAACAGTAAGCCAGCATATTTGTTCTTTCAGTTAACACAAATTTTCAACATGCTGTAAATTTTAGACATTTGCTTTCAGGATGGGAACTCAAAACATAGATATGATAATGTGTGTCTAGGAGCTGAAAATACAGTAGGAAGAATCAGTCGTGTTTTAAATGTGAGTGCCACATAACATTCATAGGTGCTTTGACAGAAATACTGACATCTGGGAATGACAGGAAGATCACCTTTTCTGAGAAACTCAAGGGGAGTCTCCTGAGAGTCAAGGGAGATAAATGTTAAAGAACAGGAAGGAATTAATGGAAACTGTATCATAGGGCAGGGCCTTCTATGCAGAAGGAGAAGCATGACATCTTTGGTAAACATTGCAATGGATTAGGTGCAACTGAAATGTAGTGCATGTCTGTGTGTGTGCAGAAATGGTAATAGAAAATATGATGTTTGCTCTTTGTCTTACCAGCAATGGGGACCAGAAAATGTATCTTATTCAATATTTATTTTACTATTTTATTTTATGTATGTTATGTTATGTTATGTTATGTTATGTTATGTTATGTTAGATTTTGCTATGTTGTTTTATTGAGAGACTCACTCTGTCACCCAGACTGGAGTACAGTGGCATGCTCACAACCACCACAGCCTTGGCCTACTGGTCAAAGGCGATCCTCCTCAGCCTTCTAAGTAGCTGGGATTCCAGTCTTGTGCCACCATGTCTGGCTAATTTTTTTTGATTTATTGTGGAGACGAGGTCTCACTAAGTTGCCCAGGTCACTCTTGAAACCCTGGGTTTAGAAGGCAAGCTTCTCGCCTCTGCCTCCCAATGTGCTGGGATTACAGGCACGAGCCACCATGTCCAGCCTAGAAAAGTATTTTAGTAAGATGAACAGATTTAGGTTTTTACTTAAATCTTATGATGTAAAATGGTGATACTTATGGTGTAATGGAAACATTGGAGGGAGGTAAGGTGTGAAGCTGGGAGACTCGTCATCATAGTGGCGGAAAACAGTGAGCAAGAGTGTTTGTTATATGCCAACTCACAGGAGGGAAAGGAAAATTTTAACTCAAGTTCAAGAGAACTCTGTGGCTGGTCAATTTCGATTTGGTGAGGGGAGAACAATGGGAATGGAAGTAGTATAAGTAAAATCCTGGATTTCTGATCAAAGGAACTGAAAAGGAGAAAATATAAGCAGGCATTCTTTTCTGTGAAGCAGAGAAGTGATTTGACTTAGATAATGATATTTAGAAGTCTATGGCACGTGCAGTTAGAAATGTCTACAAGACAAAATCTACAGTGATTATGTCAATGTGGGGCTAATTTAGAGTTGATGAGACTATTTAGGGAAATTTGGTAAGGTGTTTACAAAAGAAACTAAAGATAAAAATTTAGGAGAAGTTTGGGAAGATGGTGGCCGAGTCAATTAGACTATGCGAGTCCCCGCGTGAGTGAGTGAGTGTACAGAAAATTTTGTGTACATGCTGGTGAGCAAGTAGGCATGGGAGTGGCTGACTAAGTGAGTTCTAGGGACTTAGCAGCCAGGGCTCTCCTGGTGAAGTAGCTGGTGCCACAACTGCTGGGCTTGGGCCCTAGTGATTCCCAGGACGCAGAAGCTCAGTGCCATTTTATTTTTTATTTCTTTTTTTTTTAAATCAATAAACCCTCCCCTGGAAGAAAATGCTGGGAGACACTGAGTGACTCGGGGGCTCGTGAACAAGTGGCCAGATCCCTGGTGCAATAGCTGGTGCTGCAGCTTCTCTACTTCATCCCTGGCTCTTCCCAGGTCACAGAAGCTGAGTGTCATTATTTTTTTTTAATGGACAAACATTTTCTTGGGAAAAAGCAGCCAGGAGAAACGATCTCCCCAGGCTCTCCGTCACTGTTACAACAGGAGAGAGATTGTTGGCTCCTGGCTTTGCCTCGCCACTTCAGTGCCTGATCCAGCCATGGGACAAAGGGTATGGCCAGAAAAGGATGAGGAAGAACTCCAAAAAGATCAGTACTGAGTCTGGGGCTGACCCAAACCCCCTCCTCCCCAGCAATCATCTGAACATCAGACCCCCAAAGCTGGGCCACAACTAGGAGGGACAAATCCAGGCAAAGCCTTGACATCAATCACCATAGGAGAACTCCATTCCAGGATAGGCCTGGCTGGGGCACCAACCACAGGTATATACCTAGGGAAGAGACAGTCCTGTACCTCCCCACTGGAGGAGATCTCCCTGACCATACAAGAATGGGAGAGGAGGACTGCAGCCCCACTCACCTCCACTGTTTCTCCTCCTTCCCTGCTTCAGACACTGAGGAGAGAGTGAAAGAGTTGGCTCTGAAGAATAGACCTGATTAGAGGAACAGTTACAGAGCTGCTACAAGAGGGCAGATTTTTTTTTTAATTAAAAAAAATTGTCTGGTTGTTTGCTTGCTAGTTCATATATTTTAAAAATGTTTTCCCTTGTGCATGAATGTGTATGTGAGAGTTTGCTCTGCATCCCCCCCAATTTTTTCTTTCTTTTCTTTTCCTGTTCCTTTCTTCTGTTATTCATTGTTGTCTAAGTGTGTATATGAACAATTGAGTGTTCATCTTTCAATTTTATTGTTGTTGGTTTTTGCTCTTTTGTTCTTCTGGGTTTTTTTTTCATTCATTTTTCATAGTTTAAAGTGTGTGTCAATATATGTGTGAGGGTTTGACCCGAATTCCTTTTTTTTCTTTTTTCCTTCAGTATTTCTGCTTTTCTTCTCTATTCATTTTGGACTAGACATGTGTGTGTGTGTGTGTGTTTCATTTATTTGGGTTTTTTTTTTTTTGCAGTTCTTTTTTTGTTTTAAATTTTTTGTTAATCCAGTTTGCTTTGGGGGAGTGTGTGTGTCTGTGTGTGTGTTCAACTGCTTTTTGCATTGGTTTCTGCTTTGCATCATCATATAGAGTGGTCATGGGGAGTGGGTCTCAGAGAACACACACCACAATAAGTGAACATTGTAAGTTGCAAGTAGTTTCTGAATCCTAGAACCCCATCCCCTAATTTATTTGAATTTCAAAAACTACAAGAGACAGCAAATCTTCCTATTCACCATTCTATTTCAAAATACAACAAATCCAGAGCCCAGATCAGGAAGAATAAAAGACCGAGCAAACATCAGATGGGAAAGCCTCTCCCACTGACACTGAATAACAGAGCTAAAGAAAAAAAACAAGAGATCTGTCACAAATGAAGAAAAAACAAAGAAAGACCTCAGGCAATTTTGAGTGTACCAAAGAAAACTCCTGAAAAATCAGACCTTGGTGCCCAAACAATAAAAGCCACCAATGACTGACCCCAGAATAAGACAGGGATTGGGTAATGGATGGAAAGAGTGAATAAGACTCAAAAAAGACAGATGCAACACTGAAAGAACTTGTAACAGAGATTTTGGCAACACAAAATTTCATCCAGGAAATAAATAACAAGACAACAAGCATAGAAAGCAGAATTAATCTAGCTGAAGAAAGAATCTCAGAACTTGAAGACCAGAACATGGAATTCACCTGATTTGTAAAAAAAAAAAAAAAAAAAAAATAGAAAGAAGACTCAGAAAGAAAGAGCAAAACCTACAAGAAATGTGTGATTATATCAAGAGGCCAAATCTATGCCTGATTGGTATCCCAGAAGAAGAAAGGGAAAACAAGAAAAACTTGGAACAAATATTCCAGTAGGTAATCCAAAAAAACTTTATCCATCTCACCAGAGATGTGACCAGCCAAGCATAAGAGATACAAAGAAACCCCACAAGACATCAAATGAGAAGGCCAACCCCCAGACACATAGTAATTCTCCTACACAAAGTCAGCACAAAAGAAAAAATCCTAAAGGCAGCAAGAGAGAAAGGTCAGACTACCTACTAGGGAAAACCAGAATAGCAGCAGACCTATAAGCAGAAACGCTGCAAGCAAGAAGGGACTGGAGCCCTATATTCAAAGTCCTCAAAGATAAACAATTTCAAACAAGAATTTCCTATTCAGTCAAGCTCAGCTTCATAAGTGATGGAGAATAAAATCCTTCCCAGACATCCATTTCCTAAGAGATTTTGAAGTTTCCAAACCAGCTCTACAGAAGACACTTTAAAAAGTATTAAGCATAGAAGAAAGAAAAAAAAAGAATGACCACACACTTCCCACGAGATCATCAGAGCACAGAAATGACAGACAATACAGCGCAACAGGAAACTTGAAAACACACACATACATTAACCTCAAAGTCAAAAGAAAACAAGCAAATAAAGAAAAAAACTTTATAAGAACCTCATGACAGTAATAACAATCACATTTCGATAATTAGCCTGAATGTGAATGTTTTTTTTTTTTTTTTGAGTTGGAATGTCACTCCATCTCCCAGACTGGAGTGGCCACTCCTGGCCACTACAGCCTCAACCCGCTGGGCTCCAGTGATCCTTCCACCTCAGCCTTCTGAGTAGCCAGAATTACAGGTGTGCGCTACCAAGCCCGGCTGATTTTTGATTTATAGTAGAGATGAGGTCTCACCAAGTTGCCCAGGAGGGTCTCAAATACGTAGGCTCAGGAAATCCACTAACCTCGGCCTCCCAAAGTGCAGGATTATAGGCTGAGCCACCAAGCTCAACCTGAATGTGAATGTTCTAAATGCACCTCTGAAAAGACACAGAAGGGTAAACTGGATAAGAAACCATGAACCAATTATTTACTACATCCAGGAGACTCATTTTACTACAAGGGATGCTTACAAACTCAAAGTTAAAGGATAGAAAAAGAGTTTCTAGGCAAATGGATCACAAAAGAAGGCAGGAGTTGCAATCTTAATATCAGACAAAACAACCTTTAAGCTATCAAAGATTTAAAAAGATGTAAAGGACACTATATAGTGATAAAAGCTTCAATCCATCAACAAGAAATATCCATCCTAAACATATATATGCAAACAACTGAGGGACACCAGCATTTATAAAGCAACTACTAAGTAAACTAAAAAAAAAAAAAAAATTACTCTAACACTATTATAACAGGGGACTTGAATACCCCACTAACAGCCATAGATAGATCATCGAGGCAAAAAATCAACAAGGAGATCCAAAACCTAAATTTGACACTTGACCAAAAAGACTTAATAGATACCTACAGATTATTTCACCCAACCACCACAGTATATACATTCTACTCATAACCACATGGATCATACTCCAAGATTGATCACAGTCTTGGCCATAAATCAAGCATAAACAAATTCCATAAGGTCGAAATCTTGCCATGCACATTCTCAGACCACAGTGGAATAAAAATAAATATCAACACCAACAATATTTCCCCAAAGGTCACAAAGATATGTACACTAAACAGCATGATGATGCTGAACAACTACTGGGTCAACACCGAAATCAAAGCAGAAATTAAAAGATTCTCGGAAACAAATGAAAATGAAGAAACATATTACCAAAACCCCTGGGATGCCATGAAAACAGTTTTAAGAGGGGAGTTTATATCTCTATGGGTACACATCAAGAAAATGGAAACATCACAAGTGAAGAGCCTAATAAATCACCTAAGGGAGCTAGAAAGAGAAGACCACCAAAACTCTAACTTTAGCAAAAAAATCCAAATCTCCAAAATAAGAGCCCAAATATGGGACACAGAGGACAAAAATGTCATAGAAAACATCACCAACACAAAAGGCTGGCTCTTTAAAAGAATTAACAGGATTGATGAACACCTAGCCTGAATGACCAAGAAAAAGAGAGAAAAAGCCCAAATAAACACAAAACACAATCAGAAATACAAAAGACCAAATCACAACTGACCTCGAAGAAATACAAAATATTATTAAAGATTATTATGTACACCTATATGGAAAAAAACTTGATAACCTAAGTAAAATGGAGGACTTTCTGGCATCACACAACCTCCCCAGGTTGAAACAAGAAGACATTGAGACATTAAATAGACCAAAAATAATCCAGGAAAATGATGCTGTCATCTGAAAACTACCTACAAAAAAAAAAAAGCCCTGAATCAGATGGCTTTCCAGCAGAATTCTACAAAATGTACAAGGAAGAGCTGATACCAATCCTATTAAAAGTATTCCCTGCAATTGAGAAAGATGGAATTCTCCCCAAATCATTTTACAAAAGCTAACATCACACTGATACCCAAACCGGGTAAAGACCCAACAAAGAAAGAGAACTACAGGCCAATATCCCTTATGAAAATAGATGCAAAAATCCTCAACAAGATTCTAGCAAATCAGGTGCAAAAACACATCTCAAATACCATCCACCATGACTAAGTAGGCTTCAACCCCAGGATTCAGGGATGGTTCGATATCCATAAGACCATAAATGTAATTAAATAACATCTACAGATGTAAAAACAAAAGCCACATGATTATCTTATTAGATGAAGAAAACCTTTTGATAAAATCCAGCATGCCTTCTTGATAAAAACCCTCAAACTTCTAGGTAGAGAAGGAACATACCTCAAAATAGTAAGTGCCATCTACAATAAACCCACAGCTAGCATATTGTTAATGGACATAAAATGGAAACATTTCCCCTGAAAACTGGAACAAAACAATGCTGCCACTCTCACCCCTCTTGTTAAACATTGTGTTGAAAGTCCTAGCTCAGGCAATCTGACTAGAGAAGGAAATCAGGGGTATCCAAATAGGAAAAGAGGAAGTCAAGTTATCCCTCTTTGCTGATGATATGACCCTATATCTTGAAAATCCAAGAGAATCTGTCAAAAACCTGCTTGCACTGATAAAGGACTTTGGCAAAATCTCAGGGTACAAAATTAGTGTGCAAAAGACAGTTGCATTCCTATACAACAACAATAAGAGGCAAAGACCCAAATTAAAAGCACAATCCTATTCACAACAGCCACCAAAAAATGAAATACCTCGGCATCTTCCTAACCAGAGAAGTGAAAAACCTTTACAATGAGAATTACAAAACACTGCTCAAAGAAATCCAAGAAGACACAAACAAATGGAAAAATATTCCATGTTCATGGATAGGAAGAATCAACTTTAAGATGTCCATCCTACCAAAGGCAATCTACAGATTCAACACAATATCCATTAAGTTACCAACATCATTCTTCTCAGACCTGGAAATGACAATACAGAGACTCATATGGAAACATAAACGACCACGAATAGCCAAAACAATCCTTAGCAAAAGAACCAAAGCAAGAGGTATTATATTTCCAGACTTCAAACTTTACTATAAGGCTACAGTAATCAAAACAGCCTGGTATTGGTACATGAACAGGCACATAGACCATTAGAACAGGATAGAGATTCCTGAAGCAGAACCTCAATTCCTCAACCAACTCCTCTTTGACAAAGCCTCCAACGACAACCACTGGGGAGAGGAGAACCTCTTCAGTAAATGGTGCTGGGAAAACTGGCTGACCACATGCAGAGGGTTGAAACAGGACCCCTACCTATCACCATACACAAAAATTAACTCTAAATGGATCAAAGACCTAAACTTAAAACCTCAAACTGTAAGAATATTAAAAAATGTAGGAGACACCCCTGTGGAAATTGAAATTGGCAACCAATTCCTATTCAGAACTCTAAATGTCCATACCTTAAGAAATAAGATAGACAAATGGAACCTCATCTAACTGACAAGCTTCTGCAAAGCAAAAGAAACCATCAAGATAGCAGGGAGACAGTCCACAGAATGGGAAAAAATATTTGCCAACTGCATATCTGACAAAGGCCTAGCATCTGGGATCTCCAAGGAACTCAAACACACCAAAAAGAAAAAAACAAACAGTCCCAATAAAAAGTGGACAAAAGGCATAAATAGAAACCTCTCAAAAGAAGATATATAGGCAACCAACAAACACATGAAAAAATGCTCAGCCTCACTTATCACTAGAGAAATGCAAATTAAAATCACATTGAGATACCACCTAACCCCAGTAAGAATGACCATCATTAATAAAACAAACAGCAACAGATGATGGCGAGGATGTGGAGAAAAAGGAAAGCTCCTACACTGCTGGTGGGAATGCAAGCTAGTGCAACCTCTTTGGAAGACAGTGCAGCGATTTCTGAAGGAACTAGAAATTGACCTTCCATATGACCCAGCAATTCCCCTGTTGGGAATATACACAGAGGAACTCAAATAATTCTACAAAAAAGATACCTGCACACGTGTGTTTGTTGCAACTCTATTCACAATAGCAAAAACATGGAACCAACCATGTTGCCCATCAAAGCTGGACTGGATTAAAAAATGCAGTACATATACACAGTGGAATATTATGCAGCCATAAGGACAGACAAACATGGATTTTACAGCAACTTGGATGGATTTAGAATTAATCATACTCAGTGATCTATCACAGAAACAAAGAACAGAGTACCATATATTCTCACTCATAATCGGACTTTGAACAATTATAATACTATAAGAAAGGGATTGGCAGTAGTGGGAAACTCTTGGGGCAGGGAAGGGGGTGGGATCGGTAGTTGAGGGAAACTGCTGGGGAGGGAGGGGCATACTTTATCAACAAGGGTACCTGCATAATCAACATTTCTGTATGTAACCCTGAATTATACCCCACATCTTTATAATAAAAAACAGAAAAAAATTTAGAAACACAGGAGCATTATATATACAGAATATACAGAAACAAAGAGTATCATGTATTTTTCTTTGAAATTAGGCATATCAGAATGGCTGAAAGTAGAAGTATTTTAAACTTAGTACGTTGAGGTGTATGTTTGGCCATATGAAATATTCCAAATTGTATTTTGATTTTGTTCCTAAAAGTAATTCAAAAATTAACCACATGATGGTGGTATGCTACCAAATCATATGATGTGGAATTACTTCCTATTAATTTAAGTCTGAAAAAAGAAAAAGATTTTTCCTAATTAATGTGTAAATATAAAATATAAATGCTCAAGGGAGCCAGTTGAGACCTTAGCTTATTTATTAAAATGTTCTTGTGAAGAGTAATATGGTTTGTCTCTTATGTTATTAAGAAAATTCTGCTTTGGACTTATTTAATGTGATCACACAGTTATATTAATTTGAAATAAACTAATATTGCCAAGTACTATTACAAGAGTAAATAATTCTCTTTAATTTTAAAAAAATTACTTTAAAAAATAAATAGAATAGTACATTACCACTTTTTCATTTTAAACAGTTCCTAATAAATATTTTTGCTGACATGGTAGAGATCATTTGAGAAATTATGCGGTATGCTAAAATTGTCCTTTTATTTTACTTACCTGAATTTCTTAAATCAGTAACAAGAAAACCCTTAATCTATAAGCATATTTGTAATTTCAGTCTTGAAAACTTTTAACTCATGTGACTTTCTATTTATATTAATATACAATAAGTACATATTTTATTCTTATTCATCCAGTAAGAAAGCAATATACTGACTAAAATTGTATTAGTTTTATTATATCTAGCTTTATTTTATTTTATTTTATTTTATTTTGAGTTGGAGTCTCACTCTGTCACCCAGACTGGAGTGCAGTGGCCGCTCCCAGCCACTGCAGCCTTGACCAGCTAGGCTCCAGCGATCCTTCCGCCTCAGCCTTCCAAGTAGCTGAAACTACAGGCGCATGCTACCACGTCCGGCTAATTTTGTTTGTTTGTTTGTTTGTTTGTTTTTTTGATTTATTGTAGAGACGAGGTCTCGCCAAATTGCCCAGGCGGGTCTCGAACCCGCAGGCTCAGGCAATCCACTCACCTCAGCCTCCCAAAGACGCGGGATTACAGGCTGAGCCACCGAGCCCGGCTTATATCTAGCTTTAAATTTTTATTATGTTTACTATGAATGAAACTGTTTAAGTTAAAGCATCTTATTCTCTCATTGTCAATGTGGCCCACTTCCTAATTTTTTGATGAGACTGAATTTTTTAACTGATTTTATTAGTTCTTTTTACTGTAATACTCACCATCATATAGGACAGTTTTTGTTTGTTTGTTTTTACTTTGCTGAGTACTGTTGGATATGAGAGTAGAGTAAGAGTAGTTTTTATTTTGTTTTATTTTGTTTTTACTAGTGTCTTGAACTTGGAGAAATTTATTAACTTTCACAATATTCCTCTGAATTTAAAGTGTCACAGTGAAATGGCATTCTGTCACAGTGCTCATAAAGTGAATCAAAGTTAAGGGTAAAAAATAAAATAAATAAAAATGCCTTTCTTCATCCTTCTCAGTTCACATAAACCTGGCCATCATTTTTATCCTGTTAGGCCCTATCTCCATGCAGGAAGTAGAAAAAGGAGAAAATATTAAAAGGCAGGCAAATAAAAACCTTGAAGATAAACAATGGCAGCAACAACAACAATAATAATTATATATGCTTTAGATCATTAAGCATTTTAATGTATTCTTAAGTTAAAAAAAACCCTGAAAACAAAGAATATCAGGCTTTATTCTCCTACTGCAGCTCAAAATCCGTTAGCTACAAAATTAAAATAACTGATGTTTTAAAAAGGGCTACATATTCAAATATGGAATATATATTTTGGATTTCTAAATGCATTTACTGTTTAAAAATATAATTCCTGTATGAATTTGGTTTTACATCAAGAAAAAATTGTAAATCCTTATGGTACTAAAACCCTGCTGTTGATGTTTACATACATATGTATTATGTTTCACACAATTCTTCAAGGATTCCTAATGATAAATTCAAGATAAAGATTTCTGAGAACTTTCTAAATTTATATTTGAATAGTTCTATCATACAATCTTCACTCAAAAAGATCCTGTATTTAAAGAATTGTAGGTATTTACATTAATTTTGAATTTTTATGGGCTTAATTCAACTGGATATTTTCTCATTATTTTATTTCTATGAAAGCATACATACTGAGATGTTTAATCAATCAACGCATGGCTCAGTGACTCATGCCTGTAATCCCAGCACTTTGGGAGGCAGAGATGAGAGGATTGCCTGAGCCCTGGGGTTCGAGATCAGTTTAGGCATCTTAGTGAGACCTTGTCTCTGCAAAAAATTAGTCAGGCGTGGTGGAACATGCCTGTAGTCCCAGCTACTTGAAAGACTGAGGCAGAAGAATCGCCTGAGCCCAGCAGGTGGAGGCTGTGGTGGCTGTGAGCGTGCCACTGTACTCCATCCTGGGCAACACAGTGACATTCTGACTCAAAGAAACAGAAAAATTATGAGCGTGTATGCAAATTCATGCACTAAAATATATACAGTATAGTTTTGAAATTTTAGTACAAAAATGTTTACTTGAGATATTTTGTTAAAAATTTACTAAATGTAGTGTGCAGTCCTTTTATCCAATACAACAATAGGTTAATTGGTAAGAATTGTCCCTGGTGGATCCTTATTTAGAGATGAAAGTAAATTACAACTCTGAAAGCAAATCCATGTGCTCTATTAGGCTATACGAGTACTCAGGTTATTGAATATCTCACATTATTTTATCATATATTATAGTAAATTGCTTGGCATAATTAATTTTTTATTTTTAATTTTTATTTTTTGAGTTGGAGTCTCACTCTGTCACCCAGACTGGAGTGCAGTGGCCGCTCCTGGCCACCGCAGCCTCGACCTGCTGGGCTCCGGCGATCCTTCCGCCTCAGCCTTCCAAGTAGCCGGAATTACAGGCATGTGCTACCACGCCCGGCTGATATTTTCATTTATTGTAGAGATGAGGTCTCACTGCCCAGGCGGGTCTCGAACCCGCGGACTCAGGCAATCCACTCACCTCAGCCTCCCAAAGGCGCAGGATTACAGCTGAGCCACCAAGCCCGGCTCTTGGCATAATTTATCAGAAGATCAGAATATTTACAAAATATATGTTTTGGCTGCTTTTTAAAAATTCTGCCAGAATTTCAACATTTCCATCAGTTTTCTGAATTATTGCTATCTTCTCTTTTGTTTATTTGTTTTTGGTTTTCAGTTTCTTATGGTTGTTGTTTTAATTTAACAGAGTCTAATTAAGAAAATAATAATTTACAACTTGGGCAGCCTTCTGAACCAGAGTAGGCTCAAAGATTCCAGCACAACCACATGGTGGAAGAAAATTTATGGACAGATAGATATTTCTTTTTTTCTTTTTCTTTTTTTTAAATTTCTATTTTAAATATATGGAGCACCATTCAGGGTTAGGTATACAAATGGTCATTATGCAGGTATCCTTGTTGATGAGGTGTGCCCCTCCTTCCCCTGGCAGTTTCCCACTACTGTCAATCCTCTACCCACCCTCCCTTAGCAGTTTCCCACTACTGTATATACCGATATTTCTAAGATCTGTTGACTGAGCTATTTCTACCCTTACTTCCTAGTCATTATTTTCCTCTGAGTAACCAAAGTCACCTGGCTCTTCAACAGTAATGTGATTTAGATCTAAACTCACCATTGTCTCCCATGCCATGATCTAATTTGACTCTTTGGCCTGGCCTACAGTGCTCTCCAGGGTGGGACTTTGACCTCATCTTAGCTCCTTCCTCCACTGCAGTCCAGCCCCACTGGCTTCCCTGTCCAGTAGACTCCCAAATCAGAGATTTTGCAATTGCTGCTTAACCTTTCTCAAACACTCATCGCCCAGAGAGCACATGGTCCATCTCTTGCTTCTTTTAGGTCTCTAGAGAAGAATTCTCTTTTCTTATTTATTTATTTATTTGTTTGTTTGTTTGTGTGTTTGTTTGTTTGTTTAGAGATATCTTGCTATGTTGCCCAGGATTGTCTTGAACTCCTGGACTCAAGTAATTGATACTCTTGCATGGACCTCCCAAAAGTGCTAAGATTACAGTGCCCTGCCTGGACAACCCTTTTCTGATCACCTCACTATTAAATAGTCCCCAGCCTTCACATACATTACTTATTATTCCTTTAGGTTGCTTTATGTAATTCATTCGTTTTGTTTTTGTTTTTGGTTTTTTGAGTTGGAGTCTCACTCTCCAAGACTGGAGTGCACTGGCACCCTTCGGGCCACCGCAGCCTCTCCCTGCTGGGCTCCAGGGATCCTTCCAAGTAACCGGAACAACAGGCGCGTGCTACCATGCCCAGCTAATTTTTGATTTATTGTAGAGACGAGATCTTGCCAAGTTGCCCAGGTGGGTCTCGAACCCGCAGGTTCAGGAAATCCATCCGCCATGGCCTCTAAAGTGCTGGGATTACAAGCTGAGCCACTGAGCCCGGCCATAATTCATTCTTAAAGCTATCTCTTTTGAGAGCAATTTCTAATTTGTTTACTGCATGTCTTCGCCAATGGAATGGAAGCTCTTTGAATATAGGAAATGTGTCTGTTAAGTTCACTGCTCTACCTTCCAAGTTCAGAGTAGGGTCTAGGACAGAGCGGCTGCTCCAAAAATATCTGTTGAATGGAGTGAAAGTTGTGAATACTGAGTCTTACTTAGATAATGAATTGTATGCCAGTAAAATGGGCAACAATAATTGACCTGCTAAAGGAGAAAAAAGTGTGTGTGTGTGTGTGTGTGTGTGTGTGTGTGTGTGTGTGTGTGTGTGAGTGTGTGTGTGTTTGGAGGGTGTTTTCTAGATTTTCTACATTATCTGAATTAATTTTAATAAAAGTATTTCATATTTTTGCAAATCTCAATTTGAATCTAGTGAAAAAATATTTAAGAATCCTTAAAAGACTTAAATGAAATAAATACCAAAAAATGACATGACTTTTATTCTTTATGAATCTTTCATAAGAAAAAAATGCATCCTTATTGCTGTAATGTAGAATTTATATCACTGTATCATTATTTTCTAAGATTACTCTATTTTGACATAATAAGATAAAAGACTATTGTTAACACAAATTCTTTTTCAATTGTGTAAAAATATAAATTAAGAAAGACATACATTTTTCAGATTGATCCTTATATATCAATTTTTTGTTGACATAGGTGGTAAATAAATAAAAATAAAAAATATAAATATTAAACTTTATATTTAGTATAAATATAAATTTATATTTATATATTACATTTAAATATTTTGATTTGCTGTAAAATATTATGTATTACTTCTTTCTTATATTATTAAGAGAATCTATATTTGTTATATTTGAATTGATGTTTGTAAACCATTTAAGTGTGATTGCTCTTTTGGAGACCTTTTCAAATAAAAAAAAGATAAGACTTTAAATTAATGTGCTACTGAAGTGAAAAGAGCAAAACAAGGCAAATAACCAACAATAAGGGAATGAAGTTGATACAAAGTTGACATAGTTTTCTAAGAGAATTTTGAAATTTAGCATAAATGAATAATTTGTTTAATGGAGTCCTGTGCTTTAATTTTTAGACTAAGTGCAATTTATACGAAATAGTAGGAATAAAATATAATAAATAATCCACTTGAAAAACGTTTTTCTTCTTAAGATTATTTGCATTACCATATATATTATTTCTTTGTTAAAGTTCAGATTTCCTGCCGGGCTCGGTGGCTCGGCCTGTAATCCACGCCTTTGGGAGGCTGAGGTGAGTGGATTGCCTGAGCCTGAGGGTTCGAGACCTGCCTGGGCAGCGAGACCTCATCTCTATTATAAATAAAAAAATCAGCCGGGCGTGGTAGCGCATGTCTGTAATTCCGGTTACTTGGAAGGCTGAGGCGGAAGGATCACCAGAGCCCAGCAGGTCGAGGCTGCAGTGGCCAGGAGCAGCCACTGCACTCCAGTCTGGGTGAGAGAGTGAGACTCCAACTCAAAAAAAAAAAAAAAAAAAGTTCAGATTTCCTGAGTAAATATAGAAACAGCAGACTGCTTAATGAAACTGAATGCAAATGTCTCCTGGGTTAGTTAAAATAATCACAATTAGTAAATGAATTCGATATACTACAGTTTGGGGTGATTCAAGTGTACTTTGTAAGAGAGGGCAAAGTGACTGAACTACAAGAGTTTTTGCTTTTCTGCCTGCATTTCCTTATTTAAATTTTACACAATTTGCCTCATTATTATGAAAACAATCTACACTCCTCAAACATAGTCAGGATTTTCCTGTGTCTTGTATTGGCACAGTCCTTCTTCATGCCACTGCCCAACAAAAGACAAAACTACATGCACTGCAGATCATGATTCCTTTCTAATATTCCATTCAACTTTGCTCTTCCCCTCAACAATCCTCATCTGCACTAATCTGCTTTCCATGACTAAACAGCTTCCCATCACAGTCCATCTGTGTTTCTCTCTCTTTCTTAGTAATTCTTCTTTTTTTTTATTTTCCTCCTTACTACTTCCTCAAGACTATTACTGCACTTTCTCGTTTCTTCCACTCCTCAAGTGGGTGTAGCTTACTTACATCAGTATTTCTCCACTTTGCTATCAGTTCTCAACAACTGATGTGGTGAATTCGATATTTATATTATCAGGAAAGTGATAAAAGGGTCAAGTCTGGTGGGGCTGGAGTTGACTTCTGGATCTCATCTTTAAATTGTTTTTTTTTTTTTTTTTTTGTCGACACAGCAATCCAAAATTTTATGATTTATTCAAATTGATAGTCTTCACTGTTCAAAATAAAACATACAACTATTGAATCACAGAATAACAGTGCCTATGGGAGTAAAGACTTCAAAGTTATCAAGTCCTATTTTTTTTTTTTTTTTTTTTTGAGTCTGTGTTTCTCTCTTACCCAGATGAAAGGGCTGTGGCATGATCATGGCTTACAACTTCCTCGAACTCCTGGGAGAGATGCACACTACTCATTCTCCCAAAGAGCTGGGACTAGAGGCACACACCCACATGCCTGACTATTTTTTAAATTTTTGCTAGAGACAAGGTCCCACTATGCTGCCCAGGTTAGTCTGGAACACCTGAACACAAACACAAACCTTGACCTCCCAAAAAAGTACTGGAATTTCAGGCATAAGCCATCACTCCCAGTCTCTATTTTTTTAAATTTTAAATTGCTATTGACACTTTAACACAGGTTTAAACTGCACAAGACCACATATCTGTGAATTTTCTTCTACCTCTGCCACTCCTGAGACAAGAATAACCCACCCTGTTCCTCTTCACAGCTTCCTTAACAAGAAGACTAAGAAGATGAAGATCTTTATAATGATCCACTTCTATTTAACATACAGTAAATATATTTTCTCTTCCTTATGATTTTCTTAATAGCATTTTACAGCTTACTTTGTTCTAATAACAGTATATAATACATATACAAAATACATGTTAACCCATTCTTTATATCATCAGTAAGGCTTCTGGTCAACAGTAGGCTATTGATAGTTAAGTTGTGGAGAAGTCCAAAGTTATATGCAGATTTTTGCACGGGGGCCTGTGGGGGTGGTACGCCTAACCCTCACGCATTGGACAAGGATCAACACAATTGCTGATAGAAGAAACACTGTATCATTTTCAATTTTTACTTTTTCTTGAGTATTCAATTTTCCAAAAATGTGTATTTACCTTTTTCAATTTGATGACTCCTTCTTGTGTATCCTCATCTGTGACGATGTCAAACAAATTTCCCCCATCTCCTGGAACAATATTGTATTCAATTTCTGCATTTTGTCCAAAATCAGGATCCACAGCTCTTATTCTTCCAATAGCTGAGCCAATAGGAGAAGACTCTGGAACTTTCAGATGAAAGATGCCTAATAAGACATATATAGTTTGCATTGACAATGGAGTTAGTAAAGTATATAGTAAAATTACCAGTCTTGAAAAATAGAGTCTATAGAAATTAAATCAAATTTGGAACATCACTGTGCAAAATGGCAAAGCAATTTGTTGTCAAGTTAACGATTATGATTAGGAGTAAAACTTCACTTTTCGCTTCAATAAGTCCTGCTTTAGAATTTTAGTTGGGCATTCTAAATAGCAAGACTGCTAAATTGACATTACTATGAGGAAAATGTTTCTATACTACCAGTATCAAAGTGTACCAAACATCATATGAGAGGAAGGGACTATTCATGAAATTAATTAATACCAAGGCAACATAATCCAGGATGTAAGACATATACAAACAGACATAGATGCATAGATAGATAGATAGATATTTATAGAAAGTTAAGATTATGCTTTCTAAAACTACCTAAATAAGTATACATTATTAATCTTAAAATGGCCTGCTAAATGATAATCTATATCTTTAAAAAATAATATTCATGATGGATTAGTATAGCCTAGTCTAGTATTTAGCTTATATCATTTTATGTACTTTAACTAATATTTTAAATCAAGACAAACTTCTATCAACCAATTTTTTTAGCATTAAAGAGAAAAAAGTAAAATGCTTATTATTACCACCAGGTGGAGCCCTTAGATTACTACAAAGTTGATATTGAATCAGCAAACCCTAGAAAAATCACTATCTAAAAAATCCTGAAAAATTGTAGCAACTTACAAAAATGAAAGTGTAGACATAGTTTAAACATTTTGCTGAATTTTTAAAGTATGACATACATAATACATTGTGTATGCTACTTTAATGATATCACATTGAAACAAATATTAAAAGGTTAAACAAGTCTATTCAAATTTAAATGAGGAAAGAAAAGGAAAAAAATTAAAATGCAAAACATAACTAAACACAAAAATTTAGTTTCTATTTTGTTATTAGAGTTTCAGTTTCTATTTCTACTAGTGAATTTTGAATGGCACTTTCCCATGAGTAAAGTAAGCATGGTGATTAAATTGTTTTGGAATTCTAATTACATTTATATAAATTAAATTACTAAGTTATTTTACATGTTTATTATATGGCGAAGTTCATTCAACAATCACATCACAATATTACAGTTATTTGCTTCAAGGAGGTATGAGGATAAAATTAATCATCTTGTGGAGATTTTGCCAGATTCTTTCTTATTCCCAATTTTTCTTTGAGGTCCTGTAGTTCTTCATAATCAGTTTTAAAATTTTGGTAATTTTATTAACCCTAGTAGAAGTTAAATATTCCCTTTATTTCTCTTTCCAGAAAAAGATATCCACCAGTTGCTCTTAAGAAGTATGTTCTAGGACAGACGTGGTGGCTCAGCCTGTAATCCCAGCACTTTGGGAGGTCGAAGCGAGAGGATGGCATGAGCCCTGGGATTTAAGACCAGCCTGGGCAATTTAGAGACCTCACCTCTATAAAAAAAAAATCACAAAAACCAGCCTGGGCATGGTAGTGTGCATCTGTAGTTCCTCCTACTTGGAAGACTGAGGTGGAAGAATCGCCTAAATCCAGCAAGTCAGGGCTTCAGTGGCCATGAGCATGCCACTGCACTCCAGCTTGGGTGACAAAGAGTGAGATTCCAACTCAAAAAAAAAAGTTCTAATCAGTCTTGTTTGTATTCAATGGATATCTCAATGGAAAATATATTTGATTTGGTGTCAAGAAAACTAAATAATCACCTAAAATTTATTTTATGTATAAGGCAAAATGTTACTCTAGAGCAGTCCAAAATAATTATGTTTAAATAATTGGCTTCATTAGTTCATAGTATTTCCTCCTTTAAAGGGGATATGAGGTATCTTTTTAAAAGAATACATTTAAATGTTTAAATAAATAAACATTATAAAATAAACAATAAAAATAAACCTTCTCCAAGTGACAATGCTGGAGTGTTATATAGATATTATTAAGGAATCCTGGATTTTAAAAATCATATTCATTGATCTAAGTAGCAACTTCTCATAGCTTAGGACTATTATGTTTCACAAGATTTTATTCCCTAAGCATTAAGCATCTCATGTAGAGATGCTTAACATTTGCATCTGAACTTGAGGCAGCCAGATCAACAGGAAAAACAAAATAATAGATTAAGTTGTATTCCCATTGTCCACAAAAGGAATAAAGGCAGATATTCAAGGGGAATCACTTTGATTTCAAATAGTCAAGATTGCATAAAAAAAACCTAATGTGACTTTTGCCACTTACTCCTTTAGAGCATAAACGTTTCATAATTGATGCATTAAACTCCAATCCTAGTAAGGCACTCCTGAGAAATTAGTAGATATAAAGATGCCTGAATTACTGTTTAATGCAGCAAGAAAGCATGTGATAAAGATATTAACGTTGTACCAAACTTCTCAGGGACAAATTCCAAAGAAAAAGAACAAGGCACAGAACACATGAGTTATTTTTCTTTTTTCTTTTTTTACTTTACAATGCCTGCTAAATGAAAATATGATTTATCTGAAACTGTGTTTACATTCTTTGCCTCTTATCTTGTGGTTGTGTTAAAGAATATGAAAAGACACCGAAAGACTTGAATCAATCATTTGTTTGGTCACAGTCCTATCTCATGCTTTATCAGTAAGTATGTGAAAAAATCATGCATTTTTTTCTGATAAAATAGAAGAGTGGAAGTCTATGTTGAATAGTGTATGGTAAATCCTCCTTTTTATGGATATTTGGCTAGGAAACTTATGGCTAAAAATTATCAAGAAAATGGCTGACAGAGATTTGAGAGAGACGGAGAGCTATCCAGTGTAGCGAACATCAAACTTCAAATATGGCCAGCAGGGTTGGTTGGTAAGGATGGTTGGTGGGGATTGTGAGATCTAAGAAAACATGGGGGTCAAACCTAAAGAGTTTAGGATATGTCTGCTTATCCTATCCAATTCACCCAATGAGAGAACTTCAAATTATAAATTAGGTTTATGAGTTAGCTATCCATTTAAACAGTTAAAAGCAAAACTAGCCGGGCTCGGTGGCTCAGCCTTTAATCCCGCGCCTTTGAGAGGCTGAGGTGAGTGGATTGCCTGAGCCTGCGGGTTCGAGACCCGCCTGGGCAGTGAGACTTCATATCCACAATAAATCAAAAAATCAGCCGGGCGTGGTAGCGCGTGCCTGTAGTTCCGGCTACTCGGAAGGCTGAGGCGGAAGGATTGCTGGAGCCCAGCAGGTCGAGGCTGCGGTGGCCTGGTGCGGCCACTGCACTCCAGTCTGGGCGACAGAGTGAGACTCCAACTCAAAAAAAAAAAAAAAAAAGCAAAACTAAAAGACTTGCATATGAAGGAAAATAATATAGTCTGGAGTCATCTCTGAGTGCTTGCGGCTAGTGAAGGTGAAGAGTTTAGCCAGAATTGAAATCTTTCAATATGAGAAAAAAGAATTAAACTCTGAAAGGTAATCCAAAGGGCATCAGATGTTACAGACTATAGGTGAAACAGCTCCCTTTTTAAGATAATAAACTAAAATATGAATTTTATATTTTATAAAGAGCATTTTGCGAGGTCAGTAGCAATAAATGTGAAGACAGCTATTCTTTGTAGTACTCTATCAATACAAGTTAAGCAACAGAGTTTTTTCCAAGTTGTTGGCATATGGTATATCCACAAATTCCATTTTGATCTAACAGCATTGAAAAACTTGTGCTAAATGGAAATAGTAGCATTGTTCATAAGTGATTGACTTAATAGCATTCCACGAACATGGACCTTTCAAAATGAAGATATAGAAGTAAAGCAATGATTCACCACTTACATTTTTTCGTGCATTAAGTTTTAGTGCCTATAAAACACAAAGGCACAGAGCAGTGGATTCTCTGTTCTTTACACAGCAGACATCCATTTTAGTAAGGTTGAAGACACTCACGTTCATTAAGACAAGTATTTCCCAATAAAATATTACAGCTGGTAATAAAGTCTACAGAATATGGAATGAGTCAGAGAAACTATGCATTAGTCATGTCAGATTGTTTAGGTTCTGCAGGTTTATTTCCAATGACTTGACATTTTATCATTTCTAGAATCTCAATAGCAATAAAGCTGGGGTCATTCAGATTAATTCAAAGCTGTGAAGTAATCTTCAACTGTGCCAAGGCTGGATCGTTCATGATGTACTATGTAATTACATTGCCATCAACTTCTAGGTGTTCCACTTTTGACGCATATGAAACATCTTAATGGCACTATCTGTACAACGCAGATTGAGAAATAAAACAGGTGACAAGAGACTGTCCACAAAGTCAATAAAAATATATATTTATATATTCATCAAAGGTACACACTCTGCTTAACAAAAATCTCTATTTCACTTGGAAAAGGAGGAAATTGTCTGTAGTATACTAATTTATAGTACCCCAGTTCTCTAACTTTTTATGTATAATGTTTCCTGCTAATTCCAAAAGTTAAAAAAAAGATTTGTTATAGGCTAAGCAGGCATCCTTTAAGTAACTGCGTCATTTGAAAAATTATATTGGATATGCTTTTATTACAAGATTTAACTGTGTGGGGTAGGATGGATTCATTCCCAGTAGGAATAAATAATATAAAATATATTTTTCTTTTTTTTTTCTTTAAGGAAATTTCCAATTATTAATGAAAACATCAAAAGATATATATTTGCTTAACAAAATATAAACCAACTTGTTTACTCAGAAATAAAGATTATAGATCACAATAAATAAGTGAATGAGTTACAAAGTACCATAACAACTACAGCAATACAAATAGCAAGTAGAAAGGAAGACAGAATAATTCATCACAAATTTACTTTTGAAATACTTTTTATGTTTATAGTATAAGTCTAAAATTACTAAAATACACACACACACACACACACACACACACACACACACACACACACACATATAAGAAAGAATTGTTCAGCTACATATAAGACTGGCTGGGCACAGTGTCTCGCAACTGTAATCCCAGCACTTTGGATTCCAAGGCAAAAGGATTGCCTGAGCCCAGGAATGCAAGATCAGCCTGGGCAACTTGGTGAGACTTCATCTGTACAACATTAACAAAACTTAGCTGGGCATGGTGGCCTATGCTTGTAATTCCAACTACTTGGAAGGCTGAGGCAGGAGGATTGTCTGAGCCCATCAGGTCAAAACTGTGGCAGCTATGAATGTGCTACCGCATTACAATTTGCAACACAGTGAGACGTAGACTCTCAAAAAAAAAGTAATTATTTTTATATGACAAGTAGCTAATGGAAACATAATTAATATTTAATAATACAAGAAAAAATAATGTCAAACTGATAACAATGTTAGTTTTACAAGGTCAGAAACAGATATTTGAGGACAACTAGTAGACTATGCTTGAGAAATTGCATTTAGATTTAAACTTCAAAAACTAAACACACATAACTACCAAACTGTTGGTTCAGCGATGAATTCAGATGTTGCTTTGTTCAAATAATTATCCTGCATGCTTTTTGTATGTAATTTACCATCTAACTGCAAAGAAATAACATGTATTTTTACCAATTTTTTAAAAATTTAAGTAAATATAATAGCACACAAAATTATCTAACTTTTCTAAAGAACACAAAATGGAAATATAAGCAATCAACATATGTATCTGAGTAAAAAGGAACTTTATAGAAATTGTATACCTGTAGCTCTGTGACCTTGGGCAAAAAAATTAATCTTTCTTTTCTTGATCTGTATCATTAGTATAATAAAAATATATATTTTATAGATTTCTTTTTGAAAGTCTCTTATACAATAATACATAAAACTTACTAGATAGCATGTATTATTACTTGTTAATTACAAATAATATTTTTATAGATAATGTTTTTATATGTATTATACATTTTTTCTATCAAGATAGCAATAGGCTTTAGAAAATTGCCTACAAAAGTGTGGAGAGAAAAGAAAGAGGAATGTCAAGAAAGCTTTTGAAAGTTCTGAAAAGTCATTTTAATTTTAACTGAAATTTTTTTTATATCTTGAAAATTGGAGGATTCAGAAAAAAAAATATTTTAGTGGTTGAAGAACATTTTATGCCCCCTATTTTCTCAAAAGCCCGGAGCTATATTTCCAATAGATCCAAATTAAAGTAAAGGAAATATCATTCACAAGGAAGAACCACCCTGATAACAAAATTGGATTTGAACTGGATTTTACTCAAGCATACTAAACATCAGTTAATGAAATCTCTCAATGATGTCAAAGAAATCCACTCTTGCTTATTCTTAGAATACATATAAGATCAACATATTTTCAGAAGTATCAAGTATGTGGCATCAAGAGTTTACTTTATTGGTTATATTACTTCACCCTTAAAATGCTATAATTGTCCTTTCTAGATTTACATGATTACAAATTGCAATGCATACAGTGTCCAACATATTAGTAGATTAAGTTTTTAAAATTTTATGTAACACAAGCAATATCTATTTTCTTCGAACAATGAGAAATATAGTTCTCTAAACTTTTTATTAAATTTATTCCTTTAAACTTTTTTCTGAGCAGCTAAACTCAGCAGAAAATTTAAGGCTTGATATTAAATTGTTTTTTGTTAATTATCTTTGAATAGTAGATTAATTGCTAAGACTTTCAGTAATTCAGATTATTGATATTTGATTCAGTTACAATTTTTAGTAGGCTCCTTCCTAGACTGCTGAGGAAAAACAAAAACACACAGACAATAAAACTGTTTATCTTGATGGCATTTATAGTCTAGCAAAAGAGGAAGACATTAATTAAACAATTCCATAAACAAAGTAAAATAGCAAAAAAAAAATCCAATGCTCTAAAGGAAAGTTGCACAAATCTATTCAATGTTTATGATATTTAAGCTGAGAATCTGAGCTGAGACATCTTGACTAGGTCTGTGAGGTCAGCTAATAGAAAACATTCTAGAGAGAAGTAATCATATGACAAAGATAATACAATCATAATTTTTTCCTAACCATTTTGTTCAATGACTCCCACTGCGACCTATCAGCTCTAATATCAGAAGTATCTCGAGTATATTAATCTCTCTTTGTTCAACAATCCATTATCTTGTCCCTGTCTTCTTTCCTCATCAAACTGAAAAACATAGTTTATCATTTCAGTATTATATTAAGCCATAGCCTATATATCTTGTCGATGTCCTTTTGTTGCTGCAATTTGGCAAAACCCAAGTCCCGATAATGATAATTATCTTCCTTCTCAGGGGAATGTGTGGTTGACTGAGAAAAAAACAGAGAAGCAGCTAGATATTACTCTAAAGTATGATCAATAATCTTGAATGCAACTTCAACGTTGCCTGCAAAGTATGTAAATTTACAATGACTATCACTTTTTGTGACTTCTATTTTAAACTATCTACTCTACAAAAACCTCGGTTTTACTCACTTTGCCACTTCCTTTCTCAGTTGGTGAATTTAACATGTCATTCACAGGAAAAGATAGCATTTTATCACAAGGAGATTGGTCATCTTTCCAAAACTTCAAAGGATTCCACATCAGTGTGATTGTTAGTTTGAACAAGCACAACATGTAAAGATAATTTTTTAAATACTCTTATTTGTCTCCCAGTGCTTCTTTAGACTTTTTATGTGAGTGTAAGCTTTGTCTCTTTTTGGATGAAAATGATAGTTTCTCTTTGCTGTCTTCTTGGATAGCAAATGATGTTTTCTCTCTCCATTAAAAAAATACAGACAATCCTATGTTCACTTTAATTCCTCAGATCTAGATTTGGAAATTGGAAATACCCATTACATCCTACTAATTACCATACAAATCCTTATGCAAAATTAAATCTTCATCTCTTGACCATTACTAGCCACCACTCCCACCCCCGGCCAAGCAGGGTCAGCAGCAGATGGAACATTGGTTTGGGATCTGAATGGCTTGTCAAGCATTCCTCTGTCCACATTTTTCATCATTCCCTTGCCTGAGGCGTTTTAACCTCAGCATCAGAGGCACTGTAGGTCCACTAGTCACTGTCTCAGCAAGTAGAATGTCTATCTCTACAGTTCCACAAACTAGAATCCACCCCTCTATAGCAAATCTATACTATTGTTTATTTTTAAAAAATTAAGAGAGGTGGGGTCTTACTATGTGACTCAGGATAGTCTCAAACCTCTGGGCTGTAACAATCCTCTCACCTCCACCTCCCAAAGTGCTGGGATTACAGGTGTGAGTCACTGTGCTTTGATCTATTGTTGATTTTTTTTACCTCCTAAGATCACTCAATCCTGCCCATACATTGCCATTTTTCACACCTGCCGTGGTCATCACTATCACAGACTAAATGATCCACACTGCTTGTCTGTATTACTGCAGATGTCTGCTAACTGGTTTTCCCATGTTACTCTCTTCCTCTACGCTCAAGATATTTTTCCCATGCAGCACTACAAGGATAGAAGGTATCATTTCTATTACTTGCATGTAAAAATTCCGTTTCTCTGTGTGTTTCCAGAAAATGTATAAACCTTTTAGAAAAATCATGAATGTTAACATGAATGAAACAAATAAATTTTTATTTTATTTTATTTTATTTATGTGTTTATTTGAGTTGGAGTCTCACTCTGTTGCCCAGACTGGAATGCGTGGCCGCTGCCGGCCACCGCAGCCTCGACCTGCTGGGCTCCGGCGATCTTTCCGCCTCAGCCTTCCAAGTAGCCGGAATTACAGGCCCGCGCTACCACGCCCAGCTAATTTTTTGATTTCTTGTAGAGATGAGGTCTCACCTGCCAGGCGGGTCTTGAACCCGCGGGCTCAGGCAATTCACTCACCTCAACCTACCAAAGGCGCGGGATTACAGGCTGAGCCACCGAGCCTGGCACAAATAAATTTTTAAATAAAAATTACTCTTTAATTGAAATAGACACAAATAATAGCAATCACTTATATACACATAGTGTTCTATTTTCCATGAACTTTTCTAAGCACATTCCCATAATTAACTAATTTTATCCTAGCATTAAGGCTATGAATTATTTACTATTATTATAAAATCCAGTCAGTAATGTTCTAGTAAACGTTGAACAGCTAACTATATTGAGTAGGGAGAGAGAAGAGGTTTAAGTCTTGATTTTTAGTGTTTGTCAATTTATTTGGTGTAAGAATTTCCACCATGGTCTATTTCAAGATAGCAATGTGATATTGAACACATAACTGGGAAGAGATATGCACAATTGGTTCTGCTGATCTGGTAGAGCCAGCTATCAATCTACCAATGAGAAAACTAGGGGATGTAGGCCATGAGATAAATCAATCGAGCAGCATCTCTTATCTAAAGCACAGTTCCTCATTTGACCTGCCCACTTGACTTGATTTGACTACCTGAAAGCCAATCAAATAGAGACAACACTGTGGTGACAAATAAGCACTTTTATAATACAGATAACATTCCTAATTTCAGCTATACTGATGGGTGCAAATTCTTACTCGGTGTGGATTGAGAGAGTCAGGCAAACTTGAGGAATATTTTCCTTTCCAGGTCTTGGAATGCAAAGTCTACAAAAAACTTTCAGAAAAGAATATTAGGAGATGTGAATGGGTTCTAGAAAGATATGGGGTTCTAAACATAAATAATCTTGCTTCTACATACAAGAAAGGAAGGAAACTTATTTTATCTCTTTCTGTTCTTCCAATTCTCTTTCCTTATTGCATAATTCCCAGCACTACAAATTATTATTTTTATTACTATAGCTCTACAAATGTTTACATTAAATAATCATGTCTCTGCTTCCCTGAAAAACTAATTGTGCTTTTCCAATATTATTTCTTCAAAAAATTGCAGTGGAAATCCTAACCAAATGAATTCTAAAGAAGCTATGGAACACAACCCACTTATATTACTTAGTGACCACCAAAATAAAAAGTATTTCTGATTCTCCACAATATATATTTTTAATATATTTGATCGATGTAGTCACTATTCCTGTTACATAATAGTAAGCACGATAGAGATTTTGGCAAGAGTTCACAGATACATCAATAACTTTCTATTGTCCATCCATTTTACAGAGTATATTTAATATTGCCTTTAAAACCCTCATTAAATATGTAAACCACTATGTTAGTTGCCTTTATTTATATAATATCTGATCCATCAAACAAAATATGTTAAATAGATAATTACCTGTGATATTGCCCGATCATTTCACAAAAGTATGCCACAACTAATACTAGAAATGTTCTCATAAATTATAAACAAATTTAACATCATATAAGTTGAACTCCTGAATAATGCTAGAAATTCAAATTTAGCTGAGAATACTTCTTTACCCAGAGTTTTGACTTCTCACAATTTTTGTTTTTGAAACTTTAAGAGGATAATCTGGAAAAGACAAAATCTGGTAATGATCTCTTCCCAATTTTTCTTTTAGCCAAAACTAAATCCTTCAATAACAAGCCCTTTTACTTATCTGCGAATTTGATTTCTGAATAATTACCATACAATTATATATTATATATAGACATAATGGTTTATATATTCTGCCATTGCCTGCATCTTATTCTTTGAATATCCTCTGTGTCTTTCCTGTTTTGCTGCTTATACATAAAAATATTTCACTTGTCTACTACTTCATGTATCTCTATGTATAAAATCTATCCATCCATCATTCTTTTAGGGACAACATAAAGCCACTTGATGATTTTATTTTCTTTTGTCTTTGCACTTTTATTTATCCTAATTCTATGTATATAGCCCATTAAATCATACGTTATGTTTGGTAACTCCCCCAAGTAGTCAATATTTAAGTACACTTTTACTCTACCATTGGCTAAGTCTTATTATACAGGTTTCAGAAATCAATATCGATTTGTTTTCAAAATCCTCTCAAATCTGCTTGATAATCATTTGAGTACCCTTCTTATGCATGTATATATCATTTTCTGCATAAGTTTATCATGGAATTTACTCCAGGTAATGTAATTGTCCATTAACTTAACAATCTTCCCATAATACACTAGTTGTTTAAAAGAACAGATTAAAATTTTTTATTTCCATTATGCAGTGCAAAATAAAAATAATATGGTCTTTTTTGTGTTCTTACTATTCAATAAAGCAATTAGTGAAATATTATTCATTGAATGATACATTTTATTGTCTCTGATATTTGTTAATATACTAAAATATAACAATAAAATATATTTTTACATATAAAATTTGTAAGTTCCATGATCTTTAATATTGCTATATTTTCTTTAACTTTTAGAAATAAATGTTTTAGGAGTCCAATTTATTTGTCTATATAATTTTAAAGATCAAAAATAAGGGAAATATGAAATAGAAAAATGGAAACCATGTGAAATAAATGGTCACTTTATTTTTTATTTATTGTTTATTTATTTATTTATTTATTTTTTGAGTTGGAGTCTCACTCTGTCACCCAGACTGGAGTGCAGAGGCCGCTCCCGGCCACCGCAGCCTCGCCTGCTGGGCTCCGGCGATCCTTCTGTCTCAGCCTTCCGAGTAGCTGGAATTAAAGGCGCACGCTACCACGCCTGTCTGATTTTTTTATTGTAGAGATGAGGTTTCCCTGCCCAGGCAGATGTCGAACCCGCAGGCTCAGGCAATCCACTCACTTCAGCCTCCTAAAGGCACGGGATTACGGGCTGAGACACCGAGCCCGGTGTAAATGGTCACTTTAGATGCTTTCACATCTGTGATTAAATATTGCCACCACTGTCAGAAATCTATGTATTCACAGTGGTGTTTCTATTTAAAGTTCGCTTCCTACCTTTGTTCATTCCCCATCTTGGATTTTCATACACCCAAATCTTAAGTAGAATTATTCATTTAATCAAAGTTTCCCCATACCCTCGGCTTTATTTCTCACTTCTAAGTTTTTGTCTTTTAGAAATGCTTCTTTGAACCGGGTGCAGTGGCTCAGCCTGCAACCCCAGCACTTTGGGAGGCCCAGGTGAGAGGATTGCCTGAGCCGGGGGGTTCAAGACCAACCCAGGCAACCTGGTGATACCTCGCCTCTACAATAAATAAAAAAATAGCCAGGCATGGTAGTGCACGCCTGTAATTCCAGCTACTTGGAAGGCTGAGGCAGAAGATCTGAGCCCAGCAGATCTAGGCCGTGGTGGCTGTGAGCATGCCACTGCCTTCTAGCCTGGGCGAAAAACAGTGAGACTCCAACTCAAAAAAAAAAAAAAAAATCTTCTTTAGCTCTGACTTCCCTTTTGGGGATCCTATACAGAGGGTGACCAAAAAAAAAAAAATTGTATACACATTTTAAGAAAGAAAACAAAACTGTATTAAATTACAATAGGCAACCCCTTCAGGTCCCCTCCCATTGTGGGAGCTTTTCTGTCCTCTCAATAAATCCTACTTTCAGAAAAAAAACAACAAAAAAAAAAACAAAACAATGGTAATGATCAATATATACCTATAACAAAAGATGAATATAAGTCATGCTTGACTTCCGCAGGTAGGAGGTGCTCAAAGTGGCTACCATCAGTGTCCAGATACTTCTGATTATACAAACTGCTGTTTGAGCAGCGCTGAACAAAGGTCCACTTGTGTTGCTGAGCATGTCATTTTAATTTCTTCCGGAAGCACCCATATAGCCGTTTTTTAACAGTACACCACATTCTTTATGGTCCTCCATAGGTAGAAGTCAAGGGGTATAAGCCAGGAGAAGTTGGGGGAAACTCAACCACACTGTTCCATTCCATTTAAACTGTGCTTCATCAGACCAAAGCATTCTCTCCACAAATTCCTCATCCTCTCATACTATGTGTTGGAACGACTCACAATACTGCACCCTTCGATCGGGGTGATCTTCGTTCTGTGCATGTAATTATCTTGAGATGTAAACTTTCCATTTTGCTGTTTAAGAACGTGTCATATACTTGTTCTGCTCACTCCAGCCTCACGTGCACATTGTTTGGTAGACTTCTGTGGCCAGCGTGTAAACCGTCCCAACATCTTAGCAGAAGTAGGACTTGTTGCTGTGTGGGGCCTCCCGCATCTTCCTTGTGTATATCACACATAGGACCGTGAGTCTCAAACTCATCAAGAATGCATGCAATTGTTAGCCCTGTTGCAGGTTCTGTTGCATACTCACGCCTCCACTGTTGCTGTACTTCCACAATATTCTCAGATTTCAAATACCACTTCAAAATGGACTTGCACTCCTTGAACGACAATCATGCTTCTGCCAGTTTCTTTGACTATCCTGCCTATTGCATAGGTGATGTTAGCATTCATTTGATAAACTCCATCTCCTGAGTGAACATCCTCCTGTACGTTGCTACTGTAATTCAATTCAAATTCAAAAAGTAATACATACATAACGTCTCTTAAAATGTGTATACATTTTTGGCAACTCAGGTATATTTTCAATCACCTTTTACTCATCTCCACTCAAGCAGATTGAAAAGAGGGAGAGATGGAAACAGTGGAAAGAAGAAAGAAAAGGGAGGAAGAAAATATATTTACTGCTAGATACTCAGTTGTACTATCTTACTTAGTCCTCTAAGGAGCACTGTATATTATTATTAAGATGGCTCTATAATTTATAGCTCAAAGAGGCTCTTCTGAGAGTAAAAAGAATCAATATTAGTTATTAATTTGGGGCCACAAGTGTAAAGTGGAATTGTCTTTGGTAAACTGGGGTAAATAATCACCATATTTATTATCTCAATTTGAGGGTACAAAAACATGAAAGTGAGAGTTTATTTAGTTTACTGAATCCCCAGTGAGTACCTAGTACACCTGACCTTTCCAACTGTACCTTTCCCAAATTTGGGTTTCTCTCTACTCTACAAATCACATCACAAAGGTAAAAATACTCCCAGTGAACTTAAGACAAAGTGTCTTCAGCTTTGATTAGTGGAGCAGTGGACTGAAAGCCCTGTATTCACAATCAGGGCTCATACTCCTAGCATCTGGCTCAATTCTGATGTTGGAAGCAGTCATCTATAATTTCATAAACATAAACACCATCCTTGTAATGTGTAGTCTGATTATGTTCTCTGGCATCACACATGTAACTACAACATTTCTGGCTCCATCTCTTACTGTCTTTTTCCTTCACGTTTCTAAAATGTATAAATGAACAGAACTACTTACACATAAGTATTCAAGAAGTTAACATACAGTTTAATGACTTTGAATGGTACACGTGCAATATTTGTGAGCTGCTGTTCTCACCATCACCATATTCTGTAAAAACAAATGTCAAGTGCCTCACCTGGAGAAAATCTGGGAACCAGCTAACGCAGTTCCAGCAGGCAAATGCAGAGAAGCAGGCTGAGGACTTGTGAACTTCAGAACTTAGCAAGTAATGAAAAAGTATGGATAAAAACTATGGAAAAAATATAGTACCCAGAGGTCAACAGGTTATCTTATCACTAAGTCCTGATGCTAATGTTCACATATTAGATCTGATTGCCAGGATATTGTCACAGAGACATTTTTCTCCTATTTTTCAGGAAGGCTGAAAAGTGAGAATGGGAGAACTTTCTAATTTGTATTTTCTTATAAGTTCATTTGTTTGAGGCAGCGTTCATTGGCTCATGCCTGTAATTCCAGCACTTTGGGAGGCCAAGACCAGCTTGGGCAACACAGCAAGACACCTCCTCTAAAATTTTTTTAAATTAGGCAGGAGGGTGGCATGCAGCTGTAATTCCAGCACTTTGGGAGGACGTGACAGAAGAATGCCTTGAGCCCAGGAGTTTCAGACTACAGTGACTCAAGATCATGCCAGTGTACTCCAGGCTGAGTGACAGACTATAAAATTAATAAATAGATGATAGATAGATTGATTGATAGATAAAAAATAATTTCTTTTTCTGTGTAAGAACTCATGAGTTCTATTCTATTATAGGTGAGGTCTCATATTTAAGTTGTAGATTATATAACATGAAAACATTTATGCCACTATCTAATATTTTAATTTTAAAAAGTCACTTAAAGTGAGCTGTAAAGTAGACAGACTAACATTGACAAGTGTTTTATTTAATAAGTTTATTTTTGAAATAGGATCTAGCTCTGTCACAAAGACTGGAGTGCAGTGACACAATCTTAGCTCACTGCAGCCTCAAATCCCCAGACAAAAGTGATCCTCTTGCCTCAGCCTCCTGAGTAGCTGGGACTATAGGCATATATCACTATACCCTGCTAACAATTTTTAAATATTTAATGCACAAATGGTCTTTAAACTTTATTATTATTAATAACATTGATAAGATAGGGACAATATCTTTAGCATAACTTCTATTTAAACTTTAATATGATTCAGCAAAATAATTTTAAACTAAAAGTCAAATTTCTAAAAGACTCAAATATTATAGATCATTTTGTTTATGGTTCTTCTGAGAATCTGCTAATGGCACCATGAAGCAACCATGTTGTCAGTTTTTGTCCTTTGCCACATGGTGAACAGGACTAAGTCACCAAAGATTTTCCGTGCCATATAAAAAAAGATTCATGCCGGGCTCGGTGGCTCAGCCTGTAATCCCGTGCCTTTGGGAGGCTGAAGTGAGTGAATTGCCTAAGTCCGTGGGTTCGAGACCCGCCTGGGCAGGCGAGACCTCATCTCTACAATAAATAAAACAAATCAGCCGGGCATGGTAGCGCACGCCTCTAATTCCGGCTACTCGGAAGGCTGAGGCGGAAGGATCGCCGGAGCCCAACAGGTTGAGGCTGCGGTGGCCGGGAGCGGCGACTGCACTCCAGTCTGGGTGACCGAGTGAGACTCCAACTCAAAAAAAAAAAAAAAAAAAAGATTCATGTTCTTATTAGCACAGGACAATGAGATATTAATAGTGATGATAATAGCAAGGAGAAATTAGTTTTACAAATCTGTTATTTTTTATTTGTTTGTTTGCTTATATCTACCTATATAGAGTCTAGTGAAACCCACTATTCCCTTCCTATTAATGAATCTGAAATAAGGTCTTCCACTGAACTTGCATTCAAATTGCTTTCAACTCAGTGTTAGCCTTAAAGAAACTGTATTGACTATATATGAGGGGGACAGCCCAAAAAATGAAATTAATTTATAGAAAATTATATATTTATTCTTACATGTTTAAACTTCAATCACCTTCAAATTACTCTCCATTTGATACCATATACCTATCAAGATGCTTTTTACACTGATCAAAACAGTTATTGAACTCGTCAATTTTGATGCCTTTTAGTGCTTCTGATGTTTTTTGTTTGTTTGCTTGTTTCACCTCTTTCCTATTGGCAAAGCATTTCATTTTCCTTTTTTCATCCAAAAAATAAAAAATAAAAGTTGCTCGTGGCAAGATCAGGGGAACAGAGAGGGTGGGGGCATGGAGTCATGCCTTTTTTGGTCAAAAACTGCTGAACACTCAGCAGTGCGGGCAGGTGTGTTGTCATGGTGGAATAACCAGTCACCTGTTTGCCACAACTCAGGACATTTCTTCTGGAAATCATGACATAACCTTCTCAAAACTTTCAGATAAAACTTTAGTTGACCGTTTCATCCGCAGGAACAAATTGCAATTGTACTACAAGGGGCCCATCCTCCATGAGGTAATTTTTTGGGGGGGGGTTCTTCCTCATATGGCTATTTACTTGATTTTGTAAAAAGCTTTATGAAATATTTAGTTTAAATGAATAAATGTCAATCTTTAATCTTCATCCAAATATATCTGTAGGCATAGAATTTTGCATGAATAAAAACTATTCTCACGAGATACAAAATAATTAACTTATTCATTCTTTTTAATGAATAATCGAAATGCTCTCTCAGGAAATCAGGACTTGCTGCTTCATCACAGAAAACCAGTGATTTTCAAATTTGCTCTGCAGAATACCTATACTAGAATCTACTGGAATACTTAACAAAAATTCATATTTCTAGGTCCAAGCTATGTCAATTGAAACAGAACTTTCATCACTAGGGATATGGTATCCCAAGGGATTCTTAAGGCAAATATAATTTGAGAAACATTGTGAGAACCACAATGAGGCCCAGGTTATAATTGTCCTGCTTTATCTTGAGCATATGGCTATTTTTGTTTGTGTTTATTGAAGAAGACAAAAGACGTATTTGGAAATTAAACTAGAAGTACTTATTCCCTTTGGGAAAAGATCGTTCTATTTCTAGTATTCATGGTTATGATTGTTATGAGATGTAGGTAGTACTTGAATATAAGCTATTTGTTTAATATCTTCAATCTCTTAAATTCACAGTTTTGTTTTTTATACTTTTTAATTTTTTTCTCAAATGAAGGGATTTACACACAAATACACATATGCACACACAATTTATAACATATATAATATATTGCATATGTATAGGTATGTACAAACAACATCAAAATTCTATCTGTATATTTTTGTCTTAGTCATATCTTTGGGAATCACTGACCAAAAAAGTAAATACTTATGTATAGTAGCTACATAATGTGGGTTAAAATATGAATAATACATAAAACTACTTTGAAAATTGCATTTTCTCTCTATACTGGAGATAGCTAGGAAAGAAACACACTTCTAAAAACACTAGATTAGGTGAACTTGTCATCAAAGACTGCTAGTAAAGTGCTATCTATTTTAAACTACTTAAATATATTAGTAAAACAAGAACTGTGATCATTAAAATGTGTACTAAATTGATGCTGAATCAGCACCAGCACTAAATTCAAGGGGAAGTAAACAACATATAAGTTTGTATCATGAGCATATCATTAACTTGTTGTATTACTGTTTAAAACCTCCATTTGGCCCCAATTAAGGAAAACCTTAACTTGCATGAAGTCAAAACATCTTTGTTAAATTATGCTACATAATTATATACTAACCTTGCAAATCAAATTGACCCATACTACCCTCTCAACCTCAAATATTTGAATGAAGCTGAAGCAATTACCCTCATTTAATAGTAGTAGGCATCACATAAGACCCATTATTTTAGCTATATCTTCCTGGCATTTCTTTCAGAGTAATTGTTACTATCTTTCCTTTTTCATCCATTCAACTAAGATCACATTTTGAAGATAGTGATAAGAACAGCAATTCACCTTTACTGCACCCTTGGGGTTTTATTTAGGCACAGGCTGGGGGTGTCATCAGGTTTTTGCACTCGGTGTGCAGGTAGATAGCAGGCCCTTGACCAGAATCTCTGGGAAAAATGGAAGGTGAGCGATCTCTACAATTTATAGTAATTAACAGTAACAGAGGGAGCTTGTGAAAAGAATTAAGTGATTCTCACCACATTCAGGCATATAGTAGGTAACAGAGTGCCTTCTCTGGACTCTAATGCCAGGAAATAATATTTTCTCCTAGAATGTGATTTGATGACTCCGAGACTGTATCTGAGTCTATATCTGCTACTATAGCTATATGTGCACATATATAAATTTATCACTATAACATTTATGCAAAGTTGTGAACGTTTAGAATTTGTATATATGTGTATATACGTGTGTGTGTGTATATATATATATCTATATATATCTATAGAGAGAGATATTTGCATCACAAAGCATGTGTTTTTGGCAAAAGACAACCACAGACATCTCCAAGGCCATCAAACATTTGGCACCAGGCAGTATGAAGGTATATTGTTTTATGGCTAAATCAAAACAATTGTTAAAATGTTCTTAGCCTTGGGCTGTTTATTCAGAATGCCTTATAATACGGTTTTATCAACAGAATTTAAATCTGTATGCTTACCATTTTCCTAGTATAAGAACAGCAAGTGAACAACAAAGAGGAATAGATTTTGTGGTCTCATCTAAGTGTAACTAGGTTCATGTCGATTCTCAGAAAATCATTATAAGTTACATATTATAGTGAATATTTACTTAAGAAAATAATTTCAAGATTGAAAGAAACAGTCTAAACCTGGATGCCAAAAAGAAAATAACAGGGTGAAATGAGAAGATACATTTTACTTAAACCCATTAATATTTTTTTCAGAAGAAATTTATTCTTATCAACATTTAAAAAAAAAATAATAACCTGGACACCTTTGGTCTACATCATGAAAGTTCAAGAGAGGAAAAACAAATAGATAGATATATGTAGTGTTTAAATGAATGTTTATGTAAACAAGGGGATAAAATATTGTTCATTGTTCAGTAGATATTTTGGCTGACGATTTTAAGGCTTTAATATTAGTTAGATATTTATGTTGATTTGAAGAAATTAGCAAATTTTATCTACAAATGTTAACAAGTTAACAAATTGTGCAATATAGCTATATTTAATACTGGAATTATTGTGCAAATAATGCTTTACATGTAACTGAATTAAAATTTCTATAGTTAGAAACAGTAAATATGGTATTTGTATACCTAACCCTTAACTGTACCCCACAACATCATAATAAAAAATATTGATTAAAATAAAAAAGAAACAGTAAATATAAACATGTCCAATAGCTATTTGTTCAAAACAGAGTTATTTTTAAATGTCATGTAAAAGTAAAAATTTTCTTAGAACAATTTCCATGTCCTATTGTCTATATTCAAATCTATTTATCATAGAGTTATCGCTCATTATATTGAAATGGAAAAATGAAACAAACACTCCATTATATTTTATAAGAATAAAAACTCTATTTTCATCCAGTATCGCACATGGAGTGTTTTTTTTTAATTTATTTGTCTTTAGACTTATTACACACTTATTATACAGAAAAGAAGAAACCAAGAGGGAAAAATATGAATATATTGCCAAAGGTGAATTAACCACATCACTTAATTGATTTGATAGTATGATGTATAATTTAGATCAGCTTGTTAAATGGTTTCGTCATTTAAAATTCACATAATGGAAGCCATCAGCATTTTTCTGTAGCTTATTTGAACAAATGGAGATCCTCTCCAGATATCCTTGATTGTAGTAGATGGAAGCTATATATGCCTTTGAAAAATACTTTGTGAAGGAATATTTTGTCTTTATATAACTTCAGGTAGAACTCTTTTAATACACCATGTATTATTTCTGTTTCTGAAACAGTATTACTAATTTTGTTTGTGGACAGTTTTCTGGGTTATCTATTTTCTGAGACAAAGTGAGGCATATTGCCATTCAAGATGGAGAGTGATAAAAAGCTAGGGGTCTTGGACAAATTATCATTCTTAACGATATAGCCCTGGTCTTTTATTTCAAAGTTAAGAAAATACTATACAGCTATTATAAATGTTAAATGAGACAATACATGCAAATCGCTTTGCATAGTGCATGACATATAGTAATTTATTAGTCAATATCATGGTCACCCTCATCATATTAAAGTGTCAAGGCATTCCCATATCACAGGAACCATCAATTTTACAGCAATAAAAACTGTTTATACATGTATTATATAAATGCATATGCCATTCTTTTTTTTCCATCTTGAATGTGTAGAAGGGAATGAACAAATGAAAACAGGTGAAGCCGGGCTCGGTGGCTCAGCCTGCAATTCCACGCTTTGGGAGGCTGAGGTGAGTGGATTGCCTGAGCCCACGGGTTCGAGACCCGCCTGGGCAACTTGGTGAGCCCTCATCTCTACAATAAATTAAAAAATCAGCTGGGCGTGGTAGCGCATGCCTGTAATTCCGGCTACTCGGAAGGCTGAGGCGGAAGGATCGCCAGAGCCCAGTTGGTCGAGGCTGCAGTGGCCGGGAGCGGCCACTGCACTCCAGTCTGGGCGACAGAGTAAGACTCCAACTCAAAAAAAAAAAAAAAAAAAAGAAAGAAAGAAAAAAAAAAAAGAAAACAGGTGATTAACAATGTCACACACACAAAGACAAGACACATTATTAATAGTAAATATTAACAAAATATTTTATCTTATTTAAGCAATGAAAACAATCTCACAAATGTCACCAAAGAAAGATTTTTTTAAAGTATAATTGCTTAACTGTCATGTTCAATTATACCTAGTTGTAGGAAATTTTCCTTTATGTTAGCTAAGTATGGAATATATGCTTTCTTGACTTCTACATTCAAAAGGATATTACTTCAGGTTGTAATTTCACATCACATTTGCTGTTTAATTGCTCCACATGAGAACTATTCCTGCAAAAAGAGCATTGGCTTCTAAAGAGATGGTTTCACTGTTTATAAATGTGTTCTGTCTTTTCCTCTGAGGAATGTAATTCAAAATGACAGTATAGCAAAAAGGTCTTCACACAGAGACATGTAAAATTTCAGGGTGAATAACTTTCCATACATTTTAAATGTGAAAATCTCTTTTAACTCATGATTCAAAAATATTTTTCATCTATTATAATTTCAGACAATTGTCCAAATATTTATGTAATATAGGCAGAAAATAATTTGATCACAGTAATCTCCTTGATAATTTCTTCTGACCTCCGATTTCTCTGTTTATGAGTGGTAACAATTCAACATGTGCCATGATTTCTTTCTTTTTTTTTTAAGATGTGTTCTAAGGTTTTTGAGTGGCAAGTAAAATAGTATAATAACTTTGTATTTAAATATGACATAAAGCTAGAAGGAATTGAACTTCAAAGTTAAAAAAAAAACTGTCACTTAACGTTGTTGATCTTGGATAAGTTATTTATTCTCTATAAGCCTCAGTTTTCTTAAGGCTAAAATGTGGAAAATATTTATCTCACAGCATTGCGTGAAAAGGAAATAAGATAGGAGTGATCAATTTCCTGACCTAGTGTGTAAATGCTTTAAAAGTCCCAATGCCCTTCTCCTTCACCTTTTTTTCCAAATGGGCGTCATCTACTTACCGTTAGATCTATGGATTCAATTGAATAGATACCAAATAAGCCCACATCTTATTCAGATCCTCTTTATCTGACAATGATTTTCTTGTTTCAATAGCACACCCTTTTGGTTCCCTAAAATACCACAGTTTCTCTCCCATTGAGTCATGCCATGCCACTATGCTCCAGCCTCTTTCTCTGGGTCCCTGCCCAAACTTCTAAGAATCAGCCTTCTCTCATACCTATAGGGATTGTATTTTTCCACTTGTAGTTTGGTAGCCCTCTGAGAATCCTCACCATCATCCATATAAATAAATATATTAACATTACTTAGAAATACACTATTTGCTGTTTCCCGCACTTTAAACTGAACATATTTTGTCCTAACAAAACCCGAAACTGGACTCAAGTTCACAACACCACTTGTTTGTATATAAGCAAAATAATCTCTCAATCTATCCTCAACTAGCCATAGTTTGTCACACTTAAGTTGTTCAAAATGGAGTGCTTTTAGAATTGCAAACATATTCTGTAATAATACCAAATGCATGACTTGTTTCACCTTTTATATATTTATTTATATTTTTTCTGTTTCCCTAAATAGCAAAGAAAAGTAAAAGTATTGCTCTAACACTCTTTGTTACTAATCATAACATAAACCATTTGCCATATATTCATTTGTAAACGTAGGATTATTTATCTTTATTAATTATTTTAATTGCAAAACAGCAATTGTGTATCTTTATCATGTACAACATGCTTTGAAATTTCTATGCTTAGTGGAATGGGTCAATTGAGCTATCTAGCTATGCATTAAAGTAAAATAATATCTAATTGCATCTTGTATAACATTTAATCACTAGACTTTCTGATCACTAAGTAAAAACATTTCCCTTCAGAATGTAAAAGTAGATGACTTTAAGAAAAATGTGATAAAGTAGTAAAATATGGAAAAACATATAAGCAAAGGAGTACAATATCCATTTAGTTAAATATCCTAAGTTTTATATATTTTAATAGATGAACTCATAAACTCTCCTGGAATGAGAAAATGAAGATCATTTTGTTTTGTGTTTTTAAACTGTTTTTGCAAATGAGTACCTAGAGATTTAATCAAGATTCTTATAAATCCGGGAATAGAAACCTGCAGCCTCTGTATTCTAAGTCCTAGCAATACTGAAATAATTCTTGAAAATGCATCAGAAATGAAAAAGGTACTGATCGGTGTTAAATGTAATGTTGCAGAAGAAAACTAGGTGCAAACAGGTGGGAAGAACTCATTATCAATAGGAAACAGAGTTCTGGAGAAGATACAGGTGTGAATCATTCTATTATCATAAAAACTATAGCAATTTTCACCCATTACAAAACTGAAATGAAATAACTAGTCAGAACTAAAATAATATAAATAACATCAACATTATCAGATATACAAAAATATTTGAAAATTGTTTAACACATGTAATTGCAGCATAGAAGACACAGAATTCTAGTGCAAGTTATATCATATAAACATATAATATGGTAGCATATTATTTATAAATATGAGGCCTTAAATTACAAATTACATCAGATTTTGCAGGTATGTAATATTATTAATTTAATAAGCTATTAAGGTAAGATCACAGCTTATTGTGACTATCTTTAATAAAAATTGATAGTATAAGATCTGTTTCTCATCTATTATTATCTTCTATTAAAGTAACATTGGGCATGATTCATTAAAAATTTAAATTCTGAAGACATGTAATTTTTAATCCATTAGTTTCTTCTTCCTAAAGACCAAAAGTTTCTGGAAAATTATTTTAATTTCCATAGTATTCCATAATATAATAGGTAATTTTTAGAAGTTGCACTCATAGACTTAACAGGAAATATAACATACTTTTGGGGAATCGAGGTGGATTGTCATTGACATCTGTGAGAGTGATGTTGACTATTGTTGTTCCAGCTAATCCTCCTAGTTGTCCTCCCATATCCTTGGCTTGGATGAGTACTTGGTATTGTTCTTTGACCTCTCTGTCCATGTTTGGCAAAGCTGTTCTAATAACACCTAAAAGAGAAAAAAAATAATAATGTAATGTAAATATCACAAGGATTGTGCTCTCATAAATAAAATAATTTGCAACAATAGCAACATGATTTTATCTGGATGCACTAGCAAAGACATGCCAGCTAAAATTCTGTCTTTTTAAAACGTTAAGCACTCAAAATATCCAATTATTCAGATATATTTTAATATATAATGGCAGCCACATCATAAAATGCCATACAGCAGTGAGGAATACGGTTAAATATCAACATATCAGCTTTAAAAAATGATTATTCTTCATTGTCAATGAACTTGTACATAATTTACACTCATGATCATATTATTTAAAAATTGCTAAAGACTAGAAATAAAAATATACATACTAAAAATTTTAAGTGGTTAAAGTGAATATGTAATTTTCAATGATTACTATTTTCTTCTTCACTTATATATTATCTAAGGAAAATATACTACCTTATTTGTTAAAGGCATAAAAAATCGTTTGTGCATATTTTATTTTGTCTTTCAGAATTTCTCTTAGTTATACTAGTAATAGACTTTTCATCAAGTTTCTCCAGCACTAGGACAATACCTTCCATTGGGAATGAACACAGTAGGTATGTGCTGACCAATTAACTAAATGAATGACTAGCTGAATAAATAAATGAACTTATAAACAATTAAAGTTATATTCAAAATTTTTACAATAAATATGCATATTTACATTGTCTTCTTTTTCTGTTCTTGTGCCTAAGCACAGAACTACTTGTATTTACATTTATTCATAGTAGAATATCTAAAACCTTCTTTATTCTTTTCAAATAAAATCATGAATAAATTTTATTTCAAATTTCAATCTATAGTCAATGGTTTAAGGGAGAGATTGAGCAGTATTTGTCTTAAACCGACATGGCTTTGACAGTGCTTTTTTCTTAAATAAAATGGCATATATGAATAACAAAGATAATATCAGCCATCAACACAAACAGATAGAATCCAAATCAGAAACCCAATATACATCCCTATATTTCATTTGTATTTTCTGCTATCAACTTACCAAATGCTGTTTCACTGCAATTCAGACTTAATTACAATATGGGATTTCTTCTGACCCTTAGCAGGAAATTGTTGCAAAATATACAACCTTCATTTTTGCCACTGCTGCTTTATTCATGAATTGGTACTGACACATTTTTTATTCAATCTATTTATCCTCTCTTCAGCTCAGGTTCCTGATACTTCGTTTCCATGTCTCTTAACTGAGATTCTTTGTTTCTACATCTCAGTATGCCATTCCCTACAGACCTTAAGTTACATGACCTCTACCTAACTGACCATGCTTATATTTTCTAAATAAATACTCAGGTTTGATTCATATACATGATGTCATGTCCTGTTGATAATCCAGATCTATCTTAACTCATATTCATGCTCAATATATGTGATATATTTTTCTCTATTCATTTCTAATATAAAAATTTTCAATATGAAATTTAGTCGCACATGAGAGAGTTGTGGAGTTATTTATTTCTGTTTATTTGCTGACCACTGTACAAAACTATCTTCTTGGATCAAATTAAAACACTCAAATGAAATTTTTTAAAAAGAGAGATTAAATACCATTAGACTTATTTAAGATCTTACGCATATGTATTTTTTTCTGGTGATTCATGAAAAGTGTCAAGAGCCTCTCCAGCACCCTCACTGCCCTGCCCTCCTAATCCATCCCGTGTCAGATAGGTAACTTGTCTGCTGCTTCCTGTCTCCCTCTTAAGGCAATGCTGCTCGACTAGAAGGCAGAATGTAGAATTTAGAGAGAGGAAATTCAGAAAGAAGAAGCAATGTATAACTTGTTTGAAAGATAACTTTCTAGTGATGACCAAGATTCATTGCAATAGAATTTATTTCTAAATATAAGTCTGAAATAAATTTATTTTTTTGGAAAAAAGATAGATATATTGTATCTTAGTATGATTGGAGTATCATGTACCTGAATAATTTTTCATCATAATCAAGACAAAGTAAAAGCAAATTGAGAAAAATATTCAGCCAGATATTACTTCTGCTAACATCAGTGAACACATGTGGTTGAGAAAGGTATAAATTTTTTTTTTTTTTTTTTTTGAGTTGGAGTCTCACTCTGTCGCCCAGACTGGAGTGCAGTGGCCGCTCCCGGCCACCGCAGCCTCGACCTGCTGGGCTCCGGAGATCCTTCCACCTCAGCCTTCTGAGTAGCTGGAATTACAGGCATGCACTACAACGCCCGGCTGATTTTTTGATTTATTGTAGAGATGAGGTCTCGCTGCCCAGGCGGGTCTCGAACCCGCGGGCTCAGGCAATTCACTCACCTCAGCCTCCCAAAGGCGTGGGATTACAGGCTGAGCCACCGAGCCCGGCTAAAGGTATAAATTTAAAATAATTGTAAATGGATGGAAGGCTGCCAGAACATATTTTCCGTCTGTAATTATCCTCATGTTGTCTGCAAACCCCTCAATCGTGATAGGTGGCAGCTGAGTTTGTAGAAGTAAGTTAAATATTCCAAAGATGACATTTTGAAATGAAAATAATGCAATACTATATGGAAATAATTTTTTTATTTTGTCAAGTTCTCACTCTGTAACTCAGGCTGGAGTGCAGTGGGACAATCACAGTTTACTTCAGTCTCAGTCTTCTGGGCTCAGGTGATCTTTCTACTTCAGTCTCCTGAGCAGTGGGACTACAAGCATATGCCACCATCCCAGCTAATTTTATTTATTTATTTTATTTTTATTTTTTCCTTTTTTTTTTTTAGAGAGAAGTTCTCACTATGTTGCCCAGGTTGGTCTTGCACTCCTAGGTCATGTAATCTTCCTGCCTTGGTCTCTAAAAGTACTGGAATTAGAGGCATAAGCCACCACGCCTGACCAAACAAAAAAGTATTAAAATATCACATGTGATAATCCAAGATATGATTTTACATGAGTTTTTTCTTAAAATAAGGGATAAATTGCAGAACTGAGACACAGGAAAACAGATTCGGTCAGCACCTGGATCAAAATATGTGTTAGTCAGTTGTTGTCTGGACTGAGGGTATAGTGGTGAACATTTTTCATTTGCCATTCCAGATCTACTTTGTAAGCCTTTCTAGACTTTTACTATCTTTGGCTTCTCATTGGTGAGTATAAGAATGAGCTTGGGTTTTCATTCCCAGGGATCTCCCACATTCCATACTGTCTCCTGCCAGGGTCCCTCACAAGACATTGCATTAGTCTCCAGACACCCCCATTCTTTCAGTTTTAATGTGGTAACCACACCCTCTTGTTAGTTCTTTTCCAGGCACTGCCCTATCCTTTATAGTTTTCCTAGAGTTTGCTTACACCTCAGGGAACAGTCCTTTTATTTAACTAACCTCAAGTTGCCCCATGAGTGCTATCTGTTTCCATCTGGTATGATCATTGATACAGTCTCGGTACTAGTTTCTTTCACAGAGTCTACATTTAATGGGTGTGTGTTCATTGAAGTGGGGAGCTGATCAAAAAGAAGCTCATAAGTAATTAAGCTCATTTTAGAGGGTGGTGAGTGTTATGATAGAAATAAAATCAGGTACATTTGAAGTGGTGTCAGAAAAGTTCTCTCTGAAGAGAGGCTTGAAAGCTGAACTCACAGACTGGGTGAGGCAGACCTGGAAACTACAGAGGGAGGAGCCCTCTAGGGACAGGAAGCTACTACTTCAAAGCTTGCAGGATGAGCCCTTTGTGGGTGATGTGGATACAGCCCAGCCAATGAGGGAAGGACATGTGAAATGAGACTGCAGAGGGCCAGAGTGGAGGTAAGGCTGTGGTTTTCAAAGATAAATAAATCCTCTGGGAAAACATCTTGAAAATTATAGGATCACTATTGGCTGTCACAGATATGAGGTATTCTGCTGACATCTATTTTGTGACAATCAGGAATACAAGTACAATTCAGAGGACAGTTCTACATAATCCCAAACTCTTTCAAATGTCTTGCTGTAACTTGAAATGGGTTAACTATTATTATTGTTATCTGAGACTACTTAAAGAGCGAAAGAGTGAGGGGGGAGAGAGAGAGAGAGAAGAGAGAAAAAGAGAGAGGAAAGGAAAGATTCAATAGATAGACAGAGATGGGGAAGAGAGAGAGAGAGAGAGAGAGAGAGAGAGAGAGAGAGAGAGAGAGACTGTTTCCTTTCTTTCATGTTCAGCAATGTAACAACTGCATAAATCATAAGGAGACTGACTTATCTAAGGTGCGGCTATTGTGAACATTTCAGGAGAGATAAATTGATTCCTACTCTAGGACCCATCAAACCATTTCACATGAATAAATACGTTTAAAGCTGGTATTGATTCAAATAAGTGACAAGTTGGAAGGGGATCATTTTAATAATGCAATTCACAAAATTATTGTTACCTTAGCCCTATAAACAGAATGAATAAGAATTGAGAGACTCCAACAAGTAATGCCTTCTCCCCAGTCATCACCCCTAACAGTCACAGTTTTGAAAGGGGACCATTTCAAGTTCACAGTTTGGAGTGCTTAATCTCTACTTATTCCAACCACGTCAGATGAAGTAAACCCTTATGCTTCTCTTCCCATGCCTACTCTCTCTGTTCCTTGTGAATGCCTGCCCAGTTGGTGAATATCTTCCTATTTTTCACTTTACTCACTTTTTTCTTTCTGTGAAGCCATTTCTAACTCACTGCACAGCTCTAGGAAGAAATAACAATATCCTACATACTATTCAACCACAGTGGGTAGAATGTTTTGTTGCACTTTGCTTTTTTGCCTGTATTTCTTCAACAGACTAAAATCTACTAGAACACAGAAAGAAGACCTGTTGTATTTTTGTTGCTGTTTGTTTGCTTGCTTGCTTTTATTCATGGAATTTTGTCGATATCTGTACCAGAGTCAACCTGTTTTCCTGTTTCCCCTTTCTTAACACAGCTATATGTTACTTTTTCACCTATATGCACCCTAATTATTATTTTTCGTTCATGCGATATTTATTATTTGGACTTTTTTCTTCCTTTTTATTCTACTGCCTAGGAATATGAAAATAAAACAAAAACAAACTTTTAAGGAAGAACATATTCTTTATCCTCATCTGCTGCCCATGCACTGAAGAACCCATTTCCATTGATTTACTCCCCCACCCATAGTTATTTTATTTCACAAGAGAGAGTTTTAGCAAAAAAAAAAAAGGCCCATTTACAACTCATTCCTTTCTTATTTTGGAGCTAATTGCCTAGGGAGGCAATTCCAGACTGTATTTCAATAATTGTGAATGGTATGGAAGAAGAAAATATTTTTTTGCAGTTAGCCTCATATATGATGTAAGTCATTTGTTTCTCTCCAAATCCTAGAGATTTAGAACAGCACTATATCCCGTTAGGGGCTTCAACAATGGATGAATGGCTTTATCCTCCATCACCAAGGATTATACTTGAAGAAGATGCAGGCCATTAGTCTGTTCTCAATACGGCCGCCATGATGATGACATCAGAAAATAAGCCAAGTCACAGAGCTCCTCTGCTCTAAAACCCTCAGAGTTGTAATCACAAGGGCTATTATATGTGGGAGAAGAAAGCAGAAGGGTCAAAGTCAGAAAAATATTTGAAGCTGTTACACCGCTGCTTCCTTAGCAGAGGAAGGAAGGGGACCAGAAGCCATGAAGTACAGGTACCCTCTTAAAGATGGAAAGCATTTAGAAAGGAAGCACAACCAGCCACACATCTTGATTATAGCCCTGCAAACCCCAAATTGGACTTCCAACCTCCAGAATTGTAAGATGATAAGTTTGTCTTGTCTTGAGCCATTAGGTTTGTGGTAATTTTTATAGAGGAATAGAAAACGAATTTATCATAGAATTTTAGATAGAATGACCAATATATGCCTACAAAGATGACTGAGAAAAAAGATATGAAGGAAGTCAAGGAACTGTTTATGAATACACCTCAGGAAGAGCATTTCTGGCAGAGGAAAGAGAGTGTGCAAAGCTGTAGTGAAAGGAAGGAATCGTAGAAGAGAAGGTCAGAAAGTCCAGTGAGAAGGTTGAGTTTATGGAAGGGCTTTACTTTGAGGAATGTGTTCAGTCTTTGAGGATTATTGACCAAAATATTCATGATGTTATTTTGAATAAGATGGAGTTGTCAGTATGGACTTATGTGGATTATAGCTCTTCCATCACAAAAACATTTTTGATTAAAGGTTGTCTTTAGGCCTGAAAGAGATCTCTTATTAGAACATTAAGTATTGGCCAAGTAATGAGTAACTTTTTAAAATAAGGTCTTAGAGGAAGGATTAGAAAAGATATTTTAATGTACAAGTCTGTTAGTTATATCTAATAGATCATATGTTAAAATATAATGACAAAAGACTGAAAGCTTAACGTTAGCAAAGACAAAATAAACTTTTTTTCTCTATTTCACAGCTCAGTTATACTAAAGTTATGAGACCTGATTTTGTATCAGTTTATATGAAAAGTTACTGTTTCATTTTTATTATAGTCTTTAATAGTTCTAAAAAGTAAAACGGTTTAAAAAGATAATGCTTTTTTTTTTTTTTTTGAGTTGGAGTCTCACTCTGTCTCCCAGACTGGAGTGCAATGGCCGCTCCCAGCCACCGCAGCCTCGACCTACTGGGCTCCAGCGATCCTTCCGCCTCAGCCTTCCAAGTAGCCGGAATTACAGGCACGCACTACCACGTCCGGCTAATTTTTTTATTTTATTGTAGAGATGAGGTCTTGCCTGCCCAGGCGGGCCTCAAACCCACTGGCTTGGGCAATCCACTCACCTCAGCCTCCCAAAGGCGCGGGATTACAGGCTGAGCCACCAAGCCCGGCTGCTAATGCATTTTTTAAAAATATTAATGAAAATGTGTCACCGCATGGATAAGGTATATGATTTTTCAAAATATTTGTTGCTGGTAATATATTTGGAGAACAAGAGTCATAAGGTTCTCTTCAGTAATAGAGGGAATTTTGGTACCATATGGTCCAACTTCCCAACTAAAACATGCCTTAACTGGTCTTCAGGACTTAAGAGTCACTTTCCCTCAGAAGTTCTTTCCTAAGGAAATTTTCATTCTTTTAACCAGTTTATACCTGGGTTCCCACAGTCTAACTACATTTCATAGACTTGTGCCCTACAAAACTTGATTGTAATCTTCTAAGGACCCGATGAGCTCCCCTTAGTAGATGGATCTACTCGATTCATCTTAGTATCCCGTATAAAAGCACCTGTCTGGTCATAGGTTATATGTGCATATAATAAATGTGCACATATATATGTATATAATATAGGTGCCTTTAAATAAATGTGCATCAAATGAATTAATAATCAAGTCCAGCACCATAAGCCCATTACCCATTCTCTAACTCATTCAGTAATGTGGATCTCACAGTCTCACGAAGTACTCCTCTTATTAGTGAACAAGTGTCATAATTATATATCTATGAAGCCAAAATAATTTCCTTCTTTAACTCATACCATCCGTTAATAGCCCATTTCCTCTCAAGCAGCACAGAATGCAGCCGGTTCCTCTTCTACATGACAACTCTGCAACTTCCTAAAGGCATGTGGCATATCCCTCGGGAGTATTTTCCTTTCAAGGCCAAACTTCTCTGTTCTTTTAACTGATGTGCGCATTCCATGATTTCTACAATAAGGCGGTGGAACTCGGACAGAATCCTTCTGAAGTGTCACAATGCAGAATACAAGACCATTCTGGTCTGCAGTGCATTTCTGGTAGAGGGATTTTACTACACATATGTAAAATATTACAAAATACATAACAACATGTGTTGTTTTATCTTAATAATTATTTCCTGACAAAGTTTTTCTTCCTTATATTTATTAGATTCTAATGATTTCATTGCCCTTGCTATGAAATGTCATAATTAATCCTGGTCTTAGTGGTTTTTCACCATTCATTCTGGCAAAAGTATTAAAGGAGTGACTTCTCTGTGTAGGCAGGACTCTTATTTTGTCCTTGAAGGAAAAATTATATTACATATTTATGTCATCAGCACTGACTGAGGTGTCCGAGTTGTACAATATTTCATTCTAAATTTCAAGAACATTTTTTTTACATTCATGTGACTCACCAATTCCTCTTCTGTTGATATACCCAAAGAAAATTATATCACCACCTCATAAAGAGATCTGCACTCCCATGTTACTTGCAGCATAATTCACAATAGCCAAGATATGGAAACAACAAAAGTGTCCATCATGAATAAGTAGATAAGGAAATGATGGTGTCCAATACAATGAAATATTATTCAGCCTTAAAAAAGAAAGAGATTCTACCATTTGCCACCAACATGGATTGTAGGACTTGGGAGACATTGTTTTAAGTGAAATAAGTCATATAACAAAATAAAAATATTGAAATTATTATATAATCTCATCTATATGTGGAATCTAAAAAAAATTTTTTTTTTTTTTTTGAGTTGGAGTCTCACTTAGTCGCCCAGACTGGATGCCAGTGGCCGTTCCCGGCCACCGCAGCCTCGATCTGCTGGGCTCTGGCGATCCTTCCGCCTCAGCCTCCCAAGTAGCCGGAATTACATGCATGCGCTACCATGCCCAGCTGATTTTTTGATTTATTGTAGAGATGAGGTCTCACTTCCCAGGCGGGTCTCGAACCCTTGGGCTCAGGCAATCCACTCACCTCAGCCTCCCAAAGACGCAGGATTACAGGCTGAGCCACCGAGCCCGGCTTAAAAAAAATATTTTAAAAGGTCAAATATCTACAGTTAGAGAATAAAACTAGTTACCATTGTTGGGTCAGAATAGCATGGAGGGAGTAGGGAGATGTAGGTCAAAGGATACTAAATAGAAAATATTTAGAAGGAACAGGCTGAAAGATCTATGAACACCATTAGGACTATAGTTAATAATAGTGTATTGTATTCAGAATTTTTGTTAAATGAGTAGAATATAGCTGCCTTTGCCATAGGGGAGAAAAATGGGTAACTAAGTAACATGAATGGATACATTAATTTGTACCACTATGGTAAACATATATGTGTTTGTGTATAGATAATGACTATATATGTAATGTGTATGTGTCTTTGTGTCTCATAACATCATGTTATTTACCTTAAATATACACAACAAAATGTATTTTTAAAAAGAATTTTCAAGGTATAAAACACTATATCTATAGTATTATAAAACATCAGTTCAAATATAAAATATAGCCTATGTTTTAATATTAGACTTAAAAAACCCCATACATATTTTGAAGACATAGAAGATAAATATCAGGATATAGGAGGAAGTTTCATTAGGACATGAACATGAAGATTATTATCTCTGAATGAAAGGTGATAGTCAGACTTGAGAGCAAAATTATTGAGAAAGTTTTAGTCATGTGGACAAGAGATGTCAGATTTCCCTGAATGGAATTTAAGACATGATCACACAGCATGAAATATCAAAACAGTGAATCATTAAAAAAAAAAAAAAGTAAGTCATGCAGCTCCATTCTCACTTAACTGTGTTTATATGAATTCTATAAATGCATGTGGCAATAAGTAAAGCAAACATTTATAAAAAATCACGTTGTTCACAATGCACATAATTTTATAAATATTGAGAACAATATCTTTATGACTGCACAACAATGTAAATGTATTTTAGGCTGCTGAATTGTACATTAAAATGATGAAAACAACATATTTTATATTGTGTATATTTATCACAATAGAAAAATTAAAGCATATAGATTAACATGAAAATATTGAGGTAACATCATATTATATTTTAATATAATATACATATAAAATTCACATAAAAATATTTTAAAGCTCAGATCATGTAGAAAAATACAACATATCATCACCACATGATACACAATATAGCAATACTTAGTAGCCTAACTCAGACTAGTTATCTCAAGTCTTTTAAGACAAATTTAAATGCATTAAAATAATTTTAAACATAAATGAGGACATATTAGTCAATCATTCATACTAACATTTGTTTTGTCAAATGAAATAACTACTGTTAGAGCTATAGAGATGTTTAGCATCTTAATTTCATGTATTGAATAAAATATTATAATATTCTTGCTCGTGTTTAATGTTGTATAGATTATCAATATTTTAAATGTTTTATAAATAAAACTGTAATAATTAAATAATGAATGATAAAATATGTTAATACATTTTAATGTTTTACAAACATTAAGTATAACAGTTATAATTGTTTAATGTTTACAGATTTATCTACATTGTTGAGTTTCTTAAATATTTCTTAATAACAACTTAAGGCATATATTTAAATGTATCTGCATGTTAACTGAGAGAAGATTATTTCATAGCTAAGTCAAATAATTGTTAAATAAGTCAAATTTTAAAACAATTATTATTTCTTACTGTATCGTATAACATATATCAATTTATGTTGTTGAGAAATAAACTTGCCAGGATGCTAGTTTATTTCTCAACAATATAAATTGATATATTTTATGCAATACAGGAATGCTAGGAATGTCTGTCAAACAATACTATCAATTCAGAAATCTTTTATTTTAATTTTCTTATTTCAAATGAATAATGAATAGATGTATTTATCTCTTCATGAATATTTAAGCATTAGGCATTTTGATGAGACTATGACTTTAAGAATTGTTTTAAAATCTTTTTTACCCTCAAATGTGGGAAATTTTAGATAATATTAGTTTTTCATGCATTTTATTTCATAATAGCAAAAGGAATCATAAAGGGAAACTATATGGCTGGAACAAATGAAGACTATTTCTGAGAAATTGCAATTATCCTTGATTTTTGATTTACTCTTATCTACCACAAGGTGATAAATTTGACAAAAAGTCTTCTTAATGGTTTCTGTGCATGAAGAACTAGTTTTCATTCTATTAATGAAGGCCTCACCATCCACTCTTTTCCTGTCTAGTGGTCTGAGGCATTGTTAGTATCAAGACTTCTGTCTCCAGTGAAAATCAATGCTTCAAAAATCTATTATACAGTTTATGCCAGAACTGTTTTGCTGTTGGTTCTAAATAATAAACATTATGTAAAAAATATAAATATGTAAATGTCATATTATGTATATACACACTGTATTGCAAAATAACACTTTTTGAAAGCATTCAGATTTATCTAAAGTTGATATTGGCCAAGTAATGTCAAGAGGAGATCATGTGTATTAACTAGCAACTTTTTTTTCTGATATTAATTTGCCTGTAGCAGTTATATTCTTAACCTATCTTTTATGTTTAAATTCACATTTCTATATTTCTATGAATTTATGTTGCCTTTTGTAGTTAGATATTGGTTTCATCTACAGTTATTTTTCCAATATCATTTTTTTGTTGTTGTTGTTTTGAGTTGAGTCTCACCACTCTGTCACCCAGGCTGGGGTGCATTGGCATGCTCACGACCACCCCAGCATCCATCAGTTGGGCACAGGCAATCCTTCTGCGTCAACCTACCAAGTAACCGAAGCGAGAGGTGTGCACTACCACAACTGGCTAATTTTTATTCTTTATTTTTTATTGTAGAGAGGATGTCTCACAATGTTGCCGGGCTGATCTTGAACCCACAGGCTCAGGCAATCCACTCACCTTGGCCTTCCAAAGTGCTGGAACTACAGGGTTCGGTGCTGAGCAACCGAACCCTGCCAATATTAAATTCTTTTTTTTTTTTTTTTTGAGTTGGAGTCTCACTCTGTCGCCCAGACTGGAGTGCAGTGGCCGCTCCCGGCCACCGCAGCCTTGAACTGTTGGGCTCCGGTGATCCTTCCGCCTCAGCCTTCCAAGTAGCTGGAATTACAGGCATGCGCTACCACACCCGGCTGATTTTTTTATTTACTGTAGAGATGAAGTCTCACTGCCCAGGTGGGTCTAGAACCCACGGGCTCAGGCAATCCACTCACCTCAGCCTCCCAAAGGCACGGGATTATAGGCTGAGCCACCAAGCCCGGCTCCAATATTAAATTCTTAATTTTTTCCTCTGTCACTCATATTCTGAGTATATGAACTCCCATACTCTGATGAATTGAGTTCATCACTGCAATTCATAAGTGTCTCTAATATTGACCCACTTTACTAATCTCTATATACACTAGTTTCTCTTCCTTTCATATGTTCTATCTCTGAGAAGTATCTCTCCGAAGCTGAAGAGTTCTAAGGGGCATTTATTACCCATACTTCCATTTCTGATCAGATTATCCAGTATAGTAAATTTATAAAAAGATATGTAATTGTAAGTGTGGGGACGCCATAAAAACCGGAATTATCTTTCGGAGGTTGGACCTCTTGCAGCACAGACTTCCTCTGCTAGTTAATCGTCCTAGGAACCCATTGGCATCAGTATACCTGCTAGCATTGTTGTGAGAGGCTGTATTAGGCTTCAGTGATTTTTTTTTTTTTTTAAAGATTCTTTCAATGTGTTTGTGCTTGTCCATTTGATGATGGGTAACTTATAAGCACATTTGCCCGCACTGCACTGAGTGTTCACCAGTTTTTGACCAAAAACGGCAGGACCCCTTTGCTCTACCCTCCCTATTCACCCTATCTCACTCTGTGTTTTTTCAATTCCCTGGGTGAAAAAAGTCCTCAAAGGAAAGCGTTTTGCTGATGTGGAAGAGGTGAAACAAAAAAACAGCAAAAGCACTAGAAGCTATCAAAATGGATGAGTTAAAAAACTGTTTTGAAAGCCAGGCTCGGTGGCTCAGCCTGTAATCCCGCACCTTTGGGAGGCTGAGGTGAGTGAATTGCCTGAGCCCGCGGGTTCGAGACCCACCTGGGCAGCGAGACCTCATCTCTACAATAAATCAAAAAATCAGCTGGGCGTGGTAGCGCATGCCTGTAATTCCAGCTACTTGGAAGGCTGAGGCGGAAGGATCGCCGGAGCCCAGCAGGTCGAGGCTGCGGTGGCCGGGAGCGGCCACTGCACTCCAGCCTGGGTGACAGAGTGAGACTCCGACTCAAAAAAAAACTGTTTTGAGCAGTGGAAAAAACATGTTAATAGGTGTATTGCATCAAACCAAGAGTACTTTGAAGTTGACTGAAGTTTAAACATGTAAGAATAAATGCACCATTTTTTAATAAATAATTTGTTTTCTGGGAGGGACCCTCATATGAGAAAATTAACCCAAAGTGACCCATCTGATAAAAGTTTATATTTTATTTTATTTTGTTTTAAAGTTGTGGAATGTAAGTGAGGATTACTATAGAAATAAGTTGCATGCAGGTAAAGTTTGGCCTTCTAGTTGGTCCTCTCTGCCCTGATTGTAGACCCAGTACCCAGTTTGTTGCCATGTGACCTCCTTCATTCCTCCCTCCCTGCCTTTCTCCCAGTAGTGTCCAGCATCTGATCCCTCCCTTGTTCTTGTGTGGCCCCATCATCAGACCCCACTTATGAGTGAGAACATGCGATATTCAGTTCTTTGATAATGTGACAGTTCACTTCATATGATGCTCTCCAGTTATATCCATCTTGTTGCAAAAGCCATGCTCTTCTTTATGACTGCATAATATTAATTGTGTGTATGTACCACATTTTCTTTATCCAGTACATTTTCAAACAGTTGGTTCTGTGTTTTTGCTGTTGTGAATAGTGGTGTAGTAAACATGCATGTGCAGATGTCTTTTTGGTGTAGTGATTTATGGTCTTCTAGGCAAATTCCCAGAAGAGGGATTGCTGGATCTTATGGAAGCTCAATTTTTAATTCTTTTAGAAATTGTCACACTGCTTTTTCCTAAAGGTTTAACCAGTTTGTATTCCCACCAACTGTGTAGGAGCATTCCCTTGATAAAAGCAAATCTTATTATATTATTTTCAACAATTATTCTTTCCATTGTCCAAACCTTCTTAATTATTCTGGAACAGTGTACCATCATAAACTTCATCGAACAATGGAGTCTCACTCTTGCAGCCCAGGCTAAAGTGTAGTGGGACATTCACCACCACTGCAGCCTTGACCTGCTGGGCTCAGCTGATCCTTCTATCTCAGCCTTGCAGGTAGTTGGAACCACAGGCACATGTCACCATGCCTGGCTAAATTGTTTGGTTTATTTTAGAGACAAGATCTCACCATGTTGCCCGGGCTGGTCTCAAATCTCTGGGCAGATGCCAATCCTCTGGCCTTTGCCTCCTAAAGTGCTGGGATTACAAGTGTGAGCCACTGCACCTGACCTAAGGGATAGTCATGTTCTTAATACACTATGTTGTGGGGGAAGGGTTTACATAAGTAAATGACTCTCTGCCTTAATCCTTTACCTTTTTGATGATGACCTCTGGCCCCTATTAGCTTGATGAGGAGGATAAGAAATAAAAAGAGAGTGTCAGGCTCAGTAGACAGAAAATTTTTGCAGATTCTGTAATTCCACTTTGATTGAGAAACATCAGTTGACTTTATGTTTCTAGGGAAACTTCATACATAATTAATTTTTTTTTTGAGTTGGAGTCTCACTCTGTCTCCCAGACTGGAGTGCAGTGGCCGCTCCCAGTCACCGCAGCCTCGACCTGCTAGGCTCCAGTGATCCTTCCACCTCAGCTTTCCAAGTAGCTGGAATTATAGGCGCACACTACCACGCCCGGCTAATTTTTTGATTTATTGTAGAGATGAGGTCTCGCCAAGTTGCCCAGGTAGGTCTCGAACCCGCAGGCTCAGGCAATCCACTCACCTCAGCCTCCCAAGGCACGGGATTACAGGCTGAGCCACAGAAACCCGGCTCATAATTAATTTTTAATTAACCTATATCTCATTGATATACCATATTTTCACACATACCTCTTAGGATAAATTTTAGAATGCATAGCCCATTTGAATGTAAAGCATCTGAAAGTATACCTTTCAAATAGATGCTGATCTTTAAAAGATAAATTTACAAATTTATAAAGTATTTTATTAGATGAATATGTTAACAGTTTTTCATTGTTTTAAGCTCACGTAACAAGTAATATTAATTTCAATATGCAATATATTATAATGTGCTCTATACAAGTTGATAAAATACCTGTCGTTGTGAAGTTTCTGCTTTAACTGTGACAAAGAAGGCCTATTCTGATCACTAGTCACAGTGGCTGAAACTTCTTAACAAAGTATTCATAAATAGATGATTTAGAAACAGGGAGACCTCATTTTATTTAAAAAGGAAGACCAAATCTTCCCTGTGCATCTTCTCTTGCACTTTCTATGCCATTCATATTATATTTGACTTTGAAACTATATATATATATTTTTTAATTTAAAACTGAGACTGGCTTCAAAGACATAGGCCTATTGAATCAACGATCTTGGAATTTTAAGTTTGTTAAGTCTCTCTTTTCTCCCACTACAAGCATAAGTCTGCATAAATCTAAACTAGTTGCCCCTAACCCTTTTGCAGATAGCACTAGAAACTCCAGGATCGTACTGTGTTTTGAGGTGGTCAACACTGATTATAATTGAACTCCGTCAAGAAACCTGAAATAAAAAGTCATTTTAGCCAGAAATAAAAGTAGACTTTTGAAATTTTAAAATAAGACAAACAGAGACTCCCTAACTAACAAATTTGAACTTTATAAATATGTATAGAAGGATTATATTGACACAAAATTCCATTAAGGGAAACTAGTTCTGCAGCAGCAAGGTAAGATCCTATCTTCTTTGCTTAATGTGTGACGTACTGAATCTTTATTGCTATATTAGAACATGCAACTCCCCATGCCAAAATTTAATTAAAGTTTAAATATTTGAAGGGTGGTGATAACATTGTCTCTAATGAAAAATTTACCTGTCTTGGGATCAATAGAGAAATAAGGTTGTCCCTGAAGAATGCTGTAAACAACTCTGGCACTGTTTCCATAGGTCGGGTCATCTGCATCTGTGGCCTTGACCTGGAGCACATAAGCACCTGGAAAATAAAAGAATATGACTCGAACGTTTTTGTTTTACAGGGTTCAAGGTCAGGTCTTTTATCTGCTGGACTCCATTTTTCTGTTGAATTTGGTATGTCATAGGGATACCATAAGTACATAATATCACTGAGGATAATTTAACCATTATAAACAAAATATCAAGCAGTGATATAGCTCATAGTACAAATAACACATATTTTAAATATCTACTTTTAAATCTGTGTCCGTTTCCAGTAGCTTGAACATTGAACTGAAAGTCATCATGGAAGCTTTATTGAATCACACACCAAAGAAAACGTGGGTACCCCTTACATTAGCTCATTAGCTTACTATTGATGCTTTAATTTTATGATTAGTATATCAATAAAGAAGCTAAAAGACTCAGAGTTCTCTGATTTTTAGAGGCTGTTAAGTAATTTGCAGTAACAAATTAAAAATCAACAACTACCTGCTAGCATTAGGAAAGCTTTAATCAGAAAAAAGAATATTTGAGGAACTATAAATAATTGTAAATATCACTACAGGAGCAACTCTTTGCCTCAAGATTGAATTAAAGGTCAGTGAAATAGGAAGATACTACAGAAAAACCAAATTATCTGTAGCTTTTCTACTTCTTTTTGGCACTTGGCATATTTTTTATGTACTAAAAGAAATGGAAAGGAGCTTTTTTTCCCCTATATTTTTCTTACTGAATCATAAGCACATTTAGTTCAGTCTCTAAGAACTTTTTAAGTGGGTATCTCTTCCTAATGGCCTGTCCAATGTTCTTGTTCTGAGTTCAGAGCAAAGTAAAATCAAAAGTATTGTACCAAATAAAAGCAGATATGTGACTGATGGTTAGAAGGAAATCTCTACTGATTATATGGGAGAAATCCAAAGTTATGCAGTGAGCAAAATTCTAACATCTCTTGGAACCCTTTAAAGTAAACGCTGTGTTTGGGGGAAGCAGGATTGTCCTTTTCCATTCACTCACTCATTCTGCCTTTAAAGAGTTCACATTTGGAACAAACCAAGTCTTCACAGTTTACTGAAAAAACTAAGAGAACTAATTATCCCCCACTTATACTTTTCTTAATAAAATGTTAGGGTTGTGAAAAAAATAAGAAATGATATCTTTCTGTAGACACTCAACAGCAAATGCTTTCAGTTTGAGATGCTTTGGTGGCCTTTCTCAAGAGCAGAAACTTCTAGAAGGAAAGGAGATAGACATTGCTAAGGAGACAAGAGTGATGACTGATATTCATCATCATCATTATCATCTATTTCACACTATAATTATTATAATTGGACATATGTTTATTTCTATGAAGCATTGATACCTGTATTAAATATTCATCAAAACTAGCTTTCCTTATTTTTATAGAAATAAGCCATTTATCAAGAGTAACTTCTCCTTTCCAGCAGCGGTTTTTTTCCCCCAGAGTCTCCAGCTGAATTGTTGCTATCCTGTCACAATACATGGGTTATACAGGCAAAGTCTACAAATTTTGAATGTGGACACAATTATAGACATAAATATTGCAGTTGAAAAACTGTGAATTGTTCAACTCATTTGATATATTTGAAAACAGTATTGTCTTTAGTAATAGATAGAAAATAAACAAATATTTAAGAATTACTGAGTAACAAATTTAATAAACTCTTACCAAACCCACTGCCTATAATGGGGTCTTATTCCCTATAGTGGGGAATACAAAGATGAATACATATTGTCTTCCTGCTTACATTTTTGGTTTTAATGTTAATATGAACTTTCACTAAGAATGCTGGATAAATATTTTCTTCCAAAAGTCGTATTGAATTATTTAATTTTTTAAGCTTCAATATTTAAAAGTGTGAACTGAAAAATATTTCCTTAACGCATAAAAGTAGCAGATATTTGTCACATAATTCCACTTTGTGCTACTCAAAAGGATCACTGGATAGCAAATAATTCCACTTGTAGCACATTTCTTCAGTTTTGTCCATAATACTGGATATTGTTACACTCAGTAGTACAGATCAATCCTGCTTTGGGAAAAGAGCAGATTCCAATGTAAATTCCCCAAGAGTGCTTAACACTTTCATTTAAAGAGGTTTACAAGAATGCAATTAAATGCCCTTACATCAACTTGTTTTGTTGGCTTCTCCTTGACTTTCACCAAACCAATGCAAAATGAAGAGATTCCATTCTCTCTTCATTAAGTCTCAGTTAATTGCCTAGAGCATGTAAATCTCCAAGGACTATCTCTCTCAGTGCTTGGAAAGCACACCAGCTGTTCCTGACACTATTAAACACTAAATACCCAGGAGGAAAGAGCAGGAGGTTGTGGTTGGGGCATGTTTAACGTGCAACAAGAAAATAATACAGTCAATGACATGCACAGAAACTGAATTATCTTGTATGTAGCAGTCAGCCTGAATTGTATTCTCTTACTATTCAAATCCAAGGATGACAATATAACTACCCTCAATGGTGAAGTATAAAGAGAACGCAGCTCATGGAGAAAACACTACTTTATATGTGGCTAGAGATAAAGTGCCGAATGAGCAATGGAGAGTATTGTCACTGCATGTTCCCATGTAACACTACTCTGATCAGTAACAAAGTAATTAGTGTATCTTTAGTAGCAAAGTTACACTAAAAGTTATGTTACAGTAATAACTAAATTCTAAAATTTAAACATTCTCTCAAAACAATAAATATTTATAAAACTATGATAAGGCAGAGAACGAGAAATTGATCATTGATAATTGTAGAAACAGGATGAAGAAAAAGAAGGCATCAGGAAAAACGCATTAGGTATAAACCGTGACTAAATAAATGATCACTAGCCCTAAATGACATGAGTTAGAGTTCATATGAGATCAAATTTGGATATTGTGTCAGTCAATTCAGACTGCAAGAAAAAAAATACCACAGTTTGGGTGGCTTAAATAACAGAAGTCTACGTTTTCTTAGTGCTGAAGGCAAGAAGTCCAAGATCAAAGATAGGAAAATTTGTTTTCTGGTGAGATCTATTTTCCTGTGGTCTCGCTGTGTCTTCACATAGCCTTCCTTCTGCTCTCAAGTTAGAGAGAAAATTCTCTAGTGTCTTCCATTTTTATAGACACGAGTTCTATTTGATAAGGACTCACCTTTATCACTTCATTTAAGCTTAATTATCACCCTAAAGTTTCCAGCTCCAAATACAGTTACACTGGTAGAGAGTTTTAATATATGATTTTGAGAAAGACAATTTAGTTCACAACAGGCATCATTTTGAGCATACAGATATGTATATGTTAAAATATATGTGGAAATTAACTATTTTTTAAAGCATTTTTTCCATCTTGTAAACTGGCAGTCACAATATGATGTGATTTATGATCTGAGTATTTTGCAACTAGACATTCATATCATCATAAAATTCTGATAAATAGACTTGTTAAAGAGGGATACACTACATAGATAGATTAACTTAAATTAGAGTCAATATTATTTTGTACAAATTATGTTGAAAACACTAATAAAAATTTTGGTGCTTTACTTTTTAAATCCAATTTTGAGCATTAATACATATAATATTGCATATGGTCAGGCAATAAACACACACACACACGCACACACAGAGTGGTTTAATAATTTCTAATGACTTCTCTCAAAGGAATGTGCATTAATTCATCCATGCAATAAGTTATTCATTTTACAAGTATTTACTGACTTCCTATGAAGTGCCAGGTACACTGTTCAAGGTGTAAAGGAAACATCATAAACAAAACTAAGAGACCAAAACTTCAAGAATAATATCCTATCTAAAGGGAAATAGAAGGAGAAATGAATATGAGGTGAGGGATGTCTTTATATGCTGATCAGCAAAAGCAACTTTGAGAAATCTCTCTTACATGAAGACCTAGATAATTTTTTTTTGCATATTCCTTAGCTCCCCCACCCAGTTTTCTTATTTTTAATTGACAAATGCAATTGTATGTACTAATTTTGTACAATATGCTGTTTTGAAATGTGTATACATTGTGAACGGCTAAATTGAGCTAATGAATATTCATTACCTTACATATGTATCATTTTTTGTAGAAAAAACTCTTTAAATCTATTCCTTTAATAATTGTTAAGAATACCGTATGCTGCAATTAACTGTTATCACTATGTTGTACATTGGATCTCCAGAACTTATTCCTTCTAAGTGAAATTTTGTTATCTTTGACCAACATTTCCCTAACACTCCCTTCCCTTTCCCCCCCACTCTCACCTTTCTCCCATCCTTTCCAGTCACCACTGTGCCACCAGACCCTGGTAGCTACTACTCTGCTCTCTGCATTTATGAGGTTTTCATTCCATGCAGAGGCAGCTTTGGGTACAAAAAGTCCTGAGACACACACTTGTTAGAAGTGTTCAGGGAAATCAGAGCCACCTTGACTGTGGAAGGAAAATGAGATGGAAAAGGCAGTGAGGACAATGTTGATGTATTACTTTTCAAGCCATTGTTATGACTATTCTAAGTGTTAATTACCCTATCAACATTGACTTATCTTTATCTCAATACTACTTACCTACTAACCTGTATTTCAATTTTTACTTACATGAAAGAGATGAAACTATATATTTCCCCCAATAAAAACCAGAAATTTCTTGCACACAATTTCTAATTATCATAAAATAAATTTGTATTAAATTGAAATTACATAAAAGCATGACTAAAATACATGTATACTGAGCAAGAACTTAAGAAAGTATATAGTACTTTATAATTTGCAATGACTATTTGATTTACATAATAGTTTTATCTCTGATTACATTTTGTTGTTTTCTAGTGTAATTTTTGAACCTTATTTTACTAAATAAATAATATATTGAAGGAAAATGTCATGAAAGCACATAAAAAATCCCATCTCACTGTTTTTAACTCACCTTCTCTTAGTGGACACTTCTGAGGATTTTGTTCATTTTCTCAATTACAAACCATCCTGCAGTTGGTAAATAATTACCATTGCAATAGCTGTGTCCAAAGCATATATATTCAACATATTGATGTATATTGTTAAGTTGACTACCAAAAGATTGTACTTATTTATATTCACACCAAAAGCTATGTTTTTCAGAGATCTCACCAGTCCTCACTATACTTATTTGTACTTTTATATTATTTGTGAATGTTGGCAGCTCGTATCTTTTGATCATCTCCATCTTTCTGTGTTTGTATATGCAAACTGTCTCATATTCTTAACTCACTTCCAAAATATACTATATCTTTCTATCTATTGAAAAGTGTATTTACTATTTTATTTTTACAATTTCGCTTGATTTTTATGTATTCAATTTAAATGTGGATTTTTTCTTGTGTGTTTATGTTTATATCTATGTGCGCATGTGTGGTAAAAAAAAAAAAAGTTAGCCTTTAATTGTATTTGGTGAAATGAAGTGGCTTTTATTATATCATCTTCATAATTTCCATACAATGAATGGGTTCTGGAGCCCAGAACAGGCAAATCAGCTCAATTTTATAACGTAACCACATAGAGTTTGCTTCTTCTTGAGCACATACTGTATGATAATCATGCTCTATTTATTTTATTTAATTAAGATTAACATACTCAAAGCTTCAGATAGATTTTAAAAATCATCGACCACAAGGTTTGCATTTTGCGATACAAGACTTGAAGGCTACTTATGTTAAAATCATTCTTAATGATACTAAAAGACATTCTCACATAAAATGGTAGTAATGTGGGAGGAGAACTGAGCTCTACTCACTCAAAATTTTAGCTAAAGTCGTCACTAAATTGTTGATTCACTGATGTCTTCTTTCAATCAACACACATAGAGCAGTACCAACTAATTACCAGGTACTGCTTTCAACATACAATGAAAGACCAATGTTACATCATGATTTGTTTTGTTAAATGCCACCTCTAACATGGTTTTACATTCAGTGTATTATTTGCATTGGGAGCATTAAATATACGTCCTAGAAAATACATAATAAATAAGGTCAGACATGGTGGCTCACACATGTAATCCCAACATTTCAGAAAACTGAGGGAGGAGAACTGCTTAACCCCCAAAGCTTGAGACTAACCTGAACAACATAGCAAGACCTTTTCTATACAAAATAGTTAAAAAAAAAAAAAAAAAGCTGGGCATGAGGTGTATGCTTGTAATCCCAGCAACTCTGGAGGCAAAGGCAGAAAGACTGCCTGAGCCCAGAAGGTTGAGGCTGTGGTGAGCTGTTATTGTGCCACTGCACTCAAGCCTGTGGGGCGACAGAGTGAAACTGAGTCTAAAAATATACAGATGATGTATATGTATGGGATTATATTTAGAATTATATATAATAGGATTATATTTAATGCATGATCTCTATAAAATATCTAAATTTTTTTATATTTATAGAAATATGGTTTTTATTTAAAATGCTCTTGCTTTTGACCATCCTACCATTGTTTCAACAGATTTGGGTCCTCACCTTCTCACAATTGCAAAGCTGAAATGCATCCTGTCTGCTTTCTTCTCCAGTTCCTTTTACACTGGAGCATCAGAATCATTGACCCTACATACAAGATTGATCATACTACATGCCCTGATTTTTTTAACAGTTAAAATTAAAAAAAAAAAAATCCTTTAGTGTATGAGCTGAATGGATTAGATTTCAATTGTACTGCCAGAAACCTCAGTCATGACTATTCATATTATTTACTGTTTAGGCTGAGGTTTTTCATGTCTCCATGCTATTGCCAGGTGATCCCGCTACCTGGAGGACATGTGCCTCACCACTGATGTCAGCTCCATGTCACTTCTGTGAACCCTTACTTTTCTGCTGCAAAGCTGAAATAATGTGTTCACTCTTCTGTACTTCCCTCAGACTTAGAGGATTTTGATTTTTTTTAAGAATCAATACATCATGTTTTTTTCTTACTGTAGTGCAACATTTTTTACATCAAGAACTCTACCATAATTACATTTATATATCCATTATACCTCCAGCACCTAACACACATCTGTCATTAAGTCTCAAATAAATGTTTATCACTTGAGTACTCACATATGTCTGTATACACAAAAGACAAAAACACAATGCACACAATTATATAAACGGGTGACTTGTCACCAGTTATGATCATTAGAGTCATTTATTTTACTAAATTAGGGATTCAGCTGATCTTAAATTTCTAGTGAACTTACTTTAGAAAGCAGAACCAAATGCAAGCAACATTACATTTTTTAAAAATTACAAAGGCAAGAAGATTTAGCCAATTTATGCAGTGTAAGCCAGAAGAGATTTCAGAACAACTTTACTAAACAATGTGAACCCAGAAGCGGCAAGATGGCGACAGGACAACCCGGTCTGTGAAGCCCTTTGCAAAGGAGATCTGCAGTGGGTCTCTGACGCTTGCCCCGGGGGGCTGCAGAACCCAACATCACAGCCTGCTCTTCATACGGAGCTCGGCCGTTGCCACCGCTGGGGCATCACAACAGACTGGACAGTCACTGCAGCGCAAACAGTGCTGCCACCGCCACCGCCACATCCACCCCCCTGCCACTGCTGCCACCGCCGCCACCACTGCCACGGCCTCCATGACGGCTGTAGCACATCGCACCACCCAGGCTGGAAGCGATCCACTTCAAGCCCCTTCAGGGAAGATCTGCTGGAATTGCTGCCACCTCTCCTGCGACTGAGATGTCCTGCCCACCCTCCATAAGTCTCCTGTGGTCTGCCCTGAGGCAGGCAGCCATCTTGTTCTGTCCCACCCCACCCCCTCTGGGGTGAGCAGCTGAGATAGCACCACATGCTGGCAATTCAAGGTAACAACACCGAAATGGGAGAAACAAGCTTGATAAAGACATAGGCCAGAGTGGTGAATGGAGGGTCATCTGAACTGTCCTTCACAGCAGACCAGGGGCAACTGACCCTAACTGCAAACTAATTTACCAGCTTGAAAGGAAAACTAGAAATCAAACCTAAAAGGACATTGGACTTAAACGAAATGTCTCAGAGTGTGCTTCATTGATTCTATTAGTTTAATGACTTAATTCTATTCCTACGGTATTGTTCCCTTTTTTCTTTTTTCCTTTTCCTTTTCTTCTCTCTGTAAACCATATCTTTGTATAGAGGAACAGCACACTAATATGTTGGTTGTTAGCTTGTATGTTTGCATCACTATATGTTTTATTTTTATTTTTTATTTTTTGTATGAGAGTTGGTTCGTCTGTAGCTGTGGTCTATTGTTTTTATCTGTTTCAGTAAAGGCCTCTCTCTCTATTTGTAGGCACACTCATTTGTTTCCCCCCTTACACCTCTATCTCTCCACTCCCCTCTTCAACCCACTATCTGCTCCATTCTCTCCCCTATGCTAACCACATTTTATTTCAGGGAGTAAACCTACAGCCCCACTGCATGGACAAATTCGAAGACAATGGGAAGTGGGTTCCGCATTATCCAAACACCTGTCAGCGAATACCAGGACCTGCAGATAGATTTTGAATCACAGCTCCCCCCTTAAGTAAATCTCAAAACTGCAAAAAGGACCACCTCCAACCTACAGTGCAACTCCAGAATTGAACAAAGTAAGAGGGCATACATAAAGAATAGGAGATTGAACAAACAGAAGTAAAACCAATCCCTTTACCCCTGAATAACAGAATTAAAGAAGATGGTGACATGGAGGTAAGGAAAAAGTAGGGAGGGGTAAAACCCGCACAAATGAAGAAAAATCAGAAGAAGAATATAGGTCTCACACAGACCCCTGGGAAATCAGACACTGAGAAAACAGATTCTGGAACACAAACAGTGAAGAGCCCCCAGAATGACCGGTTACATGCAGCAAACCCAGACATCAAGACATTAATGGAGAGAATTAAAAAAATTGAGGAGAGACAAGAGGAAAATAGGAAGGAGCTGATGTCAAAAATGACAGCAGTAAAGAATACTGTGATGGAAATGAATAGCAGACTAATAAGCATGGAAAGCAGAATCAGCCAAGCAGAAGAAAGAATCTCAGAGCTTGAAGACCAAAACACAGAACTAACCCAAACTGTCAAAAGCATAGAAAAGAAGCTCAAAAGACAGAACAAAACCTGCAAGAGATGAATGATCACTTCAAGAGACCAAATCTAAGAGTAATTGGGCTTCCTGAAGCAGAAAGAGAAACAGAAGCCACACTGGAACAAACATTTCATGAAATCATTCAAGAAAACTTCCCTCATCTCATTAAGGAGGAAAAAATTCAAACACAAGAGTTTCAGAGAACCCCTGCAAGACTACAAATGAGAAGACCAACTCCCAGACACATAATAATTTGCCTAAACAAAGTAGCTATAAAAGGAAAAATCCTAAAGGCAGCAAGAGAAAAAGGCCAGACAACCTACAAGGGAAAACCAATTAGAATAGCAGCAGATTTATCCACAGAAACCCTGCAGGCCAGGAAAGCCTGGAGCCCTATCTTCAAAGTTCTAAAAGAGAAACAATTTCAACCAAGAATAACCTACCCAGTCAAACTAAGCTTCATTAGTGAGGGAGAATTGAAATCTTTTCCACATATCCAATCCCTAAGAACCTATGTTGCCACCAGACCACCTCTACAAGAAACACTTAAGAAAGTACTGAACACAGAAGAAAAAGAAAAAACAACAACAGCATTCTTCACAACAGTACAGGCAAAAGATTAAAAACACACTATGAACCAACTCCAAAACCCAAAGAAAGACAACAAACAAACAGGAACAACTCTGTAAGAACCTTGACAGGGATCAACTCTTGCATTTCAATTATTAGCCTAAATGTGAACAAACTAAATGCACCACTGAAAAGACATAGAATGGCAAAATGAATAAAATATCATCAGGCAACAATCTATTGCCTTCAAGAGACTCACCTCACTAGAAAGGACACCCACAGACTCAAAGTAAGAGGATGAGAAACAAACTTTCAGGTGAACGGAATACAAAAGAAAGGAGGAGTAGCGATCTTAAATTCAGAAAAAATACCCTTCAAACTATTAAAAATCAAAAAAAAAATAAAAAAGGCCACTACATAATGATAAAAGGCTCAATCCATCAACAAGAAATATCTATCCTAAACATATATGCACCCAACATAGGTGCACCAACTTTCATAAAGCAACTTCTTGGAAAACTAAAGAAAGATATTGACTCTAACACTATCATAATTGGGGACTTTAATACCCCACTCACAACCCTAGACAGATCATCAGGACAAAACATCAGCAAGGAGATCCAGAACCTCAATGTGACTTTGGACCAAATGGACTTAATTGATACCTACAGAACACTCCATCCAAAGACCACAGAATACACATTCTACTCATCACCACATGGAACATACACTAAGATTGACCATACACTCAGGCATAAATCAAGCATAAGCAAATTTAAAAGGACCAAAATTCTACCATGCACCTTCTCGGACCACAGTGGAATAAAAATAAACATTGACACCAACAAAGTCCCCCCAAAACCCACAAAGACATGGACACAAAACAGCATGATGCTAAACAACTCCTAGGTCAATGATGAAATCAAAACAGAGATCAAAAGATACCTGGAAACAAATGAAAATGAAGAAACATCTTACCAAAATCTCTGGAATGCCCTGAAATCTGTAGTAAGAGGGGAATTTATATCCCTACAAACACACATGAAGAAAATGGAAGGAACAGAAATTCACAACCTAACAAGCCACCCAAAGAAGCTGGAAAAGCAAGACCACAAAAACCCTAATTTCAGCAGAAGAATCCAGATCACCAAAATAAAAGCCCAAATCCAGGACATAGAAGAAAAAAGATAATACAAAAAATCAATGAAACAAAAAGCTTGTTCTTGGAAAGGATAAACAAGATCGATGGTCCCCTAGCTAGACTGACCAAGAAAAAGTGAGAAAAAACCGAATAAGCACAATCAGAAACACAAAAGATGAAGTCACATCTGACCCTGAAGAAATACAAAAGATCATTAGAGACTACTACGTACACTTGTATGGAAACAAACTTGAAAACCTTAAGGAAATGGAGGACTTTCTGACATCACACAACCTACCTAGGTTGGAACAAGAAGAAATTGAGACCCTAAATAGACCAATAACAATCAAGGAAATCGACTACGTAATAAGAAAACTTCCTACAAAAAAAAGCCCTGGTCCAGATGGCTTTCCAGCAGAATTCTACAAAACATTCAAGGAGGAGCTGATATCAATCCTACTGAAGGTATTCCAGGCGATTGAAAAAGATGGAACTCTCCCCAAATCATTTTACAAAGCCAACATCACATTGATACCCAAGCCAAGTAAAGATCCAACAAAGAAAGAGAACTACAGGCCAATATCTTTGATGAACATAGATGCTAAAATTCTCAACAAGATCCTAGCAAACCAGATTCAGCAAAACATCTCAAAAATCATCCACCATGACCAAGTAGGCTTCATTCCTGGGATGCAAGGTTTGTTCAACATTCGTAAAACCATAAATGTAATTAAATACATCAACAGATGTCAAAACAAAAACCACATAATCATATCATTAGATGCAGAAAAAGCTTTTGATAAAATCCAGCACCCCTTCTTGAAAAAAACCCTTGAACATCTAGGCATACGGGGAACATACCTCAAAATAGTAAAAGCCATCTATGAGAAACCCACAGCTAGCATACTCCTAAATGGACAAAAATTGGAACCAATTCCCCTGAAAACTGGAACTAGACAAGGATGCCCACTCTCACCCCTCCTGTTCAACATAGTATTGGAAGTCCTGGCTAGAGCAATCAGAGAAGAGGAGGCAATCAGATGTATCCAAATAGGAAAAGAGGAAGTCAAGTTATCTCTCTTTGCAGATGATATGATTGTGTACCTTGAAAACCCAAGAGAATCTGTCAAAAGCCTCCTTACATTGATAAAGACCTTTGGCAAAGTCTCAGGATACAAAATAAATGTACAAAAGACAATCGCATTTCTCTACACCAATAATAAACAAACAGAAACCCAAATAAAAAACACAATTCCATTCACAATAGCCACAAAAAAAATGAAATACCTTGGCATCTTCCTAACCAGCGACATGAAAGACCTTTACAATGAAAATTACAAAACACTGCTCAAAGAAATCAAAGATGACACGAATAAGTGGAAAAATATCCCATGCTCATGGATTGGAAGAATCAACATTGTGAAGATGTCCATCTTACCTAAGGCAATCTACAAATTCAATGCAATACCCATTAAATTACCAATAACATTCTTCTTAGACCTAGAAAAAATAACACAGGAATTCATATGGAAACATAAACGTCCAAGAATAGCCAGAACAATCTGCAGCAAAATAAAAAAAAAAAAAAAAAAAACAAGCAGGTGGTATCACAATACCAGACTTCAAACTTTACTATAATGCTACAATCATCAAAACAGCTTGGTATTGGTACAGGAACAGGCATATTGATCAATGGAATAGAATTGAGATTCCAGAAGCAAAACCTCAATTTCTCAACCAACTCATCTTCGACAAAGCCCCCACCACCTACCACTCAGGAGAGGAGAACCTATTCAGTAAATGATGCTGGAAAAACTGGCTGACCACATGCAGAAGATTGTAACAGGACCCCTGTCTATACCCATGCACAAAGGTTAACTCCAAATGGAATAGAGACCTAAATGTAAAACCTCAAACCATAAGAACCTTAGAAAAGGAAGGAAATACCCTCATGGAAATTGGAACTGGTATCCAATTCCTGAACAAAACCCGAAACCCACAGGTCATAAGAGAGAAGATAGACAAGTGGGACCTTATTAAACTGACAAGCTTCTGCAAAGCCAAAGAAACCATCAAGAGATCAGGGAGACAGACTACAGACTGGGAAAGATTATTTGCCAACCCTAGGTCTGTCAAAGGCTTAACATCCTGAATCTACAAGGGACTGAAACATACTGAAATGAAGAAAACAAACAACCCCATTATAAAATGGGCAAAAGATATGAACAGACACTTCACAAAAGAAGACATCCGAGCAGCCAACAAACACATGAAGAAATGCTCAACCTCAGTAATCATCAGGGAGATGCAAATCAAAACCACAATGAGATACCACCTAACTCCAGTCAGAATGGCAATTATCAACAACTCAAAAAATAACAGTTGCTGGAGAGGTGTGGTGGAAATGGAACACTTCTACACTGTTGGTGGGAATGTAAACTAGTGCAACCTCTGTGGAAAGCAGTGTGGCGATTCCTAAAAGCTCTAAAAATCAACCTTCCATATGACCCTGCAATCTCCCTACTGGGAATATACCCTGAAGAACTCAAATCACTCTATAAAAAAAATACCTGCCCACGTATGTTTATCGCAGCGTTGTTCACAATAGCAAGAACCTGGAAACAACCATGCTGCCCATCAATAGAGGACTGGATTTAAAAAATGTGGTACATATGCACGATGGAATACTATGCAGCCATAAAAAAGAACAAAATCATGAATTTCGCATCAACCTGAATGGAACTAGGGTCTATAATACTGAGTGACCTCTCACAGAAACAAAGATCGGAGTATCACATGTTCTCACTCATAAAATGGACCTTGAACATCCAATGTAATACTATAAGATAATGACTGACAGTACTGGGAAACTATGGGGGGGATGGGATTAACAGTAGCAAATATCTGTCTGGGGATGGGAAAACACCTCTTATCAACAGGGTGCCTGAATGAAATGTAATTGTACACCTAACCCTTAACTGTATGACACAAAACCATAATAAAAAATATTGATTAAAAAAAAAAAAAACCAATGTGAACCCTTCTCAGGATTGAGCATGTGATGGAAAAAGAGAGAAATTTCATGTAGAAAATCAGTTTATTTTTGTTTTTGTCTTATGTGTTTATTGTATTATGATCTCGATATAAGACAGAATTAGGAAGATATAAAATGACAAATACATTAAAATTTCTTTTCAAATAAAAATGAAAAAGAAAATTGGAAGGTCTTTTCAAATAAAATTGCATATTTTATTAAATAAATAAGGCATTAAGCAGTGAAGAAATGTAAAGCACAATGGTTTTCATTATCAAGTCAAATATAGAGAATGTGTGTGTGTGTGTGTGTGTGTGTGTGTGTGTGTGTGTGTGTGTGTGTGTATAAGTACATGCATGAAGGTTCTACAGAGGAACAAGATATTACAAGACATTGAAACAGGCATGTGGTGGTTAATTCCCAGTGTCAACTTAACCAAATTAAAGACTACCTAGAGAACTGATAAAGCACTACTCCTGAATGTGTCTGTGAGGGTGTATTCAGAGGAAATCGAAAGTGAGTCATTGGACTAAGTATGGAAGACCACCCTCAATGTAGGCAGGGACAATCCAGTTTGCTGTGGACCTAAATTGAACCAAATAGAGTGAAAAAAAAGTGATTTATTCTCTCTCACATGAACATGCTTTTTTTTTCTCTTTCATCTTCCACCATGAGATGACACCGCAAGAAGGCCCTACCAGATTTGTCATCTCCATCTTGGACTTCCCACTCTCTAGATTCCTGAGTCAAATAAATGTCTGTTTATCATAAATTATCCAGTTTTAGGCATTTTGTTATAGAAGCACAAAATTGACTGAAACAATGAAGTCTGCTAAAGCAGAATATAATTATAAAGTAGAATTAAGCATGGATGCACAGCAAATGGATTTCATCTTTAACACAACTGGTTCCTTTAATCCATTTTGCATTATATTTCGCTGCACTGCTCATGACATTTGACTCTTAGATTCCTCCTATGGATTCTTATTTCTGTGCTTGCCCAATAGATTTATAAATGGCTCCCTTACCCTTTTTGTCTTCAACAAGGCCTGAATCTAAGTTATTTACAAGGATTGCTAAAAATATCAATTGTTGAGTTTTCTTTGAAGAGTTTTATTGTTTTGAGTGTGACGGGCAACACATTTTTCTTTTTTTTTTTTAATTTCTGAAGATGAGTCTGGACTAGGAAGGGCTGAGAAGTCAACCTTGTCCTACACAATTTCCTTAGAGGAGCTCATCAATTAGGAGAGACTGTATAGCTTGACACTGTGATGATAATCTTTGTCTCTGGGGCTTAAGTGCCCAGGGCTGAATATTAGATTAACCACTAGACAATTAATTGTGTGATTTCAAGCAAATTTTGTCTGCTTTAGTTGCCTCATTTGCAAAAAAAAGGGTGAAAAAACTTAGCACCAATTTTTAGTGATATTAAATGAGTTACTCTTCATAAAAATATTAAAATGCTGCTTTCTGTGTAATATGTGCTATTTTAGTGCATACAAAATAAAATAAATACATACATACTCACTTTCTTTTCTTCTGTACCCCACATAGACAACTCCCAAAAGTATAAGACTAACATGATCGTCTCTTCAAGTTCCACCCTTGGATATTCAAATACCAATCTGGAATTTGACTCACATATATTAGAAATCAAACAATTTTGTGATGAGTATATTAGCTACATTAAAATGCAAACACGCAAACTATGATAATATTGGATCATTTTGTTAAAGACCCAAGAAAGAAGGTGTACTTTTATTAAATCTGCATGAAATAATCAGAATCTTTAAGATGACCTAGAAAAAAATATGTCATAAAAATTCCCGAGAGTAGAAGTTATGTTCCCTTGAACTGTGCTTCTAGGATCAGAGAAACCTGTTTGGTTTTCCTCTGCCTGTCACTCTCACCCTGCTCATCTCAACCCCTGAGTAGCCCCAGCACACCTAATGCTATGACAGCAACTTATGATTTGGTGTTCAGTCCAAGAATATAAAAAGCACTCTAAGGTTATAAAACCTTCTTCCCAGATATGTCCTAAATATTTTAGGCTATACATATTTACACCTTGGGATTCAAACCTACTTTGATGGATAAGTGAATCCATTTTTATGAGCATTTTATCTCTCAGTTGTGTGCCAAGAATTCTATAGTACCACGAATATCAATACAAATGCTAATACCTGCACCCAGTGACACACATCGAACTTCCACTTACAGTGGTGCTTCCTTTATATCTAATGTCATTTGGAAATTATTTTCACAGATGCTATTGGGCAATTCCATAGAAATCATGATAAAATGTATCAGTGTAGAATATATTTACTCAAGTGGTTCTCAGCTACAATTCAGTAAACTTTGTATTTTTTTCCTGTGGCGCATCATATTCTTAAAGGGTAAAGAAATAACGATCACAATCCTATAAGAAAGGGATTGGCAGTAGTGGGAAACTGCCGGGTGGGGGGAAGTGGGAACGGTAGTTGAGGGAAACTGCCAGGGGAAGTAGGGGCACACCTCATCAACAAGGGTACCTGCATAATGAACGTTTGTATACCTGACTCTGAATTGTACCACACATTTTTAAAATAAAAAAAATCACTTTTGATTCAAATGTATGTAGCCAAGGTGTTAAGAACTGGTTAATGTAACTAATTAGAATTTAATACATACCCTACACACATGAAATGATATGTTTTGATTTAATCAATTGATTCATGTTATGTTTAAGATCTATCAATCATTATCTTTCTGTCTGCTTCTCTATCTAGTTTTAGTAAAATAATAAAAATATACATGTGTGTATTATCTATGTATATAGAGTATATATATGTGTGTGAATAAACCAAAAGTCGGAAATACTAAATCCTAAGATCAACTCTGTAACCAGATAGATATATGATCTGTACATGTTATTTCAATTCCATATTGATAATGTAAATTTAGTGATCAGCGTGGTAATCCCCCCAAATTAATTTCACCTAAACCTCCTAACTGTTCTTGTACGTATTCATACATCATCATCTCCATTACATCTCCATGTACATATTAGAAGTTGAATCCATAAAGGCAGTTGGCTCTAGTCTAAACTAACAAACACAATCTCACTCCTTTATTCTGGCTAATTATGTCTGTTTAAAAAATATAAATGTAACCCCTTTCAAGTCAATAAAACTGGAGGAGATATATGCCGAGAACTCCTAGAAAATTATTTATTTATTTATTTACTTTTTGTGACTGGTATTAAAATACCTGAAATGCTATAGCCATTTCAGCACCTTATAGGAAACTTGATTGGACATGGTCACATACTAAAAGCCACAAACTTTAGAATCACAGGGAAAAGAATAGTCTTGATTAAACTCGCTAAAGTTCAACCTCCAACTATTTTGACTGAGACTACAGATTCCCTTCCCTTTTATGTACTATTTTGTACTTGAGTTGGATTAGAATGAGTCACTTAAACTGTCTAAGCCTCTGTTACTTCAAATCTAAAATGGGAGTATAAATAGTCGGGACTTCATGACACTCATGTATGCATTAGTTCATGAGAAGATTCATGTAAATTCCTTAGCATAATAACTGGTATGTAGCAAGGTCCCTTCAAAATGATTGTTAAAATTCTTCAAATTTATAATGAAGCAGAGTCTTCTTATTTTTATTAATTTGTTGTATAATTTAAAGAGAATTGTACCTGAATTCTTTCCAAAATAACTTTCTCATTACTGCAGATTAATCTTTTGGTTACAGGGTTTTGAACATAACACTGCTCAGTTCAAAACCTTCAAAGACATGCAGTAAAACTATATGTAGTCTGAATTTCAAGATTGTTCACGTCTAGTATTCATATTTTTTATTCTAAAATTTAACTTATCAGCTTCTTCAAATTTCCTCCCTAGAAAATTTATTTTATAAATGTCCAACAGACATTAGAGTTCTGCCACTTACTTTTTGGGTAACAACTATGAGCCTTTTATCTAAGAATTGAAAATATATAACTGAATTTTGTAAAGAGTTAGCAAAGATTAACTTAGCAAATATGAATATGTAAATTACCTCCATCTAGTTTCTTCTTCTGCTGAACCCCAAATTGCTTTTCACAATCCATTCTATCACTGGAAATGCTGCTCATAAACTGCAGGCATTGCTACACTTTCATGGCATGCTTCCTTCAGCAAATTACCTTAATTGAAATCTTGCATTTCCTGAGCTTCAAACTACCATTGTTGCTTTTGGGGCACAAAACTGCATTCCTTCAACTTTTCAATTCTGCTTCTGACTGACTAATCTTTTCTCCAAACAGAAAAAAAAACGTGCTTCTTGGATCTGCCTGTCTTATTGGTGGGCATTTCAACAGTTGAGTCAAATCTCACTAGGTTATTTCAACATCATTTACTCTTGGCTTTCCCTTTTAGTGTCCAATAACCTCTTAGTCTTCTTTCTTTTCTGTTCTCTGTTCTTTAAAAGTTCACGCAACCTATACTTTGTCACTCACTTGCATGCCTAACGCTACAATCTCATTCATATTAGACCCCACATGGCAGTGACTAGATCCTGACCATCGTTTTTATTTTTAAGTTGTTCAAATAGCAAAGCTGCCAGGTAACTAGACTCAGATAAATCTGGATTACCTTTGCTGTGTGTATGTTGTATGTATTAATTTATTTAATAATTTTAAAAAGTTTTTTGATAAAATGTGTATGTATGCACCATGGAATATTATGCAGCCATAAAACATGAAATCATATCACTTGCAGTGACACTGATTACATTTTAAATTTTATTTAGCATATATTTTTATATCTAATCTAGGCTCCTTCATTGACTAAACATTGCTAAAATGTCTCTCTTCTTCATTCTTCCACTATTTTCATCCAAAATATTACTATATGAGAGGGACTGTCCAAAAAATGGAATTATATTTTGGCGGGTTGGCCCCTTGTTGTACAGGCTTCCTCTGTTAGGTAAGTGTCCTAGGAACCCATAAGCATAAGTGTACTATCTAACACTGTTGTGAGAGGCTGTATTTGGCTTCAGTGAAATTGTCTGTGGCAAACAGGAGACTGTCTCTTCCACTATGACAGCGAACCTACCCACAACATTGCTGTATTCAGCAGTTTTTGACCCAAAACAGACTTCCATGCCCCATCCTTTATCCTTACCTAATCTCACCTCAGATGACTATTTTTGTTTCCCCTCATAAAAAAAGTCCTCAAAGGGAAACATTTCACCAATGTGGAAGAGGTGAAATGAAAAATAACAGAAACGTTAAAAGAAATAAAAATTGATGAGTTCGAAAACTGTTTTGAACAATGGAAAAAGCATCTTGATAGGTGTATTGCATCAAATGGAGAGTATTTTTAAGGTAACTACAGTTTAGATATGTAAGAATAAGTATACAATTTTTTAATAAATAAATTCTGAGTTTTGGGGGTCCTTTCTCATATCTCACCTATATTTAATAGTTTAATGTTAATGTAGCTTAATGTTGCTTGTCTTAACATCTACCAAATTTATATACTTCAGTCACATTTGTCTTTCAAAGATGCACTTTTTTGTACATTTTTTTTTAATTTAAAAGATGTGGGATACAATTCAGGATTAGGTATACAAGTGGTCATTATACAGGTAAAGTTTGGACCTTGCTTTGGTTCCCACTTTGCCTTGTTTGAGATTGGGTACTCTTATTGATGTTATGCTCCCCCCATCCTTCCCCTGGCAGTTTCCAGCTACTGCCATTCCCTTCCTTCTAGTATTATAATGAATGTTCAAGGTTTGCTTATGAGTGAGAACACGTAATAGTCAGTTTTTTTGTTTCTGTGATAGATCACTGAGCATGATGGACTCTAAATCCATCCAAGTTGCTGCAAAGTTCATAAGTTTGTCCTTTATGGCTGTATAATATTCCATTGAGTATGTGTATCACTTTTTAAATCCAATTCACTTTTGATGGGCAGCATGGCTAGTTCCATGTTTTTGCTATTGTGAATTGGGCATGTGCAGGTATTTTTTTGTAGAACGATTTGAGTTGCTCTGGGTATATTCCCAGTAGAAAGATTGCTGGGTCTTATGGAAGGTCAATTTCTAGTTCTTTTGGAAATCACAACACTGTTTTCCCTATAAAAGCTGAACTATTTGAATTCTGACTAGCAGTGTATAATTGTTCCCTTTCCTCTGCATCCAAGATGTACATTTGATTTAATCCTCAGCACTATCTCAAATGCTCTTTGTGAATTTACCTCTTCTGACATTTCCAGGTTCATATCTTGCCATGTTCTGTCTACTTTATGTTGTCTCCATACAATAGAATTCCTAAAGACATAGTGATACCTCATAGTCTGTTCTTTATACATGCTGTTGCAGTATCAGAAATGTTCTCGTTGACCTAGGTGAGCTTCAGACCCGTTTAAAGACTGATCTCAATTCCAGAAACTCACTTCCATATATTCACAGTGTCTCATTTCCTATCTTATTTTCACTGTCTCTTCTACCAGGCTGCTAGCAGAGAGTAACAACTCTTTTTATTTCTTCATTTCTTTAGAACCTCAGAACTGACCATGGAGCTTGGTATTTAAAAGGTACTTAAAACGTGTCTGTTGTATAATTAATTAAGGAACAAATGAGTCTGACTAGGAAGATTTTTCTCTCCCTCCTGTTTTCCCTCCTTCCCTCTCTCCCTCTTTCCCTCCTTCCTTCTGAGATAATATTTTTGATCAGCTGATGTTGGGAGCTTTTGATGAAGCCTTTAGATCTCTTGACTTAGCCAAATGCTTAACATCCCCTTCTATGAAGAGTTATGGCAGTGATGCTGCTGTTTTGTTGACTTTTACAGAAATCAAAGGAGCAGCTTCAAATCAAAAGTGTCTGGAGAACTCTTAAGAGTAGTGGCAAAAGAGAACAAGAAATAAATCTCCAGCATTTGACCATGCTGACACCTAAGACTATGGAAGAGTATAAAACTTCCCTTTCAGTTTCCAGAAAGAGAATGAACTGTCATAAGAGAAAAGACTGCACTGATATCACATATGTGGAAAAACAAAATAAAGTTTAGACCATATTATAACAGTTCATATTACCTACAGTGAAGGGTCCTTCATTATTGGTTATTTCATAAACTCAAAGATATGATGATGCCACATAACTGTGGAAATTTGCAAAAGTGCTCATTAATCTACATGAGTAATGATAGAAATAATTTCCGGCTACAAAGGAGCAATAACTGTACACATTATTGTTTAAATATTCTTAGCTAATTAAAACTGCTATTTGTATATAAAAACTATGATTTAATATTAAAGTTTTGTTCCTTTTGTGTTGCCATGGTTAAATGCAACAGTGATTTAGGCTGTGGTTTGGTTTAGTAATGGTTACAAAAATAAAAGACTTGGAAGCTTACTTGATTTGCTAGATTTGTTGTATGTAACACAATTACTCAAAGCAGAAGTTTACTATAGTCAAGCAAAAGTTTAACCTAACCTATTTCATATACATTCTGTCCCAATTCTACCAATACATTAATCTGATTTCTTCATCTATAAAATGGGAGGTTTGAAAAACACCTTTAGATTCCTCTATGCTGATACATGTTATTTTAACCGCAAAGACACATTGAGAGATGCTGAAATTATACTTTGATGATTCATCCATTTCATTCATTTATACACTTTCAAATGTTTACAAATCTTCTTTCTTGAGAATGGATCCTAAGATTTCAATTTGAAGGAATTATATAATAATCAATCTTGTGATGATTTCTATTTTCCCACTGCTGAAAAAAATGTTAAAAGTTGGCCATAGTTTTAAAGCTCCACAAAAAGAAACAAAAAATATGTTAGCCCTACTTTATAGGATAATGGTTTATTTATTAACCACTTTAAATTTTTCAGCATAACTCACAAGAAAAAGATGGCATAAGAAGCATTACATTACTAAACTATCATTTTTGATGCATACCACATGAAACATTGAACTTAACCTAGTACCTGCACAATAGATGCAGATAGCTGGGAGGCATTCTTGTTACTTATAGCAGTGAAATATACTTTGATGCCACTTTAATGCATGTGTTTGATGACAAAAGTAGAATGAATGATGTCATCCTTTCTAGATGAAAGTTATGGCTCCTAATTCATTAATTTACTATTTATCATGATGCTTCTCTCATAATACTAAAAGTATTTTATAATACTTTGGCGAATATATCATAATATGGAATTTTTTACATATAATATTTTAAAAAGTCTTTCAAGTTGTAAGCCCACAATAAAATATAGTGCAGATTAAAAGATAAAAAGAGATTAAAAGTTTAAGGGAGAGTGAGTTACAGCTAAATGGGATTACCCATGAATTTATTTTACGGTGCAGCAGAGGAGACAGAAAAGAGACCTAATGGAAAGCAGCCGCCAGCAAGAGATGATGCTTACAGGAGCACAAGAGAATTCAGAATATTAAAGTCATGTATTTTATTCACATTTGATTTAAAAGATAGATTAGAAATTTGGTGAAGGGCAATTTTGCCTGGTACAATTACACATTATGAGTGAGTGGTCTTTAAAAAGAAGTTATGGGAAGATATATTTTAGGGAAGGTTCTGATGTCCTTGCTCATATTAATTTAGCAACTGGCCAGAAGTTCACCTGATCCCAGGGCTGAAGTTCAGTTCTAAATTCTCCTCTTACTTCACAGAGCACCACACATGGGGCCACATTCAGGCAGAGGGTGCCATGACTTTGAAATTTGGATGGCAGTTAAGTCCATTTCCTGAATCCCAACTTGTTGAGTATCTGTGACACAAAGTCATATTTTTTTCAAAACATCTTACTGCTCAATTAACACTGCTTTTGTCAGTGTTATATTTTCTGTAGTCTGTTGCTTTCCTTCCACTGGAGTTGTGTCCAAAATTGGGGGTTCCTTCTATTCTGTGAGTAGCCCCCAGGTTGGGACTCTTCTGTTGAGGGAGATCATCCTAGCCCTGGGCTGCTCTACATGCAATTCTTTGTGCTTTGTACTATTTCCTTCCTTTTCTTTCTTTCTTTCTTTCTTTTCTTCTTTCTTTCTTTCTTTCTTTCTTTCTTTCTTTCTTTCTTTCTTTCTTTCTTTCTTTCTTTCTTTTTTCTTCCTTCCTTTCTTCCTTCTTTCCTTCCCCTCCCTCCCTTCCTTCCTCTCTCTCTCTCTCTCTCTCTCTCTCTCTCTCTCTCTCACTCTCTCTCTCTCTACTTACTTTGCCCTGATGTTTCTTTATGCATAGGCATTCATTCCTTATGAAGTATAAGTAAAAGAAAGCAGTGGTAGTGGACCCCAACTCTAAGCATTTTCCATCTTGAGAGAAAAAACATAGAAGCAAATATTGCTTTTCTTGTTCTAAAGGGTGGGATTTTGCACTGAGATGCAAGATATTCTATAATTTCCAGAGGACAAAACCACAGGAAACTCTGTCTATTTTCCTAAAAACTGACTCTAAAGATACATGTTTAATATCAGGGCACCTCTTTAGCTACCCTCTGGGGATTAAAAAAATCATTTATTAAAATTTATAAGGCATCTACTTTATAGGTGACTACTGTGGTAGCAGCTAACATTGTACTATACACTGAGAATATGATATAAACAAGGAAATGAAAGAAAAAGAATATCCTGTAAGCTATCAAAAAGATACAGAAGGACTCGACATAATGATAAAAGGTTCGATCCATCAATAGGAATTCTGCATGCTAAGCATATGCACCCAACATAGGAGCACCAACTTTCATACAGCAGCTTCTAAGTAAACTAAAAAAAGGTATTGACTCAAACACTATCATAGTTGGGGACTTAAATACTCCACTAACAACCCTAGACAAATCATCAATACAAAAAATCAATAAGGAGATTCGAGATCTCAATATGATGCTTCACCAAATGGACTTAATTGATACCTACAGTACACTCAAAACAACAACCATAGAATATACATTTTGCTCATCTCCACATGGAACATACTCTAAAATTGACCTCATCCTCGGCCATAATCAAACATAAACAAATTTTATAAGATTTAAATACTGCCATGCACCTTCTCAGACCACAGTGAAATAAAAATAATATCAACCCCAACAAAGTACCCCCAAAACTCACAAAGTCAAGGACACTAAACAATACGATGCTGAACAACTCTTGAGTCAACATGGAAATCAAAACAGAAATGAAAAGATTCTGGGAAACAAATGAAAGTGAAGAAACATCTCACCAAAATCTCTAGGATGCCATGAAAGCAGTACTAAGAAGGGAATTCATATCATTACGAACACACATGAAAAAAATAGAAAGATCACAAGTTAAAAGCCAAACAAATCACCTAAGAAAACTGGAAAAGCAAAACCACCAAAATCATAACTTCAGCAAGAGAATTAATACCACCAAAATAAAAACTCAAATTCGGGACATGAAAGACAAAAATATAATATAAAAAATCAATGAAACAAAAAGCTGGTTCTTTGAAAGGTTAAACAAGATTGATTGAGTCTTAGCCAGACTGACCAAGAAGAAGACAAAAATAACCCAAATAAACACAATCAGAAATGCAAAAGATCAAGTCACAACTGACCCTAAAGAAATATAAAAGATTATCAGAGATTACTATGTACACTTGTGTGGAATCAAACTTGAAAACCTAAATGAAATGGAGGACTTTCTGACATCAAATAACCTCCCAAGGTTGAAACAAGAAGAAATCGACACCCTAAATAGACCAATAGCAACCTAGGAAACTATGTCATAAGAAAACTACCCACACACAAAAAAAGCCCTGGATCAGATGGTTTTCCCGCAGATTTCTACAAAAAAAATACAAGGAGGAGCTGATGCTAATCCTTTTGAAAGTATTCCTGGCAATCGAGAAAGATGGAACTATCCACAAATCATTTTATGAAGCTAACATTTCACTGATACCCAAACTGGGTAAAGATCCAACAAAGGAAGAGAACTACAGGCTAATATCCCTGACGAACATAGATGCTAAAATTCTCAACAAGATTCTAGCAAACTGCACTGAACAACACACCTCAAGAATCATACACCATGACCAAGTAGGATTCATCCCCGGGATGCAGGGCTGGTTCAACACCTGCAAGACCATAAATGTAATGAAATACATCAACAGATGTAAAAACAAAAATCACATGATTATTTCATTAGACGTGGAAAAGGCTTTTGATAAAATCCAGCATCCATTATTCGTAAAAAACCCCTCAAATATCTAGGTAGAGATGGAACATACCTCAAAATTGTGAGAGCCATCTACCAGAAACCCACAGCCAACATGCTACTAAACAGAATTTGGGACCATTTCGCCTGAAAACTAGAGCAAGACAAGAATGCCCACTTTAATCCCACATGTTCAACATGGTATCAGAATTCCTAGCTAAAGCAATCAGACAAGGGAAGAAAATCAGGGGTATCCAAATAGGAAAAGAGGAAGTTAAGTTATCCCTCTTTGCAGATGACATGATTCTATACCTTGAAACCCAGGAGAACCGGTCAAAAACCTCCTTGCACTGATAAAGAACTTTGGCAAAGTCTCAGAGTATAAAATAAACGTGCAAAAGAGAGTTGCATTCCTATGCACCAGCAATAAACAAACAGAAACCCAAATAAAAAGCACAATCCCATGCACAATTGCCACATAAAAATGAAATACCTTGCCTTCTTCCTAACCAGAGAAGTAAAAGATTTTTACAACAAAAACTACCAAACACTGCTCAAAGAAATTAAAGATGACACAAACAAATGGAAAAATATTCCATGCTCATGGATAGGAAGAATCAATATTGTTAAGATGTCCATTCTACCCAAGACAATCTACAGGTATAACACAATATTCATTAAATTACCAACAGCATTTTTCTCAGACCTGAAAATGACAATACAGGAATTATATGGAAACATAAACAACCATGGATAGCCAAAACAATCCTCAGGGAAAAAAAACAACAACAATAAGAAAACAACAACAACAATAAAAAGCGGGAGGTATCACACCCCCAGACTATAAACGTTATTATAAAGTTACAATAGTCAAAACAGCCTGGTATTGGTACAAGAACAGGTATATAGACCAATGGAACAGGATAGAGATTCAGGAAGCAAAACCTCAATTTCCCAACCAACTCATCTTCAACACAGCCTCCACCATCAACCACTGGGGAGAGGAGAACCTATTCAGTAAATGGTGCTGGGAAAACTAACTGATCACATGCAGAAGATTAAAACAAACCTCCTACCTATCACCATACACAAAATACAACTCTAAATAGATCAAAGACCTAAACATAAAACCTCAAACTTTAAGAACATAGAAAATGCAAGAGACACTCTTATGGAAATTGGAATTGGCAACCATTCCTGATCAAAACCCCAAGTTCCCATGCCATAAGAGGTAAGAGAGACAAGTGGGACCTCATCAAATTGACAAGCTTCTGCAAAGCCAAAGAAACCACCAAGACAGCCCACAGACTAAGAAAAAATATTTACCAACTGTATGTCCAACAAAGGCCTAACATCTAGGATCTACAAGGAACTCAAATGTGCTGAAATGAAAATAATCAAACAGCCCCGTTACAAAGTGGGCAAAAGATTTGAATAGATACTTCTCCAAAGCAGATATGAGCAGCCAACAGATACATGAGAAAATGTACAGCCTCACTAGAAATGCAAATTAAAACCACACTGAGATACCACCTAGCACCTGTCAGGATGGACATCATCAATAATTCAAAAACCAATAGATGCTGGAGAGGATACAGGGAAAAGGGAACACTTCTACACTGTTGGTGGGAGTGTAAACTAGTACAATCTGTGGAAAACAGTATGGCAATTCCTAAAAGATCTAAAAACCAGCCTTCGATATTATCCCACAATCCTACTACTGGGAATATACCAGGAGGAACTCAAATCACTCCATGAAAAAGATACTGGCACACACATGTTTATTGTAGCATTATTCCTAACAGCAAAAACATAGAACTAACCATGCTGCCCATCAAAAGAGAACTGGATTTAAAAAAAATGTCGTACATATACATGATGGATTATTACACAGACATCAAGGGGAAAAAAATCACGAACTGCCCAGTAACTTGGATGGACTTAGAGTCTATAGTACTGAGTGATCTATTCCAGAAACAAAGAACTGAGTACCATATGTGCTTACTCATAATTGAACCTTGGACAATTATCATAATACTATAAGAAAAGGGCAGCTTGGCAGTACTGAGAAACTGCTGGGGGGTACACCTCATCAACAAGGGGATCTGCATAACGAATATTTTTATACCCAACTGTGAATTGTACCCCACATCTTTAAAATTAAAAGAAATAAAAGAAAAAGAAAAAAGTTATGCTTAGTATTTTCAAAAGCTTTAAAAAATTTTTATTGGGGGGAACCCATAATACAATTCTTTTCTGTGACTCTTTTCTAAAACAGGGTTGGAGCATTACAATATTCATAGAGCTACTGCAATGTGTCAAATTTTATGAACATTTTATATGCATTACTACATGTAAGCATTAACTTATCCCACCTTCAATAATTCATACTATTTTTACAAATGCTAGACTGACACCTAGAGGATGAAGCAGGTTCCTCAAAGCCATCACTTTTAGTAAATGTTGGAGCTGGGGCAAACTCAGGAGGTTGACACCAAAGCCTTTGCTCATAGCCTGTTCCCTGAAGTACCGACAGGGAACACAGATGCACTTTATAAAATTACTAAGCTGTTTAATTTTGTTTGTTCGGTCATACTTAGTATAAAATCTTTTTTCCTCATTTGTTTTATTCTAGAAATACAGTACCCTATATTGGCTTTTAATTCAAGTAAACAAATATTTGGTTAAACTTAGCATTATTATTATGTTTTTGCTTCTTTGATATTAAATGATGACTAATAGATTTACTTATATCATAGAGAATTACCAATGAACTGAAGGTTTAGTAAGTATATAAGGAATTTTCAAAGTAACTACACACATCTAACATCAAATACACATAATATATAGAGAGGTCTGGATCTTTTTTCTTTTAATTTCATCATTTAAAATTCTAGCACCAGCCGGGCTCGGTGGCTCAGCCTGTAATCCCGTGCCTTTGGGAGGCTGAGGTGAGTGGATTGCCTGCGCCCATGGGTTCGAGACCCGTCTGGGCAACTTGGCGAGACCTCATCTCTACAATAAATAAAAAATTAGCCGGGTGTGGTAGTGCGCGCCTGTAGCTCCAGCTACTTGAAAGGCTGAGACAGAAGGATCGCCGGAGCCCAGCAGGTCGAGGCTGCGGTGGCCAGGAGTGGCCACTGCACTCCAGTCTGGGCGACAGAGTGAGACTCCAACTCAAAAAAAAAAAAAATTCTAGCACCCTTTTAGTCCATGTGTTATCACTCAGCAGAGGTGAGGGGAAATTGATTTTAAATCTATAACTTGATTTTTTAGAGCATTTTGATATTGTTTAATTTACTGATTGGAAATTTAAGATAAAAATAGATGTTTTACTAAAACCAAAACTAGATTACAAAGCAACATTTATAAAGTATATCATACAATATGGCCAATATTTAAGAAGCAATATTCAGATTTCAGTATTACATTGTCAGCACCAGACAGTTATTATCGGTGCTTTTCTTTGTTCATGACATAATAAATTAAACACTGATGCATCATGCTGATTCTCCCATTACTGGAAATTATATTTTGTCTGAATTTTTCTCATGTCATTGTGTTCGTGATATATATGTAGTTGGCTTTATTATCACACACTCACATATCCACACACAAATGATGTGAAATAATTGAGGAAATTACCAAAGAGATGTATTATCATTACCTTGTCAATACTTCAAACTGGGTTTTTAATCAGATACAGCCAGGTTATTTGAACCAAGAATAAATTAGTTGTATTTCTCTCACAATTTGTCAGGTGTCTGTATGTTTCATTTATAGTACAACGACCACAGTTATTTATTAACTTTTTAAAAATGCTAGCCGGGCTCGGTGGCTCAGCCTGTAATCCCGCGCCTTTGGGAGGCTGAGGTGAGTGGATTGCCTGAGCCCGCAGGTTCGAGAACCGCCTGGGCAGCGAGACCTCATCTTTACAATAAATCAAAAAATCAGTCGGGCATGGTAGCGCATGCCTGTAATTCCGGCTACTTGGAAGGCTGAGGCGGAAGGATCGCCCGAGCCCAGCAGGTCGAGGCTGCGGTGGCCGGGAGCGGCCACTGCACTCCAGTCTGGGCAACAGAGTGAGACTCCAACTCAAATAAATAAATAAATAAATAAAAATGCTGTATTAGTCATTATTCTATGGTTTTCTTTTAAAAATATATTCATTAAATTTTTGCAGCTACCCTTTTAGCTTCTTATAACTTCTTATAACAGGCTCTGTTCTAAGAACAGATTCTGTTCTTAGTTTCATCAAACTTAATTCTCACAATACTATGAAAAATATACTATCATCTACATTTTACAGACAAGGAAACTAAGGTAATAAGGCTTTATGTAATTTGTCCGATGTTATCAATTTTATAACTAGTTTATAGAGGTATAGAACTAGTTTATGATTCAATTGGTCTAATTTCTGAGCCACTGTTCTCAAGCATTATGCAACATGTCTCTTAATTTACATAAAAATGGTTGTATGCCAGTTGAATTGGTAGCATCACCTTTAGCTTCAAAATAGTTCACTATGTGAATAAAAGATGCATACAAGTTCACCATATATGGACAAACACAATTTGCAGACAGCAAACCTGAACACAAGCCTAGATAATATAATTTTATATTTTATTATCCTGAATTTGAGTTGTACTTTAATATGACTTAGACATTGATATATATATATAATATATATATAATTTAGTATATATACATATATATGTATATACTAAATAATACCTTTTTATGACTTAAAGTAATTGCCTAGTCAATTCATTCACTTTTTATGTGTTTTTGGTTTTTGATATAGCCTTAATCATGCTCCTTTTTTTCACCCTATTTGTGCTTTGTAAAGACTCAACAATAGCAGTATATTATCAAATTCTATTTCTTTTTTTATTATAAAGATGTGGGGTACAATTCAGGGTTAGGTTTACAAACGTTGATTATGCATGTACCCTAGTTGATGAGGTAAGCCCCTCCCTCCTCTAGCAGTTTTCCTCAACTGCCAATCCCACACCCCTCCCCTGACAGTTTCCCACTACTGCCAATCCCTTTCTTATAGTATTATAATTGTTCAAGGTCTACTTATGAGTGAGAACATATGGTACTCTGTTCTTTGTTTCTGTGATAGATCACTGAGTATGATCGACTCCAGATCCACCCAAGTTGTTGCGAAGTCCATGTTTGTCCTTCTTTATGGCTGCATAAATATACTAGGGTCTCTACCTTTAAAACAAGGAACAAAACCAAGAAGAGAACAGAGATACCTACCTATTAAAGTAGTAATTATAAGAAAGAGAATGGAAGATTGTGGAAAATCTACTTGAGAAAACAGTCCAATCAAATCCTATTTTCTCAAGTAGTTTTTCCACAACCTTCCATTCTCCTTCTTATAATTACTACTTTGATAGGTAGTTACCTCTGTTCTCTTCTTGGTTTTGTTCCTTGTTTTAAAAGAAGAGACCCTAATATAACTTCCAAATGTGTGTTTGGATGCTATATTGTATTGCGCTTCCTTGAATTTGTTCTCGAAGTATACCAATCATTTAGCTGAAAATAAATTTATTGGTTAATAATCTTTTTGTAACATAAAACTCATTGCTCCATTGACTTCTAGCAACTGTGCTTCTATGTGACTCTGAAGAAATTTAATCTTACTTTTATTCTCCATTTAAAGTAGTTTTAGGTGCTTGTTCGCCTTTTTTGTTCTTTTTTCATATTTTCGTCCTTCTGAAATTTTGGAAAAGCTTATTTATAGTTGGTATTCTAATAGCTAACGTGAGGGTTCTTTTTCATTTGTTATCACGTATATTCACTGAATGATGTCTTTAACTTGCAGCTCATATGCTCAGATTTATAAAATCATAAATTTGCTCTTCTGTTCTCTTTTTCTGAAATTCTTATTCACAGATTCTCTTGGTTTATGATTTATCTTATCAATACCTGAGAAGACACTCCATTTACATTTCCATCTTATCTTTTTCTGTCCACTTTAGAATAGCTCCCTGATGATAATTCTATAAAATTTCTTCATTTACCCACATTCTATCTTACAAAATGTTGTTTTCAGATGCTACTTGGTATAATTGACAATACATTTAAACAAGATGTATATGATTTACTTGATAGAGATGAACAAAAATTAAGATATATAACCAAAATATAAAGGTTATGATAAATTTAATAAGAAAGTAGATGAAGGAGAAAGTAATTCTATCTCTGCATGAACATTAATGATGACTTGAGACACTTCAGGCTGTTAGAAAGTTCTTCCTCCCACAGTTAAAATCTGACTATCTGTGTTATTTTTCACCCAGGTATCCCCTTTCTGTCCTCTGGAGATACTGTAAATCCATAGCTTACATGATGACTTTTAAAAATGCACTTTGGGAAACTGAGGCAAGATGCTTGTCTGAGTCCACAGGTTTGAGACCAGCCTGGGCATCCAGCGAGACCTCGTCTCTACAATAATTTTTTTAAAAAATGAGCTGGGCGTGGCAGTGCATGCCTGTAATTCCAGTTACCTGGGAAGCTAAAGTGGAAAGATCGCCTGCATCCAACAGTTTCAGGCTACACTGGCCATGAACGTCCCACTGCACTACAACCTGGGCGATAGAGTGAGGCTTCAAATAAAAAAAAAAAATTGACAATCAGTTATCATGTTGCTCCTTAATGGTTTCTTCTTCCAACTGAACATACCACCTCCCACCCCCTTCTTCAAAAGCTCCTCATATAGCAATTTCTCACAATGTACTTTCTTGGGCCGCCTCCCCTGGCACCTAGAAATAAATTCTTGAGTTGTACAGCAATAATCACGAGGATGTGTGAGACTGCACTTTGATCTGAACTTAGAGCCAAGGTAATTTGTTATGCTATGGGGTACAATAACTAGAAATAGAAATACTTTCAAGCAGTGCCAGGAGTATATGGTATAAGCATGGATTGTCCCAAATCCTATCTTTTTTCCTTCTTAGCCCCAGGCTTTCTTTCAGCGTTCCCCTCCCCCACCACTGGAACTAACTGATGAGCCCATTCACTCTGTACTTGAACCAAACAAAAAGTCTCAGAGTGTAAGGTCAAGAAACAGATTAAGGTGAGTGAGAAAACTGCTACCTTAGCCAGGTCTTGGGCAATGTTTTGCCAGCAAAAGATTTGATTGCAATAAGCTACAACCAGATGTAAAGTTCTACACACCGTGTACCTCTCTAAGAAAGGACAATAGGACATAGGTGTTCCTTTCTTTTTTCTTATAATTTTGTTCAATATAAACCCAGATTATATAAAGGTTATTTTCTTTATATGAAACTTAGAGTCTTCTAATGTTCAGGCTTTAAAAAGATAATTACAGTTAATTGCAAACTCGTCACCTGTTAATGCATAACTATAATACAGTCACTAACAACACTGGGAGATAGACAGCACCTGTCTCTAATTTTTCCTCAGTTTAGGAACTATTTACAACATTTTCTCTAATTACAGAAGTAACATATCTTCACAGGAAGTTAAATTCACTCAGAACCTTCACATCTAGAAGTTATTTGTGTAATTTTTAGAGTTTTTGTTTTGTTTATTTATTTATTTATTTTTTGAGTTGGGGGTCTCACTCTGTTGCCCAGGCTGGAGTGCAGTGGAATAATCATGGCTCACCATAACCCTAACCTTATGACCTCATGTGATCCTTCCACTTCAGTCTTCTGAGTAACTGGGAGTACAGGCATGTGCCACAACTCCCAGCTAATTTCTGGATTTTCTTTTTTCTTTTTTGGTAGGAATAAAAAGGATCTCATTATGTTGCCTAGGCTGATCTCGAACTAGGCTCAAGCAGTCTTCCTGCCTTAGCCTCACAAAGTGCTGGGATTAGAGGTGAGATCCACTGTGACTGACAAGTTTTAAATTGTTATTGTCATTTCTAATAGATTCAAGTAAATTGAGATAATAGCATTCATGATAAACTGTAACCTACATTCTAAAATTAAAAATATAGTGATAACCTTTTAGTTTCTAAATGTTGTTGATGTGCTTTTAATAAGAAATTATCACACTAGTGTTGTAATGTCAATCCCTTATTAATAATCCTTTGGTTGATGTCATGCTTCCACTATTATAAATAAGGGCATGTTTATCCTTGCATATACAAGTAGATACATATTAGAGAATTCAGTTTTAAACAATAATTATTTAAACTTGAAAAGCATATCTGATTAAAAATAGATATCTGATAGAAAAATTAATATATTTTAGGTGTTAGTCATATTTTTAATTTGGAAAATGTAAGCACAATATGCCTCAATGTATGTAATGTTTTTATATTTCATCTAGTAAACAGGTTTTTCTCAAAAAGAGAAAAGTATTGCCAGCACGTTCTAAATAAATAGAACTTGAACATTAATTTCTGAACCAAAAAAGTGTAAAGTCTATTTTTCCTTTAAATGTTATAATTATTTAGCAAAACAAAGTGGAGAGAAGTGAGATATGTTGTCTGGCTCACTGTGGGAGAACATTACAATTCAGATCAGGAGGATTCCTAGTCTCTGAACACGTTCCCTGACCTGCCACTGCCGGTTTTAGCAAAGCTGTAGTTGCCTGCACCTGTAAAGAGAGAAGCAGACATTGCCTTTGTGGGGCTTATCTTGTGAAAGAAAAAATATTACCAATCAAATTCTGAAGCTAGACTCCTGAAGCTGCTTTCACAGAAGTACCATGAAACAAAATATTTTACCGAAAGAAGCCTCTTTCCATTCTGTGTTTTCACACATGTGCAGCTTTGATAACACGCTTCCCACGCCATCAGTATCTTGAATGCCAAACAAAATCAGGAAGGCATATTCTCCAGCTCTTTTGCATTCTAGACCTCTCAAAATATACATGGGTTTTTGTTTGTGTGTGTGTTTTCTCCTTTCTGTCTGCTGCAGGAAGCAATCATATTCATAAAAGCAATACTACTGTTTCTCCATATAGATGATGAAGAACAGCTGTCTTTGCCTAAAACACTCTTTGTGTTAGCATCAGAGGCCAGAGCTGCTTTCCTTAGCATATAAGTTACCCCACCCTAGCAGTGTTTGACTTTTACTGCTTACAGAATCAGGTAGAATATCAACCGTAGTCAAAGACAATTCTTTCTTACAACTATGTTTGACAAACAGAATGTAAATCTCAAAGCTTCACTTTATGTTTCAGGAAATATGAGAAGCACGTTTAAATGATTGAGATGTAAATGAATTAATGCCAGAAAAGGATATCCTATTTTTCCCTTTGTAAAGTGTAGTAAACACTAGCAATTGTGCATATGCATGTGTGTCTTACCTGTATTTCTTTTTTTCAGAATGTAAATATCTACTATACTTTGTTAAGATTTATCTTGCTCACCTCCCGAGTCTCAGCACCCAGCACAGTATCCACCATCAAAATTTAATCCATGGTTGCTCATGTGACTGAATATTTTATGAATTAAATTCTCATATCACTCATCTACTCTATAGGCGTATAAAGAAAATTATTTGACATAACATTTCATGGAAAATAAGAAGAGTAAAAAAACTGCAATCTAACTTTTGGCTAATTATTTGGTTAAGAAAGGATTTCATCTGGTGTATTTCTTATGAGTTTTTACTATTCTGAATTCTGCTGAGATTCAAACTCAGTGGAAGAAAATAAAAAATAATTACATGTTTAATATTTCTTCACTTGTATTTGCTTGTTAATAAATATGCAAATATAAATTTAAAAATTGTTCTAGTTGTATCTAATGCCCCATGTCCATTAAAGCACAACTTTAGAGACAGAGTGATTCCACATTTGTAGACTCTGCAGCAGAGATGTACATAAAGTACAGGAATGTGATTCCCTATAGATTTCAAAAGTAGAATGACTCAATAAAGCTCATTTATAAACTGCACTAATACATGAGAATATTGTCAGATATAGCATATGATGCTATGTGTAAGTAGTGCTATTTAGAAAAAAATGAAAAAAGAAAAACAGAATATTTAGAGAAACTTACCAACAGGAAGAAGCAAGTTGAAGGGGAGAAAAATCAGATTCTTTACAATTGGCATATCTGTTGTCAGTCTTGTACAAATTACATAAACACTATTATATTTTCAGAGAATGCCAACTATATATTCAGGATTCCAATAAATGATGTTAAGTCCAAAATGCATACTATGTAAATATACCTAGAATATCTTTCCAAAGGAATGCTCCACTAGCCCTATCCTGAGTTAAGTTTACATATATATATATATATCTCACAATTCCAATTTATAGTTCTGTATTAAATATAAGGTCTCTTTCCCTTTAGGATTAGCCTACATATGAGAAAAAGGAGACCTAAGAAAAGACTTAGTTCAGGAAAATACCTTCTGAGATATTTGATACTACATTCCAATCCCCTATATATATCCAACAAAGTCAATATGAGATTTTCAGATCTATTTTTGGAAGATTCAGCAAGGAAATATTAATATTCATGGTATATTAACACATCTTTCACAAAATCAGAACTTTTGAACTAGAAGCTACTTAAGATAAAAATCTCTTTTTACTCTCCAACTCAGAGATGAGAAAAACAGAAAATACAAAGTGAAGTACACATTACATGGTCTATGCTATCACAATTGGTAGAAAAAACAAACTCCCTTCATTCTCAATTCAATGTACTTTCCTTTGCCCAATATTAACACAATTTTCACCCATCAGCATGTTTTACATATAGAAATCATAAGGACCAGTGAATGATGTAGATAATAAGGTAAACACAATAAAGAATGAAATGCTATTTTCATTCTTAATAGATAATATCTCATGTCTTGTCAGCAGTTAACAGAATTATCAAAATCAATCTTTGGGTTATGTCATCTGTAGTTGGATGTGGCCAAAGTATCTACATTTATTTCCATGTGACAATAGAGGTTTTCTACAAACAAATCAATATTCCATGGTCATGTTTTCTAATGGTACTTAATTGTTCTTGCTACATGTACCTTATTAATTATTTGGACACAAGGAGTAGACATGTGGCTGGATCAAATCAAAACATTAAAAGAAAGAATGAAGAAAGAAGGACAAAGAAAAATAAGAAATGGAAAGAGAGCAAGGTAAGACAGAGAAAAGAAGAAAAAATTAGGAAAGACTCCACACCAGTGCTTAATGATGGCTACTAATTTGGATTCTCTTGGCCTAGTTTCAACACTATGCTGAGAAATTCAGCTGACCATGACTGTTATATCAAGTAGATGTAACCCATTCAGTTTTAAATCTAGTATGCTATCTTGGGCCCCAGGTTAATAAAATAACTTTTAAATTTTCATGGTTATTAGCAAAAAAATAAGAATGATTACAGAGCTGTTCTCTATTTTAGAAATAAAAAATACATAATATTTTTAAATGATACCTGTGATGATGCTAGTAATATCATTTGGTTTTGTTTATCACTAGAAAAACAATTATTGATAAATGGCTTCTGTTTTAGTAATGTGGATATTTGACAAGGCTCAAAGTGAAGTGGTTATCCATTGTGGAGATGAGCTGTCTTGTTGATTTACATGGCATTTCCTGGAATGCAACAACCCTCCCACCCAACTCCCTTGGAGAATCCTAGAGTTCTAGAGCGGATGCTAATTTTAGGTTGGCAGTGAGAAAAAGTGGCCTATTTCATTGTTGTCACTTTTCTCAGATTCCCCAAGCCCATTCAGTCACCTAGGTTAGAAGTTAATTTGGATTATAAAAGAAATAAGCTTTTCCCTTCCAGTCCAATTTTGTTCAGCAAGGCATTAAATTTTTCTTGTGACAGAAGCTCATGGTAATATTGGTTATTTTGATTTCACTATATAAACATAATTATATGTTTATAAAAGGATTGTGTCAAAGTAAATATACCTAAAATGGTAAATCTTTTGGAAACTAATGGAAAATGGTTGGCAGGGATCTGACCTGTGGCCCTTCTGATCCTTAAACTGTTATCTTGCCTGATGTGATTTTAGGAAAAGCAAAAGCATAATATTCATTTCTGTTTTCTCCACCACCTGCTTGATCTAAGTACTGACTCAGTAGGTTTGTTGAAATAACTTAATTAAGAAAGTAATTAAGGCCAGACCTGGTGGCTTATGCATGTAATCCTAGCACTTTGGGCGGCAGAAGGGATGGGCGGCAGAAGGGAGAGAAGTGCTTGAGGTGAAGAGTTAGCCTAGGCAACATATTGTGGCCGCATCTCTAAAAAAAAAAGTTAGACATGGTGATGCCTGAAGTAAGTTTCAGAAGGATCTTCTGAGTCCAGAAAGTTGAGGCTGCTGTGAATTATGACCATCCCACTGCTCTCCAGTCTGGGATACAAGACCCTGATTCAAAAAATAAAGCAAACAAATACAAATAAAAAGTAATTATATCCCATAATTTAATAATATGGTGTAATGGTCAAAAGAGTAGCCAAACAACCAGCAATTCTTCGCGGAGAACTGGTGTTCTTTGTGATACAAGGATTTAGTAGATCACATTTGCCTTTGATCTCTTTATCCCCACCTCCTACCCTTTAACTCCTACAAAAACAGCATTCTCCTGCATCTTGTTCTTGCCTTTATCTTTTGAACATCAACATCTGCTAGTGAGTATCTCATGTGCATGCACTGTAAATGACTTAGAACAGTTTTGATCATTACCTTTTAAGTTAATTGTAAAATTTCAAGCATAGGTGGATCATTTTAATGGGTGTTTGCGGAAACCATTTAGTATAAGCTGTGGTTGAGGGAAGAAGAAGATATTCAGGAATTACACTCATAAAATCTGAACCAAAAAAAGGCCACAATAGAGGAAAATTCAAGGGAGTTGGAAGAGTAAACCTGATTAGGCAGAGAAATGCATACCAAGTTTTGAAACGAGCCGGGCACGGTTGCTCACGCCCCTAATCCCAGAACTTTGGTAGGCAGAAGTGAGATGATTGCTTGAGTCCAGGGATTAAAGACCAGCCTGGGCAAATTGGAAAGACCTTGTCTCTACAATAAATCAAAAAAATTAAAGGTCATGGTGGCATGCACCTGTCCTTCCAGTTACTTGGAAGGTTGGGGTAGAAGGATTACCTGAGTCCAGTGGGTGAAGGCTGCATTGGCCATGAGAGCGTGCCACTGAACTTCAACCTGGGTGTCAGAGTGAAACTCTGACGAAGAAGAAGAAGAAGAAGAAGAAGAAGAAGAAGAAGAAGAAGAAGAAGAAGAGAAGAAGAGGAAGAGGAAGAGGAAGAGGAAGAGGAAGAGGAAGAGGAAGAGGGGGAAGAGGAGGAAGAGGAAGAAGAAGAAGAAGAAAAATGGACCCATCAGAGGCAAAAGGGATTTTCCAGATACATCCCCTCGTGACCAGATACACACCTAGAGAATGATCATTTGCACCCCTTCCATTCGTGCTGCTTACATTTGTGGTAACAAGCTGTATCCCACAAATCTTTACATTTTTAATGTTGTATTGGAAAATTAGCTTTTTTAAGCTGTTCAATTTTTCAAAATTAGGAATTCCAAATATTCTTTTAATTTTGGTATTTACTGCAAAATGTTTATGTGTATGGTCACTCTGTTACTGATTGTTTTCAATGAGTGCTGTATATTTTCCTACCTACTGACATATAAAAATTTATAAACAAATGTAAAATTAGAATTAATTATATAATTCTTTCCCACTACTGATTTTGATGCCCAGAAGAATTATAAAGCAATGAACTTGGTAAAAAACAAACAAACAAACAAAAATCATACCAACTGAAATGCTTCCTTAAGCATATTTAGCCATCAATGAGATTTTTTTCCCTGGGTCTATAATCATTAACCATAATAAAACAAAAAAGGCTTTTTTTTTTACAACTCTCTATATCATAGAAGGAGTTTCTTTTTTAATTATTATTCACTCACAAAACTACAGTATTTAATGCTTGCAGTAGGTGCTGTGTTAAGTACTAGTCTATGAAGATAAATGAGAAAAATACATCTTACACAATTAAAGTATAGAATGGTTCTAACATAAAGAAAAGATAGCCGGACTCGGTGGCTCAGCCTGTAATCCCGCACCTTTGCGAGGCTGAGGTGAGCAGATTGCCTGAGCCTGCGGGTTCGATACCCACCTGGGCAGCAAGACCTCATTTCTACAATAAATCAAAAAATCAGCCGGGCGTGGTAGCACATGCCTGTAATTCTGGCTACTTGGAAGGCTGAGGCGGAAGTATTGCCAGAGCCCAGCAGGTCGAGGCTGCTGTGACCAGGAGCAGTCACTCCACTCCAGTCTGGATGACAGGGTGAGACTCCAACTCATAAAAAACAAGAAAAGATAAATCTTTTAGGTGATGGATATTTTAAGTATGCCTGCTTGATTTTTACAAAGACATTAATATATTAAATTATTGCATGTAGCCCTGAACTATGCACATCCACTATGCATTAATTTTTAAAAGTATAATATATGCTTAATAAGTATAGTAACACACCTAAACCTATACATGAATTCACACACACACACACACACACACACACACACACACACACACACTCCCCAAAATAAATATGTAATTAGAAAGAAAGAAAACCTTTTTTTATACTGCTAAGTTTACTTATAATTTTATTCAAATCATATAAAGAGCTTTGCTCCTTTGTTGAATTGAGTTGCATTCAAGGTCTCCAGAAAGTTTTTCTGACCAACCTTTAAAACCAAGACAGAATTGATTCCTTCTTTATCTCTATACCCTCAGCAACATGAAAAGAAATCTAACATTATCTTTTAGTTATTTCTAAATGTCATTATCTGGATACATGATGGCTATTCCTCATTCCTGTACTATCTCCCTTATATATATTGACTGCATAGAACATAGGTGGTTGAACATATTTGCTGAGGTGAATTAAAATTAAAGGAAAACTAGTCTATACAGGAAATAAACTGAAAGTGAATGTTTTAACCCGCTATTCTGTAACTAATAGATTTTTAAAGCTATTTGGTTGCACTTGCTATAAAGGGAGGATGGTAGCCTATGACACAGGGAATAGCAGCTGTTAGAAAGAAGATGAATAATTGTGCGTGAAGCTGTTCTAAGAAAAGTAGAATGTATCTCCCCCATCAGCCCTTTCTTTAGAGATATTATTTGGGGTCAAAGTATGTGATCCTAACCAAATGTAGCAAGGATGGGTATTAGGGTTCCTTGTGGGAAGATAGAAACAAAAAAGAGTAGGCTAACTCTGGCACTGAGTAGATAAATCACGTTTCTGTATCCATGTATCCAATTATTGCATAGAATGCATACCCTATTAAGGCATATTAATGCATGTATCCTATTAATGCATCTTGACTAAGAACATCACAAAGCACTCAATTTTTCCTTAAGAAACCTACTGATACAGAAGCAGGGTTAGTCTATTGGAGCCATGGGGAATTTCTTCAGAACTCCCTATGCAACAATTTGGCAAACACCATCACCTTGTTAGCCATACAGCTGTGCTTTTTTTCCTCAGAGCCCAGCTCAGTTACTGACATTAGCCTCATGCCACAGGAAGTAGGTCAGGGCCCAGAGGGGTTTCTACTCTCTACCTAGGAAGATGATGGAGCTGAATTCTACTATTCTAGGGTGACTAATCCTGCCACACCACCCAGGCATAAGCTTTGACCATTGTAGATAAAGGTAGGTAGTGAACAGGCTTCCTTCAAGTAATTATACATGATGGTGATGGGAAGATCACTCAGGACTGGGAGCAAACAGAGCAAGGGAGCCCACTCCAGGATTGGACATGACCCCCTCAATCCCCCCCCCCTTTTTTTTCTTGTTTTTAGCAATGTCTGGCTCTTGGCTGCAATCCAAGTACCAAGATAAGAGTGCGCCAAGCTAACCAACTTCTTTGCCTTAGGGACTAGCAGATATTCAGAGGCATCCTTTATGATCTTAAATTTGATTAGAGCTCTGAGGAATGGTGCATTGACTTTCATGCCCCACATAGTGTAAGGTTTGAAGGCTGAACTCTGGACATAAATGAGGCATAATATCTGCCCTACCTGCTGGGATGATAATCAGTTCAGTCTTATGGACTTGATTCCCCCTTGCCAAAAAAAGAAGAGTCACCAATCGAGTGTGAGAGGAAAACATAACATACATACATATATATATATGTATATATGTATATATATATACATATATGTATATACTCACACAACACACACATATATATATATGATATTGAAGAATATAATACTTAAATCCTTCTTATTTTTCTTATAAACAACCAATCTGTTTTAATACCAACTCTTTTCCAAGCATAGATTATTATCTTCACAGCTTGGACAATTAAGAAGTGCCAAAAAAGAATTTTTTTTCCTGCTCAAAAATTTAAGAAATGGCGTATTCTTTTCAGTTTCCATAAACTCTTTCACAAATTGTGACATGAATATTAGTTTATAACAAGCCTCAGAATATATGGAAACTCGATCGCTTTCTCTTTTATTCACCTATGAAATACCAGGTTGTCATAACAACCTTTAAAGGCTGAACTTGACTGAGACAATGTGTAGTGTCCAAGAGCTAGTTCCAGGTAATTCACAATCCAACAGACGTATAAACAAATATAGCTTAGCTGTCATTTGAAAGCAAGAAAATATCAGCTATCTAGGCTTGACAAATGACTGAAAACATACGAAACAAAAGTAATTACTTATTGAAGGCTTGACAGATGACTGAACTTGTTGACATTCCCCACTTCCCTTCAAAAAAATTGATACTATAGATTGATGAAGTATTAAACTGGTAGTAGCCTTCCAAAATTTATTGGTTTATTTATTTTTATCAATATTCTTTTTCTACAAGCACCAGTAAAAAGTCTCAGTTTACAATGTTGCTAGAGAAATAGTCAAAGGAAAATAAGTAGAACTTTTAGTTTTCTACTCTATTCATAGAATGATTGAAAAATAAGATAATCAAAAATAGACACTAATTATTATTAAATCTGGAAAAAAACTATTTAACTTGCAAGATTAACATATAACTTGTGCTATTTCTGTCGAACTTGCCAGCAAATATAATCAAACAAAATGCTGTTCAACAAGAAGACAGAAAAAAAAAATTGTAAATAGAACTACAGGTCACTTTCAATGACCATGTGACTGACGTTCATAGTTTGTTTGTTTGTTTTTATAAATCTGATGGCAAAATATTTTCAGCATAAATCTAGGCACTGACATTTATGTCAACCATAGACCTAATATTGTTGACATCTAGAGAACTTCTGGTATCCTCAGAAGCTGGTGACATTTATTTATTTTATATTTTGCTTACAAAAAAATCCTTCGAGTGATATCTTGAAAATTTATATTAAAAAGGTGTTACTGAAGAGAAATGAAACACAAAGCATTCATTACATTGAATGAAAATATATTCACAATGGTGATATAAAATTTTAGAGACAATATCATTACCCTATCTCATATTCCTCAGAGATTTGGAGTTACCCAAAATGTAACAAAGAGGACTTTAGACTAATGTGAAATTTTGACTGCATGTAAGCCAGACCTGAAATAATCCTAGGAACATGAACATATTACATATTATTTATTTTTATATATTGCAATAAAACTATTTTTATATTAAGATTTTATAAATATTTCTGATATATTTTATAAGATAAAACTCAAGGTTACAAACCACTTATTTATCAGAGTTATTTTATGAATGAATGCAAGCTAAATTTCATCTTTTGCAGTGTATTACATACAATGCTACTTCATGTCTTCAGACACCAGTCAAATATTTTCAGCAGACTGGAATTTTAAGTGCTTGTACACCGTAATTCAATTATAGAAAATGTCATTGAAATGTAAACAAAAATTGCATAGATATACATGCTACTTAATATTTTAATATTTTTATTAAAATTGAGTAGGTTATATATCATTTAATAGTTTTGGTATTTTTATCAAGTTATTATAAAATTGACATGTTTCTTCTTAATGACAGGCATGACCTTATGTAGTAAAAGTATATTTACTAATATTCAACTGCTTAAATCATCCTAATAAATCAAATAGTTGAATTACTTTGATTATAAAAGGAATCTATGCTTGAGGCCATTAAGTATATGTTAAAATTTTGTAAAGAAACAATTTGAAAGGAGACAATGTAAATTTTATGAAAGAAACAAAATAGACGTGCAAGGGCGTCAAGCTAATAGAGAAAGTAGTCATGAATAATAGAAGGGGAAACTGGTGACTGTATAACTTGAATTTTACCATGGAACCTCAAATAAAAATGATTTTGTCTAAGAGATGAAAAGGAATTTATAAGGGAAAAGGTAACACTCCGTGTTCTAAATCCTTTTTTAGTCTATCTTCCACAATTTGTCTTTCTTTCACAAAAACTTAACTTAGTTCCCACATATGGTCTTTCCACCTCTACAATTTAATTCATATTCTTCTTTCCATCTGGGGATTTTTCTCTCCTGTCCTTTCTGTAGTTGCTGTAAATCTATCTATGCATAAAATTTAACTATTATAACCACTATGGATTTATCTGTAATCTCTGCAGTTAGAATTAATTTTCTTCTCTCCTGTGCTTCTACAACACTTTCTACTTTTATTTGACACCTTGCATTACAAATCTTTATGTACACGGTAGTGTTTTCCCTGGTTTGTAGTTCTCTTGAAGGCAAGGGCAGGCTGACTTACACATGGGACCATTTTAGATAGTAGATACTTGATACAATTCAATTAAAGCATGTCATGGACATGTTAAATTAAGACTGTAGTCAAAGAGTTTGCTAGTAACTAGGCTAAAGTTAAAACCTTCCAAGTATATTATGTGTGGAACAATCAAGTATATGTGCTCTTTAGGCGAATGGGCAATCTCAAAATTTTAACTTACTTAAAATTCAAAAGTCCTCAAATATTTGAGGACTTCTAATGGCAAAGCAAACAGTTTTCAGAGGCATTTGAGGTATGGCATTCCAATAGTCTAGAAAGTCATATTTTTAGGAAAATTTATATAGGATGAATCTATAACAAATGAGAAAATTATTTAAAAGCTTAATTTTAAAAACCCACTCTTAGTAGCAATAATAATTATTAATATAATAATAACTTCATTAGTCTTCTAACATTTTTTAATATATATAATTTTTAATGTTGGTGATATCATTCCATTTTTATTCTTATAATAATCTCTATCATAATTTTCATTATAAAGATCAGAAATTCAAGTTTAGGAAATTTTTATAAAATTTTATAACCCTCAAATTAGTATTTAATATTGTATAGCTATGTAGATTATATATAGATATAGCTTCTTATAGGATATTTTTAAAGACTTTATAAAATTTAATTTTCAATGTTAATTGCATAATTTGGATCTCCAATGTATCCCATATATAATTATGACTCCATTTTGGACCAGGTCTCCAAAATATATATTCATGAACCCTGGAGTACATATCCATGAATTTTGGTATCTATCCCAGGGAATAGTATTTGCTGCCTGAATATCTGTGGAAGGAAAAAGGGAGGTAATAATGAAAAGAAGGACAAAGCAAATACTATTAAGTGGTTATTCAAGTAACCTTGATATATTAGATATTATTTCTGATGATAATCAGTCAAACGTTTATTAAGCAAAGGATAATGCAATCAGCAACTGATCAGTATGTATTCTAAATAATAGGACTAAGGCACATCATTTCATGTCATGTTATATTAGCAATATCTATGCAAATACAAGCATTATTACACTCACTATTTATTACAATACAACTCTATCAATGCAGTAACAACTGGTATTGACCTGGGAGATATACCACTATAACAAATGAACATTACATGTTATTTATGTTCATTACACGTTATTTATATCATGATATTTATGGTTCTTCACTATGAGGAGCTCATTTCTGATTTGAACTCTGAACAGAAAATATATATTTCAAAAACTGGTTTAAAATCATTTACCCACCTTGACTAATGCCTACTACAATTAGAACACAAATCGAGAGAGTACTGAAGACCAAGAAGAAATAACACAGTGAGATAAGCAGCTCGGATACTGACCACTCAGAGAGGCAACAGGTTACAGAATCACACAGTTGTTTTTAGAACTGGTGCCTAAAGAGAGATGAGAAATCCTTGAGAAAATAAGTGAGCATCACAGCCCACACAGCACATGCTACATTGTGAACAAAAGCCCAAGATGTTCTTTCTCTTTGTTGTTTCTGCCATACAGAGTCTCTGGCACAGAGAAGTTGCTCAGCAAATATTGTGAAATAGTATAAGTAAATCTAAAAGTTAAAATGTAAACTCAGCCAGAGAAGAGATTGCTCATGCTTTGTCAAGGTTTTCTCCAAGCCCTTAGTGAGATGATGCGTATTGCAGTACATATTGAACATTTTTCATTGTGAAATATAAGATGAGTCATTTTCAAGAAAATTTGGGGGCTTTCTGAAGTCAATATATAAAGTTTGATATTTCAAAAAATATTTCTAGACACCTGAAACTTATGAATCATATTAGTTATTACAGTTAAAATTCCAATTCTGAAAATGAACCAAAGAAGCTAAAGCAAATTTTTATTTATTTATTTTTTGAGTCAATATCTCACTCTCAACCAGGCTGGAGTGTAGTGATGCAATCAAAGCAACCTCAATCTCCTGGGTTCAAAATATCTCCAGGTTTGACTTCCTAAGTAGTTGGGACCATAGGTGCACACTACCATGGCTGACTAATTAAAAAAAATGTTTTGTTATGTTGCCCAGGCTGGTCTCAAATTCCTAGCCTGAAGTGATCTTCCTGCTTCAGCTTCCCAAAGTGTTGGCACTACAGGCGTGAGCTACCACACCTGGCTGCACCTTTTATAATTATGTCCAATTACGGCTTATTTCTAACTGTTGTAGATCTATGTTACACATGATAAATTTTTAGCCATTCGAATCCAGGAAAATAGCTTCCAGTTCCTAATTTTCAAATATCTTTATCAGAAACTTGTTGGAACTGTTCTAGTTCTATGACATACTTTCCCAAGTGATTTTGAAAGTGATATCTCAATTTCCTTTGATTTATGTATCTGAAACTACTGCTTCAATGCTTTCTGATTTTATGTCTGCATAATAAAATTCCTGCTTTGCTCATTAAATGTTGGCAAACCATCACCTCCATATTTCTCTGGATACTGGCTTTGTCAAGCTTCCAGCTTAATTTCAACCAACCATCTCTGAAAATGATTTTCCAACAACTGAGTTCCCAAGCAACCAGGTGTTCTTCCTCACTCTGGTCTGTTTGTACCTAATCCAGGCATGACAAATAGTATCCCAGTCCAGCAATAGTTTATATTCATCATGAGGCTTTCCATCATGAAATTTTCCAAACTTCAGTCATTCAATTATTTTCTTAACAATTTTTGCTTCATCTGCATATAACCTGTTCTGTTATCACTATGACTTTACTATATAACATTCTACGATGAAAGGGATTTACTTCTTTTTTATGTTAATCACTGCAAGTGCAGATATTTGAATAATTCTTGCTATATAGTGAACACTCAGGTAACATCTGTTAAATAAGCAAATGAACAGATGAAGGTATGACTAGATGAGATTGATCAAAATAATGTAATACAAGCAAAGCACTATTATTACATGCTATCTCTATTCCATTGCTTTCTGAATGGTCTGTCCTAGAGATTTACTTCATCTTGGTTATGAAGGGAAGTTTGCAAGTAATAAACAAAGGTGAAAGATTACTTCTAAACCAAAATGAGATAGGTTCTCTCTGTCTCAGATCCTTGTCACTCTAAGTATGGTTCCAGGACCAGTAGATCAAGAATCATGCAGTTGTTTTTTTTTTTTAGAAACACACAATGGCAGGCTCTATCTCAGACTTATTAATGTAGAATCTATACTTTAACAAGATGCTCAAGTAATTCACCCTCGCATTTAAGTCTGAGAAATTCTGTCCTATGTAACTAGAAAGAGTTACAGAGAATTGAAAAAGAAAATATATTTCTCACTGGGTTATGTAACCCAATGTAACTTGATTCTAAATGAGTACTGAAGAATAGAACTTTTTGCAGTAATAGAGATGTTACTCTAGCCACAAAACATGTGTACTTATCACCTTAAAGGAAACTAATATAAAGAATATAATTTTAACTTTTAAAATATTTCATTCAGTTTAATTCTACTTTTAATTAGTCAATGTGGCTAGTGACTGTTGTATTGGGGAGTTTTAGTTTATTTAATCAGGGCAAACAGTTGCTAAACTTTTGAGAACACTTGTATGCTGATCTAAAGATGTAAAAATTGATTACATGATAGGAACAAGAGTTGCATCCATGAAAACCTCAGGGAAAAAATCATGCATTCAAATTATTATGTCATAAATTTTACAAATGATTTAAGACACTAATGATAATATTTCAAAATAATAAATAGCAAAGGCTGCTAGATAGAGCTAAGAAAATGAAAATAACCATTAGGCTCTGCTCGTTCCTTCAAATCCCATTAAGATGACAAAAATAGATAAACTTAGATAAATAAAAATGAGATTTGAAAGAGATAAGAACGAAAAAAAGAACATTGTGAAAGTTAGAAAGCAGAAAAGTGGCAACTGACACAGTGTGCCCTCAAATGTTGGGTTCTAAACAATGATAGCAGGAAAAGTCAAGAGTCGATGCAATTTCTGCCACAGACAGCCTAGAGGAACCAACATTGCCATTACTGAGCCCTCTTTGGGAACAGTAATAAAAGAGAGGTTGCATGCAGGAGATCTGAAAAAAAGTACATAAGAAACATGTAGACACCAACATTTCTTGCCCTATTCTACTTAGCCAGGGGACTGTCTTCAACTTTATTCCTTCCCCGATGTCTCATTGCCTAAGGCGAAGCCTTGGAAGAAGGTTAAGGTTTCATTCTCTGGAATGGTGAAAAAAGAATCATGGATATTAGCCATAGCTGAGAGCAGAGGCACATTTTCAAAACAGAAGAATTAAGAGAAAATTTACTCCCTAAGTAAAAGTTGGACCTGCACTGGTTATCCCTGCTCAGCTCCCAGAATTCTAACAACTAGGATTATATCCTACATTCTCTTCTGGGTAGTTGTATCAGCCAAGAAAAAAAAAAAGAAAAAAATGAAAACAGAAATGAACCATAAATATCAAAAGATACAGTAAGAAAGTATGCAAAGAGGTAAAGAAAAAAGACAAATTGATGGAAAATGGATGCATAAGATAACTCAAAGAAAAGCTTCTGAATAATAGAAGTACCACAAAGAGAACAGAAACTGAGACCAAGAAACCATCAGCGATATAATTTCCAATTCATGTCCTAGAAGCAAATACACATATTTTCAGATTAAAATGTCTCATTAAGTTTCCTGCACAATGAATAGAAAAAGACTCACACCAACATTCAACATTGGGATTTTCAAAACATCAGAAATCAGCTTCTGTAAGTCTCTTTAGTGAAGCATTCCAACCTCTAACTACTGTCTGCTTTGCTGATTTTTTTCTGATTCTTTCTTCTAAATTCTTCCCATAAACATCAATTGGCATTTTTTTCTAGAGCAAAAGTGTGTCTCTAGTGGGACATACTTGCAACACCATCCATATTGTTGCAAGAAGCAATTAGAGTAGTATGTTCCACCAAAACAAGGAAACAATTGAATACAGAAGAAGATTCAAAGTTCTAGGGGAAAAAGGAAGCGGATATAAATGAAAGTTGGAAGAAATAAAATTAGAATAATTGTTAAAACACAGTCATTGAGTATTGGAATTCTAGAGAGTAGTCAAACCAGATTGAAGCCATCAGAAAAGGCAAAGGAAAACTTCTTCAAGTCTATAACATTGAGAAAATAGCTAACATGTTGAGATGAGATTTACACTACTGGGGAGGGGAGTGAAATTGGGGGTACACTAACATTAAGTACATAGGTAGGAAGTTCTTTCAAAATAACCATAAAGACCGGAAGTTTATTAAATTGCGTAAAACCAAGGAAATGTACAAGAAAGGACAAGTAAAAGCATTTGCATAGTTACAATAATATTTACTTTGGATACCAGGCTCTACCTGTTCTTTAGTAACAGATGGTACAGAGAAAGAATAATAAAAAATAATTAAGTGGGTACCATTGAGCACAGGAAAAGAGTGGGGTGAAGGAAGAGAAAAGCAGACAACTTTTGTAGGGTATTGACTTGTCTTATAACCTTACAGAACTGTAGGATTCAAAATAAATCTTTAAAACTCAAACAAGGCAGGTTGTGACCTGCAATCCCAGCACTTTGGGAGACTGAGACAGGAGTATTGCTTGAAGCCAGGAATTCCAGACTAGCCTGAGCAACATGGCAAGACTTCACCTCTGTTAAAAAAAAAAAATTTAAAAAAAATAGCTGACAGTAGTGGCATGCTCTTATAGCTCCAGCTATTAAGAGGGCTGATATGTGAAGATCACTTGAGCTTGGGAGTTTGAGGCTGCAGTAAATTGTACTCATGCCACCGCACTCTAGTGTAGATGACAAAGAAGATCCTTTTTCCTTATAAAATACAATAAAAATACTTCAAACTAAAAGCATGTAAATAACAAAACAAAATTTAGCAGCTAACTAGACTTTAAAAATACAAAGAGCCGGGCTTGGTGGCTCAGCCTGTAATCCCGCGCCTTTGGGAGGCTGAGGTGAGTGGATTGCCTGAGCCCGTGGGTTCGAGACCTGCCTGGGCAGCGAGACCTCATCTCTACAATAAATCAAAAAAAAAAAAAATTAGCCGGGCATAGTAGCGCGCACCTGTAATTCCGGCTACTCGGAAGGCTGAGGTGGAAAGATCGCGGAGCCCAGCAGGTCGAAGTTGTGGTGGCCGGGAGCGGCCACTGCATTCCAGTCTGGGCGACCGAGTGAGACTCCAACTCAAAAAAAAAAAAAAAAATACAAAGAGATGGGGAAAATAATTTCATAGCAATTGTGAGGGCACCTTAATTTTATTAGGGACTTTTGATGGAATGCTTGCTAGGCAGTCTCCCGGGCACTAGAAATACAGCAGTGAATAAAATAGGCAAAAATTACTGACTTTGCAGAGTTTGTCTTCTCTTCAATGAGCGACTAAAAAATGTGAAACAAAATCTGCTCTATAATTTTCTAACTCTGGGTTTTAGAACTTTTGCAACAGATGACAATTACCTGGCTCCTGCCAGCTCTCCGGTTCTTTATCTTATCACTCTCTCTCTCAGATCCCCCCAGTCCCAGTCAAACATCTCTCCACACAGTCATTGCATTTTCTGTTTTCCTAGACTGTAAAAAATTCTTCTCCTAGATATCTGGGGTCAAATACCATTTCAGAGTGACCTCCTCAATCACTATATTTAAAATGCCTATGATGGCTCTCTTTCTCTCTGCCTTTTCACTGCTTTATTTTTCCTTGTGGCACTTATAAACACCCAATGTGATATGCATTTATTTGTACCTATGTTTATTGTCAGTGTTTCCCGGATAGAAGCTAAGACATGAGAGTAAGAACTTTGTTCTATTTATAAATTCATGGAGTTTAGAACAATGAGTGGTTAAAAAGTTAGACAGTCAATACTTGTATTTGAAAGAAAAGAAGAACATAAGGGATGACAACAGAGACAAATAAATAAAATTAAAATAAACTCATGATGTTTCTACATGTACATATTTATATTTATAAAATTATTTTACCTTGTAATCATTATATAATGTTTAAATTATGCTTAACAACTGGTATTTTAGATAACTTTAGAGATAATTATTAGTGTTCTAAAACAGATTAAGGCAGAGGGCGGTGACTCCCTAAATACATGTAATCCCAGTACTTAGGGAGGCCGAGATAGGAAGAATGCTTGAGCCCAGAAGTTTGAGACTGGCCTGGGCAATAGAGTGAGACCTCATCTCTATAAAAATTTTAAAAATTAGCTGGGTGTTGTGGCATATGCCTGTAGTCCCACCTCTTTGAGGAACTGAGGCAATAGAATCACCTCAGCTCAGGAGGTCGAGACTGCAGTGAGCCATGGTTGTGTCACTGCCCCTCAACCTGGGTGACAGAGTGAGACCTCACCTGAAAAAGAAAAATTATTGAAGTAATTTATTGAATGAGAATATTTTCCACATGTGAACATAATCACATGAAGAAGATAGGCCACGGATTTTCATGGCTTCATTCCTTCTCTTTAGGGTTCTTGACATATTAATTCATAGCGAAGATGTTTGCTTTGTATATTTAGTAAAAATGAAATTTGCAATGCTCTATGTCTAACATACTGAGGTTTTGACACATACTTTAGAACAAAGCAACACCTTATTATCTACAGGATAACAAATAGGCACTGAAAGGAGAAACCTAGACAACTTTGAAATTCTTTCTTGTCACATTGCTCTTAAGGGAAGGAAAAGGTGTTAAGAAGTGCTGAATAATAATCACAGATGAGTCACTTTCTGACACTGTTGTCTTGCGTGATTTACTGAATATCGCCCCTCTGAGGGTCCCAGCATTTTTTGTCAACTCCCAAAAGAAGATATTAGTTTTTACTGTGCTGGTTTTCCGTTAAAAATCAGATTTTAAGCAGCTTTAACAGAACTTTAGGGCCTGGCATTATTTGTGAGCCTGTAGGTAAGTCCACTATTGTCCTTCTGTGCCTGATGCAGCACTTTGGAGCTACAATTCTCTTTCCTCTGAGGCCCCAACCTCTCTAGCTGCCTTCTGCCTTACTTGCAAGTACAAAGAAATGATAGTTTTGTCTTGATAGGGTCCGGCTCCTGTGATAATCAGCAGTGACAGCAATAGACTGGTTATTCCATAAGACAGCCTCAGTCTTCACAGACAACCAAACCACTTCAGTACTGTCATGTATTGAGAAGATTGATCATATACATTCCAGCCGCATCCCAACATGCATTAGAAAACCTGCGGTGCCGCTGATCTGCCATGTCGCTGTCACTTAAAAGATGATAACCGGAAAAAGGGGTTTTAAAAATAGACCCAAATAGGAAAGAGTTAAGCTGAAAAACTTTCTTCCAAAGACCGTGTGTGTGTGTGTGTGTGTGAGTGTGTGTGTGTGTGTGTGTGTATGTGTGTGTTTATGTGTGTCTTTAGAAGGCAGGAAATGGGCAGCAGCACAAAGCTAATGACCCAGTTAAGAAAGGAACAGAAAACAGGGGAATACTTTTCTCACTAATCTTATGAGCACTGGGTGGGATTTAAGTGAGGACTGTCAGTGAAACTGTGAAGCAAGCCTATAAAATATAATTTGCTCCTGTGTTGGCAAGGGCAGGGGCTGCAAGTGGCCACGGAGATAATCTGTATCATGCAAGGTAAGCCGGATGGAAATAGTTTCAGACAAGCATATGATTGCCGCAACCAACTTGAAGGTGGAAGTAAAATATGATTTCTCTGTGTCAGGGAGTTCCTGACCCAGCTCTGCCCCAGGTGCCAAGAAAAGAATACCCACTTGCATGATTCCTTATCAAAATCCTGGAACCACCTAAGGCCTCTAGGGCAGGGTATTGGTAGGATAGATAGGATTCAGCCTACAACTTTTGCTGTTCTACTTGGCTTGGAATCTCATTTTCACAGTTCGCATTTCAGTAACAGATTTCAGTGCCTCTCCCTTCCAGAAAATGGAAGATTATCTGCCCAAACATATTCTACTCTGATGCATTAAGTATCCAGGATAATTAATATCACCTCGTCAGTAAACCTCAGATTTCTCTGTTAAAAAAAAAAGAATATAACAACATGGGTGTCAAGCTCACAAGAATGCCCAGTACATTGCAACTGATCCAGCTCAGTGAAAATTATAACTATGACCCAACCTCTACCTCAAACTTGTTAAGAAAGTGACTTTTTGTATGTGTGTTGCTCTAAGGGAGGCCCTGGGAATCTTTGGGTTAAGGAAAGGCAATGGTAGGGATCTGTAAAGCTAAAGGGGTTCTCAATTATTTTATTTAATAAAGAGGTTGGATATCAGAATTGAATCATAGTATGGGGACATAAGAAAATAGGAGGCAGATTAGTACAACCACCAGAGCAACTGGGAATTTGAAGAGAAACAGAGTTTAAAGGGGATTCTTATGAAATTTTGTGGTAGCAATTGTAACTGCTATTGTCATGATGGTGCTGTGTAACAAATACCTCCAAACTCATTTGCAAACTGCAATAAAAAAGTATTCCTGGTCCTGGTCCATGCTCCAAGTGTTCCATGCTCATGGTCCTGAAAGGTTGTGATTCAATTTGTGAGTCCAGCTGCGCTTAGATGCCCCTAGTGGATTGGGCTAAATTCTCATTTGTCATCACTTTGGGTTCAAGTTGATGATGAATGTCTTCATTATCTGGCAGAAGTGCTCTCTTCAAGGTATTTATGGAAAGACAAAACTCAAAAACATAATTGATGATACACATTTCATGCCTCTGCTCATGTCGTGTTTCTTCATATCTCATTGGCCAAATCAAGTCTCATCATCAAGCCCAAAATCAAGTGGAAGAGAAGCACCAAATAGGTGTAGTCAGAAGACTGGCAGAGTCATGTGACAAGGGACATGGAAACAGGAAAGGGCTCTAATCTTCAATGCAGTGTTAATCTAGCCTCTTCCCCATCATTGACAAATCCCCAGGAAAGGCTATTATTGCTTTTTATGTTTATGGAGTCAGATTTTGGTGTGGGTTGGCTATTTGCTTCCTTAATGTGACTGCTTGTGAGGTATTCCCCAAATTAAAGCAGTGTACATATAAGGGCATCAGCAAAAGGGGTTATTTATTTGGGTTTTCCCAGAATTTTTCTAATTTAATAGTGTTCTGGAGCTCAGTGTTTGAGAATTACCTTTCATCCTTTGCCTGTGCCTGTTATTTTTCTCTTCAGGAACAATCAGATGAAGCAAAAACAATAAAGTAAAGCACCCCTTCCACAGTTTAATAATTTAGACTGCACCTGTCTGACTATCCCATAGCCCAAGTTTCTAAAGAACACTTTATGTTGTTACTCCACTGTCTTCCATTCCTCTGTCTGTCTACTGAATCTGGAACTTGCGGCATCTTCAGTAATGATTATTCACTATGTTGAAGTTTCTTTTTGTATTTCTGTGACTCTATCACCTTTTTACTCCTTTTTCAGCCATTTGCTTAATGCTCCATAGGATAATCCCCAGCAGCAGCCAATGCTGCTTATCATCTATGCTTCTCAGCTGGGAGGCATCCAGGTCTATATGAACTATCTTCAAAAAAACAAAGAGAATGTTTTGAACTTTGAATTTGGCTCGAATTTTGCATTGTTCAGTAGTGAGAAATGTAATGAGCTGTCACATATTACAGTTAGAATCAAGCACAGAATAGTCAGGCAGCCAAAAAGCACTAGTTTCTACAACTTCAAATTTCTCAAACCTGTTGCATTTCTCTATCCTCTTAACAACAATGATGATAAAAATACTAAGAAAAACTTGTGGCCAGTGATATGGTATTTAATATTAAAAGGACAGTTAACAAAGCAAAATAAATAGCACAAATCTACTACAATCATAGGTTCATCTTATTAAAGAGACATGTGTGTAATACCAAAAATGGCAACAGATGATCCCAGAATAAAGGACAAATTAACTTTATCAAAAAAGAAAAAAATAAAACATGTATTTGTCCCCATCTTTTCCTGTTTTGTCACTCATTGATGATAACAGCATCATAGACTGGAACCTAAGAATCAGTACTTTAAATATCTTTACCTTTAACCCATGCATTTCACAGGCCCTTGATTGGTATGGAATTCCAAATGCTATGGGGGTCAAATGGAAATTTTCTTTGGTCACAAAGAGAAAATAGCTGTTTTTGACACAGAGTTAGATTATTCCGGTTGAGAAACATCTATGCTTCTCAGCTATTTTACTATCCACAAGACTATGCTTAGCAGTTATTCCCCATTTAACACTCAAACCACCACTTATCTAAATGAGTTGCCATGTGGAAAATGTGTATGTATTTGCAGACAGAATATCCTACATGCATTATTCAGAACTCTTCTGGCTACAAGTGATAGAAAATCAACTCAAACTGCCTTAAGGGGGAAATGGACTTTATTGACTCATATAACAGAAAAGTCAAGAATGATCTGGCATCAAGCTCATCAAATCCAGAGATTCCAAAGATGCCATTAGGACTCATTCTTTTAATCTCAGAGCTCTGTTTTCATCTGTGGTGCCTCATTCTTAGCCAGTGGCAATGTACCTACCAGCAGTTCCAGGTTGACATGTTTTCTCTCAGCTACCTTAGGAGAAAAAAAATGTTCATTTCTTGTGAGATGACTCCAACATAAGCTTTAGAATGGGAACTCATTGGCTAGGATTGGTTAGGCATGCTTTGAATGCATCCCTGAATTTACAGCAGATTGGCCAGATCTGTTTTACCTCAGGAGCTGATATGGCTGTGACACATAGCAAAAGAAGTGGGGGAAAGTGAGTTTCCAAGAGAAAAGCAAAACTTACTATTTTTAAATCTAAAGAAGGTGGAAATGATGCTGGAATGCAAGGCAGGTCAAAAGACAGATTCCACCACTCCAAGAAACCTCACTATATAAAACCCTTGCCATGGTTTAGTTACAACAAAAGTCATCCCCTCTTCTGTGCTGTGGAGAAGTGATTGATAGTCCTCACATGTTTGCCCTTATAGAGGCCTCAATAACTTAGATCCCAAAGGGTAAGAGAACTGGAAGACTCAACAATACAAATCCAATTAGCAACTTCTGTCTATGGAACCAAAATGCTCTCTAGGGATATTTTTTGAAGGCTTTAGACTTGTTAAGTGAAACTGCCTAATAACGAGCCTTGTAGTGTTTCAAAGAAATTATTTTGCAAAGTTAATTTATAAGAAATAAAAAAAAACATATGTGCTGTCTTCCCCCATGAAAGTATTCAATTTACTTTCTTAAAAAGGCCCAGACAGAGATAGTGACTGTTTCTTTTCATTGACAGCCATTACATTATTTATCTTAGCTTAACTAGTTCTTAGTGCTTTTCATTAAAGTCAGAAACTCAATTGTGATATGTAGAAGTAGTACATCCCAATATATCCTATAAAAATAAGACCACTCTCAGACTATAGAGGTCATATTCATTGTTCATTTTAAAGTATTTACTAGAATTCTTATCATTATTGATCACTAGATGACTTTTGCATAAGGTTCTGTTAGATTGCTAAAAGGTGAGGGACTACTCTATGAAATGATACCAAAAGAAGCTACTACACATCAAGTATACTTTACGTAACGTATACTTTACGAAGAAGCTACTACACATCAAGTATACTTTAGAAGATACAGATGAATAATTAAACATGGTCAAAGTCATGCAGAGTTTATACTCTTGGAGAATTTCCTTATGAACATTAATAAAATATTATTGAAAAATAAGACATAAGGATGCACATCATTTTAACCTTGACATAGTTTATTATAACTACATCAAGAACATCAATGATGATTGTATTACTTGAAAGGAACCATGCATATGCTTTTTCTTTTATTACAATCACTCCACAGCTTGAAAAATGGAAGTCAAATTATCTTATATAAAATTCTATATAATATCAAATATTAATTCTCATAGGTAACACATTAATGATTTATTTTAAGCTTAATTCAATCTCAAAATTCTTTTTTTTTTCACTTGGAAAAGTTTATAACTTCTGCTGTTGCATTAATTTTTTTTAATATTATGGCTATATTATGTGAGTTGAACTATTTCAAATATCCCTTTCCAAAATCATGACAAACCATTGCCTAAAGGAACTTGGAGGTGCATAAAGAAACATTTGTTTGGGCAGTTTATGTACAGTTCTCACGGCAAAAATCAGGAGAGCAGGAAAGATGGACTATTTCCAAAAATATTTTTTAAATTAGTTGCTAAATAATCTAAGAGAAAATTAAGAGCTAAACTGTGTGATTTTTGAGACGCTCAGTTTTGATACTTCTTGATCATATCAAATAATAGGTAAGGGGAATATAATATTTAAACCAGGAACATAGTGTGCTTTTTATTGCAAACACAATGAAAAACAGAAAGGAAGTGGACTGAAAATTTGCTAAGAAATCGCCTATTGTTTGTTTGTTTGTTGGATTTTTCTTCCAAGGACTTATATAACTCTTCTCCTATCTATCAGCCCCACATTCAGTCAGGTCACATCAATAAACCCTTACATGACATGATTTTAAGTAGAACTACTACTTTCTCAGGAGAGGGAGGTTGAAGTCCCAAAGATGAGACTAAAAGGGGCCAAACGCCTCACATTTATGAAGGTCTTCAACTACCGATGCCCAGACGGTGACCCAAAACCAGTCTACCACACATGGGCCATCAGCTACCCCAGATTATCTAAAGACCCTGTGTTCCTGGGGATGTCAGAACGAAAGATGACTTTAAAGCAGTGGTTGCTAAACATGACTATACAGAAGAATCATTTGAGATGCCCAGACTAAACCTGAAACATGACATCTCAATCTCTGGGTGAGAAGTGCAGGTACTGGCAGTTTATAAGGTGATTCCCATATGTAGCCAGACCACAGATCATTTGTGCCCCATGCCGCCTCTTCTTTCCTCTCCCTATGACCCTCAAGCCAAATGAAGGGCTTTGGAAAGCTTGGGGAGAATGATTGGTTTATTTAGAATTTGGGGGTTCAGAGACAGCAGTCCCTGGACCATAGTTGAAAGATATTAAAGAAGTAAGAACCGAGAGAGAGAGAGAGAGAGAGAGAGAGCTCTAATTCCACTAATTGCAGGGTAAAGGCACTGCATCCTAGGAGCCAGATGTGGGTGTTCTTCAGTTGTTTATAAAGGAATTTTATTTACGAAGAATGTTTACAGTCATTCAAAACCCGACAGAGAGAGACTGTTCAAGTGGAACCCATAAAAGTAAATGCCTGCTGGGTGTGTGCCTCATTCAGGTAATGCCAGCACTTTGGGAGACTGAGGTAGGAATTGGTTATCATCCTGGACAAAATAATTAGACGTCGTTCTACAAAAAAATGTAAGACATAAAGTTAAAACCAAACGCTAACAAGATGAGGTACTGCCTGGGCCAGGGAAGAGAGTTAATATGCCCAGTAGGTTATCTCCCAAAAGCCCACAGAAGTGCCCAAAAAGGAAAAGGCATTCTTTGAACTTTGTGTGAGCTGCATCCAGGGAGCATCAATCAAGACTATAATTACATGCTTCTGTAAAGCTTTGCCTTTTTTTCTTCAATTTACCTGGCACTCCAAACTCAACTTCAAAATGTCTAGAAACGATGTTCGCTATTAGGAGAGGAGAAAGGGAGTTAGGAGGGGTGAGGAAGAGGGAAGAAACCAATCGTATTCTTCCTACTTTCCCCAAACTGGCTTCCAGTAAGCCTCAATCTGTGGGAAAAAAAAAAAAGATGACATGATCTGAAACAAATGAAAATGAGGTTTTGACAATGGAACCCTTTGGAATACCACGAATGGGATTCATTTGATCTGTCAAAATTTTCATGCAAGATAAGAAGAATGTTTCAGTAGAGCTAGTTTAAAGACAATAGAGTTGAAACAAAGAAAATTTTCCTATAATTATGATCTTCTTAAGTCCAACTCATTCTTAAAACATAAAACATACCTTAAATTTCTAATTACCAGACACTGTAATGCTGACTGCTAAGCTTATAGAAGACAAAGATAATTATACTTATGTTGTCCTATGACTTGTCTTGCTCATGACACTGTAAATTCCTTGTAGATAGGGTATGCACATTATCATAACTATTATTATTAATATGTAATCATTATTACCACTATCGTTTGTCTGGGGACACAGTATCACCCAAGCCTGACATTCCTAAATGTCCAAAACTATGCATTAAATAGCTAGATGAAAAAATACACAAGTATGAACCAAATTCGTTGGCACTGTGGAGACAATTCCCTTTTTATTATGGAGAAGGAAAACATATACTTTGTAGTGTGAATTTATATATTTTTTCTAGTTGAGAGTACTAAAGGCTCTCTTTCTATTCCCTACTCTGGGTCTTTTGCATTTTTTTTTTTCTCTTCTAGCCTATTTTTCGCACTTATTTTAAAACACGCACACACACAAATTGTTGCAAACAGAAATACGATTAAAATGCAAAAAAAATTAAAATTAATGTCTTGGATGCTCTGAAATAACTTATGTTGTGAAAATACTATTCTAGGCATGGGTGTATAAAGTATAACGATCTGTCCTCCTCTAAATATTTCCTTAAACATTATGTCTCTCATACCCTATATCCTGATTCAACATCCCCACACCAAGTAAGGAGAGCAAGTTTCCTGCTCCTTAATTGTTGGGATAAGTATTCTCAGGAGGAGGGACAGCAGTAGGAGTTATGACCCTGTCAACTACAGCTAATGGACAGTGAGAACCTGGGATTTCATATTAAAAATCCTCTCTATCTGCAGATATAACCTGCACTGTCTGATATCAGGCTTATCAGAATGGATGTGGAATTTCATCATCAATGCCTTACATTTTTATTTTTTTATTATAAAATAAAATCTTTTATTTTAAAGATGTGGGGTACAATTCAGGATTAGGTGTAAAAGTAGACATCATACAGGTAAACTTTGTGTCTCCCTTAGGTCGCCACTTTGCCTGGTTTGATGGCCCAAAAGTTAGGTCATGAAGGGGTGTTATTCACTGTATTACTTTTAAAACTTCCAGTAATCACCTTTGTCTTCCTCAGTTAATGAGTCAGAACTTTGCAGTTCAATTCCTGAGGTTTTTTTTTAATCTCAAACCTTCCGGCCTATATTCTTCTAATAACCTTAGTTGTTCTTCTACGACACATCATTTCTCATTTACAATGTAAATATAACATTTGACCTTATCCTTTCCTAATACCTAGTCTTTTGCTAAACCCGTGCCATAAAGTAAGATCAGATTTATTTTTCCAAGATTCAAATCTAATTATATTACATTTTGCTGAAACTCTCCCATGACTACTCTTTGCTTTTTATTTATTTATTTTTAATGGCTTTTCAGTTTCTTCTGAGGCTGAATTTATCTGCCCTTCCAATTTCTATACTTATTCATTCTCTCTACACATCTTCTCCATATGGGCCTATGTATGCCTAGCAAAGCATCATCTATTCTGCCTTATCTCCCACATTTTTTCTCTGACTTTTTCTGGCTTTGTTGTAATAATCATACAGTTCAAACATATCTTATTTTTTGTACAAACACCCACTCTCAACCATACACTCAACTTTGAATTGTTAGTGTAATGGCTCATTTTATGTCTCCACTTGGTTAACATACCCAGTTATTTAATCACACATTAATCTAGGTGTTACTGTGAAGATATTTTAAAGACACTAGCGTCTGCAATCAGTTGACTTTAAGTAAAGGAGATTTTCTTCAATAATGTGATTGGTATTAATCATTTCAAGTTTATAAAAACAAAAAAGGAGGTTTCCTGGAGAGAAATAAATCTGCTTTATAATTGCAGAATGCACTTTTGCCTGAGTTTTCAGTCTCCTTATCTACCCTATAGATTTAAGACTTGCTAGTTCCATAGTCACATAAGCCAATTTTTAAAAACAATCTCCCTCCAATCTCTCTCATTTTCTCTGTATGTATATATAAGTTATGTGTGCATGCATATATTATATATATAATATATATATACACATATATGTATATATATGTACGTATATATACATACAGTTCATATATACATGCATATATATGTATATGTATGTATATATACATACATATAAATGTTTGTGTGTGTATGAAATTCAGGCTACATATGACCTATTGGTACATTTCTATAGAAACCTTGATTGATGAAATTGGTTCTTTAATTTCTTTACATTGTTGCCTACTTGTCAAATGCATAACCCATTATTCTTACCTAAATTGTATTACTCTCATAAGTTGCAACTTTATTAGCTATAGACCATTTGATAGCCTCTCCCAGTGCTATGCATTTAGTGGATGAACAACAAATACTCCATTGAAGAGGAAAGCAAAATAAATCGATGATTTCATCTTAGTGTTCACATATCAAAAGCCCATTTCAATGTGGACTTGTCATAAAGAAAAGTTGATAGAGTCCATGTCATCTTGGGAGACTGTGAATGAAAATAATAATGCTTTTGTGATTGTTGAGAATGCATTATGTATGACAGGCAACATATTCCTTTCTGACTTAAAAGGACCCAACATAAAAACACTAAGAAACTATACTTTCAAAGTATGAAACTGTATCGCTGGTCTTCTAATTACTATATGTAAAACATATTATTAGATAGATGTGATTTGTGTTAAAAATATATTAACTGATGTCTAAAGATATCCTTACAAAAGCAAAATTTTGATCCTGTACAAATGTATGAAGTTACTGAAGCACAAATAGCAAATAAATCCCCCAGAAAGAATCTTGCTTACTTTCACAAACTAGGTGAACTCCCTTGAACTTCCCTTGCCCAAAATAAGTCCATATATCATTCCTCTGAAATTTCTTTAAAATCCAAAGAGATCACAAGCAAATAAGATAAATTTGATCAATGTTGAATTGCAAAAGTGTTTATGATTACAGTAGTTTAAATGTATGCATTTATTTCTATTTTCATATAAATTTTGATGTTTTATAACTATTACATCAGTTCAGGTGCAATGACTCATACCAATAATTCCCAATACTTTGGGAGGTAAAGTCAGTAGGATTGTTTGAGGCCAGAATTTTGAAACAGACTGGGCAACATAACAAGACCCTATCTCTAAAAAAGATTTTAAAAATTAGCTGGACAGGGTGGCACGTGCCTATCATTCTAATTCTTCGGTTCAAAACTGCAGTGAGTCAAGATCATACCACTGCACTCCAGTCTGGGTGACAGGGCAAGTCTAAACTTAAATCACAAATAAATGTTGTATCTCCATTTCCTCCTTAATGCAGTCTTCTTTCCTTAGTCATCATGTGTGGATGAGAATCTACTCAAGTATGAGTTTCTCACATATAAGGACAAGAGTCTGAGCATTCTCTAAATATTTTACATTCCTGATTTTTTGAAAGTCATTTCAGATACTGGGGAAAAATCTTAAAATTCATTCCAATGTGTATAGGAAAAGAAAAATATTAAAAGTCATTTTTTGAGTCACTATAAAATGAAAAATAAATTATTAAAGTGCTTAATTTATTTCTTTTTAAAAAGCAATTTATACATGCAAAACTAATTTCTTCCTCTTGAAGCATTTTCCCCTTACAGAATGAGTCATATAATGACTTTCACAAAGTCTTAATAATTATATCAACAATATTAGAATTTTTAAAAATTAGACATTGAAACAGTATTCAATAGAATAGTATCCAGTATTTTCTTACTACCACTCCCTAAACTTGTTCTAACTTATTTTGAATATAAGTATTTTTCAGAAGGAGGAAAAATAAAAGCAAATAAGTGAGCAAATACAAATAGGCCTGTATCTTTAATTTAGACTTTTTTGTGGAAGTACAATGCTTGAAGAACTTAAAAAGGAAGATGATAGTGATTTTTAAATGGTAGTAATGGTTCATTTTTAGATAGTTTCTAATCCACTTTTTTATTTTATTGCAGCTAAACATTCTCAGAGAAGACTACTCTTTCTGTGTTATGTAATTCAGAATCTGCTTGATCAGCTATTCTGGTTAAATAGCCACATCACCCAAGGTTATGAGAATTCATTCTGGAAATCTCTGACTTTGCTCCTTTTCTCTTCTTTGACAGAAAATCCAAGATGACTGAATATGTGAGCATAGCATGCAGTGTCTAGTCTTCTAAACAGACATGTGCTGTCAGCCTCATTCCATGAGAAAAAACAAATAGACATTTAAATTAGCAAAACAAAAAAGGGGGGGGACTGTCATAGCACAATCATTGTAGCAAATTCTTAGACTCACTTAGAGATGACAGAATCAAATACTAAATGAAAGGCATATATTTTTGCATTTGAATTTGCTTTGTAAATTATTGACTAATTTGTGGCAGACCAGGATATGCCACCTTAAAAGATGAAGGATTGTTGAGCTGAAAACATTTAAAACACACACACACACACACACACACACACACACACACACACACACACACAGATGTAGGGAAGTTTTCTGCCCTCTTTCTAATTAACTAAAAGCAAGATATGTATTTAAATATCTTGTACCCTGCCCCTCTTTCAACTAGGGAGACAAAAGTTAACCATTGATAAAAACTTGACACTTTATTGAGCCTGCTAGTTATTTGCCTTCCCCCAAGTTGCTTTCTGGAGAGATTTAGTTCTTTTCCTTTGTTTTGGCACGTCTCTGAAATACACTATTTTTGTTAAGATGCTATCTACGTAAGCTGACATCCAGAGACATCAATTTGATGATTCTCATTCTCTAAATGTGTCCCATGTAGATATGAATTACACATGTTAATTAACTTCAGTTTTTTTTTTTCTTATTAATCTGTCTTTTGTGACAGGGGTCCATTTCAACTAAGAACCTAGGTAGGGTATTATTTTTCCCCTGCATATTCAATAGATACCTATTGAGCACCTGCTATGCTCAATAAAATATTAAACTCTGTGGAAAAGAAGCTTTTATTTTTTTGTATCTACTCCTTAAAAACAGTGTGTCAGCTTGAAAATATTATCTTATCTAATTACATAATAAACTGTTTTGAGAAATTTATTCTACTCACATTTTCCATGTGAAGAAGTTAAAATTGGAAGAAAGAGATTCCATAATTTGCTCAAGGGCACAGAGCTAGTAGGAGTCAAAAGGAGATCCAAATGCAGATTTATATAATTACAAAGTCCACTTGGTCTTTCTTTCTTTGAGCTGCCCTCAAAGAGCTTACAGGTTAGTCATGCAGAAAGTATAAATGAGATACAAAGTGATGTTCTAGCTGGGCTCGGTAGCTCAACGTGTAATCCCAGCACTTTGGGAGGCTGAGACAAGTGGATTGCCTGCATACGCGGGTTCGAGACCAGCCTGGGCAACTTGGCGAGACCTGGTCTCTACAATAAAGAAATAACTGGGCATGGTGGCATGTACCTGTAGTTGCAGCTATTTGGAGGACAGAAGAGGAAGGATCAACTGAGCCCAGCAGGTCCATGCTGGGGTGGCCGTGAATGTGCTACTGCACTCCAGCCTGGGCGACGGAGTGAGACTCCAACTCAACAACAAAAAGTGATGTTCTAAGAAAGAAAGAATGGAAACATTTATTTCTAATTAGGAGGGTCAAGTTTCTGGTTCAGCTCTATTTGTGTAGAGTATTTTTAAAGACATACGTGTTTTCATCATAAGATCTAAACTGTCTGCTCAGAACATCTAACCACTCTCCAAAATGGGCAAAAACAAACCAACAAGTCAAATGTAATCTATAATTTGTGGTAATTTGTCTATAAAACACAAGCCAAAAGATTTATTACAGTTTTTGATGTCGCTCCAATATTTTGGATGCTCCTTTACTGAAACAAATAATTTTTTTTTTTTTTTGAGTTGGAGTCTCACTCTGTCGCCCAGACGAGTGCAGTGGCTTCTGCCGGCCACCGCAGCCTCGACCTGCTGGGCTTCGGCGATCCTTCCGCCTCAGCCTTCCGAGTAGCCGGAATTACAGGTGCGCACTACCACGCCCAGCTGATTTTTTGATTTGTTGTAGAGATGAGGTCTTGCCTGCCCAGGCGGGTCTCATAAATTTTAAAAATGAACAAAACTTTCCAAAGTCATTACTAATGTCATCCTTCTTTTTTAATTGTAAAGAAAAAGAAAGGTTGTTGATGTTCTATGTTGTTTTTGTCTGGAGATTAGCTTTGGAAGGAAAGAGTTAATTGTATTTCAAATATTGGTATGTAATAAGGAAGAGATACTTTGTACACATATTTCTGTTTTAGTTTTAATATAACTTTTCATTCCCTTGGAGATGTTAATTGGTCACAGAAACATTTTCATTGTAGTTACATGAATAACAATCAGTACAATGATCTTCACATTAGAAAAGTATAGGAGCGGTTTCTTTTTCATTCTTAAAGCAAGGAAAGAAACAATATGCAATAAAATGATGTGAATAAAGTGGCTTTTTTGGCATGCAACTACAGCTCTGAAGTGGGCATTATGTAAAAGTGACCACATACGACTAATTAATCTTTCTTACAATTTCAAGATATTTCTGTTACACTGTTAGATTTTCACAGAGTTCCTTTTTAGTATTACTCTTATACCTTTAAACTGAAGTTATTTTATTGCTAGTTATCCAGAGAAAATTATCTTATCTAGTATATATATTTTCTTAATGTGATGAAACTAACAGGTATACTTTGTAATAAAAAAAAACATTAGACTTTGAAATAGGCAAAACAGACTGCTTTATGTCCTTTAAATGAGATGCTGGAGCCTCAAGAACCCTATAGGATGTGAAACTGTCTAGTTAGTCTATTTTAAAATAACTGTTGGAATAGAGGTTAATTTACACAAAACTGATAGTGATGCAAATATTTCTTGTTCATAGAAATGCAAATTAGTTATGGCTGGTGAAATGCAATTGATTTTTCTCTGTGGAAAAACTAGATTTTCAAATTCATTTTGACATTGCTTTGCTGCATGTAAATTTATGCTTCTTTGCTTTCTCTTTTATACTAGTTGTAACATCTTACTAGTTCCCTCTTCAATAATAAGCTACATAAAATCTTTAATACATGTGCCTTTTAGCTATATGTGAAAATCATAATTTTATCTTTTTAATAAAAATTTAATATCTTTAAGATGCATTTTCATATGCAGTATGAAATTAAATATAATGCTAATAGGCAATGCTATTTTTTAAAAAATTTCAAATGCCTCACTGTCTTTAAAATATGCTTATAAAATTACTCTTAAAATGGTGTTTCACTATTAATCACCATACACTGAAAAACTGTTTTATTTTAGTCCAGTTTCCTACATTCATTTACATGTGTATTGGGACTAAGGCAGTTTCAATTTCTCAGTAAGATGATTTCTATCTAGATACTACAATTAGATTATTCTATTCCAAAGCCTACTTGTTACTAAAAATTTATTTTTCCCTAATAAAGTATTTGAAAACATTTTTAGTATAAATCACACCACATTATTATTTAGTTTAACCCATATGAGAAATCAATAATTATCCAAATTGAAAATTTTTATAAATTCAATTCTTGTTATTTCCTCAATAATTATCATGATCTCTAACATATTCTATATACCTTTTTATAAAGTCATATTGAGAAAAATGCATCTAAACTAGATGTTTGAAAAAAATTTTCCACTTATTGCTTACTAGTAATGAAAATTTTACCTGATTGCTTCTTTTAAATGTCAAATCCCACTAAAATATAATTATACTAATATGATGACTGCTATAAATACAGATGAATTGATAACTGCAATGACTGTATTAAAATAAAATTTAATTGCAAAGTTCTGTTTGTTGAAAACATCTCAAAGTATTTACAAATCAAAATAAAATATGTTGTTGTCTAGTGAAAGCTCATTTATTCTGAAATGTAGAGATGATTTCATTTTTACTGGTTTTCCTTTACCAGATATCAATGTTTTGCCACTGAGCTATTTTTTTCATTTACTTTTCTCTTGCCATTGCTTATGATGAAATGTTTGATCTTATTGGTTTAGATAATTTATTGGATTACAAAATATTGCTTACCAAAACTCAAATGTTTGAATAAATTATTTAGTTGTAAGTCTGTTCAATTTTTGTGTTCTTACCAGCATTACAACTTAAACTTTTTTTTACCACGTACAAAAACAAATGTGTGAATGCTTCGATTACACTCAAGAAATGCCACAATTTCCTATGCTATTTAGCCTCCCACCCTTTTTTCATGCAAATTCTTCCAAAAGTGCCTGACTTGTCCAATCTGCCCTAAAATTTTCATGGGCCCTCCAACCCATAGCCATTTGCAGTATTTATTATGAACACTAGATGTCACCAATCTCTTTGCAAGAGTAGCTGCAGAACGACAATTCACTGAGAACGACGGATACATACATAATTTATTAAATCTAAAAGTCAACACTATCTGTGAGGAATCATTTTGATGCATTAAAAATTTAATTAATATTGTATTTACTATTTAAAGATCATTCTAAGCCTGCCGGATGGGGATTAAGCATTGACAAACCTGCTCATTATCAGAGTTGGTCACAGAGTTCCAGTGTTAATGCTTCTGAATGACTTCACTTCAAATACTTAAGGAAAGAAAAATTTATGTAGCTACCACTGTCTTGATGCTGTCAGTTATCATATTCAAGTAAATATCCTCACACTTATTTTGTAAGAAATAAATGAAAAAATAATCTAATTCATTCATTTTGCTTTGTTTCTCATTTCCCTTTTAGCTATATTATAATACAAATGATTTCAAAAATGTAATTATGGAAAGATATAGTGTATTTTTACTTCAAGAACTTTCAAAGAATTATAAAAGATACCCATTCATCCATTTATCTTTCCATGTATTAATTCCTATAACAAATATTTATTGAGACTAACCGTGTCCAGGTATTGTTTTAGACACTGGAACTATAACAAGGAATAAAGCAAAAGCAGACAAACGTCCCAGTCTTGATGGAACATCATGTTCGTGGACGGGCAAAACACTTCATTAACTACAAAATAGAAGGACTTAGCAGCAAAATAGTGGCCTGCCTATAAAGTCAGATACCTTGACTTATTAGAGGAATATGGGTTATTTTTCATAATTCTAGAACTTATTAATAATCTCCAAAATCGATAGAGCCATTTTGTGACTTGGTATAAGAGGCCAGTCAGAGTGACTATGTGACATCTTAGGATGCTATTGTTACAAGTTTGAGGTTGTGTGACCTATTCACTGCAACAATTTCATCTTGTTTTTCTGAACCTCCAAAAATCAAAAAAAACATTTAGGGATGTAACTGGAGAAAACAGGAATAGTTGTGAGACAAAGAAAGGAGAATCATGAATGTTTAGATAGCCAAATTTGCCTCAGCAAAGGAAAGCCTCCTCTGCAGCAGATGCTTGCAAACTGCAGATTTTTCCTAATTCTACATCTGCTGCTCACATTTTAGGAAGCAGTTACATACAGAAAAACCTTTTCCTCTAAAGCATTAAAATTGTCATCTCTCTTCTGTGTCTGTCCTTGAGGGACATAAAATTGATCAATGCATTTGTTGAGGACTTTGTTCTTAGGGAATGTGAGGAATAAAGAAAAGAAATAAAAAAGCCACAAGTCGTGATGCTCCACATTTTAGAAGCTCAGAATTATATAGCTTTGAGTGGCACCATCTTAAATTTTGTAAGCTTTAAAATCATAAGTGAGATAAATGTAGATATACTTCACATTCTCTATATACTCATCATAGTGTCAAGATATGTTTGGGAAGGATGTCCCTGCATTACCTCCATCTGGTCCTGGAACTAATTTGTTTACTTTATTCCTCTAGGAAAGTGGATTTGCAGGGGGTTTATTTATTTATTTTTATTTATTTATTTATTTAACTTAGTCCCTTTTAAAGCAATTTCTGCCTGTCTTCTTTTATTTGCTACTAATGGACTCTCTATTCTTTTTTTTTTTTTTTTTTTTTTTTTTTTTTTTTTTTTTTTGAGTCAGAGTCTCACTCGCTCACCCAGACTGGAGTGCAGTGGCCGCTCCCGGCCACCACAGCCTCGCCTGCTGGGCTCCGGCGATCCTTCTGCCTCAGCCTTCCGAGTAGCTGGAATTACAGGCATGCGCTACCATGCCCGGCTAATTTTTTGATTTTATTATAGAGATGAGGTCTCGCTGCCCAGGCGAGTCTCGAACCCGCGGGCTCAGGCAATCCACTCACCTCAGCCTCCCAAAGGCGTGGGATTACAGGCTGAGTCACCGAGCCCGGCTGACTCTCTATTCTTTCCAACCCAAACTGTATGAGGTAGCTACTATCCAATCCTTAACCACCCCCCATTTTTTGAATTAGCCAAAGCAGCCTCTGTGTCACAGTAAAGTTTACCAGAGTCAGTCCAATCACCAGATGAAAAGGAAAGACAGTCCTTTCTCTTTCTCATGGCTTTTTTCTGTTTTAGATGTGATGGGAAATAATCTATCACTACAAATTTCGCTCAACAAAGTATGAACTGAATTTCTGCCTTTTTGAGCATTCTGCTGACCTCAAGATGAACCTTGGAGCCACCAAGGAAGTACATAGAAGACCATTCAAAACTTTTTGCTGCGTTGAACTGCTGGTTTACCCCTCCTTACTCATCTGCTAATTTTAACATGCCCACTTACTTGCATTACCTCAGACAACCTAACTCACTAACAAAGTTTCAAATTGTTTCTAAAAAGAAAGGGAAATCTACAAATCTTTTCATAATACAGTGTGTTTCTGCCTGAATGGTTATAGTAACTTCTTGTATCCTAAGTGTGCCCAAGGTTGACAACTTGATCAAATAAGACAGAAAAGTCTCTGTAATTTTCACTCCCTGAGTAGCCACTGATTTGCTACCTGTGGTATCACTTGCCTATAGTACTGAAATAGCTTACACAAATCCCAGAGCAAATATTATCTACAAACTGATTTGTGCATTTGTTTCTTGGTGCATCTCACCCCTTAGTCACAAGAAAATACAGGCGTACCAAAAATGTATACACATTTTAGGAGATGTTATCTGGGTATTATTTTTCAAAGTTGAATTTGATTATGGTAACAATGTGTAGTCTGACATTTGCTCAACTGTTCTTCCACCATTTTCTTTGACTGTCCTGCCTGTCACATGGTAATACTACCATTCAGTTGATTAACACTGTCTTTTGAGTGAATGTCATATACATTCGTGTATACATTTATTATTTTTTGGCACCTCTGGTATTTGTGGAAGATTGTCATTAAATTTCAGAGTATAGGATCTATGAGCGGCATCTAAGAACCAGTGAATGGGTTTATGCTACAAGATGGCTTTTAAGAAAAATTAGAAATTTTAGTTTTCTTAATATTCTTAATGAAATTTTAACTTTCAATCCACACCATACTGATAATAAATTTTAAGTCACAATTTTAAAACACTTAGAAAAGAATCTTGATTATACTGAATTTCTAAAAACTTGAAAATAAGTTCAGTTGAACCTGGCAGAACAAAGTCTAAAATCATATCCCTTCAAGCAATGCTGAATTATGGGTCATTAGCTTGCCTATATTCACTTACCCCCATCAAAGGGGCTGTTGTATATACAAATAAATATGCTGGTCTCTAAACTTTCTTAGAATATATAGTTAAGATTAAGTTTCTCAATAATGAATGAAATCAATTCTCTCTTGCAAGAAACTGTTCAGGTAATTGTAGATAATAAGATGATATTAGGCCACAAAACTCAAATTTAATGATATCACCTACATAAAAAAGGCTCATTCAGATAGGTGGATAGAGATATTGGATTACTAGAAAAAATAAAAGTGTAAACGCTATTGCTACATTCTTTCTTCACAGGCTGAAAAAACTATCTGCAATTCACTCTAACCTTTTCTTTTATAAGTCCATTTGCATGTCTCTAAAGAACATACAAAATGAAAAATATTGCTTAGATTCCTCTATCAAAATAATATATTTTTCTCTACCAATATAAGTTGAATCAATATCTTGTCTAATTACAGTCCTCCCTTTTGCTTACACCAGGATTATAACAAATGAAAGGATAAAAAAGAGTACATATTACACATAGAATATATACACACATATGTATACATACATATATATTCATATGCACACACATATACATATGCTCAAGAGATCGAGGCAAAGACTACACTTTATGACTTCAACATTGCCACTGTGATATTTGTCTTATTGTTTTTAATGCAATATAATTTAAGCTTCTAATCCATACCATACTGATGATAAATTTTAAGTGAAAATTTTTATATATTTAGAGTAGACTCTTGATCCTACTTGAGTTCCAAAAACTTGATGATAATGGCAAATAATGAAGCACCTAACTTATGGTATGTGAATTAGAAAAATTTGTGATTGGAAGGAACATTTCAAGTCTTCTGATTCATATTTCTACCCAATGCAAGAATTATTTAAGATTTATGAGAAGAGGTCTGCAATATTTATATGAACACATAAAAAAGTTGATCTCTCTCACATTCATATATACTCACATATATATACACAAATATAATCACAAATGTATAATTAACTTTTATTCAACCCTTCTCAATGTAACTTATTGATTGCACCAAACTGAGATCTTTACCCAATTTACAGCTCCACTCCCACTGCATCTCAGCCAATAGCTTTCTTCAGGTCCTTCGTAGTAGACCTTGCTTTGTTCCCAAAACCAAAACTAAATAGTACAATCACTCTTCCAACCTTTAAAGTACCAGCCAGACATGGTGGCTCAAGCCTGTAATACCAGCACTTTGGGAGGCCAAGGCGAGAGGATTGCCTGAGCCCATGGGTTCAAGACAAGCCTGGGCAACTTGGGGAGATCTCATCTCTACAGTCAATAAAAAAAAAAATTAGCCAGGTGTGGTGGCATGTGCCTGTAGTCCAGCTATTTGAAAGGCTGAGCCAGAAGGATCATCTGAGCACAGCAGGTCGAGGTTGCAGTGGCCATGAGTGTGCCACTGCACACCAGCCTGGGCAACAAAGTGATACTCCAACTCAAAAAGCAAAACAAAACAAAACAAAAACCCATAAGACGGCTGTTATATACTGTTTGCTTCCTATCTCTTCTCTTGTTGCTGGTTTCTGTAGTGAATTCCACAGAGACAATATAGCAGTCCTTCTAGCATTGCCATACCTCTAAATATTTTATTCGTTAACACTTGATTACCCATTTCTAAAATAAGTTTGCAGGTGTGCTTCAAAGAGGAATATGTATGTCATATAGATTTTGATATAATTTTTGATCTTTATAATGCTCTCTGTTTTCTATGGAAACGTTTTTCACAGTCTTTGGTAGGATTTTAGACCACTTTAAAAAAATAGCCATTGACAGGAGTGCATCATAATTTCTTTTCTGCAGAATTAAAGACATGTGGCTAATTGTTGGGACATGCACATCTACTACTAGCAGTTATGACATAACGGATGCATATTGTCTTCACAGGGAGAAGTAACGAGTTGTGGGTTGCCAGAGAAGAAGTAGTGGACTGTCTCCTTCCTCTCTGTACTAATTTATTTTTCCCACTTAAAGCAATCAATGCTCAAACTATAATAACTCCACTAATGCTATTGCTGTTTCAAACTTTGAAATGGGAAAACTAAAAGTTATAATTATAGCCATCATGTGCCTTTTGTCTATGAATTGTGGGAGAGTTTTAAGGTCATAAGAATGCACGAACATTTAAAGTTTAAAGTAGTAAAAATGCATGAAGCTGGAGATGATGTGATCGACTGTGAGCTGTTAATTTACTACTTCCAAAATGGTCTAAGATCTAGAGAAGCTCAAAACATAAATTGGTGAAACAACCTTTTTACCTGTCCCACTGTTGTCCTTAAGGTGTATTCTAATTCTTATGTGATTATTTTTTAAAAATGGAAGACAGTTTCTTTCCACATGACTGTTGCAGAATATAAGGATTTAATAACTTTTTCTCATGTGGCTTAAGTTTGAGGTCAGTGTGACAATTTTGCTTAGAATACTGACTCTCCACAATTATGCAAGTGTAGTCAATTTTAGTGTAGATTTTACTGAAGTTATCTATTCTCAGAATTTTCCATTGATACTAGAAATAGCTATTATTATGAACTTCATTCTGATTACATCATAGTCTACTAATGCTTTTATATCTGGTTGAGATAATCTATTAGACAAATCATATACTATAGGGTATGCCAATGTATATCTTCCTAATAAATATAACATATTTAATTTGATAAAGAATTCAACTATCCTTTTCTATGCATGACAAAAATTGAAAACAAAGCACAAATAGCAAACAAAACCATAAGAAAAAAAAATCTGAGTTACAGTAGCAAAGTTTGGAATATGAAATTCTGAATTTTCCTGAGGCAATATCCACATAGCTTTAGTATATGTGGTGTCTTCCCACAAATCACAATACATTTTACAGTTTTTTCCTTTATGGAAAAAAAGATAATTTGAAAAAAATCATGAATATATGCAACAGTGGTTCTAAAGGAAACTGCTTTTCAAATTCTCTCTAAATCATTGTATTTCTGAAACATATGACTAAAGAGACTCTTCATCATTTAAGTGAAAGAATAGAAAGTAAGATAAAGCCTCTAGTTGACAATAACATACTGATATGATGTAACCTGTGCTTATTCTATTGACTCGGTGACTCTTGTGTTCAAGCTATGATAATTTTCTTCATACAATTTTTAGATAATGTACCACATATGATCATAGCTGAAAGATGTTACATTTTAATACAAGTTACTGCTACCATGTACAATAATACTATCAGTTGTAAGAAATACTTCCACATATTTATTTATTGTAACTAATTTGGTTTTTTCATTTAGCCTTGTATTTGCATATATCTTACAGACCTTCAGCTAAGTTTAGACTTAAGAACTTTAATGATAAGTACTGCTACATATATGTAATAATGGATACATTAGGTATCATTGGATATTGTTCCCAAATATTTAATGATTAATTGATAAGAGTGAGCATATGCACACAATGTGCCCCACAGCAGTGTCCAAAACAGGCCAGGAACTGGGTACAGGATACTTGAAATAATACTGTTACATCCACTGACTTTCTATTTCATTTTCTTGGATATGAATTATGACTACAATAATATGCTTTTGGTAAAAAAAGAAATGATTTCTGGCATCTTGTGGGGGAGGATCTGAAGAGGTTTTAAATTATATTTTGTCATGAAAATGCGCATCTTGTCATCTTTCTTTAGATGTTAGAATCTTTCATCTTACTTGAAAGTTCAGATTGATCTGTAACCTTTTTTGAAAAAAAATCATATGTCAGACACTTTGATGTGTTGTGCATATTTTTGCTCAAGAAGCTATAGGTTTTCTGGCAGGCCAAAGCTGGGAACTGCAATTGAATTTTATAAACTATCCACTGACCTTGGGACAGTGTTGGAGTACCCTGGGAATCAGACTGTCCTATTTTGGGCTGCCCTTAGCAATTCAGTGACATAATTATTTACTTGGCTTAAATTCTGCAGGTGAGGCTTACACAAACAAGATGACCTTCCTCATCTCTTAGACATCGGTAGACACTTTCAGGAGGCACTTTGACTTGTTGACTAGAACCAGTAAAAATTTTAATTTAGTTTCTCTCTCTCTCTCAATCTCTCTCTCTCTCTCTCTCTCTCTCTCTCTCTCCCCCACCCCCATCTTTATCTCTTGACTTTCTTTAGGCAGAAATATCTTTTAGGAAATGGCATTCCAACCACTAATTTCACTACCTCATATTAATATGACAGTACTTTGGCTTGAGTAATAGACCAAATGAATTCTGGAGGACAGGATTATAAACAGATAGCATTTTACTAATCCCTCAAATTAAGTGCCCCTCATAAGGCAGGATTTGATATTCCTAGTTCCAAGGGCAAGGGAAGAGAAAATTGAAAGCTTGCTTAAATGTTGTCCTTCAAAGGACAAAAATTAATAGAAAATAATATATGAGTGAATGGGGTTGTCTTTCATCTGTAGTGCAAAAGTGAAAGCAGAGTTTGTGTGGATAGATATGGGTGCAGTGACAGAAACAATAGTAGGATGTTCTCTTCTGATTGCTTTTATTTTCTCTATTAAGAAAAAAAATGAAGTAGGAAATTAGTTGAGAGTTGAAAGCATGAAGGAAAAATTGTTGAATGTTTGCAAAAACTGTATAAGACACAAAGAAGAGTTTTCTAGGCTAGTACCTGACTGATGAATGGGAGAAATCTCTTTAAACAATTGAGCAGCATATGGGACCACTTGCAGTTGTGGCTATGGTAGACAAGTTGGCATGACTATAATTTCCTCTAGCCACATTACACAGTCATGATGGTAAGGGTGGAGTAAGCAAAGATATGTATTTAGCAAAATTAGCCAGGGCTGGGGTATCATCAAGTGACTAAGGGGCAAAAAATTAAAGTTGTTTGCAAGGGAGTGATAACAGTTAACCATGAAATTTAAGAGTGGAGAGAATGGATGTGAAGCCATGAATGGGGGAGATTAAGAGTAAAATAGTATAATAAATCAATAGTAGTTTCTAGTATGTGGGGGAAATAAATTATTAGAATTAGTAAAGAATTGGAAAAATTGTGGTCAGGGATTCAGATGCTTGAAATTAAGATTATGAAGTCCATAGTAATTGTTAATGAGGAAGATGCTGATGAAAACCTTTGACTATGACTATTATCATGTAATCTTAATGTATATTGAAATCACCAAAAGTTATCACTGGGGTAGTACTAGAGAGAGACATACAGTAGCCTTCAAGGTTAAGTTTCAAGTATTTTGAGAGGTTTTAGTGAGGACAACAGAATGATGCATAGTTAACAATAAGGAGAATGGAACTCACTCATTCTCATGTCCAGGGTTCTTAGCACAAAGGATATGGGGGAAAAAAGTCCCCATCACTCAATAAGAACTTTGGGGAAAAAAAGTGTTGTCAAGGAAGACTCCAATGTTTATTAGAGCAAAAAGATGAATAAAGGAGAAGAGATTGAGAAAATTTAGGAATTGTTTATTGTGGATTGCATGTTTCAAAGAGCACTCTGGAGTTGGAGAGGGTTGGGAGTTAGAAACAGAAAATATGCAGTACTGTATGAGGAATAGCACTCATTGGCCATTTCTGTTACTTTTTTTTTTTTTTGAGTTGGAGTCTCACTCCATCGCCCAGACTGAAACACAGTAGCACTCTCACAGCCACCCCAGCATCGAACTTCTGGGCTCTGGCTATCCTTCTGCCTCAGTCTACCAAATAGCCAGAACGATAGGTGTGCACTACCACACCTGGCTAATTTTCGATTTATTGTAGAGACAATCAAACCTTCAGGCTCAGGCAATGCACTCACCTCATACTCCCAAAGTACTGGGATTACAGGCTGAGCCACTTAGCCCAGTCTCTGTACTTTAAAAAAAAAATGTGTGCTTGTGTCTTTTTTAAATTCTAGCAGAAGACTTTTTAAAATATTGTATACAAGTTATTATTTAAGCTTTGCATATTTACTCTTGACACATTTTATTTCCTTACTAACAAACTGATTAATGATATTCAATATTTTATTTTTTCCAGTGTAATTTTACTAGTCTTCTGATTAGTCCAGAAGATGGCAAAATCTACCACTTTGCATTTTGGGGTGATTTGCAACATTTGTTGTATAAATTGCTTTTTCAATTTTAACAGTCTTTCTCTGAAAGTAGTAGCTATACTTTGGTTCTTTAATCATTTTCTTTTCTTTTCTTTTTTTATTCTTTACTCAGCTAAAAAGATACGATGGGTAATACAAGACCAACCAGAACTCACTCTCCCTATACAGATTTTTGGGATAGAGGGAAGAAAAAGGGATATCTGTGGTGATAAAAACACTTCTGGGGATTGAAGATGTGGAAAGCCAAATATAAATTAAAAAGTGGGTTATAGGAAGATGTTCTAAATTTTCTTTCCCAGTTAGCATCAATTATATGAAATCAAGTGGCTGCCATTCTGGTCATGCAATGGAAGAAGGTTTTCTCAGCTTGGAAAACTACAAAACTATATATAACTTTAACTTGAAAAAGTGCCCCTGTCTCTTTTCTCTATTCCTGTTATAACAGACTTTTCAGATGTATGGAGATATTACGTTTGCTTTTCCAAGATATAGTGATCAAAGATGCAGTGACACAGTAATTACATTCAAAGCGTGTGATCGGGAAGAATGGTGATAGGTCTCTTTGCATGACATACATCTAATTCTCCAACTAGTCAAGGAAACACATGGTGTGTTGATGAGAAGTTGGCAGGTTAGAGAGAAAGAAAGAAAGAATGGAGTTCACTACAGATCTTAAAACACTACATTGTTTTGCTCTCTTTTTTCTTTTTGTCATTTTTTTCATCTCATCTTTAATTGATTCCTACTTTCCTTCATTCTCTCCAATTCTCCACTGCTCTTTTTTCTACTTTTTCTAGCCTTATCTGGGGCAGTGAAGGATTCAAATGTACTTCTATTGTGGTGGCTGGTAGAAAATTTCCCAGTACAAGCATATATTACTTTTATCATCAGATTTCCAAAATGATAAAGTATATTCAAAAGACAAGAAAACTGACCAAGTTGCTACCTAAATATGTCCTCACGGACAGATATAATAGATAATAGTGTCCTCACATAGCCTAGAAAATCCCATAGCCCAGCAGATCTACCTGAAATTCTACCCCGGATCATTCATTTTGAATACTAAATGATTTTCTTAAGGAAAATACAAGCCAATTCACTGATATTTTGGTGTCAGTTAATGTCATCAGAAACTCTGCTTTACCAGTTAGCTACGAATATAGTGCATTTTGACAATATTTGTGATTTGGTAGAGACAGTGTCTCAAATCACTGATGTAATGAGTGAAGGATAGAAAAGGAGGACTGATTCATTGAGTTATGAGGATACCGAGTGCTTGTGTTTGGAACAAGAAAAGGGATCTTGAAAAAGATGGATTAGTAATTGTGAGAGGAAATGAGTTTCCAGTGCTTAAACACTTGACTCATGCCAGATCGGCCGCACCACTGCTTGCTAGTCATGTTTGCTGAGGATTTTTATTTTTATTAAACTGAGGTATAAAATGTAGAGAGTGATTGCATATATCTGAAAGTTTTTACACAAAATGCAATCATAGTAATACAATGTCCAGGTTGATCAGGAACGATCTTGGTTTACAGACATTCCCATCATTCCTTATGGCTAATACTTTTGTTAAATGAACTTAATTAGTCTTAGGTTTTTATTTTAACACTTGTCCTAGGTCAAAGTATCCTAGCTTGCAAGACACATAATAGGGCTGTTCTGAATATAGCCTATTTGTTGAGAATTTAGCACCCTGACTCTTTGTAAATACTTCACAACCAGGCACAGTGGCTCATACCTGTAATCCCAGCACTTTGGAAGGCTAAGACGAGAAAATTGCCTGAGCCCATGGGTTCAAGATCAGCCTGGGCAAAATGATGGGACCTCATCTCCACAATAAATAAAAAATTATCTGGGTGTGTTGGTGGATACCTGTGGTTCCAGTTACTTGGAAGTCTGGGGTGGAAGGATCACCTGAACCCAGCAGATTGAGGCTATGGTGGCTGTGAGCGTGCCACTGCACGCCAGCTTGGGCAATAGAGTGAGACTCCTACTGAAAAGAAAAAAAAAAACTTAACAAAGATTGATCATTATTATTAGGATAATGACTCCCAGTTCTACTAAGTTCATTGTTGTCTGCTTCTAGAACATATTACTTCTCCAAGTCTCAATTTCTTCATCCTTAGAATAAGAATATAGCATTTTAAAGAATAAGTATTTAAGAAGGATACAACATACAGTTAGGATTAATAGAATAATGTATGGATCAATAACTTTGTACAGTAAGAGGAACATATAAAGTTCCTGATAATTGTGGTTTAAAGAATTAATATAGACATCATTTTTATTATAAAAATGCCTCATATCTTACTGATATGAACTAGATATCAGTAAGATAGACCCAAATAAGTGGATTATTGAATAACATCCCATAATCGATAGCCTAAAAAGGATTTTAGAAAGATTCAGGAAGATCAGAGAGAGCTAGGGACATCTTGAGCTTTGAGTCATAAAGTGTTCTCTGTGTTTATGTTAGTACACGGGCAGAATTTTTTATGAAATAACTCTTAGCTGCATCATTCAGATGTCCAAATAGTTTCATACATCCATAGACTCTTCATCTGTACTGCTAGAACAGGATATCTTATTAGTATTCCAGAGCACACATGATACAACGATTTACAGTATTCAAAAGCCTGTGAAACTGTGAGAATGTTGAAAGTTGTGATAGAGGGGGAAAAAAGCTAAGAAAAGGAAAAAAAAAAAGAGATGAGCATTTCCTTCACGCCTGTTCCCAGCTGGGATTACAGCTGCTTGATTCATACCATCTGGGGGTGTCTAATTAGAAACTACCTAGAATAGGCTTTTAAAGAAGTAATTTGAGAATAAACTTAACATCAGCCGCAGTTCAGATCCCAGAGGGTTGGGAGTTAAGGTTTCATGAACTAATGGATCAATGAACAAAAGAAATATTCACTAATCACAGCACTTGAACAAAGTTATTCCTGAAAGAATCAAAATGCCACTTGTTTCTTTAATGCATAATAAATCTGCCTGAGACTGACTGACCTTTAGGTTAGCAAGTAAAAATAAGAACAACAACAAAGCTATGCATATTAAAGTGAGTATAATCTCATTCTTCTTACAATGTGGTTCATTTATTTTTCTCCAATTTTGAATCTTGTTTTCAAAATACAATAATTCATTAGTCCCAAAACAAACTGCACTTTTGCTTACCAAACACTTGGCTGATTATGATCAGATTTTTATCCATAAACCTTTTCTTTTTTGTGCACTAAGAATAGCTTTAAGAAGAAATAAAATTGTCTTTTTTTTTCCTGTTTAAACTAATTAGTAAAGATTTTGTTTCCTAGTCAGATTGATTTAGATTTGATGATGATATTTCAACCTCAAAACTATGCTGTTGATAGCACAAATGGTCAGTACTTGAAATGTGGACCCTGGGGTTCAGCATTAAAAAGAAAAGTTTGTTAGTCTTTCAATTTTGTTATCACTGCAGTTTAACTACTTATATTGATGCCTGTTATCTATCACCAGTGTTGAACTTTACCAAACAACACTAGTAACTACATATTAATGCAACAAAAATAAATTGTTTTGCTTTTAATCATAATAAGATAGTAATTTCAACTTAAAGTATTGGAATTAAGAATATCTTGTATTCTATTCTTGTTAAATATTATTTGCATCAGCTAAAAACTAGCAAATAGAAACGTATGCTGTCATCTAATAAAAATATTAGAATCTTACTATTCATTTATCTATTAACTCAGCACGCTTCTATTTTTCACTACCTATTTTATCTTCTTAAAAAATGAAATAAGTTATTACCTGATAGAAATCATCTTAGGTGTTCAGGTAAGTACACAAATATAAGATCATCGTGACTCAAATAAAAGTTGTTTAATAAAAAAAATTATCTTTTTTATTAAAAATATTCAACTCTCTCTGTCAGAGGGACTCTGACATACTGAAGTTTGAAACATCCAGAACTTTGTGATTTCTAGTCATTTGTTTTCATTTCCCTGTCTATTTTCAAATGATAATCATATATTGCTCCAAAATAATAACAGGTAAAGGCTATCAAAGGTAGCAATACTAGACAAGTCATCATGCATGCACAACTTTTTTTTTTTTTTTTTTTGAGTTGGAGTCTCACTCTGTTACCCAGGCTGGAGTACAGTGGTATGCTCACGGCCACTGCAGCCTTGACATGCTGGACTTAGGTGATACTTCCGCCTGAGCCTTCCAAGTAGCTGGAACTACAGGCGGGAGCTACCACACCCAGTTAATTTTTTGATTTACTGTGGAGACGAGGTCTTGCCAAGTTGCCCAGGCGGTCTCAAACCCCCCATCTCAAGCAATCTTCTTGCCTCAGGCTCCTAAAGTTCTGGGATTACAGGTTTGGGCCACCACACCCAGCCACACACAGCATCTTTTTTTTTTTTTTTTTTTTGAGTTGGAGTCTCGATCCGTCACCCAGACTGGAGTGCAGTGGCCGCTCCTGGCCACCACAGCCTTGACCTGCTGGGCTCTGGCGATCCTTCCGCCTCAGCCTTCCAAGTAGCTGGAACTACAGGCACGCGCTACCACGCCCAGCTGATTTTTGATTTATTGTAAAGATGAGGTCTCGCCAAGTTGCCCAGGCAGGTCTTGAACCCACGGGCTCAGGCAATCCACTCACCTCAGCATCCCAAATTGCGGGATTACAGGCTGAGCCACCGAGCCCAGCTCATACACAACTTCTTATCAAACATGGACATTGTTGGTCATCATTTCATTATTTTTTTCTGTTTCTCTTCTAATTCCAGAGTAAAATGCCCATACACAGAATTCATAATTTCTTTATTATTATATCTAGTATCTGAAGAATTGCCGGAGTTATTTTCCATTTTAGAGAAAAATATGAACAGTGTATATTCAACATTACCAGACCAATATTAATATTCATCAGATAGAGTAACTCATATATAACAAACTCTTGAGACACATGAGAATTTAATATTTAGATCACAATCAGCAAGACAATTTAAAATTGAAGTAGATAGAATTTCATGGTTTTTTATCCCAAATTCATAATTATTTAATTTAATGTCATTATATTTGGGCTATTATTAATTTTATTACTTAGAACATCAATTATCCGTATTTTTTACATATCAGAATTAATTATGAGGCTAGTAGGCAAAATAACCTAATGAGACTTGAGTATGGCTATAGCGAAAATCCGTTGGGCCTCAAAGACGGTGTTCTAACAAGGAACAGGGCAGAACATCAGTGATAATTTTTTAACATTCTGAAATGCACACCAAGTAAATCAGGTTTATAACAAAGCAGCACTTCTAATTAATTAAGGAAAGATTAAGTTGGGCATGTCAAGAATCATTGCAAAGTGGGAGCAGGGTTTGCTTAAAAACTTTTGGCGGAATACAAACCATATTTTCTACAGCACATAATACTCCCAGGGGGATCCCCTTTGACGCAAGATTTATATTAACAAAAGAAGCAGCAGATTAACACAGGTAGAAGGAGGAAATTTGTCAAGTGAGAAATGAGAGGTTGCTCTAGACATAAATTAAATGGAAGAAAGTACTGACATAAGAACAGGAAATGGTAATGGACCTGAACACAGACATATAGGGAAAAAGTTTAAATATGGCAAAAGTGGGAAAGAGGAGGTTGAGGAGAAGCAGTAAGGCAGGGAGAATTCACGACACATTTGTTCGTTGAATTCAAACGTGGCAGTGAGTATACTGCCATGTGAAACTTTTGTAATCAGATGGAAGATAAAACTAACAGAAGCACAAGCAGACACTAAATCTTTTTACTATCTATGGATTCTAGGCACAGCCATAAGATTTATTTGACAATAGGATTGCTTGAAAACAGCAAATTGCATCATTGGGTGTTTTTCTCTGGAAAACATCTTTCCCCAACTTTCTCAAGTTCAACTTTTATGAACTTACATCTCCCTATTTGAGGAGCACACATATATTATCAATAGGATATTCATTTTAAATGGGCAATATCATAAGAACAAGTCCATCATGGTAACCAAAGAGAATTATTTGGTCCAAAATATTTTATTATTTGGTCTGAAATATTTTAATTATAATAAAAGCCTATTCTTTTTGTTTTGTTTTGTTTTGTTTTTGAGATGGAGTCTAACTCCATCGCCAGGCTGGAGTGCAGTGGCAATTTCACAGCCACCCCAGCATCGCTCTGGTGATCCTTCCACCTTAGCCTTCCAAGTGACTGAAACTACAGGCATGCGCTACCACACCTGGCTAATTTTTTTTTTTTAAGAGATGAGGTCCCACCAAGATGCCCAGGTTGGTCTAAAACCCATAGACTCAGGCAATCATCTCAACTTGGCTTCCCAAAAGAGCTGGGATTACGGGCTTGGGTCACTGCACACCGCCTGCCTACTCTTATATGATTAAGATTATCCACTGGTTTGGAGAAGGAACAATTGGGATAATTTTCTTTGATCAGATAATTGAGATATATTTAACCTATATGGCTACATTAATAAATTCCCAGTTAGGATAACAAGAATGGTAACAAATAAGGAGTCCAAAGGCCATAATTTTCCTTTTGTCTTTACTACTTAATATGTTTATAAACTTGAGGACAATTGCTAGGCTTTGCTGAGACTCAATTATCTTCTTTGGCAAGTAGGTGTAGACATTTGATTGTCCATTCATTTGCCCAGAAAACTTCATCAAACATCTTTTATGAAAAACATCATAATTATTTATAACAAAATACTGATCAACAGACTAAATGAGGCTGGGCATGGTGACTCAAACCTGCAATACCAACACTCAAGGATTGCTTGGGCCCAGGAGTTCGAGACCAGCCTAGAAAATATAGTAAGACCTCGTCTCTACTAAAAAAAAATCAAAAAATAAATGAGATGTAGTGGTGCACACTAGAAGTCTCAGCTACTCGAAAGGCTGAGGCAGAAGAATAGCCTGAACTCAGGAGCTTAAGGCTGCAGTGAGCTGTGCTCACACCACTGCACTCCAGCTTGGGTGACAGAATGAGACTCATTTAAAATAATAATAATAAAAATCATACAAAAACTACTTACTTTAAATGTTTCCATTCCAAGTAAATGCCATCTCCTTTTATCATAAAGTAAAATCAATTTTAAAATTCTAATTCATTATGTATAAGAGAATAATTGTCCATCAACAGAGGTCTATTCAACTTAACTATAGTATAGCCACCAAATGGAGTACTCAGATTTCCAAAAGAGAGTATGAGCTGACAGGAAAACCTTTCCAAGATACAATATTAAGGTATAAATGAGAATTTAAATTAAGCTTTCTGTAAAAATAAGAAAAAAAGATATATGCACACTCACATAGGTATATGCACACAAAGACATACAATGTGTGTATATATGTTTGTGTATGCACGTGTGTGTGTGCATCTGTGTTTTGTAAGATTATCATAAGAAAGTGCTAGAAATTCTCTTCAGTAGTTCTGATAGGGAGAAGAGTTACTAGAAGAGAAAAGAAAGCTTTCCTCTTTTTTTCTTCTCCCTTTTCCTCTTTCTCCCACTTTTTTTTTTTTGAGTTGGGGTCTCACTCTGTCGCCCAGACTGGAGTGCAGTGGCCGCTCCCGGCCACCGCAGCCTCGACCTGCAGGGCTCCGGCGATCCTTCCGCCTCAGTCTTCCGAGTAGCCGGAACTACAGGCATGTGCTACTACGCCCGGCTGATTTTTTGATTTATTGTAGAGATGAGGTCTCGCTGCCCAGGCGGGTCTCGAACCCGCGGGCTCAGGCAATCCACTCACCTCAGCCTCCCAAAGGCGCGGGATTACAGGCTGAGCCACCGAGCCCGGCCCACTTTTTTTTTTTAAACTCTTCCTCTTCTACTTCCATTCTTTATCCTGCTCCTCTTCTATTCATTCCAGTTATGGTCAGATGGCTTTCCATATATTTTGTTAAGTTTTAAAAATTACAGCAGTTTCTTGGTAATGAGATCATGATATCATTGTATAAACCTATCTTTATTTTATGCAATTTTCTATATTAAAAGCCTCCTATCATTTACTAGAAATTCATATTCAGTTCAGTATTGGTAATATAGACAATGCCAAACTTTCACAACATAAAGCTTTACAAATCTGAAAAGGTAGACCAGTGAACAATGATTCTCACTAAATAATACATTTCTAGTAAATTAAAATATTACATTTCTATCTTGACTTTTTCCCCACACATTTCTGAATTGAGTGAAAATGTTGAAACAGTCATAGTTGCTCTTACACTTCCTAGTTCTCTTTATTTTTAATTTTTTTTCCTTATTTGTTTAGTAATAGTATGCTAACTATATACCTTATCTCAGCCAATGTGATAGGCGTATAAAGATGAATACTGCAAAAAGCTTATGCCTCTTAAGAAGCAAAAGAGATGAAGTCATTTAAACTGATAATATTTACAAATTCTGATACACATTGTGATAAAAGTATGTCTTTATCACAAAGAGGGATGGGATAGGATATAAAATATGCAAGATATGCTTTGGATATCTTGTTGTTGTCAGGAAAATCTTAGCAAAGAGGATACACGTCAATAGATCATTAAGAAATTATGGTAATCCACCATATGAAAATGTATGAATGGAAAGAATCATTTCAACAGAGGAAATTAAAAGCATAACCGTGTGGCATTTTAATAGCCTGGGGAGCTTTGAGAATTGTGGCAATGACAAAACAGGTGCATGGCAGGACATTATGACAGAATAATAAAAGAAGTCCTGAGGGTGGGTCATAAAGGTCTTATATAATGTGAAAAGGGGATTTTACTCTCAGTACTGGGAAGTGTTTCTAAGAAGAATAGTGTGATTATATTTGTTTTCCAGACTGTAAAGAAATAGTCTAAGAAAATAATGGAAATAAAACCAAAGAGAAGAAAATAACTTAGGATGCTGTTGCAATAGGTTAAAGATGAGTTAGAATCTGTAGCATGGAGGAAGCTGTGAGTCAGAAAAGAAGACATGATAACAAAATTAACTAAAGTTTGATTAGATGAAGTTTTCAAGGCCAAAAGAATGAAATGCGGGAAAAGTGTCTAAAATGATCCCTGTGTTTCTTGATCATGTTATTAGGTGTCATAGCAGTCATAACATGGGTCGAGCAGTATACAGGAGGAACAGTAAAGAGTCCAGTTCCAGACTAAATCCTGTTCGTGGGTTTCAGGCCCAACCAAAGAGTATTACGATGACCTTGACCCAGCAGGCCCCACTGGGGGAGCTGCTCCCCCAACACTGGTGCACAGTCCTCTGATGGAAGTTGCAGTAAGTTTGACCTGGCTGTGTTCATACACATATTACTATCCTTAGGCTGATGCTTGCTTTTCAAGGCCTCTCTACTGAGGATCTGGCATAGCCCTCTCAGATATGTTTACCCAAGACCTCCTTTTCAGGGATAGGGAAGGGGAGGAACTTTGAAGACAAATTCTTCCACTCTGATTTGGTACTCAGTGATTTTCCACTACCATTCTTCTCAATCCTTTCTGTAAAGCTGCAAGTGCATTTTGTACAGGGTTTCTTTGGCTTCCAGACAACCCATATCCATGATAATCCACCTGACCCACTACAGAGCTGTTTCATGGAGGACAAATGAAACGGGGAAGTCGGCACTTTTTCTGGTTTAGCCTCAAAAGTTTAATTATTACTGCCATGTTGTCTGGATGTCTTAATGGCCTGTTCCAACACATGGATCTTTCTCCAGCATATTAAGCTCCTGATGGTTAGGGATAAATTTAATGAATACTGTTTTGTGTAAGGAGAAGTTAATCTAATTAATTCACCTAGAAGATAAGAAAATTTTGACCTCTATTTGCAAGACCTCATCTGAAAACAGAGGTCTTGAAGATAAGTATGGCTTCTGTCTTCAAGGTATTTACTGCCTGGTGAAGATGATAGCTGGCGTGATCATAGTGTAAACTAGAGCTGTGCCTATATGATAATTTCTGTCATAAGTTATGTGCAGTGTAATATAAACAGTATAGAAATGGCACCCAACCAATTCCAGAGTGTAGGACAAGCTTCTAGGGAAAATGTTGTCTACACCTAGGCAAAGAAAGATGAGAATCTAAGCCTCCTTGGAAGAAGGGTGAAATATATCCCTTGAGCCAGACAAGAACAGATGCCCCATTTTAGGAAATGCTGAATGGTCATAATGCAAAAGATGATACTTGGGACTCTGTGGCTAGATTATGCAGTATCTTCTCAAAATTCCTTTCCTTCCTTTATTCACTGATCCTTCTGTCTCTTGTTGTTCTCCCTTACAATCTTTTATTTCTCACTTTGTATTTTTCAAACATCCTTGCAGTGGTTTTCCAAAATTTGTCTTTTTTTTTTTTTTTGGATTCAGAGTCTCACTCTGTCTCCCAGACTGGAGTGCAGCGGCCGTCCCGGCCACTGCAGCCTCGACCTGCTGGGCTCCGGCGATTCTTCTGCCTCAGCCTTCCAAGTAGCTGGAACTACAGGCGCGCGCTACCACATCTGGCAAATTTTTTGATTTATTGTAGAAATGAGGTCTTGCCAAGTTGCCCAGGTGGGTCTCGAACCCGCGGGCCTAAGGCATTCCACTCACCTCAGCCTCCCAAAGCACGGGATTACAGGCTGAGCCACCGAGTCCGGCTGTCTCTTGGTTCTTTTAGCGGACATGTATGAGTGTCTACTCATTTGTCTACCACGCTTTCTTGTAAGAGTAAACTTGTTTTGTTAAGGTTTTTAAACGGTAGTATAATTTTTCTTTTGTGTAACTTCTTCCCTCTTGGTATTTGTGACCCAAAGACTGACTTGAAGTCACATATACTCCCAGGAGTGCATGTGACCTACATTAATTAATAAATATTCAGTCAGCTGGGCTCCGTGAATACCGGACTAATTTGAAATATGTACCCAACTAAAAGTGCATAGACACTCTATTATACCTCCAGATGCATACAAAAATACTTTTTTTTTTTTTTTTTTGAGTTGGAGTCTCACTCTGTCGCCCAGACTGGAGTGCAGTGGCCGCTCCCGGCCACCGCAGCCTCGGCCTGCTGGGCTCCGGTGATCCTTCCGCCTCAGCCTTCCGAGTAGCCCGGCTACTCGCATGCACTACCACGCCCGGCTGATATTTTGATTTACTGTGGAGATGAGGTCTCACTGCCCAGGCGGGTCTCGAACCCGCGGGCTCAGGCAATTCACTCACCTCAGCCTCCCAAAGGCGCCAGATTACAGGCTGAGCCACCGAGCCCGGCCAAAAATACTTTTATTCTTACATGGGCACAAAGATATATGTATTGAAAGTTGTTCACAGAAACACTATTTATAACAATAAAACTTAATTATCCCTTAACAGAGACATGGGCAAATAAAGTATATCTATACCACAGAAGAATGTGCAGACCTCTAAAAAAATTAGCTAGCTGCATATATACTGACAAGAAAAAAAATTGTATAAATGATATGTACATTTTAATAAAAGTGCTAAATTACAAATGTGATGTATACTTGGCATATCTTTTGTACATATATAAAATAACAGGAAAAACCTTAATATTTAATACTTTTAGATAGGATTGAGTTTATGTATTCTCAATATTTAAATCTTCTCAAAAAATATTTGATAGTCATACTTTTAAAAATGCCAAAAATGTTATTAATACAAATATTTAATTCAAGCTTAACAGGAGATTTGGTAAAATATATTTTAATAAAGTTTTGATACACAGTAGGGTTATAATTAGAGTTGACATGGTATTTTTTAATTTCTTTTGTTCAAATACTTAACTTTATTTATTTTGCACATTTTTCTATTAAGGGAAATCATTTTGCATTCACCATAAAAAATAGTTTTAGATTACCAGCAAATGTTTAGTTAATAATAAAAAATATTTATCTAAATTATTAAATATGCAAAGAAGGCAGTTATTGGGAAAATATGCAGTAATCATTATAAATGGTTAGTTATATTTAACATAAATAAAAAGATTAAAATATGTATTTGTGCTTCTAACTCTCAAGCCCTGAATACCTAATCAACTATTAATACAAAGTATTTATAAAATTGTATTTCTTTGACCATGCTTTAATAGCTTTGTGAATATTTTTCCTATTCCTGATTATTAAAAATATTCTGAAAAAGGATTCTGAAAGACATTTCATTGTGCCCTCATGCTAAACACATATATTAAAAACTATATAAATAAATATGATTTACTAAAAGAAAGCCCCAAATTTCTGAATGATGCTAAATTTTCTTCAGATTTTACATATCATTTTGAAGGAAGTGTGAGACATACTTTTGCTTAAAATGTATTAACTAAATTTTCATTTATGTTTGGGCAAAAATAAAATCTTTACTATTTATATTTATTTATTTACTTTTTATCTTTTCAGGGCACAAGTGATTTATATTTGGTTGACATTAATGAAGAAATACTAGTAAATTGTTTTCATATGTAAAAAAGTTATTGTGAAGTTTATTTCATTTAAATTGTGAAGTTCACAAATATTTCAAAAAATAGTTGAGTGTATTAAAAAACTCACTGTTATCCCACCAAACATACACACATATTTCTGAGACTTTCAGAAACTGGTTTTAATATTCAATTAAATTAACTTTTGTTCAGAAAATGATTTATGTAAATCTGAATATATAGAGTTATTTCATAACCATGTAAATGTACTATAAAATTAAACACATTACTTGATAATCCAAATATAATCATCACAGAAAATTATATATGTACATTTGGACAAGCTCCCTCTCTCTCTTCCCATCCCCCACTGCCCCGTGTCACTATCTTTTACTTTGAAAAAAAATCATTCATCTGAGATTATAACATATAATCTGGAATTTGTCTGTTAACCATCTTTGTATTTGAAATCTATTTTGCTTATGAGACAGTCACGGCCTTCCAATTTTTGACTGTTTTCTTTATTTCAAAAAGAACTGAAAATCTAAATGAACTTTGGTGTAACTTGTTTAATATTCACCACTGCCTTCAAGCTAGCTGCAGGTTATTTTTGTTACCAGAAGCAGCACTAATTTGCAATATCTTTCTATGACTATCTGTAGGTAAAAATTTGGAGACAGCTGACTCCAGCTAAAGGCAAACTTTAGGATAGCAATATAATCTCTAAAAGAAAAATTAGAAATAACCTAACTATGTAAATATTAAAAGGAAGTTCACTATGCTTGACAATTTTTAGAACAACATAATGATTTTTGAGATTTTTCAACACTTATGAAAAGATAAAAATTAGGATGAGTCATTTAATGGTATGAATGCTTAAATCGATAAAATCATTTTTTCGTTTTATAGAATTTTTTTTAAAAATTGAGCCCAGATGTTTCAAATTATGAACAATTTGTCAATTTATGTAGAAAACCAAATATGAAAAAATGTGACTGGTCATTCCCATTTGGAACTCATCTCAAAATCTGTATCACTGATTCAAACTTAAATCAGTAATTGTGTACTTAGACATAATCAAATTCTAAGAACTCTTTAGACAAACACTTTTAGACTACCTATATATTTGGCAAACTGGTTGCTATTCTTTGATTTCAAAGTAAAGGAGACATATTAAGTGAAAAATGACAGAGTCAAAAAGAGTTATTTGGAAAGACTCTTCATGTGGAATTAAAATAAAAGTTGTAACCATCTTTAAGTCTCAATGAGGACTGGAGTGGCCACTTTTATTTCCTAATTTAGCTTTCTTGTTTGAAACAGTATTTTGTTTTTAAATATGCAAAATGAAGAATGTCTGTCCATGGTCACAGTGACAGATGAAATAATGAATTAAAACATATCTACATCCTAATTCCTGGAATCTGTGAATATGTCACCTGATATGACAAAAGGGATGCTGCAGAAGCAATTATTAAGAATCTTGAGATGGGAAGATTAAACTAGTTGACCTGGATTATCCAAAGTAATCATAAGAAGGGTGCTTATAAAATTAAAATGTAGCCAGGCTCAGTGGCTCAGCCTGTAATCCTGCGCCTTTGGGAGACTGAGGTGAGTGGATTGCCTGAGCCCGTGGGTTCGAGACCTGCCTGGGCAACTTGGTGAGACCTCATCTCTACAATAAATCAAAAAATCAGCTGAGCGTGGTAGCGCATGCCTGTAATTCCAGCTACTCGGAAGGCTGAGGAGGAAGGATAGCCGGAGCCCAGCAGGTCGAGGCTGCGGTGGCTGGGAGCGGCCACTGCACTCCAGTCTGGGCCACAGAGTGAGACTCCTACTCAAAATAAATAAATAAATAAATAAAATTAAAATGTGTTGGAGTTAGAAAGGAGATGTGGTATGTAGGCAGAGGATAGAGTGATGGAATTTTGACATGGAGAAAGGGTCTATATCAAGTTATGCAGGTGGCCTCAAGACAGCTCTTGATATTCATCCATATGTCCATTTGTACTTTACCTGCAGAAGTGTAGCATAATAAATTTGTGTTGTTTTATTCCACTAAGTTTGTGGTTTGTGGTAATGTGTTCTAGCCACTGTAAGAGACTAACACACACACACACACACACACACACACACACACACAACACTCTCACACACAATTACAATCATAATTTTTAGTAGGACTAAATCTAGAATTTCTGGCCTTTACCTCGGCTCTTATATTTTTACTTGCAAATACCTAGTGTTATATTGTTTTATATTTTAATTTTTCTATTAAAATAAATTTTGAGAATATATATATCTATATATATTAATACATGAATGTATATATGTATGTATATCTATATACACACATGTATTTAAAATTTCAAAATATTTTGCCCAACAATGACAATATAACTCCATTTTTATTTGTTTAATTTTGTCTGTTTCGGAGATTTAAGTATGATCCATTTGTGAATTGCTACATTAGCTTGCAAAAAACACAAGAGTAGTGGTAACGTACAATCCCCAAAATCTGTTAAGTCCTCAGATGTCTTTTAGTGAACTGGCATTGACTAATGTGAGAAATACAAGGAACAAAGAGTCAATACATTTCTCTATATAAGATATGCATTTTTATATTTAGAGTTAGCTCAAATAAAAGTTTATAATAAAAATTCAAGTAGTTTGTGTACATGTGTGCATGTGTGTGTGTGCATGTGTGCATGTGTGTGCATGTGTGTATTTAGAAAGAGGGTTTTGCTCTGTCGCCTAGACTGGAATGCAGTGGTGTGATCACAGCTTACTTCAGTGTTGGACTCTTCAACTCAAGTGATCCTCCTGCATTAGCCTCCCTTAACTTAAGCCATCTTCCCAATTCAGCCTCCCATGTCCTGTGATTACAGTCACCCAGCTACTGTGCCTGGCCAGGTAGATATGTTTATATAATATTTAATTTAAAGTAGTCTCAAAATTTTGTGCAACCAATTATTGACATATACTTTAAAAAGTTGAGGTTGTTTTTCTCCAGATAGTTTATTGTGGTACTTCTCCCAGTATTGGTGTGAAGAAAGAATATGTGAACCTAAAATTTCAATCAATTAAAGTTTTGATTAAACCAGAACATCATGGATAATGCCAAAGGGTCATCAGAGGACGTGCCATTGCATTAGGATTATATACTGCTGAGCACTTTTTCATGTGTCTGTTGGCTGCCCATATATCTTCTTTTGAGACGTGTCTATTCATGTCTTTTGGGGCTGTTTGTTTTTATCCTTTCAGCACATTTGAGTCCTTGTATATCCTAGATGTTAAGCCTTTGTCAGATATACAGTTGGCAAATATTTTTTCCCATTTTGTGGGCTGTCTCCCTGCTCTTGATGGTTTCTTTGGCTTTGCAGAAGCTTGTCAGTTTAATGAGGTCCCACTTGTCTATCTTATCTCTTATGACCTGGGCACTTTGGGTTTTGGTCAGGAATCAGTTGCCAGTTCCAAATTCCATAAGAGTGTCTCCTGCATTCTAAGGTTCTTACAATTGGAGGTTTTACGTTTAGGTCTTTGATCCATTTAGAGTTAATTTTTGTGTATGGTGATAGGTAGCAGTCCTGCTTCAGTCTTCTGCATATGGTCAGCCAGTTTTCCCAGGACCATTTACTGAATAGGTTCTCCTCTCCCCAGTGGTTGTTATTGGAGGCTTTTTCAAAGATGAGTTGGTGGAGGAACTGAGGATTTGATTCCAGAATCTCTATCCTGTTCCATTGGTCTTTGTGCCTGTTCTTGTACCAATGCCATGCTGTTTTGATTACTGTAGCCTTACAGTAAAGTTTGAAGTCCAGAAGTGTGGTACCTCCTGCTTTGTTTCTTTTGCTAAGAATTGTTTTGGCTATTCATGGTCGTTTATGTTTCCATATAAATGCAAATCAAAACCACATTGAGATACCACCTAACCCCTGTAAGACTGGCCATCATTAATAAAACAAACAACAACAGATGCTGGTGAAGATATGAAAAAAAAAGAACACTTCTACACTGCTGGTGGGAATGCAGATTATTACAACCTCTTTGGAAGACAGTGTGGCAATTTCTGAAGGAACTAGAAATTGACCTTCCATATGACCCAGCACTTCCCCAATTGGGAATATACCCAGAGGAACTCAAATCATTCTACAAAAAAGATACTTGCACACATATGTTTGTTGCAGCTCTATTCACAATAGCAAAAACATGGAACCAACCGTGTTGCCCATCAAAGCTGGACTGTATTAAAAAATGTGGGATTATATACACAATGAAATATTATGCAGCCATAAAGAAGGACAAATATATGGACTTTGCACAACTTGGATGGATTTGAAGTTGATCATACTCAGTGGTTTATCACAGAAACAAAGAACTGAGCTCCATATGTTCTCACTCATAAGGTGACCTTGAACAATTATAAGGCTGTGGGAAGGCTATTGGCAGTAGTGGAAAACTGTCAGGGGAAGGGGGGGTGAGATTGGCCATTGGGGGAAGTTGCTAGGGGAGGGAGGGACATGCCTCATCAACAAGGATACCTGCATGATCAATGTTTGTATACCTATCCCTGAATTGTACCCCACATCTTTATAACAATAAATTATTTTTTTAAAAAAGGGTTACATACTGCTATTGTACATTGTTGCTACTCTCTTTGCTATTTTACTTACTAGTGTAGTAACAGAATAATGGATTATACTTGCAATTCTCAAGAATAGACTCAAAGAAATAGAAAACGGAAGTTTATATTGCTAGTGTTGCTATATAAAATTTAATATTCAACCAAAGAAATTAGTTTTAATCACTGCCTTATTAATAAAGAAGTAGTTTAGTAAAGAGAAGTTTCATCAACAAATTAGGAAGACCAGCTACAAAATTTGCAGTGCCCGCTGCAAAACTAAAACATTAAATACCTTATTCAATAAATATTTAAAACTTTCTAAGAGTGACACCAGAGAAATAGCTCAGTGCAGATTCTGTGCAGATCATAGGCCCATAAATCAAACCTTCAAAAAGAATTAGTAAAAAGTAAGAGTTTAAGTTTAGGGTCCACACCTATATCCATATCAGTATTTATGTATCTGTAACAATATCCCCTTACACACAATCTCAGAATCAGATTAGAGAGAGAACTTCAGATTATGTAGTCCAAAATTGTCCTTTTGCAAAAGAGAAAACTGAGCCACAGATTGCTTTAATTGCATCAGTAGCTGATATTAACAAAAACTCACTATTTTAAACATATCTATGTATTTCCCATGACTGTCAATTTTACTCTTTTGATGGCAAAAGACCTGCCTAGTTAATATCACTGGGAATTTGAACTTTATATTTCCACTCTAGTTCAATGTTTAAAATAATCTTTGAATAAAATATTTTATACTGTGTTTGGTAGAATAAAGAATGTTGATGACATTAAGATGTCTCAAGAATTTTAGGAATTAATGATTGTTATATAATAATAATCAACTATAAATAGGGGAATTATATAGTTTACTACCTAAGTGGAAGTGGAACATTTCCAAAAGTTTACAAAGGCTCTAGTAATAATTATATCAAGACAACAATGAAAACACTGTTGATGGTAAAAACTGGTTATATGTCACCCTACATGTAACTCCAGCCAACATCTAAAGGAATTTAACAACTTGCCAGGCACTGTTCTAAATCCTTTGCTTATATTAAATTCTTGATTTCTCACAACCTCCGTGTGAACTTTCAGCACTTCCATTGTAAAGACAAGAATACTGAGACACAGATGGGTATCACAGCTAGTTTTGCACCTGCAGATTTTGTGTAAGCTGTGAATATTTGAATATGAAACTGGAATTCAGACCCTTCCCGGAATCTAAATCTTGAATAAATATGTGATACACTCTTTCAAATATTCCATGGTTGGCACGGATTATTTAAACTGTGAGGATAAGCACTATAAAAGCAAAAACTTGCAATAGGTTTTCCAACGATCAGTCCAGGTTCTTGCACAGCATCTCCCACTCTTACTCCTTGGGAGCCACAAGATGGTGTGAGTTGAGTCAGCCCCCACTTCCTTCCTCTTGGTGAGAAAACTGAGGTTATACCCTCACATGAAGACAACAAAGATAGTAACTCAGTACCCCACTTTTTACCATGAAGTTGCCAGGCATGTCAGTTCCCCCATTTCTGGTAGGGTGGTGTGAGCAGTTTCCAGCAGGAAGTTAAATATGCACAGCCACCCAGCCCACATGCTACATGTCAGTGTGGGACCATTTGCTAAAAATATGAATTAAGGCTGGCCTGGGTGGCTCAGACAATAATCACAGCACGTTGGGAGGCCGAGGCAAGTGGATCGCCTGAGCCTGAGGGTTCAAGACCAGCTCGGGCTGCTTTGCGCAGATCTGTCTCTACAATAAATAGAAAATTTGCTGGGCGTGGTGCGCACACCTGTAGTTCTGGCTGCCTAGAAGGCTGAGGCAGAAGGATCGCCAGAGCCCAGCAGGTCGATTCTGGGGTGGCCATGAGTGTGCCACTGCACTCCAGCTTGGGTGACAGCAGAGTGAGCCTCCAACTCAAAAAAAAAAAAAGAAGGAAAGAAAGAAAAAGAAAAGACTTAAGAGACTATAGAATTTCTTAACATAACATCAAAAATATTCAGGATACCAAAAAAAAAATCATTTGCCACACAAAGAACTAGGGAAACTGTAACTTGAATGAGAAAAGACAATCAACAGATACCAAATCAGGGAAGAATAAAGCTTGGGATCTGCAAGGACTTTTTAAAAACTCTTGTAAATGTTTAAATAAGCAAGTACATTTTCTCTTGAAACAAATACAAATTTTTTAAAAGTTCAACAATAACTTAGAAGTAATACACAGCAACAGCAGCCAAATTAAAATTATATAGCAAAGAACACATAAGAAAATAATATAATCAATGTATTGGCACAAAAGTAGAACAAAGAGAGCAGAAAATAGAGTCAGTGAATTTGAAAGCATGCCAATATAATTTACTCAGCCTGTACAAGGAGAAAGCTGATACAAATAAATAAATAAAAAGAATCTCAGGGACATGTGAACAATAAAAAAAGAGCCAACATTCATTATCATCAGACTTAGAGAAGAGTGAGTGTGGGACTAAGACAGTATTCAAAAGATAATGATGGAAACCTTTCCAAATTTGGCGGGAAACATTAAATATTTAAGGGACCATGCAAACTCTAATAGACTAAATAGAAATACACGTTAAGAGCTATCATACTTCAACTTCTAGAAGTGGAAGACAAATAAAAATCTTGAAACCAGACAGAAAAATGACACATTTCTTATAGAAGAAAAATAATGTAAATGACAGATTTCCCATCTGAAACCAAGAAGTCCAGAAAGATGTAGACAATATTTTTGAAGTACAGAGAGAAAATAACTATAACTGTGAATTCTATTCAGCAATAATATGCTTCAGGAATTACAAGAAAATGAAACCATTGCAAAATGAAAGAAAACCAAGAGAATGGGTTCCTAGCAAACTTACCTTTAAAAAATGGCTAATGCAACTTGTCTAAACAGACCACCCACGTTTAGGAGGCAAACATAAAATAAATGTTAAAAAAAGGCTGGGAATTTTTTAAAAATCCATCCAAATGGCTAAATTTAGGTGTAAATAGAATATACATCAAACTGATCTTCAGCTTATTAAAATATTTTAATAACTGAAGCAAAAAATATTGCCCTATCTAATCAGGTGTTCAATGAACTTGGAAGAGACATTTAAGGTAATTATATTTATTTTATTTTTTTATAATCAATATTTTTTATTATGATATTGTGGGGTACAGTTAAGGGTTAGGTATAAAAATATGCTTCGTTCAGGCACCTTTGTAGATAAGAGGTGTCTCCCCATCCCCACAGATGTTTACTACCATTAATCCCATCTCCCTTCCCCTCCCCCCGATAGTTTCCCACCACTATCAGTCATTTCTTATTGTAATACGTTGCATAATCAAGGTCCACTATTTGAGTGAGAACATGTGATACTCAGATCTTTGTTTTTGTGAGAGGTCACTCAGTATTATAGATTTTAGTTCCATCCAGGTTGCTGCAAAATTCATGATTTTGTTCTTTTTTATGGCTGCATAGTATTCCATCATGTATATGTACCACATTTTTTAATCCAGTCCTCTTTTGATGGACAGCATGGTTGGTTCCAGGTTCTTACTATTGTGAACAATGCTGCAATAAACATTCGTGTGCAGGTATCTTTTTGATAGAGTGATTTGAGTTCTTCAGGGTATATTCCCAGTAGGGGGATTGCAGGGTCATATGGGAGGCTGATAGTTAGAGCTTTTAGGAATTGCCACACTGTTTTTCACGGAGGTTGCACTAGTTTACACTCCCACCAACAGTGTAGAAGTGCTCCCTTTTCGCCACACTCTCTCCAGCAACTGTTATTTTTTGAGTTATTGATTATTGCCATTCTGACTGGAGTTAGGTGGTATCTCAGTGTGGTTTTGATTTGCATCACTCTGATGATTAGTGAGGTTGAACATTTCTTCATGTGACTGTTGGCTGCTTGGATATATTCCTTTGTGAAGTGTCTGTTCATATCTTTTGCCTATTTTATAATGTGGTTGTTCGTTTTTTTTCTTTTCAGCACGTTTGAGTTCCTTGTAGATCCAAGATATTAAGCCTTTCTCAGACCTGGAGTTGGCAAATACTTTTTCCCAGTCTGTAGGCTGTCTCCCTGCTCTCTTGATGGTCTCTTTGGCTTTGCAGAAGCATGTCAGTTTAATGAGGTCCCACTTGTCTATCTTATCTCTCATGGCCTGTGGGTTTCAGGTTTTGTTCAGGAATTGGATGCCAGTTCCAATTTCCATGAGGGTATGTCCTTCATTTTCTAAGGTTCTTATGGTTTGAGGCTTTTCATTTAGGTCTCTGATCCATTTGGAGTTAATTTTTGTGTATGGGGATAGATAGGGGTCCTGTTTTAATCTTCTGCATGTGGTCAGCCAGTTTTCCCAGCACCATTTACTGAATAGTTCTCCTCTCCCCAGGGGTAGGTGGTGGAGGCTTTGTCGAGGATGAGTTGGTTGAGAAATTGAGGTTTTGCTTCTGGAATCTCAGTTCTATTCCATTGATCTATTTGCCTGTTCCTATACCAGTACCAAGCTGTTTCGATGATTGTAGCATTATAGTAAAGTTTGAAGTCTGGTAATGTGATACCGCCTGTTTTGTTTTTTTTTTTTTTTTTCTGAGGATTGTTCTGGCTATTCTTGGTTATTTGTGTTTCCATATGAATTCGTGTTGTTTTTTCTAGGTCTGAGAAGAATGTTGCTGGTAATTTGATGGGTATTGCATTAAATCTGTACATTGCCTTAGGTAAGATGGACATCTTCACAATGTTGATTCTTCTAACTCATGTGCATGGGATATTTTTCCACTTGTTTGTGTCATCTTTGATTTCTTTTGAGCAGAGTTTTGTAGTTTTCTTTGTAAAGCTCTTTCATGTCTCTGGTTAGGAAGATGCCAAGGCATTTCATTAATTTTTGTGGTTATTGTGAATGGAATTGTGCTTTTTATTTGGGTTTCTGTTTGTTCATTATTTGTGTAAAGAAATGCAATTGTATTTTGCACATTTATTTTATATCCTGAGATATTGTCAAAGGCCTTTATCCGTGTAAGGAGGTTTTTGACAGATTCTCTTGGGTTTTCAAGGTACACAATCATGTCATCTACAAAGAGAGATAACTTGACTTCCTCTTTTCTTATTTGGATACCCCTGATTGCCTTCTCTTCTCTGATTGCTCTAGCTAGGACTTCCAATGCTATATTGAATAGGAGGGGTGAGAGTGGGCATCCTTATCTTGTTCCAGTTTTCAGGGGAAATGATTCCAATTTTTGTCCATTTAGGAGTATGCTGGCTGTGGGTTTCTCGAAGATGGCTTTTACTACTTTGATGTATGTTTCCTGTATGCCTAGATGTTCGAGGGTTTTTATCAAGAAGGGGTGCTGGATTTTATCAAAAGCTTTTTCTGCATCTAATGATATAATCATGTGGTTTTTGTTTTGACATTTGTTGATGTATTTAATTACATATATGGTTTTATGAATGTTGAACCAGTCTTGCATCCCAGGGATGAAGCCTACTTGTTTATGATGGATGATTTTTTAGATGTGTTGTTGAATCCGGTTTTCTGGGATCTTGTTGAGAATTTTAGCATCTATGTTCATCAAAGATATTGGCCCGTAGTTCTCTTTCTTTGTTGGATCTTTACCTGGCTTGGGTATCAATGAGATGTTAGCTTCGTAAAATTATTTGTGGAGAGTTCCATCTTTCTCAATCACCTGGAAATACCTTCAGTAGGATTGGAATCAGCACTTCCTTAAATGTCTAGTAGAATTCTCCTGGAAAGCTATTTGGTCCAGGGCTTTTTTTTTTTTTTTTTTGTAAGTAGTTTTCTTACTACGTAGTCAACTTCCTTGATTGTTATTGGTATTTAGGGTCTCAATTTCTTCTTGTTTCAACCTAGGCAGGTTGTGTGATGACAGAAAGTCCTCCATTTCCTTGAGGTTTTCAAGTTTGTTTCCATACAAGTGTACATAGTAGTCTCTAATGATCTTTTGTATTTCTTTAGGGTCAGGTGTGACTTCATCTTTTGTGTTTCTGATTGTACTTATTTGGGTTTTTTCTCTCTTTTTCTTGGTCTGTCTAGCCAGGGGACCATCGATCCTGTTTATCTTTTCAAAGAACCAGCTTTTTGTTTCATTAATTTTTTTTGTATTGTCTTTTTGTCTTCTATGTCCTGGATTTGACCTTTTATTTTGGTGATCTGGATTCTTCTGCTGAAATTAGGGTTTTGGTGGTCTTGCTTTTCCAGCTTTCTTAGGTGGCTTGTTAGGCTGTTAATTTGTGATCCTTTCATTTTCTTCATGTGTGTTTGTAGAGATATAAATTCCCCTCTTACTACTGCTTTCATGGTTTCCCAGATATTTTGGTAAGATGTTTCTTCATTTTCATTTGTTTCCAGGTATCTTTTGAACTGTTTTGATTTCATCGTTGACCCAGGAGTTGTTTAGCATCATGATGTTTAGTGTCCATGTCTTTGTGGGTTTTGGGGGGACCTTGTTGGTATTAATGTTTATTTTTATTCCACTGTGATCTGAGAAGGTGCATGGTAAAATTTCGGTCCTTTTAAATTTGCTTATGCTTGATTTATGGCCAATATTGTGGTCTATCTTAGAATATGTTCCATGCAGTGATGAGTAGAATGTGTATTCTGTGGTCTTTGGATGGAATGTTCTGTAGATATCAATTAAGTCCATTTGGTCAAGAGTCACATTGAGATTCCAGATCTCATTGGTGATTTTTTTGTCCTGATGATCTGTCTAGGGTTGTGAGTGGGGTATTGAAATCCCCAGTTATGATGGTGTTAGAGTCAATATCTTTCCTTAGTTTTCCTAGAAGTTGCTTTATGAAAGTTGGCGCACCTATGTTGGGTGCATATATGTTTAGGATAGATATTTCTTGTTGATGGAGTGAAACTTTTATCATTATGTAGTGGCCCTCTGTATCTTTTTTTAATTTTGATAGCTTAAATGGTATTTTGTCTGAAATTAGGATCGCGACTCCTCATTTCTTTTGTGTTCCATTCTCCTGAAAATTTGTTTCCCATCCTCTTACTTTGAGTCTGTGCATGCCCTTTCTAGTGAGATGGGTCTCTTGAAGGCAGTATATTGTTGCCTGGTGATATTTTATCCATTTTGCCATTCTATGTCTTTTCAGTGGTGTGTTTCGTCTAGTCACATTCAGGCTAATTATTGAAATGTGAGAGTATGTCCTTATCATAGAGTTCTTATAGAGTTGTTGTTCTTCCACTTGGTTTTTTATCTTTCTTTTGGTTTTGGGGTTGGTTCCTGTGTATTTTATTCTTTGTCTGTACTCTTGTGAAGAACACTGTTCTGTTTTCCTTTTCTTCTGTGTTTAATACTTTCTCTTTTTTTTGGTTTTTTTTTTTTTTTTTTGAGTTGGAGTCTCACTCTGTTGCCCAGACTGGAGTGCAGTGACCGCTTCCGGCCACCGCAGCCTCGACCTGCTGGGCTCTGGTGATCCTTCCACCTCAGCCTTCCAAGTAGCCGGAATTACAGGCGTGCACTACCACGCCCGGCTGATTTTTTGATTTATTGTAGAGATGAGGTCTCACTGCCCAGGCGGGTCTCGAACCCGCGGGCTCAGGCAATCCACTCACCTCAGCCTCCCAAAGGCGCGGGATTACAGGCTGAGCCACTGAGCCCGGCTTGTTTAATACTTTCTTAAGTGTTTCATGTGGAGGTGGTTTGGTTGCAGTGTAAGTTCTTAGGGACTGGATATCTGGGAAAGATTTTAATTCTCCTTCGCTGACGAAGCTTAATTTGGCTGGGTAGGTTATTCTTGGTTGAAATTGTTTATCTTTTAGGACTTTGAAGATAGGGCTCCAAGCTCTCCTAGCCTACAGGGTTTCTGTAGATAAATCTGCTGCTCTTCTAGTTGGTCTTCCATGGTAGGTGATCTGGCCTTTTTCTCTTTCTGCCTTTAGGATTTTTTGCTTTTATGCCTACTTTGTTTAGGTGAATTATTATGTGTCTAGGAGTTGGTCTCATTGGTTGTCTTGCATGTGTTCTCTGAATCTCTTGTGTTTGAATTTTTGCATCACTCATTAGATAGGGATGTTTTCTTGAATGATCTCACGGAAAGTTTGTTCCAGTGTGGTCTCTGTCTCTCTTTCTGCCTCAGGCAGGCCAATTACTCTTAGGTTTGGTCTCTTGAAGTAAGCGCTCATCTCTTGAAGGTTTTGTTCTGTCTTTTTGAATTTGTTTTCTGTGTTTTTATGATTTTGGGTTAGTTCTATATTTTGGTCCTCAAGCTCTGAGATTCTTTCTTCTGCTTGGGTAATTCTGCTTTCCATGCTTATCAGTTTGTTATTTATTTCATTCACAGTATTCTTTATTACTGTTATCTCTGATATCAGCTCCTTCCTATTTTCTTCTTGTCTCTCCTCAATTCTTTTTAATCTCTCCATTAATGTCTTGATATCTCGGTTTGTAGATTGGGACCAGTCATTCTGGGGGCTCTTCATTGTTTGCATTCCGAAGTATGTTTTCTTAGTGTCTGACCTCCCAGGGGTCTGAGAGAGACCCATATTCTTCTTTTGGTTTTTCTTCATTTGTGTAGATTTTTCTCTTTCTCCCCTTTCCCTCTCCTTCTTTAATTCTGTTTTTCAGGGAAGATGGGGTTGCTTTTGTTTCACTTGTGCAATTTCCTGTTCTTTCTTATGAGGGTTCTTTGGCTTTGTTCACTTCTTAGGTTGGAGTGTGGGCTGTGGGCTGTACTTATTGCAGTTTTGAGGTTTAATTGAGGGGGAGGATGTGATTCAGAATCTATATGCTGAGTCCAGCATCCACCAACAGGTGTATCTGGACACTGGAACCTATTTCCCACTGCCTTACAATCTGTCTGTGCAGCAGTATGTAGGTTTGGTCCCTGGATCAAAAGGTGGTACAAAAGAGGAAAATAATGGAGGAAGGGGGTTCAATAGGCAGTTAGAAAGAGAGAAGAGAGGAAAAACAGACATAAATACCAAGTAACAGGTGAAAAAGAGACACAAGGCTGGAGAGAAGTGAAAAAAATGCAAGAAAAATTCCCTAAAGATTACTGTTAGCTACACAGAGACAGACCAATAAAATCATGAAAAAGATAGTGTAAGTCAAAAAGTGAACAAAAGTGAGCAAAACAAAGTCAAAATGATAAAATCAAAAGTCAAATAAGAGATCAGACTAGCTCTGGAATCTTTCCCAAGTGTCTAAAGTCTTCTCAGCTCTGATATCTAGCCTTTCCCCTTTTTTTCCTTGCAGGCAGCTAGATTTACTGGCAGCTTGGGTTTGTTTTTTTAGCCTGCTGCCTGGGTGGTCTGCAATGTTGCCTTTGTCTGATTCAGTACGGGAGGTGCTTTGTCTTCTGTTTAGTGATGTTACCTTAGGAACTGAGGTGGAGGCTGTTCATAGGTGGGCAGGGCAATGCAAACCTCTGTCTGGAGAATGGCCGAAGTGGCAACTTCACTTTCGTGGATCTTTTCTCTCTGCTTGTCTGGGTCCCTGTGTGTTCCACTGTGATGGGCTGTGCTGGAGTGAAAGACACCGGAGATCAGTTGCACAGCTGGGCACTGGATCTGGGGTGCCACCATCAGGCTGGGGTGGAGGAGGGGGTCAGGAGTTCCCTCCTCTGGAGCTGAGAGCCTCCGATCGGCACCTCCTTAAGATATGCTGTTCCCTTACACAGCATGGGATCACATGTTGAGTGCCTCAGCCAGGGAAGGCCCAGAGCTCCAGAGCTCCAAAGCTCCAAAGGGCAGTCAGTGGTCAACGTGATTGGCTCTGGGTCTCTCACAGGGTACTTTAGTCAGAAATGGGACCAGTATCTCTGAGGGGTGGGTGCCCAGAGCCTCCCTGGCTGTGACTGGCAGCTTGGTGCTGGGTGCTGGGTGAGATGATGTAGCCAGGAAGGGAGCCGAGACCTGGGACATCCGTGCTGGCAGGAGTCACATATAGTGGAGCAGCAGCAGCCGGGGGCCACAATATCTGGCTTTGTGTGTGACCGAAGGTCCCTGGGCCTTGGACCAGTGCAGCTGGTGGTGGGCAGGGGGAGGGGGAAGAAAAGTAAGAGTCTTTTTGGGAACTCATGTTTGGAGAATCTCACAAATCCACCTATGCCATAGCCATCTTACTGGAACTCCCCCGGTAATTATATTTAATATATAGAAATGGTAAAGAGAATCACATGGAAGCAAATTTTCTACAATCACTCAAAGTTGCAAAGCATCAATAACAATATGCTGTGATGTTACATATATGTTATTTTAACCAGCACAGATAATAAAGTTAAATGAAATTATATATAATCATGTACCACATAATGATGTTTTGGTCAACAAAAGACTTTTTATATAACATTGGTTTCACAAGGTTATAATAAACCTGAAAGTCACCTAGTGACATTATAGAAGTCCTATTATCATAGTGCAATGCATTTTGGTGATGCTTGTATAAATAAACATATTGCACTGCCAGTTGTATAGAAGTATAGCACATACAACTCTATGTGGCATATAATACTTGATAATGATATTAAACTATGTTAGTAGGTTGTCCACTTCCTATAGAATACTTTTTATTGTTGTTATTTTAGAGTGTGCTTTTTTTACTTGTTAAAAATATTATCTGTCATACACTCTTGGGCAGGTTCTTCAGGAGGTATTCCAGAAGAGGCATTGCTAGCACAGAAGATGACAGCTCCATGCATATTATTGACTTGGAAGGACTAAGTGCCAGTGGGACAAGATAGAGAGGTGGAAGACAGTGAAATGGATGATCCTGACCCTGTGAAGATGTAGGCTCATGTGTGTGTTGGTATGTTAGTTTTTGCTGTTGTTGTTTGTTTGTTTGTTTGATAGTCAGAGTCTCATTCTGCTGCCCAAGCAGGAGTGTAGTGGCATGCTTAGGGCCACCACAGCCTCGACCTGTTGGACTCAGACAATCCTTCTGCCTCCACCTTCCAAGTAGCTGGAACTATAGGTGCACACTACTATGCCTGTCTTATTTTTGAATTTATTGTAGAGACTAGGTCTCACCAAGTTGCCCAGGCTGATCTTGAACCCCTGAACTCAGGCAGTACTCTTGCCTTGGCCTCCCAGAGTGCTGGGATCACTGACTTGAGCCACTGCACCTGGCTGGTATGTTCACTTTTAACAATAAATGTTAAAAAGTAAGAAAAAATTAAAATATTAAAAATAGAGCAAAGTTTACAGAATAAGGATATAAAGAAAGAAAATATCTTTGTACAGCTATGCAATGTGTTTTAAGCTAAGTTTTATAACAGTTAAAATACTTTTTAAAAAATTAACAAGTTTATAAAGTTAAAAAGTTACAGTAGGCTAATGTTAATTTTTTATTGAAGAAGTAAAATTTTTATGTAAATCCAGTGTAGTCTAAGTGTAATATACAGTGTTTGTAAAATCTACAGTAGTGTATAATAATGTTCTAGGCCTTCACATTCATTCACCACTCACTCAGTAACTTTACCCAGAGGAACTTCCAGGTTGGCTAGCTTCATTCATGGTAAGTACCTTATTCAGATGTACCATTTTTAATCTTTTTTACTGTCAACCTGAAGAATGTTGAGGTTCATAATTTGGAAAGGAGAGTTTGATTTCTCATAAAGTGTTGCAACTTGTAAGGTGGCCACTCTGACAGGCTAAGAAGGGTAACCTCTGGTTAGAAGTGTGAGAAACTGACACTTTGAGGAAGGGGCAAAAGGAAAAGGAATTTATGCTGAGGGGAGTTGTGGAATATATATATTTAGTAAGCTATAGGATGAGTCATAAATATTTATGAAAGGAGAAACATCCACATGTGCAGTCATGCTTCATGTCCCTACATGTGCCTTATGTACAAAAAAACGACAGTGTTAGCATGATCTGAGTGTGGAGATTTCACCCCTCTGCTGTACAAAGATGAAGCAGAGGACACAAAAACCATACTGTGCATTCTCTGCAGACTAGTCAGAACCATTCCATGGTTGATGGTTCCTTATCAGGCAAAGAAGAAGAGGTGCATCAGGGAGTAGTTGATTTAAGTGATGGAATCTTTTGAAAGGTCTGATTTCTGTTTAGCCCTTAGGGAAGAAAGACTTAATGGTGGTAAGAGAGGCGATATAACAAGTCTTGTCCAGCCTCCTATCCCATCATAGCTGGTCAATAACTCAGTTTTCAAGGTTTCTCTGTGGTCCCATTGGCCAGAAGAAGGTTTGTTCGGTCGACTGGGGGACTTTGGACGTAACTTTTATTCCTTGATACAATATTTTTACTGTACCTTTTCCATATTTAGATACTCAAATGCTTACCATTGTGTTACAATTGCTTACACTATATACCCCAGGAGTATAGTAGGCTATAAATTCTAGGTTAGTGTGAGTAAACATTTATGATGTTTGTACAATGGTGAAATTGCCTGAGGACACATTTCTCAGAACATATTTCCATCATTAAGTGATGCATGACTGTACTTAAAAACACTATAAGAAAATTAAGATGAATCCTAACATGTTCATATAATACAGACGAAAGCAAAAAGAAACAAGAAAGCGAGAGAGAGAGAGGAATGAGAAACTTAGTTCAAAAACAACAACAAAATAACACCCCTAAAACCATAATATATTAATAGTTAACTAAAAATAAAACAGAAGTTGGCAAAGTGGTTTTAAAAAGTGGACACCAAAATTCTGTTTACATAAAACTAACTTCAAATACAAAATATGTAAGATGAAATTAAAAGGAGAGCTAAAGTATAATAGGAAAGTATTAATTTAAAAATGCACATAAAGCTATACAAATGTCATATCAGCAACACAAAAAAGTTAAAAAGTTAAATTTTACTTCTAAATATTTTACATTACATCAGCATTCACAGAAATCACATCGTTTTCAATATGATTTTAAAACTCATTAGACAAAGAAATAGTCACAATCATTTTTTGTGTTAATATTTATAAACTCATCTACCTTCTTTCTTTCTGATATTCATAATTTCTCTTCCTAATTTAACTTTACCTATTAAAACTGAATTAAAATATTTTCATATGGAAAATAAGATAAGTAAATAAACAACACATCCCAACCTTTCTCTCTCTTTCCTTTTTTTGGAGTAGGGGTGTTGGAGTATAACCCAGGCTGGAGTGCAGTGGCACACTCACAGCCACAGCAGCCTTGACTTGCTAGGCTCAGGTGATCCTTTCACCTTTGCCTTCCAAGAAGCTGGAACTACAGGCATGAGCCACCACACCCGGCTAATTTTTTTATTTATTGTAGAGATGAGGTCTCGTCAAGTTGCCCAGGCTGGTCTCGAGCCCGCGGTCTTGGGCAATCCTCTTGCTTCTGCCTCCCAAAGTGCTGAAATTATAGGCATGAGACACTGTCCCTGCTCAGTCTTTCTCTATGCTAAAAGAAAATCTCTTTGGAACTGAGTTCTTTGATAATGAAAGAAAACACTTCACTTCACTGCCTTAGTAGTGCAAATGAAGGTGCTTTTCAGCTTTTTTTGCAGGAGAGAAAGAACTGTTTCTCGCATAGAGGGAGAGGACCAATTTATTGAAAGAACATAGAGTATTCAGTAAGAGAAAATTCCTCAACACCAAACCTAAGGACATCTTGATTAAAGTTTTTAAGCATTTTAAGTGGAGCTGTTTATTCCCACTCAAGCCCATGTGGTTGGAAAACACTATGAGGAAGACACAGGGAGGAGTGGCTGGGCAGTAGCACTCAGGCCCAGAATGCCTGAATTCCAATATTGTCCATCTACTTATCTTCAGGCAAGTTATTAACCCCTCTGCCATTGAGTTCTGACATCTGGAAGATGGTGATACGAACAGTTCTAGATTTCTGACATTAGTGCCAATTGCATTAATTGTCATCATTTAAGTGTTTGTTCTTATAATTGCTCAAAGAGTGAGTAGGACTTGAGAATCTTATTTTAGTCTTCCCTCTGGGACCTCAAATGAAGGGGGTGGGGGAATTTGAGTTGGAGTATGACATCATCTTAACTCAGGGAACGTGAATGCTGTTGAGTAGAAGGCTGCTTTGGAATCTTCAAGTGGAAATAGAACCTCACCAGATCACAGCCATCTAATTGCATGACATTCTTATGGAAGCCAGACCGTTGAGGATGTGAGGAGATAAAAGGACCAGCATATTGGCAGGGTAAGAGGTAAGAGCATCATGGCAGCAAGCACTGGAAAACCAGTCTATGGTGGTGATGATGATGCAAGTCACTAAAGTACATTTGCCATCTCATCTTCTTGTCGTCTTGCTCTCAGTGACTGACTGTTGATCATAAAAATCCACCTCTCTTGACTTCTATTGGAAAGACGCTTCCAGAAGTTCTTGGACAACTAGTATGTACAAGGAGACCATATGCTGTGATATGGAATGAAGCCTTGAGGAGATATACTGCACTTCCTGGTATTATAGGACTCAGTACTTTGAGTAAACATTTGAGTAAACCAAATATTTGCATGTATCTGTCCTTCTGAGAAGTGAAGCAAGCCATATTATTTAAAAACCACCTTCATGTATGATTGATGCAAGGATAAAGATGAAGAGGAGAGGAGAGGAGAGGAACAGAAAATTCTCTTCTCCCCAATTCTAATTTTAGTTTTTAAACAGTGAAAGAGACAGATTTTGTAGCAATGTAGTTTATAGCAGAGTGGTTGAAAAGCTACTCCAGTTCAAAGCTTTTCTACTTCAGTGTAATAATGCTTTTAAAATCGTCTAAAATGTATACTCTGTCCAATTTCCACCAGTACATTTTTATGGTTTGGAATTCACAGATCTGGTATATATATGAATAGATACTATATATTATATTTACTAAATTTAAGATAAAAGTAAGGCATTAAAGAAAATTAGTTTCTTAGGGATTGATAAAAGTTACAACATGATGCCTCTCAGACTATGTCTATAAAAATTACAACAAAATATACAACAATTACATATGAATTAATGATGTTGAAATTCTAGTAACTCCTTAAATTGACATTGATAAAAAAATAATTCCAAGAAATAAGTTCTACCTTCATCTTGATTTTAGCAGCATAAATTTCATCAGACTCTATAGGAAATATTGTTGAGCACATAAATATTTTTATCACTTAATGGTGATAATGACAACTATTTTTATTGCCGTAATTTTGGTTATGGTATACTGATTGACAACAAAATATTTACTTAAAATTAGATTATACATCTTTATTCTATATGTGTAAGCATCTTTTATTTCCCCATCTTCCAGCCCTTCAGAGTAGTATGTATATATGTGTGTGAGCTTCTGAGATTTAAATTAATGTTAAATCACTATTCAGAAGTAAACACAACTAATTGTTACCCCATCCTGTCTTACCACATTAGAGAGAAATGTACATAAATTTCCAATTACCAAGTTAGTACAACTTTATTTATATATTAAGTGATTTTTTTTAAAAAAAGGATGTGCCCATAAGTTAAAATCTAGACGTGAGACTTCATTCTGAAATTGTGTGTTTTGCTTCTAACAATTAGGGTATCTGCCTGCTTTTTCTTTGTAAAACAAGAGGGATTTTACTACTGGAGGAACAACTAATGCATCTCTGACAGAAATATTATTAATTGAATTGAGGGTTGTCTTATCTAGGTAACTTTTATTTAGTAGGTACTATTTGATTATAATTCTGAGCAAATAATTTATCCTTCATTAAATGTAAAATAAACAAGAGAATACCAGAAATTCATAAGCAAGAGAAAAATTGAGTGACATGGTTCAATTTTTTTTAGGAGAAATACTTGCTCCAGTAGATACACAATGCAATTTATGTTATTACGTAGAGAGGTTATACAAGTGGCTTCTTGTGAAGTTCATATCTAAGCCCTTCTGTGGTACATAGGAAGGCTAAGAGAACTGATTACTGACTGCCTATGATTTATAGGTACTATGTTAAATTTTTTTTATACTTTATTTTAATTCACATATAGCCCAGGTATGTAGTCCCATTTTACAAATGAAAAAAATTGGCACTTGCAAATGTCAGCTCATTTGCCTGTGGTCATTCAGGTAGAGATTTGTGGAGTTAAGATGGTCTTAATCAAATGCCAAGCTCTTTTTCTTATAAAATGGAAGTTTAAAAAGAGTTATAAAATAAAATTAATTAGAAAAAGACAAATCACCCAATACATAACATGTATTGCATGTAATGGGCATATATTTTATTCTCCTGTAATGGTGGAATAAGTTTCTTGGACTATATCCTTCAATGAAAAAAACTTTAAAATTAATACTTTTGTACATTTAAAAAAACATTAAGAGCTTATAAAATTTTAATGATAGCCGGCTCGGTGGCTCAGCCTGTAATCCCACACCTTTGGGAGGCTGAGGTGAGTGGACTGCCTGAGCCCACGGGTTCGAGACCCGCCTGGGCAGGGAGATCTCATCTCTACAATAAATCAAAAAATCAGCCAGGCGTGGTAGTGCATGCCTGTAATTCCGGCTACTTGGAAGGCTGAGGCAGAAGGATCGCCGGAGCCCAGCAGGTCGAGGCTGCGGTGGCCGGGAGCAGCCACTGCACTCCAGTCTGGGCAACAGAGTGAGACTCCAACTCAAAAAATAAAATAAAATAAAATAAAATAAAATAAAATTTTAATGAGTGATCAAGCCAAATATGAAGGAAAAAGAGGAACCCAGAAAGGTAAGAATATTATCTTACCAGATGTAAATTGTCAGTTGATCTGTACAATTATTAATATTAATTGTACTTTCTCAGAGAAAATGAGAAAGTAACCCAAACTAAAGACTAGTACATCAAGAAAAAAACCTTCCCCAAATGACTGAGGTCACCAAATCTTAGAGTAAGGTCACCTCAGAGTAGGATGAGCCAGATGTAAAGCAGTGCTAGTTTGGATCTACTACTTGGGTTTGGTGTCTGCATAACTAAGGTAGTCTCTCAAGATTTGAAGTTTGTTTAAGGTAGTCCTAGTTATACACTGCCCCTAGTGTTAGGGAGATGCAAATTCAAATCCTTTATAAACATAGCTTCAACCTAGACTTTATAGTATTCTTAAAGAACACAATGAAACAACGCAAAGTAAGCTAATATCAACAGAAAAAATATACAACTAAACCAAAATAATTCTTCAAACTTTGTACAATATCAGATGCAGATAACAAATATTTTAATGTTTAAAATGTAGTTAAAAGCTTAAACTAATTGTAGAAAAAATATAAAAATATTATTTTGTAGATGAAATAAATAGAACCCTTAAAAATACAAATGTGATTACTCAATCTTTTAAAAAGAATCAGAGATAATTTGCTACCAAATTAGATCCAATTAAGGGAGGATTAATATACTGAAATAAAGGTCAGGAGAGATCATTTATAATTCAGCATGAAGAGGTAAAAAGAAAATAAGGGCAAGAAATAAGAACACAAAAACAAATGAGTAGTTTTGATCAGAAACATAATCAAATTGATAAATTAGAAATGCTGACATATTTAAAAGAATAAGCCTTGTCATCCCAAAAGATATGTCTATTAAGTAGTTGTCCTTACATTCAATAATATAATTATTTCCCTTCTGGCAGTTTAGGTTGTGGAATAATCTTTTAACAACAGCTTTATTTTCTATATTACTTAGTCTATTAACTGCATTTTTATTTTGGCTATAGTGTTTTCAATTTCTGATATTCTGGAATGTTGCTTATACAGGCAATTTTATTTAAAAAATCATTGTTATGATTATGCCAGGGAGTTACATCCTCTGAGAACACTAAGACTATTTGCATTTTATTTTGTTTCTTCTGTTAATCCTGCTTCTTTAGTGTGTATTACATTTTCTTAGATATTGTATCCTTTATTTATTATTTCTGTTTAAATGCTTGGTGACTTGGTACTCTCTTCCATCTATTATCAAGTTTCTTTATTAAGCACTATTGGTAAATAAAGATTGTTTCCTCTGCTCACATGAGCATTTTTATTTCACTCAAGTACTTGAAAGTTCTAATTATTAAAATTCTGACCATGCTGGCATGTGGCATGCCATGTGGGTTTCGATTTTCTTTTCAATAGTCAATGTGCAAATCTTTTGAAAGTGACAGCATCTCTATCACTCATGCTTGCCACAAGGGCCTCTACCCTTCTTACTGAACTTTAACACTTGGGAGTACTGTCTCTGAGCTTGTTAAGAGATAGTTAAATTAAGAGAGTTAAACGTAGGCCTTTCTTCTAAGATTAAAGGCATAAAATAAACATCAATTGAATGTAGGAAGGGAAATCATGTGTAATAAATTGTGTGGCCAACTCTCATAAATGTGTGTCAAATTTCGTTCTCTCCTATGTCTGGTTTTTGAGTTACTTCAGGATTAAAACAAAAAATATCACACTGTAGAAAGCCATCATTTTTCCAGGGTGGAGATATAGATTGTTCACCTGTACTGCAATTTGTTGCCAGTATATTTGCACGTGATTTTGGTATGTATGTGTTTGTGCATGCATGCATGTATAGGTGACTATTAATTTATGTGTCTATCTCTCTTCCTTTCAGTTTATTAGAATTTAGAGACAATAAAATGCAAAAAACTTGTATTCAATTTAATAAGTTTTCACACAAGTACATAACTTCTTAACCAGTGCTCCACCCAATGCAAAGACCATTGCTTCACCTCTGGAGTTAAATTTTAATTTTTTACAATTTATTGACACTTTTCATTTCCTAGAATATGTAATCCTTCATAAATGTTCTATGCAAATTTGCTAAAAATACTATCATAATTTTTTTCTGTAGTGTTCTATAATTGAAAATTAGACTATAATAGATTATAATCTTATTAAAAACTTCCAACTCCTTGTTAATTTTATGCTTATCTATTATATATTTTGATCTAATGATTAATATATTTATCTATAAGTGAAAGTTTTTCTATTTCCGTTTAGTTCTGTTTTTACTTTATTTATTTTGACATTCTAATATCAGGTATATAAACATTAAGGACTATAATGCATTACTAATGAAATTACCATTTTATCATTTTATCTCTGGTAACTTACCTTTAAATGTTTCCCTTTCTGGTATTAATGAGCTACACTGACTTTCTTATGATGAATGTTTTAGTGGTATGTCTTTTATAACTTCCTATTATTTTTAACCTATTTTGTCCATATATTTAAAATGCCTTCATAGTAAAGAAAATATAGTTTTGTCTTTTTTTAATCCAGTCTGAAAATTGTTGCCTCCTAATTGGTTGTATGTTATAGGTTGAATTGTATTTTCCCAGACAGATGTGATTGAATCCTTATCACTAGTAATTTAGGATAAGATTTTATTTACAGATAGGATCTTTATAGGTATAGTCAAGTTAACATGAGGTAGTTAGGGTGGGCCATAATCTAATATGAGTGGAAATTTGGGCACAGACATGCCAACAGGAAGAAAACTGTGTGAACCTAAAAGCAGTCATCTCCAAGCCAAGGAGAGATGTTTAGAACAGATTCTTCCTCATAACACTCACAACACCTTGATTTGCTTTTTGAGTCCTCCACTCTGTAGAATGTTTCACAGTAGCCCTAGCAAACTCATCCAAGTGTCCAGTTCATTTACAATTAATTGATATGACTATTGTTAATTGTACTATTTTATTTGTCTACTATTTACTCATTTGAGTTTTTTCTTTCTGATTGTTCTTAGTTTTTTCTTCACTTTTTTAGTCTTGACTTAGATTAAATGGATACTTTCAATTATTTTACTTTAATAATTACACTATTGGCTTTTTTAACACTGTACATTTAGTGTTTGTTTTTTAGTTTTTTTTAGATCTTTACATTGAAGTTGTTCATCAAAATTGGAAAACATTGGCAATTAGTTCCTCAAATATATATATATATATTTTTTCCTGTCTTCAGACTCATATCCTTCTTGAACTTCTCTTGAGCATATGTTTAATGGCTTGATATCCTATCTCACTCTTATTTTATTTCAATCATTTTCCTCTTTTATTTGAAACTGAATAATTCAAAAGACTTTGTCTTCAGTGCCATTTGTCTATTTTTTTGATAGCAGCAATTTGATAGGAGACCCCGCCAGTGACTTTTTATTGTGCTTGCTATTTCTAGAAGATCCATTTCTAATATCATTTTTTACTCTAGCATAAACACATTTTCATTGGTCTTAAAACATATTTATAATTGATATCTGTTGATTTGAATACCTGAGTTATGATAATGCCTGTCAGTATCAACTGCTTATTTTTATTTGACTTTTTATCAAATAATGCTGCTTCTTTGCATAACTTGTATTTTTGAATAATACATTGTAGAAAACATGGATATTGTTTTCTTGTAAAGGGTCTTAAGATAGCACTTGGAAAGCAGTTAAGCTATTGGCAGATCCTTTTGATCTATCCTGCCTAACTTTATTATTTGTTAAGAAAAGTCTCTTTTATTTTTATGAGTATTCTTAGACATAGGACACAGCCTTTACTTAAGGAAATATTGTTAATGCCTGAAATATTCAGCGAATCTCTCCCTGGTGACCTCACCATCACCCTGTCTGTGTTACTACTGAAATCTCATTTCTATAGTATTTGCTTTCAGCAGGGCTTTCAGAGGTTAATCTACAAAAAAAGGCTGGATAGAGGGGCTTTTTGTGAAATCAGTGTTAAATTCTTACTCTAACTTTTGCAGTTTTACCCCCTACTACCCCTTCCATTTCTATACAAATTTCAGCCACTTCACCAGCTCTCAAATTCCAGTCTCTTCAGCACCTTTAAGCTTTAACCTCTACCTCTTGTTATTCTTAACATCCACCCCCTTGTCACATGGGAGAAAAAGTGATGCTTATCTCATGACTTTTTCCTTCTCTCAGAGACAGAAAACTTGTACTATTTGCTGTATCCATGTGAACTGGTGCCTCCTACATGTTATCCATTTTTATAAGTGTTTATAGTGAAAAAGTATATCTAGTACTGATAGTTCTATTATGGCCCAAATCAGAATTCCTTCTGATTTATGTTCTTCAAAAACATCTTTACTCTTTGGTCTGCTAGTAGAACTGGCTTCAACTTTCCACAGTTACTTGTATAGGCACTGTATGTATTCTACTATTACAATAGTTATTTAGAACAAAGAATAAAAGTGTTTGTTTAGCCCATTCTCATGATTTCAAACTTTGTCATTATTTTTCACATCCATTAGACATATTTCTGTATAGTAATTCCTTATTATAACTGTAGTATCTCTTTCCTGTTTTGAGTCAGTATTCAAATAATTTGGATAAGTAATATTTCATAAAATAATATGTATACTTGGAAAGAGATATTTCTAGAAATGTCCTTCCTAGGTCATTTATTAGAAACAATTGTATAATTTATACATAACAATAAGAAAAGTAAATGATGATTTCTGCTTTAAATCTAAGACTTCACAGGAGAGAATTTACCAGCTTGATTTAAAATTTATAGGGTTTAGCTTTTTTTTTTTTTTCGAGTCCGAGTCTCACTCCAGCCCAGACTGGAGTGCAGTGGCCACTCCCGGCCACTGCAGCCTCAACCTGCTAGGCTCTGGTGATACTTCCACTGAGCCTTCCAAGTAGCTGGAACTACAGTCGCATACTACCATGCCTGGCTAAATTTTTTTGTTTTGTTTTTTGATTTATTGTAGAGATGAGGTCTTGCCAAGTTGCTCAGGCAGGTCTCAAACCCGCAGGCTCAGGCAATCCACTCACCTCAGCCTCCCAAAGTGCGGGATTACAGGCTTAGCTTCCGAGCCCGGCAGCTTTTTTTTTTTTTTTAATGATATCTCATTCAATTATTATAATGACAGTTTTAGTGACAAATAGTACTTACTAGCTAAGCTCGACAAAAAGAAACACATTTTGAAACACTCCACCGGTGTTCATTAACGTTTGAATCCAAATTGTTTGCACAGTACTTATTTTGTCTTTTCATTGTCTTTCTAGAATTTGTTTCTCATGAGGGTGACTCATGAGAAACAAATATATGGACCCAAAGAATAATCTTTAGATGTCTTTCTCCTTCTGCCATTTACCAAATAACAATCTTCTTGTTGTAGAAAACACACACACACACACACACACACACACACACACACACACACACACACATACACACACACACTCAAACTATTTTAATAACTCTCCCATTAAGCAATCCTTCTTTTGTTATATGAGGCATTAACTTACAGAGAGAGTATTCTTTGTGATCAGTCATGGGTATCTTTTATGCTTCAGGCAATAGACAAACACTCCATATTTTAAAAAATGCAAAATAGAATTATTATGCATTATACATAGGTGGCTATTTGTGCAAGGCTAAAACTTATTCGAAAGTGAATTCTTCATAATCACAAATGTACTTCCAATGTTTAGAATTATATGGTAGTGTAGGTATATGTCAGATTATTTTCTAAATAAACAGGGATGAGAAATGCAAGTAATGAAATCTACATGACCTTGTAAAATTCTAAAATACTCATTCTGAATACAGGTAGCAATGAGAACAATAAATTGAAAGGAGACCTTGGTTGACATACTAAGTGAATATATCTGACAATAGAAATATAAACATACTCATATGAGTGAGTTGCTTCTAATTCTGACTGCTAGCTAAAAAGACACTTAATGTTAGTTAGGAACAAGTATATTATTTCCATGAAGATAACAAATTCTTTCAGAAATAATACTTGTATTTTTAAAGAAAATTTGGAGAAAATGGAATTGTATATTGAAGGGCCACGCCAAGCCACAAGTAAAGCCACATTCCCTCCCTTTCCTGGAAACGGCAACCGGGCAAACTAAAATGACGAGGAAATGGTGCCTTCCTTTGTTCTTCCTCAGTGCCTTCCTTTGTTCTCCCTCTGCACCCTTTCCCGCACCCGTGAAAGATCCACCAACCTACATGAAGCTCTGCCAGTCAACCTATAGATGACAGACAGGTTGCTCTAAGTCCCTATAAAAGCCGCCACGCCCTTGCCTCGGTGCTACAGCCTGACCCTCAGGTCCTGTAGCCATCGTGTTCGACCCATTAAATCTCTTGGCCTTAACGGGTGTTGAGTCTCACTGTGTGCCACCATCTTTCATTGGTGCTGTGACTGGGATTGGGTTCCTTTCGCCCTCAGGTGAGATCCCGTTCCAGTGCCAGCGGGACTCACCCCTTAAGGCCTTCACCCACTTTCTTGAACACCAGTGCTGCATCCATCACTGGCCCGTGGATTGGTAAGTGCCCCTAACTGGAAAACCTAAAACCTTGCCCAGGATAACCGGAGGAAACTGACAGTTGATCGTCCGGCAGCTCTTTCAGCCCCAGGCGGGGGGGGGCAGACCACACCCTGCCTAGGTCTTTAAGGCCACAGTGGACCCCTACTGGTTTTCCCCTCTCTCGCCTCAGTCTTTAAGGCCACAGCAAACCCCGACTGGTTTTCCCCTCCCTCGGCCGTCAGGAATTTCAAGTCTGCTCCCTCCCGCCGTCAAGTTTTGGGCATCTTCTTCACTAAAAATCCTGGTACCAGGTTGCCCTCAACCTCCTCAATTCTCCAGGAGAAATGCGGGTTGTAATAACATTCTGTGATGACAGGCTTTATTGCAACCTCCTCATATCCTAGCAGCCGGCTGTCCAGGGGACACTTTGCTCAGCCCCAGCTGTTAAAATGGGAAACTCGTTATCCCTGCCAGCCAACTCTCCCCTCAAATGCCTCTTAGACAACCTCTCCACTCTCTCACTCCCAACATTAAACCCAAGCATCTAATCCATTCAGTACCCAAGACTGTCCCACCTATCACTTAGACAACCAAAATAAGTAGCCCCTATGGGTCCCTAAGCTCCCACATTATACAGGACCTCTATAACTTCTATGAGCGTTCAAAAAAGTGGGCAGAGATTCCCCTCCCTTCCCTGTCCCACTTATGCCGCCACCTCCCTCCTCTGTCTCTAACTTAAACGCAGCAGATAAACCTCCTCCCTATCGACAAACCTCTTCCACTCAGACCCCTCCGGTATCTGCTCCTGCCTAACCTCCTATTCTGCCTCTCCTATATCTGACCCTTCCTCCCAGCCTGCCATCTCTAATTCCTTTATCCTCAGCTCCAGTTGTTCTGGGCTCCCCTCCCCCATCAACTTCCTTCCCTGCTGCCACTCGTTTGGACCCTTCCTCACCACCGGGGTCCACAGTCTTAGCCACCCACTTTATCATCCAATCTGCTCTGGACATCCGGTGCAAGCTTAAAAAGGCAGAGGAGGGCCCCCAGACTCCACTCCGACACCTGGTAAATATAGCCTTTAAAATTTATACTGCCCAAAAGGAAAAAAGTCAAGGCCGTGTGGGCCCAGGGGCTAGAACAGCAAGTGACCCTTCAAACCCAAGCCCTGATTGCTGCCCTGCGGCCAGTTTAGCAGGGACCTCAAAGCCCCCATCCTAGGAAACAGTCCGAGACCCAAACACCTTCAGGAGACTGCTTCAGGAGTGGCCAGGAAGGCCACTGGGCAGAACAATGCCCAATCCCAGACCACCGACTTGACCTTGCCCAGTCTGCAGAAAAAAGGTACACTGGAAGTTTGAGTGCCCCCTGGGGGAAAACCATCCCCTGGCAACAGAGTTTTGTGGGGGCCTGGCTCCCCCAATGGGCCCCTCACCAAAGCTCCTGGGTCCCCTGGATGACTAAAGCCTCCTGGACTTGAACACCACAATCACCCTTGCCGAGCCCAGTGCCACACTATGGGTAGCGGGTAAGTCCATCTCCTTTTTGGTGGACACAAGGGCTACCTATTCTGTTTTATTCTCCTTCCACAGACCTTTACATCCTTCTCAGGTCTCGGTTGTGGGCATCTTGGGGGTGCCCTCCAAGCTGCTGGAGATGGGTCCGGTGTCCTGCCTCTTTTGAAGGCCATCCCTTCACCCATACTTTCTTAGTTATCCCATCCTGCCCAGCCCCTTTCCTGGGACAAGACCTTCTGTATAAGCTTGGGCACCTATCTGCCTCACCTCACACCAAGTTCCCCCGACTCCACTCCTGACCCTCGCCTGTGCTGTTTTCCCCCGGAAACTTCGTCCGATTTTGCCATTTCCCCCAAAAAGTTAGTCCAGTATCCTGGGACACTTCCACTCCTGTGGTGACCAATCACCACACCCCAGTCCTCATTCGCCTTAAAAATCCCTCTTGCTTCCCTTCCAGGCCTCAATTTCCTATCTCACACACCTATCACAAGGGCCTCCAGCCCATTGTTAACCGGCTGCTCCTCCAGGGTCTTCTGGTTCCTACCAACTCCCCTTATAATACTCCCATCCTCCCAATAAAAAGCCATCTGATACTTATTGACTGGTACAGGATCTACAGATAATCAACAGTGCCATAATACTGCTGCATCCAGTGGTCCCTAACCCATATACTCTCCTATCTCATATACCCCCACTACCACTCATTTCACAGTTCTGGACCTTAAAAAAAAATGCCTTCTTCACCATCCCCCTACATCCAAACTCCCAGCCACTCTTTGCCTTTACTTGGGAAAATCCAGACACCCACAGGACCCAACAATTAACCTGGATGGTCCTGCCTCAGGCACTCCATAATTGTCCCCACCTTTTTGGCCAGGCGTTGGCCAAGGACCTGTCCTCTTTTGACTCTGGGTGTAGCACTCTCCTCCAGTATGTAGATGACCTTCTCTTATGCAGCCCCTCTATAACTGACTCTCACACAGACACTGCCCTGCTTCTCAACTTTCTAGCACAAAGGGGATACCGAGTTTCCCCCCACAAAGCTCAGCTATCCAAAACATAAGTCACCTACCTTGGTGTAGCCGTTTCACACCAACAAAAGGCCATAACAACCAGCCGCAAGTCTGATATTCAGTCTCTCCCGGTACCCAAAACAAAGGAAGAAATCCAGTCATTCCTGGGGTTGGCAGGCTACTTCCAAGCCTGGATCCCCAATTTCACCCTTCTCGCCAAGCCACTCTATGACCTGGCTAAAGGTGACCCTAAGGAACCATTACTCTCCTTCTCAGCCGTTAGGCAGCCTTTCACCACCCTCCAACAGGCTCTCCTCCAGGCCCCTGTCCTATGGCTACCTGATGTTCACCGACCTTTCACCTTATACGTCCACGAAAACAAGGGCACAGCCCTAGGAGTTCTAGGCCAATTCAGAGGACAAACATTTGCTCCTGTAGCCTATCTCTCAAAACAGCTTGACCACATGGTTCAGGGATGGGTCCCATGCCCACGGGCCCTGTCAGCCGCCCACTTGCTCATGTGCGAATCCAAAAATCTCACGTTTGGAGCACCTATCATGTTACTTCCCCCCACCATCTACATCACCTCCTAGGATATAAGGGCCTCAAAACACTCCCTCCCTGTCGGGTCCTATCCCTTCTGGTTTTCTTTGTCCAAGACCCCTCTGTCTCCTTCCAAACTTGCGCACCCCTTCACCCAGCCACATTACTCCATTCCTCTTCTGTCAACACCCCAATACATGAGTGCATAGAAGTCCTCGAGTCCCTACTCCCCTGTCCAGTACACATTCAGGAAGGACCTTTATCTGCACCCTCCTATGTTTGGTTCACAGATGGAAGCTCATATATACATGAGGGGTCTCGGGTGGCAGGTTACGCCATCACCTCTGCCACTGACGTCATCGAGGCTAATCCCCTTCCGCCCAACACCACTAACCAATAAGCAGAACTCACAGCAGTCACTCGAGCATTCCAACTGGTGGCTGGACACTCCCTATCACTTTACACCGACTCCAAATATGTCTTTCACATTTTGGTTTCATACTCAGCCATCTGGCAAGTATGGGGGTTGTTAACCACCAAAGGGTCAGTCATCATAAATGCTAAGCTCCGACCTCCTTCAAGCCTCTTTGCTTCCCAGGGCCATAGGCATCTCACACTGTAAAGCCCACCAGGTTGATTCATCTTTTATCACCCAAGGAAACTCGCAGGCTGACAGGGCGGCTCGCCAAGCGGCTCTAAGACCCCTTCCTACCATATTCATTAATACCTCCTCCTCACCAGCTGAACATACAGTTGAAGTTCCACAATTGTCCAATCTTATTCCCTACCTACACTCAATTTTCCACCCAAACCCAGCGGCTCTCACTTCATTTCTTAAAACTTTCTTCCACCTTACTCCTGAACATACAAAACTCATACACACCCTTTCCTCTCAATGCTCTACTTGCCACCGAACAAATCCTAGTACCCCCTTAAAGCCCGGAACATTCCCCACTCAGCAGGCTAGGGGAGAGCTCCCTGGGTCAGACTGGCAAGTGGACTTCACCATCATGTCCCCCCGTCCATAACACCAAATATCTTCTGGTCCTGGTTGACACCTTCTCCGGGTGGGTCGAGGCTTATCCTACCTCAAATAAGTGGGTTGCTATGGTGGGATCTATCTTAGCCAACCACATCATCCCTCGATTCGGGGTCCCCTTCTCCCTTCAGTCAGATAACGGGCCTGAATTCATCTCACAAGTTGTTCAGTTTTTAACGACGGCCCTCAACATCAAATGGCACTTTCACATTCCCTATCACCCACGATCATCAGGAAAGTTTGAACGACCTAACCGCACACTAAAAGATATCCTCACCAAACTCTCTCAAACTCCATCAGGACTGGGTCTCCCTCCTTCCCCTAGCTCTCTTCCACTTTCGCGTCCTCCCTAAAAAGCTACTCAGCTTTCACCCTTCAAGGTCCTATATGGCAGACCTGCACTTCCTCCTGGTATTCCAACCTCTCCACCTCACGTCCCCCTTCATATAACCTACCCCCTCCTGTCCTTCATCTGTTCCAATATCTGGCAATATCAAGATCTCCTTTTGCCCGCTCCTACAGAAACACATAATCCAAAGCCTCTCACCCCAGGACAATGAGTTTTCCTCTCAGACCCAGAAACCAAAACTCGCTTATAACTGAAATGTCAAGGATCCTTCCAAATAGTCCTCTCCATCCCCACGGCAGCCAGGCTGCTCATAACCGAAGGACAGCTCAGTCCCTGGATTCACGCTTCTCGCCTCAAACCAGCAAAACTGCCTCTCTCTACCCCTTCCTCCACAGAGCCACCGACCTATTCTTGCTCCACAATTCCAGGCCAGCCTCTCAAACTTCGAGTATCCCATGTTCCTCGCTCCCCATCCCTGCCCATCATCCAGAAAAATCCCACATAATCACAAGACACGAAGGTTGCCACCTGCAGTCAACAACTTCCCTCCGCCAAATGGTTGTCAATTTCGTTCTACCCTTACTAATAGTACTGCCTTTCTTCCTACTCCTTCTTTTCCTCCTACTTTCACATTGCTGTACATACGCTGCTCCTTGGTGCGGGTTGCTCAATCCCCTCCTCTGCTCACTATCAATAAGACCCAACATGATCATCGCCTTCCTCCTTGCCATCGTTTTTCAAATCAAGTCCACTACCCTGTCCGTCCTCCATTATCGGTTCACCATCAGCAAACTTTACACGTTCAGTGGGATAGAAACAGTCAAGGACTTAGACACAAAAATATGCCCCATAAACAATTGCTCAAAACCTATTTCCTTCAACTTAAAGCCCTCAATAAGCTTGCAAGATGCTAATCATCCCTTTCTATGCTTACTAGAAGACCAAACCCAGGACTACTGTAAATGGTGGCCTGATCAATACAGTGGCTGTCCCTATTGGTCATGGAGAATTCACTATGCTGACGGATCTGTCAGCAGAGCAAAATGGGGGGGGGCACGCTTCCTTGTCTGCCACTACATAGGAACTCCGGGGCGCAGAGGCCGCTTCTCCCACTTCTCTTTTGACATCCCTTACCCAACCGCTAACCTCTGGAAAGACCTCATATACGTAGCTGTCTACCCAAAGGAATGGTACACCCGTCCCACTGAGTGCCTATTCATCTCTCACTCCACCTTTACCTCTTCTGTCATGGTATCAGTGGTGGAACACATAAAAACCCAAGAACAACAACTCCTGGCAACGGTAAACCCATTGCCCCCTTCCTCAGAAGACCACCTCTCCTTACAACCCTCCTAACATTTCCCTTCATGGTTTACCATAATAGGCCACACCCTCTGCTTCTTAAACAAATCCTTCCCTTCTCTTCCTTCTTCACAGTGTTTTCTTTGTGCCTCATTACTACAACCTTTGCTGGCTGCCGTCCCACTTCCTGACTTGTCCCACAGTAATAGTACCCTCAACCTGTCTTCCACTGGACAGGCCATCACCAAACCTCATGTTCCGCTTTGGGAAGTGACATCCAACTCCTCTTACCTCTTTATTGGTCTGCCCAGTGTCCCACTCTCCATTCAAATAACCCTCTCTGTTCAACCACCATAAACTCTACAAATGGGCACTTCCTCCTGCCCGGCCTCTTCTTATGGTGCAACGGCACTCTTCTCTCCCAAACTTCCAATCTCACCTCTCCCTGTATAGTTGTTACGCTGATCCCACAGCTCTCTCTTTACTCCACTGCCAACCTCCAGGCCCTCTTAACTCCCAAACACCGATGCAAGAGGGCTGTCTTCCTTCCAGTCATGGTAGGATTGTCCCTAGTTTCCGCAGTCACCTCCATAGGTCCATCAGGAGGGGCTCTCGACTACTCACTATGGGCCATGGAAGACTTACCAAACAAAATCCAACTAGCTTTAGACACCACCTCCAATTCTCTCCGATCATTACAAAGACAAATAATGAGCATAGCACAAGTAGCCCTCCAAAATCGTTGGGCTCTAGATCTCCTAATAGCCAAAAAGGGAGGCACTTGTCTTTTCCTCCAAGAGGAGTGTTGTTATTACATTCACGAGTCAGGAGTCATTGAACAAAACATTAATAAATTACAACACCTCTCCTCACAACTCCAAGGGGCAAAGCCTTCACAAATCAGCAGCCTATTATAAAACTCCCTACTCACCTGGCTTTTGCCTATCGTCATACCTGTCATTCTCATTTTAGGTCTGTACTCCTTTCTCCCGTGTATCATCAAATTTCTCCAGTCACAACTTTTAAAAATCTCTAATCAAAGCATTAACCAGCTTCTCCTACAGAATTATGACCTCCTGCCCACTGAAGATCCAGGTCTTGACTGTCCCAACCTTACAAACCTCTAACCTTGTCTTCTCATTTCAGACATGCTTGCCTCAAGGTTTACCCCCTACCACCTACCACTCAGATTCTCAGCGTTTCTTGACTACCCTCTTCATGACAGCTGGCTCCTCCCTTTCCTATGTCCACTCGACGACTGGCCGGACCAGCTTGCCATTTTCCACTTACAAGGCACCTTCCAGGACTTCCACCCAAATGAATTTTTTTCTTTTGGCGCCTACTTGTGGGGTCTCATGTGGCTTGTCCTTTCACCCACCTCATCCACCGACACCCATTTTCAGCAGGAAGTAGCCGGACAGACAAACGCTGCCCCTCTCCCATATAACCAAAGAGGTGGGAATGAAGGGCCACCGCCAAGCCACAAGTAAAGCCACATCCCCTCCCTTTCCTGGAAATGGTGACCCGGCAAGCTAAAATGGCGATTGAAACGGTGCCTTCCTTTGTTCTTCCTTGGTGCCTTCCTTTGTCCTCCCTCTGCACCCCTTTCCCACGCCCACAAAAGATCCACTAACCTACATGAAGCTCTGCCAGCCGACCTATAGATGACAGACAGGTCACCCTAAGCCCCTATAAAAGCCGCCGCGCCCTTGTCTCAGCACTACAGCCTGACCCTCAGGTCCTGTAGCTCTGCCTTCATCCCATTAAATCTCTTGGCCTTAACGGTGTTGAGTCTCACTGTGCGCCACTGTCTTTCATATATTCTAACCTTGACAACAAAATTTCTACTAAATTGTTGTGATATCGGTGTTTTCGATATGAATCATTTCACTGTCAAACCGCATATACACAACTTGATTAAACACAGGAAGAAGATGCAAGAGAAGATGAAGGAGGAAGAGGAGGAGGAGGAGGAGAAGGAGAAGAAAAGTATAAAACAAAGACTTTTGATTAATCGGACTGTTACCTATTGCTTCCCTATTTCATATAAATTGTGCAGTGACTAATCATATTTGGGCACTTTCTTGCCATCAAAGCATTTCATGAAATTATCTCATTGCAATGTTTTTCTCGGAGGCAAAATTAACAAGGCTGACAGTTTAACTGACATGTTCCTTTTTTCTCTTAGTGCCTTTGCCAATTAAACAAATTGCACCATATTTTAATGTTCATTTTTGTTAACTGTTTATAAAAATGTAGCCTCTGATTTTCTACTTTCAAATGTTAGTTTCTTGGTCAGAAATAAAAGTGGTACCAACCTTGACATCTTCATCTAATCTTACTTTCTGGGAAAGTTTTCACACTACTTATTTAGTAGGAATTTTTAATATGGTTGAGTTTTTAAGAATTTGCTTTCAACAATTTTTAATTTCTTTCAACTTATTTGTATCTCAATAAGGCAAATAAGTATGACTCTTGAGGAAGAAGTTGAAGAAGGAATGTTCTAATCCAATGTAGAACTTATTCTTTCTCAACCTTCTTAGTTTTAGTTTTAATTTTTTTTTTAAAGTTACATACATAAATGTAAGAATAATTATTTTTGCAGGGAAATTTAAAACAGAAGCAATAAAAACAGGTATTTATCATGAACCTTTAATAGTTGAAGATAGCATATAAGTGATTATAATAAAACCAAGCCAATACTAAATGGGAACATTTTATGCTAAAACATGTTAGTGTGATACTTACATTCAATCTTTATTTTACCTTTCATCTGGCCATCTTTTGTTTTCTTTTTTTTTCTTTTTTGGAGGCAGTATTTTTAGAGATAAACGCTATTTCTCCTCTTAGGTATATTTAATGTCAACCTTATCTTAATCTACTCTCTCATACTCAAGCTACTATAGTATGGGTCAACTTACTTTTCTGTAAAGGACTAGAGAGTAAATATTTTGGTCTTTGAAGTCCATATGGTCTTTGTTTCCAATTCTGCCACTGAAGTGTGAAAGCAACCATAGAAGATACAGAAATGAATAAGTACAACTGCTCCAAGAAAAACAGATGATATGCTGAACTTAGCTCAAGAACCAAGCTTGTTGCCCCTGCAGAAGGCATTTGGAGTGAAAGCTTTCAGAGAAGAGGGATTTTTATCCTTTTGGTCACTGTTCTAACTAACCCCAGTTAGAACCCAAAACACCACCTGTCACATAGATATTTGATTTGGATTTAGACCTGTTTAACATACACCAGAATAAAGCATTTGATAAAGTACAATATTATACAATTTGAAAAACAGGTGGATCCTGTAGAAAACAAAACCTGAGTAATTAGTTATTTGGCTTAATGATGAGTTACTGTGCCTGGGATGATAGAGCTGATTCATTTTGCAGTTGAATTAGGTGACGCACTTTATTTTCATTGAGAATAAAGAGAAGAGATTTCCTGGGCTAAGTCCTGGACAGACCTTTATATAGTGACATACTCTATACTGTCTTTGAATTGTTTATAGTTGTCACACTGGATGATTTCCAGTCAGAGATTCCAAGTACTTCATCATGTTTCAGTTAAAGACCTCATTAATTTACTAGTACTGTCATTTTACTTTTCTTAGTGTCTGTTCACTTCATGGAATACTTTCACCTGGATCAATGAGTACAATCCATCAGTGTCTGGTTGTTAAAGTTATTTCTTATGAATGCCGATGTTAATGCATTTATACTTCAACAAATTACACAATGAAAAGCACAAGTTATTTTGAAAGACACAGCTGACATCTATGTGGACTATTTGATACCAGCAATTGAACCATCGCACGTTCCTATGGCCATCAGTGTTTTATAGAGGTGTGACTTCTTTACTATGCTTACTCTTCATAAAGCAAGAGACAATTGGGCCAGTGTAACCTCTTGCCTGCTTTTGTGTACAAAATATAAATAGAATAGAGCAAATAAGGGAAAACAGTCCCGCAGCAGGAAGGCAACTTTAAAGAAAAATGATGTTCATAGCTATCTTGCCAGTAGCTGGCAAAGCAGTTTTTACAAAACATATTTAATGTTTACAACCACTTGGAGGCTGGGGAAGGAGTAATACTTTGAAAATATGTTTAATGTTTTGAATCACTCTGTGACTGAGAAGCAGCTCCTGCTAAAATATATTTAATGCTTAGAGTCATTTGGTGGTTTAGTAAAAAAAGGAACTTCTTGTTAATTTTTAACATTTATTGCTGATCAGTGGCTGCTAAAGCAACTATCAATACAACATGGTTTATGTTTAGGGACATGCTGGGCTGCTACTAAAACAATTCATACTCTTCTCTCTAGGCCACACAAAAACTGTCAATGGCATTACCTTTGCAATTGCACCAGTAATAAAAACATAGGAATCAAACAGATGAATAAAATGCTCCCTGAACACACAGTCATAACATCCGATGGCCCTGAAAATAGCTCTGCCATGCTGTGTGCTGTGGACACTTCACAGCTGACACAGGAGGGATCACCAGGCCTTGCTCAATTTCATCAAATGTGTTAAAGCGGCTCAGCAGATTGTGAAACAGAAGTGGAATCTGATAATTGGTGTTTCTTACAAATCAGCAGCTTGTCTCCACACATTAAGGTAAAAGTATCCTCTATGCCAGAGAAAATGTAAATTGGGATTTAAAAAATCTATTAAGTTCTTGAATAAACTTGGCTGAGTTGGTAGGAAGGGCAATGTTAAATACTGAGCTCATGTGTCAGAGGGAGGGTCTACCTGAGAGAAGGGAAGAAGATAATGAGGTGGGACTTCTACCACATGGTTTCCTCTGGCTAGTTTTCTGAGAATGATTATCAACCTCTTATCTGGATTCTTTCCCATTTATTGATTGCTCTTCTTCAGAGACTGGGGCAAATAGTAAACGTTCATTTTCTTCTTGCAATTTGCAGTAATCTTGAGAATAAATTATTATCATTCCTCCTTTACAGGTAGGTAAATCAAAGTACAAGCAAGACAAATAACCCATACAGACGGAGACAACTAGGAAATGGTAGTAGAACTCTTAAAGAAGGAATTTAAACTCTTAGTAACACACTCACATTTGACATTCACATACTATTGCAAGTGCTTGATTTCATGAAAAAGAAAGAATATCTCAAAAGGTGGTACCAAGAGCCTAAATGGGTAGAACTGAGTCAGGAGCAGCTATTCACAGTCAATGAATCAATGCAAATGACTTTTGTCGTTTACCACCTGGATTTCAGAATTGTGATGGACCAGTAACTCCTATGCTGTGCATTGTCCTGCTTTTTCAATAGAAATATCTATAGACATTATTCATGCCTATATCATCACTGTATTTTGGGTGTGTGTATGTAAGTGACTGGCCTTTTTAGTATCACACATCTGTAAATCAAGAATTAAATCTAAAGAGCTGCTCCCCACCTTGACCTGATTCAGATGATTAGCTTCTAGACTTTGAGTTGATGCTATAATGGGATGAACATATTGGAATTCTAGGAAGGGGCTGAGAATATATGACATCAGAGAGCAATGCAAATCATTGTGAGACAGAGGATAGAGGGTGGAAGGAAAATTTTAAGAGGTCGCTCAATAATTCCAGCTTCCTTGTGTTCATGCTCTTGTGTAAACTTATGCCCTGAATGAGGACTGGATTTCCTTCTAACAATTAGAACATGGTAGAAGTGATGGGATGCCACTTTCAAGAATAGGTTATATGTAGACTGTGTCTTCAATTGAAGGCATCTCATCTCTCTCTTTCTCTCTCTGTCTGGCTCTCATTTAGATAGTTCATCCTGAGGGAAGCTAGCCACCATGTTATAACAAAGGCTTATGACGTCTATGTAGCAAAAGACTGAGGTTCATCAATAATCACATATGGAAGCAACCTCAGAGACAGTATGGCTGCAACCCCTTGAGAAACCTTGAGCCAGAACTATCTAGTAAAGTTACGCCTGATTTCCATGCTTCTGTGAAAAAATAAATGCTTACACTGTTTTACACTGCTAATTTTTTAGTTAATGTGTTAAGTAACCAAAGATAAGTATTACACAACTTATCTTTTGTAATAAGTATTAAGTAATAAGAATGAATACCATCAATAATGGGACAAAACAGAACCACAGTCCATCTAATAGGATACAATGATTAGAATATAGAATAGTTTCTGTGATATTCCTGACAAAGATGTATATAGTTAATTTATACATTAGGAAACATTACACAAACTCAAAATGAGAGGAAAATTCTTAAAAAAAATAACTGACCAGAAATATTCAAAAGCATTAGAGTCATAGAAGCTAAGAAAAGGTAAGGAACTTTTTCAGATTGAAGGAGACTAAAGAGAACTGACATTTTAACACAGTATATGTTTTTTAAACTTGAATGTTTGGTTCTGTAAATCATTATTCATTATTGAGATTAGTGATGTAGCTTACATAGGTCTAAAGATTAGATTATAAGAATACATTAATGCCAATTGTCTGACTTTTAAAGATTATATTTTGATTATACAAATAGAACATCTTTATATGTAGAAAATAAAGAGTCAACAAGCTCCTGACAAAAACTCTGCAGATGGGGCACAGGCAGAAACTGATGGGAGTTCACCTGTTCCTAGTATACAACTTGAGCCTCCTTTACCAGAGGATCATGGGATAAGACAATGTACCTACTTCACTATTTCTTGGTCTGTCTATGGTACATATGTGAAAATAAGAAAATGTGAAAAATGTACATATGTTTTTTGTATAATAATGATTTAATAATGTAAGGTATAATCAAAGTCTTCACAATCTCCTTCCTAGAGTTAGACTGTTTAAATATGACCATGTAGAATATATTGCCTGGTTAATAACCTCTAAAAAAAGTCCCACCAAAATTTTATCTTAGTATTTCTTTCTAAACTTCATGTAATACAAAATTGAGTTCAGAGGAAAAAAAAACAAAAAACAAAACAGAGGCATACCTGTTAATTGTCTTTATTAAGCCTGTAGCCTGATTTCCTTTAAGTGTACCTCGTTTTTTTTAAACTTCAAATAAACTTATTTTTTTAAAGTAATGGATGTGAGATACCTATTTCTCCCATTTTGTTTTAAGGAAGGCCTCCAATTTTAGAATAGAATAGAATAGAATAGAATAGAATAGAATAGAATAGAATAGAATAGAATAGAATAGATAATTCCAAACTTGTAACCAGGCTATCTGAGATTGAAAGCTAAACTTAAGTTTCCTAAAGATGTTTTAGTAGTCACTATGCCTGGAAATACGGGGCACTTAATTGTGATTAACTTTGTTTCAAAGAGCCTGGAGGTTATTCCTACTTCCTTATACATAGGAGTTACTAAGTTTTCACATTTAAAAGATAAAACAGTGAATGATACTGCATGAGGTGATGGTAATGGTTAAGTAAAATGAAAAATACAAATCTCTGGTTAGATCTTCTGGCACTTAATTACTTCTTAGGAAATGCAAGTCTTGCCATATAAATTGCAATTCACAATTGATATCTATTGTAATATATTATAGGAACCCAGTTATTGATGGTCCAATCAGTCGCCTCAAGGTGGTTTACCTCAGGAAAAGGATGATAATACAAGTGTAAATATGGATTTGAACACACTAAACCTGTCAGCATTCTGGAAGAAGTAACTTCAACTGCACACCCTACTGATGCATAATCATCAGATATTAAAAAAGGATACATGGTTATAATTCGTTGTTACTCTAGTGATCTTAAAGAATTAAGACCATATTCATATAGTCTAAATTTGTCTCCAAGGAGTAGCTTTGAGTTAGAGAATATCTGAATCATTAAGTAATTTCCTTAGGTCGGAGTAAAAACCCTTTATCTTTGAATATTACTTCCACGGCATATTGGATGTAGCAGAAGTTAGTAACAGAATGACCTTTCTCTTAATTCATAGATTCACTAGAATTTCCTTTAACTTTAGGGAATTAAGTATATTTCATAGTGGTATAAGTCTTAAATATTGATTTTTCTCCTGAAATCTTGACCCACTCTGCTCACCACCATTCTCCTTTTGTACATTTATATTCTTTGTATATTCTTTCACTTTAGTTGATTTTCATTGCAGGTTTGTTTGTTCCTATTTTTACATATATAATCCATCACTATTAAGTTGACATTTGCATAATAGACTTCATTTTAATGTTACAATATTTCTTTATCTTCTGTTTTGTATAACAAGTTATTTCACTACATGCCTCTAAAATGATTTAATTCATCCCTCTTGTTGAAAATGAAATGGCAGCATTGGGAAAATACTTATTCCCTAAACAATACCTCAAACATGAGTATCTACCACAGACAGTGAGATTGGTTGCAACAATAAAGGTATACTGAAATACACCACACAAAATTCCATCTGGACTTGACTAAAATTTTAATATTTGAAGGAAACTAATACAGAGGTGGGATTGCCTAGATTGGATGGGGAAAATAGAATAGGGAAAAGGATATTTTTTCTTAGATTATTAAAGTAGTGGACCATTTCTATCTGGTAAGAAAAGCGTACTTGACATTGATGTTCAAGTACTCTAGGAATATAAACATAAGTTCCAGATGCACAGTAGTTGCTGGTTAGGTTTAGGTAGGCCATGTAAAAGCAGAAATAGCAAATACTATAAATCTAACAGGATCTCCTGTATTTTTTGGTTCTATGTGAATAGGTGGAACTGTGGAGAAGGGAAAATAATGCATGACAGATATTTTATTTTTAACATTTAATTCGTAAGTAGTGTTTATACCTTTTTGAGTTTATTTGAAAAGTGCATATTATGTAAACGCAGTCCAAGAATACCTGGACTAATTCATACAATGCAGTACAGTTTCACATTCAAAAGAATTCTTCTTCTGTTATTAAAAATAAAAAAGAGAGGGTGGCGCATTGAAAATCAATGTATGTATTTACCAGAGTCTTTTGAACACCCAGTGGAAAATTTCAGTAATGGCACATGGCAAAATCCTTTAGGGAACCTATTCTTCCATGATCTGTCCAATATTACAGAAGAATAAATTATGTGCCATCCCAACTGCAAAAGCTGAAACTACTTTGTTTTCACTTACATATCCTTCTAATTTTTCAGAAAGATTTTTCTCTTTAATATCTAGCTGCAAACAACTTATACATAGGGGGCTGACCCTGCAGTCCTATCCTTTATTCTAACAAGCACAACAAAAGACCTAATTGTTTTATCTATTAAGACATAATTTTCTAATAGAATGATGCATGCTTGCTTTGGGGATGCTGTTTTGGTAATAAAGAGTCACCGAGGTCCATAATTTTGTCCTCCTTTATGGCTGTATAATATTCCATTGTGTATATGTACCATTTTTTTTTTAAATCCAGTGCACTTTCGATGGGCAGCACAGTTGGTTCCATGTTTTTGCTATTGTGAATAATTCTGCAATAAACATGAATGTGCAGGTATCTTTTTTATAGAATGATTTGAGTTCCTCTGGGTATATTCCCAGAAGTGGAGTTGCTGGGTCACATGGAAGGTCAATTTTTGAATCTTTTAGGACTTGCCAAACTGTTTTCCACAGTGGTTATACTAGTTTACACTCCAAAATTGTGGACTTCAGAGCAACTTGGATGGATCTAGAGTCTACAATACTCAGTGGTCTCACATAGAAACAAAGAACTGAGTATCACATGTTCTCACTCATAAGCAGACCTTGAACATTTATCATATTTCTGTAAGAAAGGGATTGGCAGTAGTGGAAAATCCCAGGGGAGGCGGGTACACAACATCAGTAAGGGTACCTGATCTCAAACTAGGTGAAGTGGGGACCAAAGGGAGGCCTAACTTTACCTGTACAATGATCACTTGTATACCTAATCCTGAATTGTACCCCATATCTTTAAAATTAATTAAATTTTAAAATTAAAAAAAAAGTCACTGAGGGACATCAATTTATGACACTATTTCCAATATACATGAAGTAGGCACTGAGTTAAACTATTTATCTATTAAAAAGCATGTCTTCTTAAAGCCTTATTCTAATATATTACCTTTCTTTATCCCCCACTATAAAATTAAGATGACCTTCTCCATTTTTTGGGACTACTTTCTAACAAGACATGCTTCAGTCCAACTGGATTTTTAAATGCCTAGCAATCATAAGACTGCATAAAAGAGACAAACAAAAAACAAACAAACAGATACTGAATTACATACTTGCAGTCCTGGGAATGCACATTAAAATTTTGAAATCTTACTGAACTAATTTGAGCTGGCTTCTTAGGTCAAAAAGAGACTATGGCCTTTAAATGTCTAATAAGGTCACATATTCAATTTCAACTGCATTTATAGAAACTCCATGTGACAGCTCTTACAACCACTACCCTGCTTCTACCCTCAGGGTAGCATACACACCCTTCACTGCACCTCCTGGGTGTTTGTAGGAGCAGAATGCCCTCGGAGACACATCAGTCGTTGGAAATATTAGCAATGGCTCCCACACAAGAATTTCATGTTGTAACCTACATGTGATGAGTAGCTTTATCTTCCAAATTTGAGAAAAACCAAAAGTTATGTTGAAATAAATTGAAGAATTAGCAAACGATGACTGAGGTATAAAAATTTAAATTTAAAAAAGTATCCTGAAAGTCAGAATTTTTAATTTATTTACTTTATAAATACATGTATAGGACTTTGTAAATTTTGGCTGATACTGAAATGTAAATTGATGTCAAATTTAAATTTTTAGGATCATTATGCTACTGTAGTACAATTATAAACTCATTCTAATAATAACTTCACAATATTATTTGCTCCTTGGTTTGATAGTGTAACATAGAATTGTAAGTCACTTCCACCTGCAAAGGAAACATATCATCCTTCTAGAATCTCTATCAATAGCAACAAAAGATGCAACACACCTCTTTCTGGAGCACTTCCAGGTCAGACACAATGCATACTTTAGATAACTTACTTTAAACTAAGAATTACTATCTGGTATTTGGTGATGTGTGGTAGTTATCGTAAGTGTTGTATACTCGTTAGTGTCTGAAATTGGTGACAATCAATTCAAAATGAATTTTGTACTTAAAGCACAAAGGGATTCTATGAGTTTAGGTGAATCCACAGGTTGAAAGATAGTTATATTTATATATACATATGTATATATTCTAATAGTTATTTTTATATTGGAGCAGAAAGAAAAACAGAAAAATATTTCAAAATGAAAATAATTGTATTCACTACAATTGAAATGTGTTCTTCTGGGTTAAAAATAAGATATTTACATTAACCTGCAAAAGTGAATGTTGGCAAGGTCTTGTAGCATCTGACAGAATTTTGATTTGCTTACTCACCCACGGGAGACATTTCTGGGACACTAGCAACATAAGGTCCATCCAAAAACTTTGGCTCATTATCATTAATGTCCTGCACTTTAATGATGAATTCTGATTCAGGCTCCAAGGGCTTCCTAGTTTCTATGTCCACAGCCTGAGCACGGAGAGTGTAGAAAGGTTTTTCTTCTCTATCCAGGCTCCTTATTGCATGAATGTCCCCTGTGGTTTCATCAATGGTAAAAACGGTGCCAGCGCCATCTCCCGAGAGAGTGTATTTAACAGTGCCCTCTCCCTTGTCTAAGTCGGAATGGAGCTTTGAGGGAAACAGAGAGAGAGAGAAAGAGAGAGAGAGAAACACTAATTAAAGGAAGGTTGCCATATCGAAACATATTAAAAAGTTATACTTTTTAGTATAATTTATTCACTCAGAAGTGTTAAATAAAAATCTTACGATCATTTTTCCTGTGTTTTTTCCTACAATTTTTTTATTATAAAAATTTTAAACAAAAAATTGATAAAATACACACTGAGCGCACATACATCTATATACCCCAAACATTCCACCACTCATCTTTCAATCTACTTGCTTTATCAATAGTTAGACCATATATTCATTCCTCTATTTATCCTGTTCTCAATCCATTGTATTTTTTTATTCACTTTTTTATTTTTTGAGTTGGAGTCTCACTCTGTCCACCCAGACTGGAGTGCAGTGGCACGCTCCCAGCTACCACAGCCTCGACCTGCTGGGCTCCAGCGACCCTTCCGCCTCAGCCTTTCAAGTAGCTGGAACTACAAGCACGCGCTACCACGCCCAGCTAATTTTTTTTTTATTTATTGTAGACATGAGGTCTTGCCAAGTTGCCCAGGAGGGTCTCGAACCCGCGGGCTCACGCAATTCACTTACCTTGGCCTCCCCAAGCGCGGGATTACAGGCTGAACCACCGAGCCTGGTCAACATTTTTTTTTTTTTTTTGAGACAAGATCTGTTGCCCAGACTAGGGTTCAGTGGTGGGATCATACATCATTGCAGCCTCAAACTCCTGGGCTCATAGATCCTCTCATCTCAGCCTCACCATCCTGAGTAGCTGGGACTTTTGGCACATCCCACTACACTTGAGTAATTTTTTTCTTTTTTCTTTTTTTTTTTTTTTTTGTTTTTTTGTAAAGACAGCATCTTTCTGTGTTTTCCAAGCTGGTCTCCAACCCCTGACCTAAAGCAATCTTCCTCTCTTGAACTCCCAAAATACTGAAATAAAAGATGTGAGCTTCTCTGCACCTGGTCATATTTTTTTATGCATTGTCGAGATTTAAACTAAACTATAACCCCAGATACATCAACAGGCATAAATACAACTATTTTTTGAATGTTTTTTATTTTGTTATTTGATATCCCTTTAAGGATAACATTTTTATACAACAAATCTTAAATGTGCTTGTTGCATTTTATGTAGACATAGCAATAAAAATAAATTAGCACAGAAACTCCAAAAAATATGCCTTCCAAATATCCTAAAGATGGAAATCAGTGAGTCCAGAGGTAGATAAGGTAAAGGAACACAGAAAACACTGCACCCTTTTTATTTGAAAACAGAGGAGAGAACTGGCACATTCAGAAGTTTTCAGATAGAGCATCTCATTTTAACAGATTGAGTTTGAATGAGTTAGCCAATCTACTAGATAATTGTTAGACTCACTGATTATTCTTTCAAATTCACAAATAGCTTCTTCTAATTTATTCTATATATAAAATATCTATTTTGTAATATAAATTGAAATTCAGCTAATCTTTTTAAAAATTCAACATGTATAGTTCTCTTTGTTATAACATGGCATAAGATACCCATGAATCTTAATAAGAGAATAATAAGAAAGAGCAAAATGGAAGAGAAATTATTATTGTAAGAGTGTAAGTCAGTTTCTTAAAATGGAACTGAAGAATACATGAAAGATGAACATGGCCTTAGAGGTTTATAAATTAGCTACAAATAAATGAATGTGAACATAAAATATCACAATATCTATATTTTTCTAAGACAATTCTTATAAATCTATATTGTCATAACTAATAAAAACATATATATAATGATATGCATTCTTATAAATAATATAATATCGATTATTTTTTATTCAGATGCTGATCTAAATGTTTTAAACTATTATTGCTTATTTGGTACAGCCTTCTGATTTCAAAATTCAAATTTTTATGTTTAAAAGCTCATTCCAGTCACCAGATCATCCCTCCTCAAAAATGTTAAACTTTTACAACACACATAATCTTTTGGGATGTGCCTTAAAACTTACATACAGTAACAACTTTCTGGAAAAAAATTTGATTAAGAATGTGTTCTGTTTTGCTTAATGTTTCAAGACACATACAAAGTTTTAAAAATATTTTAAATTATATCCTTTTGCAAATAAGCTTTCTGTGTCTTAATATTAGTAATATCAGGGCACAAATATAGCCAGAATAAATACAAGCTCAACTATGGCTACATCTTTGCTCTTAAACTCAATATTTTGGTTGAAGTTTAGTAAATAATCTTTACATTAATATTACTGAAATAAATTTGTTCATTTTATAAATTTATATTTACTTCAAAATTTGCCCTAAAAGTGTATTTGTATAAGAGCTTAATAAGCATTTGCATTTGTACCAGGTTGAATAGAGTAATATAAAGAATATGGCAGCAATGAAAGGAAACAAGATTTTGATGTTTCGTTAAAAGTTTCTTATATTTTACTTAAATATAAGAAAAATTGCTCTGAATGATAGAAGGAATTATTTTTTCCGCCTCATTTTTTTTTTTTACCAGTTGCTGTGAAGCATAGGAAGTTTCAAGCGTAAAATCATGCTGTAGATAAATATTCTTTGAACTTACGAATTTCAAGTTACAAATTTCAACCATACTATTAAAGACTTTCAACAAAGTGGGTATTGCTTTTGCTTTCAAATTTATCTAAATATATGAGACAGGCAAAAGCTCAATGCAAAAGGAATGACTTTATAAACTAGATCCATTTTGCCAACAGCTTGAAGAATATATGGTAATATTGTGGGAACTGAGAGAAAATTCTAAGTATTTTCTCATAATGTGATCCAAGTAAAGTTACCGAAGGAAAAAAAAGGCAAACAAAACAAAAAACAGAAATCTTCATTCAGCTAAAATTAGAACTGTTTTCTTTGGAAACTGGCATAAAAATAAAGAAGCAAATGTTTTCAGTTCTCTCTAAGATCCAAATTAAATTTAATTGCTTTCACTCCTCACTCTCCTACCTTTTCCTTCTAGTTTTAAGATGACTTTTGCAGAAATTAAAACTTCAGTAGAAATATGTGAAAATATGTTAAAATTTTGAACTGAAAATAAAGTTGATGAATGCAAAACCCTTGAGAGGATTAGTTTTTTTTTTTTTTAATAGCAAGTTATCACATGATAAAACCTTAGAGGAGATCACATACAATATTCTACATTGACGGACAATATTTAAAATTTGTTATTCAGTGCTGATTGACTTAGGCACATAAGTGACTAGCATAAAGTGTAGATGTTTTTCCAGTATAATTCTGATAGTAAATAAATATTATGTTGGATATGATAATTTTTTATTTCAAATATAATTTGAATAGAGAAAGGTAAAAAGTAAAATCAAAATTCCCCTCATCATCTAACCTAGAGATAACTTATTTTATTATTTTTGTATGTTGCAGTTATATGGCTATATAAACATATAACTGAGACAGTAAATACATGCATATAAACTTATTGTACTTTTATATTTATATATTTGCTTGATCGTATACATGTATATATACATACATGGTATAAGAAAACTGAGTCAACAATTTTTAATAACAAAATATCACACACCTATTTTCAGTATTATTTAAAATGTCTGCATTATATTCACTCAATGAAATTGAACGTTCCAATGAGCATTGCCTATCCTTCCATAAGCAATTAAATGAATACATATATGTGTATGAGTATGTGCTTTCTTCTGTTAATTTTTTTAAAAGACAACTACAAAGACCAAAAATATAATACTTTTTATGAATCTTAAAAAGTGTATCTTAAATGATTTCAGATATTGATCTCTACAGATGAAGTTGCTTCCTCAAGTTTTTCAGCGATGGAATTCAGGCTTATCTTACTCTATAAGTTGAGTTCTTAGTCTCATTTGCATGAAGAAGGAAGGAGGGCTACAGTAGGACCCACACACTCTGCTACATTTTGGGGCTTGTGTTTACAGTAAAATATCACGTGACGCCTTCTTGCACAATCATTTTAAAACACGCATACAGTGAGCTAATAATTAAAAAAAATATTTTCCTTTCCAACAATTAAAAAATAACAGCTAGCAGTATTTCTTATTCTAATTATTTAAAAATAAGCTGCTTCTGTGTAGGCTCTGACTACATTTACTGATTGAAGCAGCCAACTCCAAAAATAACATCTTTTAGTATTGAAACTTAAAATAAAATTTCTCCCAGAAACAGAGTTCTATAAATGATGGATATAGAAATACGCACTGTCCAGGCAGTTGTTTTGTGGAAGTGGTGTTGTTATTTTCTGATGTTTTCCAAGTCATCTCAGATGGTGCGTGAAAATGAGATGCCAAGAGAGGCTCAAAAAAGATAGTAAGGAGTAGCTTCAGAGTATAAGCAAATCTCGAATTCCAGTGCTTAAAAGTTTTGAAAAAGCTGATCTAAAGTTAAATGTCTACTAGCATCTCTCTGATTATATTTTAGAAACTACTGCACAAAAAAGGAATTTATTCTTATTTTCTCCGGGTTGAAAAGTGCACATAAAATGGAAAATGCTTTTTATGTTGCTATATCCAGCAGTGATTTTATTTTCATTTGTCATTTGCAAGGATAAGGGTTGTTTACGAGGAATGGAGATAGCATGGGGTGTGCTGCGAGGACAAACAGCTGATTTTGAAAAGGTGGCATTTGTGTGAAAACTAAAAATTACGTTCAACTATCTGTGTTCAACTCTTACTAATCCATATGGATAGAGTGCCAGATAGATAAATTAGATAGTTGATAGATGATAGATAGATGAATGGATGGGTGGATGGATGGATGGATGGATGGACGGACGGATGGATGGATGGATAGATAGGTAGATGATAGATAAAAAGATAGAGATATTGATGCTATAAAAATGTCATTGAGTTACCAGTTGATTGCTAAATTTAAGCATTTAATTAAAAATATACATCTGCACATAGTTCCTAAGTCTTAGAATTAGGCATATTTTCTGGAATGAGATGGAAAGATACAGCCTAAACAGTTAGCATGTATGGCTCTTATGAGGTAATCAGGATAGCTGTGATGAGAAAGGTAAAAAAAAAATAAGTTACTGAAAAACATTTTTCAAAAAAGATACAAAAATGAGTTTGTTATTTTTGCTTATGAAATGATATTTCAAGCCATAATCTCCTTTAAAATGCCAATTTATAAATTGTTTTCTGTGCTCCAAATCTCTTTTATTTGTTCCTGTCCTTTCTTTCATAATCATTTTTTTTTTTCCTCATGACTTAGCCTCTGGGGCAATAATAAACTTATTCATTTGTTTTTTGAGTATGTAGTTTGTCTTTTATTTTCTGAGAACAAAGTATATGAGATGATAGAAAAATCAGAAAACCGGGGGAAGGGAGAAGGGTTCATCATAAATTCATTACCGTCAAAATTTCTGATCTGGTGACCAGCCCTGCAATTACTTAACTAATATGTGCTCCCAAGTGTTATGGTACATTGCCTACTGTTTTGTAACCATATTTTATATGGATTATTTTGTAAACTCTTCCCTATATTAGTAAATATGAATTTATTACATCAATTTAAATTGATCATTTTAATCAAAGTAATACATGAAAATTGCTAAATATCAAAGAGTAAAGGAGAGTTCACAATCCTTAATGGTACCCTTCTGTTTCCCAGTTACCTAGGGAAGTAACATTCTAATTGTTTCTGTTGCCATTCTTATTTTAAAAACGCATATATGAATATTGGCTATAGGAGTAAGTGTGATATGAGTTCTTTAATTATAAATTTGAATAACATTTGTTGATCTGCAAACTCCACAGCATTTCCCTTGTCCCAATGGAGTTGTAATACTACTTATTCTGTGTAATAAAACACTAGTCTAAGCATTATGTGTGTATCTTTGTTCCCAAATTCAGTTCAAACATAGACCTCGGGTTTCTTTATTATCTAAGATTATGGCATTAACATCTTTACATTCTCCCTTATATCTACTCTCCTTTCTACTTCCAGCTTCCATCATCTGTATTTTACAGAATCTATCTTAAAGAGTTGTGAATTCAAACTCTTTTTAATGGTTAATTTCATGTGTCAATTTGGCTAGGTCACTATGTGCCCAGAGATCTGGTCAAACATTATCTCGGGTGTGTCAGTGAGGGTGTTTCTGAATGGGCTGACACTAGAATCAGTAGACTGAGTAAAGTAGATTATCCTTCTTAATTTAGGTGGCCCTTCCAATTGGTGGAGGGCCTATCTAGAAGAACAAAAACTTTCTGTGAAGAAAGGAGAACTCCTCCTGGTTGACAGCATTCAACCTCAGATACTGAGACATTGATTTTTTGCTTGCCTTAGTACTTGAACTAAACCAACAGTTCTGCCTGGGTCTTCAGCCTGCCATCCGTAGGATGGGAACTAATTATCATCTCTCCTGGATCTCCTGCCTGGTAACGGCATATCTTGGGACTAGTCAGCCTCCATAATCATTGTGCCTATTTTTTAATAATAAACCTTTTTACATATTTATCATCCATATCAATATCCTATAGGTTCTGTTTCTAGAGAGAATCTTACTAATATAAGCCTTCCACAATTTTTGTCCATCAGTTGATGGAAAAACATAAAAGAAAAAGAAAAAAATTATCTTCTTATAATCACACAACCTTGCAAATTTTTTGTTCCATTACCAAATAATATGCAATGTCTATGTGATTCCTATAGTTTTATTTTGCAGATGGTTGTTTTTTTCATAATATCAGTTTTGTTTATCTGTTTATGTTACTTGGGTTGTTTATATTCTTAAGCTCAACCCACTGCTCAGATCCAATCTCAACTCTTTTCACTACATACCTCTTTCTGAAAAGCCTCTTTCTTTCGAATCCAAACAAGGGTAGCTGCATAGTTACCAACCTGAAATTTTTCTTTATTAATCTTCTAGTTTGGAAACTCTATTTCTTGAATTTTATGTTTTCTTCTACTCTGGTTTACTTTTTGTTTGCTGGCACCAATCTTGTGCAACTTCTTAAGAATGGCTCTGTGACTAACATTGAATCTTTGCATATCAGAAAATGCCTTTATTTTACTCTCATATATAATTAATTATCATCTGGTTATATATCCTAGATTGGAAAGAATTCCTCTTCATCATGAACATGTACCACATTTTCTTTATCCAGTCCACTTCTCAGCAACTTGGATGCAGTTAGAGACCATCATACTAAGTGAACCATCACACAAAGAATTGAATACAGTATGTTCTCGCTAATAAGTGCACCCTGATCACTAGTCACATTAGCCTAAGGGTAAGATCAAAAGTTGCTGGGCACTGCTAGGAGAGGGAGGGGAAAAGAAGTGTAGGGACACATGAAAACACAAAAGGCACCTAGTCCACTACCAGGGGAAGTGAGAGTCAACTAGAAGACCAAACTTCAACTGCATGCATCTTACTTTTATAGCAAATCCTCATTTGTACCCCACAATTATATAATAAATACATTAAAAATACAGCAGAATTTCTCATCATACATTTGAAGACATGTATAAATTTTCTTCCAAAATATTAATCACTGTCTTCTGGAAACCAATGTTAAGCTTGATATCTGTCTGATTATATACCTTTGTAGATAAGTAGCATCTTTTTTCTCTTTTTATTTTCCTCTTCTCTTCTAAACTCTATAATTTTATTTTCATTTAGATACCTTAATTATTTATAACATTGTTTCCAAGTATGTATTTATTTGTGTTTGTATTTTGAACATTGTCTCCAGGCATTTGTGTTTCTTTCCTAAGGTCAGATACTATAATTTTTTAATTCTAAAACTATTTTCATTCAGCACTCAGAAATTTTCATCTATAAGTATTTCCATGATTATTTTCCTTCCTATGTTTTCTGTGTCCTTTATCTGGAATACAAATGTAAATGTTGAATGTTAGAACTTATGCATCTTCCATATATGTATTTTGCTCATAACATTCATTTTCATATATTTTGGTCTTTTTTGTGAAAAAAATTATATTACACTTATTTACTGGGAATTTTCTTCATTTTAAAATCAATACATACAAACTACAAACATGGATGCATATGTACACATATACAACACAGACATTAAATTCTGAGATTTCTTTTATTTACTTCAAATACTCCATTTTAATAGTCATATTTATATTTTGTGGACTGTGGGATTTCTTGAATCCTTTTGAGGACTATAATTAGTTATATGTTTTCTCTGAATTACCTGTTCCTTCAGCATTATTTCTCTGTTTTGGAATTTGAGTCTGTCATTCATATTATGGGCTTTCCTCAAATACCTGGTGACACATGTTTGGATAAATAATGTAATTTGAAACCTTATGCTTTTAAGTTGAATTTTTTGATTAGAGTTTTGTCCTAGCATGAATAAAAAAGAGAACAGTCTTTTTTAAAAAGAAAACTTTAGATATTTTGTTGGCTCTGACCATAACAGTGTTCCTCCAACACTGCCCTAATTCTTTGCAGATTATCTAAAGAACAGCTTTTAAATTTTTTCTTTATTGTTTGCATTCTGGTCATTTATGCCTGTGTTTTATGCATTCTAAAACATATGCGGGCAATTCTGTATCCAGATGATTAGTTAATTGGTGTTTTCTCCAGTATATCTTATTTCCTGTCTCTGCAATCACTGCCAATTCCGAGTCTCTTTCAGAGCCGGGGCTCCATGGCTAAAGCCCTCACAGTGTAAACACTTGCATTTGGCTTCCTTGAGCTTGTTTGCTCAGTCACCAATCCTTCATCTACTTAACATTTTACAGAATTTGGTTATCCACTTTGATGACCTCTATGCCATTCACATCAGGATTATGAATTTTTTTTTTTTTTTTTCTATACCACACTATACTATAAATTACTGGTGTCTTAAGAGTTAAAAGGGGTGAGAGGGCCGCCATTTTACTATACAAAATTGTATAAATAAAATTTCAAAACAACAGAAACATAGATTAATACAATGAAAATCTATATTCTCACTATGCAGGTTAAACAATTATTACATTTGCTGTATTTACATTATTTTTATGTATTGCCAATTGAAAACAATTTGAAGACATCATAACAATTCCCTCTTCTAAACTTCAGCACCTATTTTCTGAAAATAAGACTGTTTCCTACATAACCACAATGTCACCATTTCATTTAAAATTATTTAAAATGCCTATTACCACTTAATAACCAGCCATATTCAATTTTCTCCATTTGTCTCTCCAAATATCTTTTTTAGCTTTTTTCTTCTTCGTCTTTTTTTAATGAGAATTCACATAAGTTTCAAACACTGAACTCAGGTTTTGTGACTTTATTTTCCTGAAATATACAGGTATTATATATTTGAATATTAACTAAGCTACTTGTTATTATCTTTCACAGGAATCTAGGTCCACACACTGAATTTGTCTGCTGGAGTGAGAAACCACCCCATATGTCTTCTAATCTTCTTCAGCAATCTACTAGCTTTCTCCTTCAATCTCAAAGCATACGTGGGCAAAATTGTTCACACGAAAGTCTGTCCTATTTGATACAAAGATCCTTGTAACAGAAGTTACACAATATTCTGATAGCTCTATACATACATTCCAATGCAAGGGAAATGTTCCTTGTACAAGATTTCTCTGTAAATTTTTGTGTGGTAAACACACATAAGTGATAACAACCACTGATAGTTTTAAAAAATGTGATTACAAAGAATGTAGAAAGTTTTATTATATGGTTAGTATATATTATATTTTATCAGTTATTGCATGAGATTAGAAATAATGTTTTAACAGTCTTATTTGCACACAGGATTTACTCAGATAAACTGACCAAAGTGAGTATAAAAAGTGTTATGGGTGCTTCTGTGGCTGAAATAATTTAATTATGTACAAAGCAAACTACTTGTGCTAGATTCTTCTTAGTAAACCATATAAAATACTGAATTTTCCTGTTTTTGTAGTTGCATAGCTTCATGAACATCACAGTGGTCATTATATTAACTACAAAACTATTAGATTAAGCTTAAGGTATTATTTATAGAAAAAAGAAAATCAGACCCAAAGATGATTTATAACTCTGTCTATATAATATTATAATGCAAATTTCTCTCTTTCCAAAGCCACTAAATGCCCAAGAATACTTAATATTCTATGCCACTCTACACTCCTGAGGGGACTCATTTATTCTTCCTGGTTTAATTGTTGCCATATGAGCAAGAGGAATACTACTTTACAAGGTTAGGAATTCCTTTTAACAGCCCAACATGAGTCGAGAACTCCCCTGCCAGGGTAACAGACCCAAAGCTATTTATCATCTGGAAATATTTCACCTTCTATTTGAGAGAGCAGAATTCCATTTTGGAAAAGCCCCACCTCCCCAGAGAAATGTCAAGGAAGGGCAAAGAAGAACAGACTATTTGCAATGCTCAGAAGCAAAAAAGCTTATGTGGTAGGATACATTCTATATCCTGTTAAAGAAAAGACTGCTATTCCCCCAATGTTCTCTTTCATCGTTCTTTTCCTCCTTAAATATTGCATGTGCAGTTACATATGAGAGGCATCCTTATTATTTTATCAGATTGTCATATTTTACAACTTTAGCTCACTCAGACTATATTCTATCATTTGAGAGTGTCACAATATATTAATACATATTTCTCTCAAAGTCAGAGAGGTCACTGGCTTGAAGCCAGGATTTGGGAGAAAAAATATGAAAGAAGGTTAAAATAATTCATTTCCGACATTTCCAAAGGTGTAAAGCATTTTTTACAAAGCTAGGTTTTAGGAAGTTTTAGGTAACAGGACACTCCAGACAATAAAATATTTTTATCAAGTTTTCAGTAATGGAATCTCTATTTTGAATGAAAGTGAATTTTATGTATTATTTTTTAAAATGCAGCTATTTTTAGAACATTAGATAAATGTATGTGTTGAGTCTCAATTCAAAATAAATGCCAAATGCTTATTTTATTATAGTTAGTTGTCATTTATTAATTTTTATTACTACTACTAATAAAATTATAATTATACATCATTTATTAAATTATTATTATTAACTACAATTTCTCCATTTTATTACTTTTATTATTAATCCCTACTAAATATTATATACTATGTTGCACATCTTATTTATTTAATTTTCTGACTAACCAATTATATAGCATCATGACAAGTATGATAATAAATCGTTTTGGGGTTTTTTTGGTTTTTTTGTTTGTTTGTTTTTGTTTTTTTGTTTGTTTGTTTTGTTTTGAGTCGGAGTCTCACTCTGTTACCCAGACTGGAGTGCAGTGGCCGCTCCCGGCCACTGCAGCCTCGACCTGCTGGGCTCCGGCGATCCTTCTGCCTCAGCCTTCCGAGTAGCCAGAATTACAGGCGCGCGCTACCACGCCCGGCTGATTTTTTTGATTTTTATTGTAGAGATGAGGTCTCGCTGCCTAGGCGGGTCTCGAACCCACGGGCTCAGGCAATCCACTCATCTCAGCCTCCCAAAGGCGCAGGATTACAGGCTGAGCCACCGAGTTCGGCTGGATAATAAATCTTTTTGACTAAATTCCAATAGTACAAAATACAGAATGGAATTTTCAAAAACTATATGTCTTTCCCTAATTTCTTTGCATATTTATTTAATAACTCTGATTAACTAGGTGAACTCAAATCTTAACTTTTATAGAAAACTATAACTAATCTGTTTTTGTTTTCTTAATTACTGTTATATGTTTTCTACTGTATTTTATCTTTTCCTCCATTTTTACAAAAATTTATTTTTCTATTTTAAATTTCTTATTATTTGACAATATGGTAAATATAAGTAAGATTTTAAAATGAAAAGCAAAATCTACATAAAACTTTTGCATCAGTTTGGTACTTGTAAAATATATATAATTTATTGATTTCTTGATAAGTATAAAGAAATGTCTCAGAGATAAAAATATCTTTAACATATTTGATTTATTTTGTTTGAATCAGAATCCCATTCTGTTGCCCAGACTAGAGTGCAGTGACATGCTCACGGCCACCACAGCCTCGACCTGCTGAGCTCAGGTAATCTTTCCACCTCAGCCTTCCAAGTGATTGGAACGACAGGCACTCGCCACCCATGCCCAGCTAATTTTTTGATTTAGTGTAGAGAAAAAGTCTCACCAAGTTGCCCAGGCTGGTCTACAGTCCCTGGGCTCAGTTAATTCTCTTACCTCTGCCTCCCAATGTGCTGGAATTACAGGTGCAAACCACCTCTCCCAGTTTATACATTCATATTTCTTAACTGAAGTATAGACCAACTGACTTATAAACCAGGCAATTTGGTCTGTGGTATTTTTTCTCTATTCATTATCAAGTATCTCTTAGGAATATAACTTAAAAATACCTTCTTCTCCAAAGTATAACAAGAGGGGTAACGTTAGCATCTTCTGAATAAGATAAAGGTGTCAACAATTGCAACCATCTGGCTTTCTGTCCACAATGAAGACATTTAATAATATTCCCTTCATCTCCGCATCAGTTTATAAAAAGGGAATCTTTCAGTCTTAGGTTCCCGACCTTTATTTCTTACTAATTCTGACTAAGGAAAGATCTGGTTGCCATGATTCAACTCATTGATTGTTCTTATTGGGATTATTGTAATCAAAAAATTTTTCTTTCTATGCAGACTGAGTGCAAAGTTATCTCAAATATCTACACATTTTCAGGAAAATCAAATGCAGTTCATGAATTCTTTGGGTTATCAATATAACTTTTGCATGGTGATCATTCAAGATAGGTAATAATACTTCAGATAACAGTATTCAATGCATAGATTTTGCATCTCTTCTCCAAAATGATCTGATAATAAATAGAAAGTCAAAAAAATCTCCTTCACAAAGCCCTTTGCAATGCACTTGTATAAATAATCATTTGAAGATACTTAAAACAATCCACTGCAGGAAAATAGATTCAAAATTTATACTTACCTCACCTATTTTATCCATTATATTTCTGTTTGGACAGGTAAATAAAAACAAGAGAGCAGAATGCACCAAAGAGAAAACTTCTTCCCCCCTCCCATATAACATCACAATATAGTCAATATCACAGGATACATAGAATAGGTTAAAAACAAGGGAAAAAATGCTTCAGTTCCTTATTTTCAGGGTATAAAAAGAAATCTTGGCTGTCAATGGACAGTCCATAAGACATCAAGGTTTTCCAAAAACAGAAAATCAGGAGTAGATAAAAGAAAGCCATGGCAAAGGACTTGTACAATGTTGAAGCAAGCAGTGAAAATCTGTCAGTACAAAGTTTGAAATGGAAACTTTTTTTAAAGAGGGAGGACAAACATTACATTTTAAATTTTCTGAAAGACTGCATTTTGACAAAATGCTCCATCTCACTAGCGTTTTATTAAAGCTTTACAAGTTTTTGGATTTTAAAAATACTAGGATTACGTTTCATGTTTGGGTTAATATGAGGTGAATAAATGGAAACAGCTGCAGAAGAAGAGATAAGAGAGAGATTCTGTGAGTACAAATTAGGAGAAATATAAAAATCCCAGAAATCTCTGTATATTGGAGAAGAGTTCACCAAAGTCCATGGATTGTACATTGTAGACATTTTAATATACTTTCATTGTGACAGGATTACTCTAGAAGGATTAAGAATTTGGATGAGGAAGGGAAAAAGGAGGAAAGAGGGGAAGGGAGGAAAGAAAGGAAGTGAGAAAAAATGAGGGAGAGGCTGATAGGGAAAAAGCAAAACTGAGAAAAAGTGAAGGAAGGAAGGAAGGAAGAAAAGAGAGCCACAACAAGGTGTCAAAAACAATAATTGTGTAAGGATACATAATATTCTTTTTCAAAAAAAGAAAAAGGCACACACATTATGCTTAAGAGTTTTAAAAAATAAAATAAATGTGTAGCTTCTAATGTCAGGTCTTCAATTTATTAATAAATCCTTCCTACAGAGCAGTTTATCCAATTATTGTGAAAGTGATTGAGTTCTGTTGTACCAAGAGATCTTTTACTTTTACACCAGTTAATTAGTTTTTATTAGGTGGATGCAATTATATGTTTTGACCAGACTTTTCCCTGTGCTTCCAGGTATGCTCCCTGATCAGCAGGCAGAATATTTATCTCTTGACTGTAAGTAGGAAACATCATTTCCCAGCCTTGAGTTCCCAGGTTGTTATAGACACTGCCTTCTTGTATCACACCCTTCTGACATAGCCTCTCCCTGAGTTTAAAAAGTAAATACTTAGTCAAAAATAATAATTGTAACTATGTTAAAATTTAGAAAATATATATGATTTCCAAATTCTTGCACTGTTTATGCAGAACTTACACCAGAATGTCATGACCCCGAGGAGCGGAGGTGAAGATATATAATCTTCCCTGAATTGTACACCACATCTTAATATAAAGAAAAGACACATAATCTTACTTTTACACTGGAATGTGTTTTAAATACTACTGATGCTATTAGTGGCTTTATCTCACCTTTAAATGGATGCTATCTTAGTTGAAGGATACTGTGTTCAATTCAGAATATAATGATATCACATCCCTTTCTTAAATTTTATTATTTCTTTGGCTGATATATATTTCCTTCCCTCTTCCACTGAATCTTTATTCTTCTTTCTGTCATTTGTTCTGGATTTCTGTCTGTGTTGGTCTAACTTCAGAGTTCAAAGTTTTGTTTTCATAGGAATAAGGGAGTAGATGCCAGTATTTTAGTGATTTCTGTGATTCCACCAGATCAAATAATGGACACATGATTTACACTCAGTAAATGTAATAGACTAATGTATTAATAAAGGAGTGAATGCATGCACATAAGGAAAGCAAATCTTTATGAGTTTTTTGTTTTATCATCTAGGGAATCCATAACTTACAAATATTTTATGCTCATAATCATGGATTTTAGTGCATTTCATGTTATGGATTCCCTAGATGTGCTATTGTGTAAATTATTACATTTCATTGAATCTCAGAGTCTTCATATGCAAAATGTGAATTATAATGTTTATATTAAAATTTGGGGGATACTGTAGAGAATTTTATACAGTTTGTCAGTTTGTTTGCTTCATATTTGTTTCCCCTCATTTCTCTCCTTTTATATTCAAATAAGCACAGCATAGCAATATTTGTTTTTCTATGTTAATTTATATTAATATGTACCAGAAAACTAATTGGTTTCAAAATAATCATAGAAAACGCTATCTAGCTTCTACTTTTTGCTAGGTAGTTTTCAAATGGTTTTATACGTCTAAAACTACACTTTTTTTTTTTGAATTGGAATCTCACTCCGTCTCTCCGGCTGGAGTACATGGAGTGCAGTGGCACACTCATGGCCACCCTAGTCTACCTGTTGGGCTCTGGCGATCCTTCCACCTCAGCCTTCCAATAGCTGGAGCTACAGGTGCATGCTAACATGCCTGGCTAATTTTGGGCGTATTGTAGAGACGACGGTTCATCAAATTACCTGGGCTGGTCTCAAACCTGTGGGCTCAGGCAATTCACTCGTCTCGGCCTCCCAAAGTGCTGGGACTATAGGCTGAGCCACCGAGCCCAGCCTAAAACTACTCTCACTCAGAAAAAGCTTGGATCTGAGATTCAACCAGATTGTCTAACCTCAATGTGCCTTTGGGACTAGTACCTAAACCAAATTAGCTCACTTAATTTGATTATGTCCTTTAAAAAAAAAAAAAACTTTTGGAGTTCTGGTAAGATGGCGACGGCATAGATGGTATTGTGAGATTCTCCAAAAGTGAGTTCTCAAAAGGACTTTTATTTTCCTTCCCCTACCCCCTTGCCCACCACCAGCTGCACCAGTCCAAGACCTGGAGACCCTCGGAGCCACACAAGGCCGGCTACTGAGGCCTCTTGGCTGCTACTGCTCCACCATAAGCAACCCCAGCCGTGTGGAGATACCAGCTTCCTCCCTGGCTACAATGTCTCACCCAGCCCCAAGCAACTGGCCGCCGCCTGTAGAGGCCCTTGGATACTGCCTTGTGGAGATCTGGGTTCCCTTGCTGGCTACACTGATCTGCATGGCTTTCAGTCACTGCCAGCTCCCTCCCTGACTGGGCACCCAGTCTAGAGGCCTGGTGCTCGCTCCTCAGAGTCCCAGCTCACCACACTGGGTTCTGGGCCCCTGCCCAGCCCTATTTCAAGCCGCCATCAACCAGGGAGGCTCTAGGCACCTGCCCCTCAGAGATACCAGCTCCATTCCTAGCTGAAGTACCACCTGTGTGGGGCCCAAAGCCACTGTCACTGCACACCACCCACCCTTTGGAGCTCCAGTCCCCGCTCTGGCTGAGGCACCCAGCTTGGGACTCCGTGGTTGTGTAAGGGAACAGTATATCTTAAGGAGGTGCTGATCAGTCACTCTCACTCTCAGCTCCAGAAGAGGGAATTTCCAGCTCCCTCCTCCACCCCAGGCCACTGGCAGCACACCAGATCCAGTGCCCAGCTGTGTCACCACCAGGCCCATCATAGTGGATTGCCCATGGACCCGGATGAGTGAGGAGAAAGGATGGGTGGAGAGAAAGGATCCACAAAAGAGGAGCTGCCCACCTTGGCCATTTTCCAGGCTGAGATTTGTATTGCCCCACCCATCTATGAGTAGCCCCCACCTTGGTTTCTAAGGTAACATGGCTAAACAGGAGACAAATGACCCTTCCCTACACTGAATCAAATACAGGCAACTCAGCCCTGTTGCAGCCCTTTCAGGCAGCAAGCCAAGGGAACCCACGCAAGCTTGGAGTAAATCTATCTGCCTGCAATGAAAGCAAAGGGGAGAGGCTAGAGATCAGACACTCAGGAAAGATTCCAGAGCTAGTCTTGCTTCTTATTTTGATTTTTGATTTTATTGTTTTGACTGTTTGTTTTGATCACTTTTGTTTGCTTTTTGACTTAGACTACCTGTTTGTGTTGTGGAAAAATGAATCAAATGGCATGCTTTTATTGGAATGTCGTTGTATGATTACCAGGATGCTTTAGGGAATTTTGTGTGTCTGTTTTTTCACTCTTTTCTGGCCTTCTGTCTCTTTTTCACTCGTTAGTTGGTGGTATGTCTATTTTCCCTCTCACTTCTCTCTTTCTCTAACTTCCTCCTGACACCCCTTCTTCCATTATTTTCCTTTTTCATACTTCCTTTTGTTCCAGGAAGCAAACCTAAACCCTGCTGCATGGACAGATTGTAAGGCAGTGGGAAACGGGTTTCAGTGTGCCCATACACCTGTTGGTGGATACTGGGATCTGCAGATAGATTTGCAATCACAGCACCCCCCTCAATTAAACCTCAAAACTGCAGAAAGTACAGGCCCCAACCCACAGTCCAGCCCCAAAGTGAACAAAGCCAAAGGACCCTCATAAAGAAGAACAGGAAATTGAACAAAAGAAATTAAAGCAACCCCACCTTTCCTGAAAAACAGAATTAAAGAAGGAGAGGGAAAGGGAGAGAGAGAAAAAACTACACAAATTAAGAAAAACACAAAGAAGAACATGGGTCTCTCCCAGACCCCTGGGAAGGCAGACACTGAGAAAACTGACTTCAGAATGCAAACAATGAAGAGACCCCAGAATGACTGGTCTCAAACTACAAACCTAGATATCAAGACATTAATGGAGAGATTAAAAAGAATTGAGGAGAGACAAGAAGAAACTAGAAAAGGAGTCGATAATTGAGATAACAGTAGTAAAGAATACTGTGAATAAAATAAATAATAAACTGATAAGCATGGAAAGCAGAATTAGCCAAGCAGAAGAAAGAATCTCAGAGCTTGAGGACCAAAATATAGAACTAACCCAAACTGTCAAAAACATAGAAAAGAAGCTTTAAAAGACAGAACAAAACCTTCAAGAGATGAGCGATTACTTCAAGAGACCAAATCTAAGAATAAATGGACTTCCTGAAACAGAAAGAAAGACTGAGGCCACCAAGGAACAAACATTTTATGAGACTATTAAAGAAAACTTCCCTCATCTTATCAGTGATGTGAAAATTCAAACACAAGAGATTCAGAGAACCCCTGCAAGACAACAAATGAGAAGGCCAACTCCCAGACACATAATAATTCACCTAAACAAAGTAGGTATAAAAGAAAAAATCCTAAAGGCAGTAAGAGAAAAAGGCCAGATAACTTACCATGGAAGACCAATTAGAATAGCAGCAGATTTATCTACAGAAACTCTGCAGGCTAGGAGAGCTTGGAGCCCTATCTTCAAAGTCCTAAAAGATAAACAATTTCAACCAAGAATAACCTACCCAGTCAAGCTAAGCTTCATCAGTGAGGGAGAATTAAAATCTTTCCCTGATATCCAATCCCTAAGAACTTACACTGCCACCAGATCACATCTACAAGAAACACTCAGGAAAGTACTAAATACAGAAGAAAAGAAAAAAAGAGCAACAACGTTCTTCACAAGAGTACAGGAAAAAGTAAAACACACGAACCAACACCAAAATCAAAACAAAGAGGAACAACAACAACAACTCAATAAGAACTTTATGATAGGGATCAACTCTCATATTTCAATAATTAGCCTGAATGTGAATGAACTAAATGCACCACTGAAAAGACATAGAATGGGAAAATGGGTAAAATATCACCAGGCAACAATATATTGCCTTCAAGAAACCCATCTCGCTAGAAAGGACACTCACAGACTCAAAGTAAAGAATGGGAAACAAATTTCCAGGCAAGCGGAACATAGAAGAAAGAAGGAGTCACGATCCTAATTTCAGACAAAATACCATTTAAGCTATCAAAAATTTAAAAAGATATAGAAGGCCACTACATAATGATAAAAGGTTCACTCCATCAACAAAAAATATCTATCCTAAACATATATGCATTCAAAATAGGAGCGCCAACTGCCAACTTTCAGAAAGCAACTTCTAGGAAAACTCAAAAAAGATACTTTCTCTAACACTATCATAGCTGGGGACTTTAATACCCCACTCACAATCCTAGACATCATCAGGACAAAAAAAATCAGCAGTGAGATCCGGAACCTCAATGTGACTCTTTTTTGAGTTGGAGTCTCACTCGGTCACCCAGACTGGAGTGCAGTGGCTGCTCCTGGTCACCGCAGCCTCGACCTGCTGGGCTCCGGCAATCCTTCTGCCTCAGCCTTCCGAGTAGCCAGAATTACAGGCATGCGCTACCACACCTGGCTGATTTTTTTATTTATTGTAGAGATGAAGTCTCACTGCCCAGGCGGGTCTCGAACCCACAGGCTCAGGCAAAATCCACTCACCTCAGCCTCCCAAAGGCACGAGATTACAGGCTGAGCCACCGAGCCTGGCTTCAATGTGACTCTTGACCAAATGGACTTAACTGATACCTACAGAACACTCCACCCAACGACCACAGAATATACATTCTACTCATCACTGCATGGAACATACTCTAAGATCGACCACATACTTGGCCATAAATCAAGCATAAACAAATTTCAAAAGATCAAAATTTTCTCATGCACCTTCTTGGACCACAGTGGAATAAAAATAAACATCAACACCAACAAGGTTCCCCCAACCCACAAAGACATGGACACTAAATAATATGATACTAAACAACTCCTGGGTCAATGATGAAATCAAAACAGAGATCAAAAGATACCTGGAAACAAATGAAAATGAAGAAACATCTTACCAAAATCTCTGGGATGCCATGAAAGCTGTAGAAAGAGTGGAATTCATATCTCTACAAACACACATGAAAAAAATGGAAGAATCACAAATTAACAGCCTAACAAATCACTTTAGGAAGCTTGAAAAACAAGACCACCAAAACCCTAACTTCAGCAGAAGAATCCAGATCACCAAAATAAAAGCCCAAATCTGGGACATAGAAGACAAAAAGATAAAACAAAATATCAATGAAACAAAAAACTGTTTCTTTGAAAGGATAAACAATATCGATAGTCCCCTAGCTAGACTGTACAAGAAGAAAAAAGAGAAAAAGCCCGAATAAATACAATGAGAAACACAAAAGATAAAGTCTCATCTGACCCTGAAGAAATTAAAAAAATCATTAGAGACTACTATATACACTTGTATGGAAAAAAGCTTGAAAACCTTAAGGAAATGGAAGACTTTCTGACATTACACAACATGCCTAGGTTGAAACAAGAAGAAATTGAGACCCTGAATAGAACAATAACAATCAAGGAAATTAACTATATAATAAGTAAACTACCTACAAAAAAAACAAGCCCTTGACCAGATGACTTTCCAGCAGAATTCTATAAGACATTTAAGGAGGAGTTGATACCAAGCCTACTGAAAGTATTCCAGGCGATTGAGAAAGATGGAACCCTCCCCAAATCAGTTTATGAAGCTAACATCACATTGATACCCAAGCCAGGTAAAGATCCAACAAAGAAAGAGAACTACAGGCCAATATCTTTGATGAACATAGATGCCAAAATTCTCAACAAGATCCTAGCAAACCGGATTCAATAACACATCTCAAAAATCATTCATCATGACCAAGTAGGTTTCATCCCTATGACGCAAGGCTGGTTCAACATTCACACGACAATAAATGTAATTAAACACATCAACAGACATCAGAACAAAAACCATATGATTATATCATTAGATGCAGAAAAAGCTTTCTGATAAAATCCAGCACCCATTCTTGATAAAAACCCTCGAACATCTAGGCATACATGGAACAAACCTCAAAATAGTAAAAATCATCTACGAGAAACCACAGCTAGCATACTCCTAAATAGACAAAAATTGGAACCATTTCCCCTGAAAACTGGAACAAGACAAGGATGCCCACTCTCTCCCCTCCTGTTCAATATAGTATTGGAAGTCCTGGCTACAGCAATCAGAAAAGAAAAGGACATCAGTAGTATCCAAAGAGGAAAAGAGGAAGTCAAGTTATCTCTCTTTACAGACAACATGATTGTGTATCTTCAAAACCTAGAGAATCTGTCAAAAGCCTCCTTACACTGGTAAAGGACAATTGCATTTCTTTATACCAATAATAAACAAACAGACACCCAGATAAAAAGCACAATCCCATTCACAATAGCCACACACACACACACAAAATGAAATCCCTTGGCATCGTCCTAACCAGAGATGTGAAAGACCTTTACAATGAAAACTACAAAACACTAATCAAAGAAATCAAAGATGACACAAACAAGTGGAAAAATATCCCATGCTCATGGATTGGAAGAATCAACATTGTGATTTCCATCTTACCTAAGGCAATCTACAGATTTAATGCAATACCCATCAAATTACCAGCAACACTCTTCTCAGAGCTAGAAAAAACAATACAGGGATTCATATGGAAACACAAACGACCAAGAATAGCCAGAACAATCCTCAGCAAAAAAAAACAAAACAAAACAAAAACAAAAAAACAACAAAGCAGGAGGTATCACATTACCAGACTTCAAACTTTACTATAAAGCTACAATCATCAAAACAGCTTGGTATTGGTACAAGAACAGGCATATAGACCAATGGAATAGAATTGAGATTCCAGAAGCAAAACCTCAACTTCTCAACCACTCAAATTCGACAAAGCCTCCACCACCTACCATTGGTGAGAAGAGAACCTATTCAGTAAATGGTGCTGGGAAAACTGGCTGACCACATGCAGAACATTCAAACAAGACCCCTATCTATCCCCATATACAAAAATTAACTCTAAATGGATCAGAGACCTACTTGTAAAATCTAAAACCATAAGAACCTTCGAAAATGTAGGACACACCCTTATGGAATTTGGAACTGGCATCCAATTCCTGAACAAATCCTGAAACACATGGGCCATAAGAGATAAGATAGACAAATGGGACCTCATTAAACTGACAAGCTTCTGCAAAGCCAAAGAAACCATCAAGAGAGCATGGAGACAGACCACAGTCTGGGAAAAGGTATTTGCCAACTCCATGTCTGACAAAAACCTAACATCTTGGATCTACAAGGAACTCAAACGTGCTGAAAAGAAAAAAACAACCCACCCCATTACAAAGTAGGCAAAAGATATGAACGGACACTTCTCAGAAGAAGACATACAAGTGGCCAACAGACACATGAAGAAATGTTTAACCTCACTAATCATCAAGGAGATGCAAATTAAATCTACACTGAGATACCACCTAACTCCAGTCAGAATGGACATTATCAATAACTCAAAAAATAACAGATGCTGGAGAAGATGTGGTGAAAAGGGAACACTTCTACACTATTGGTGCGAGTGTAAACTAGTGCAACCTCTGTGGAAAGCAGTGTGGCGATTCCTAAAAGCTCTAAATATTGACCTCACATATGACCCCGCAATCCCCCTACTGAGAATATACCCTGAAGAACTCAAATCACTCTATAAAAAAGATACCCGCACACGTATGTTTATCACAGCATTGTTCACAATAACAAGAACCTGGAACCAGCCATGCTGTCCATCAAAAGAGAACTGGATTAAAATAATGTGCTATATATATACAATGGGATACTACAGAGCCATAAAAAAAAAGCAAAATCATGAACTTCGCAGCAACCTGGATGGAACTAGAGTTTATAATACTGATTGATCTCTCACAGAAACAAAGATCTGAGTATCACACGTTCTCACTCATAAGTGGACCTTGAACATCTATCATAATACTATAAGAAAAGGATTGACCGTGGTGAAAACTATGGGGAGCGTCAGGGAAGGGAAGGGAGGTGGGATTAAAGGTAGTCAATATTTGTCTGGGGACAGGGGGTCACCCCTTATCAACAAGGATGCCTGAACAATGCATATTTGTATACCTAACCCCTAACTATACCCCACAATTTTAAAATAAAAAATGTTAAAAAAAAAAAAAACTTTTGGCCTGTCAGTCTTGAGAGAAAATAAGTGAATAGTTGTTCAGAAAATAGTATTAAAAACAAGTACAAAAAACCCAAGATTTAGATTTATTTGAAATAACCAGGTATGTATTATTACAAATGCATTAATAAAATAGGTTCATTCAAAAAGACTTTTGTCTGCCCATTAGTAATTGTGCAAGGGACTAGAATAGAGAACACAATTTAGTACTTGCTCCCAAGGAGATGAGAACTTGGTCTTTTCAATGAAAACATTTTTTCTAAGGTTGTGCACATTGTTTTATGCCATAATTTGTTATGAAAGATATAAAATCCATTATATTAAAAACATAATGGAATAACTCCGTTTAATTACAGAAATGCTCATTTAAATGTCTACATTGTTTTTCACAATGAACTAATAGCCACACAAATAGATATGTGCATGTGTGTAATCATACTTATATATGTTTTATGTGTGAGAAAAAAAGACAGGAAGAAGTAGTATTTGTATTTTCCTGTGCTCACACAAGCACATTTTTGAAAAATGAATACAAGGCAAAGGAGATATCTATAATATAAAACAATGCTCTTAAGAACACAATTTGAAATTACAGTGTCTGCGTATTTTCAAGGGTGATTTGAAGGTGACCTATTTTTTGTAGCATCTATTACTGTGGGGATTGCTTGGTGTGTTAAAGCAAGGAACCACCTCACCAAAGTCTTATTTCCTGTCCTCATTCTATAGTAATGAATTTTGAAAGTATATCACAAATGTAGGAAAAAAACAAACACAGGATTTTAAACAGGTTGCTTTCTTTGCAAGCTGTTTGTTTAAGTTTTCTGTAAAATTTACCAAGAATTCACATCTTCTCAGTCTTATGCCCTACAAAGTATAATAAATATTATTTTATTTGCAAAATACTTTATACAATACATATTTATTGTATGCTCAATAGTATGAAAATGAGAAATCTTAATGCTAAATTTTAGTGTGTTAATGAGAATGAATAACAACAACTATTCTGTTTAAGAAATGCAGTAAGAAACATCTTGTTTCTAAATACAGGTTAGCTAGAGATGGTTTTTTAAAAAGCTCTCATTATAAACACATTAAGAAAGGAATAATCTAATCTCATAGTTCACTTATTTCCCACTAGGGCTAATAGGTTTCCCAAGAAACCTTCAAAGAGATACTAGTTCCACTTTGAACTTAAAGAAAAAAATAAAATAAAATAAGAAAGTAAAAATGTACATTTTTTTTTTAAAAAAAGCTCTCCACAGATGCTATGACTTGAACTTTCACTACTTTTAGCAAATATATACTATTAGATGCCTGATTGATATAAACTGATTTCGGGCTATTGCAATTTTAAAGGTCAGAGGTTATTTTTTTAAACATGAGTTTCAGAATTACAAAAGCTAAGTCCTTAATTTGACATTGATTGAGGCCTTACATTATAAATAAGTATTTTAAGTTTGGTTGCTTTTCAGAAGAAACTGAATTTCTTTGTTATTAATTTTCTAATAATTCAGAAAATTCATGGAATTGTGTGTGTGCATATGTGTCTGTAACACATTTTCCTAAAACTGACACTTGAATGTTATTGATTGTATTTCCAAGATGAAAAAAAATAGTTTGTTTATTGATCTTTCACTGCTTTTTGCAATTTTTTTTTCGCCATGGAATCATTGGTTACTGATTAAAATAAATTACAGACAGAATATCTGAGACCACCCTGGGTCCAATCAGACTCCATTGTATTAGTTTAGGCTATAAAGCATGGCATACTCAGTATCCAATTGAATCCAAATCAAGACTCAATTCTCAATTATGACTGAACTATAATATAAGGAATGGCAGACAGTATTCTACAATATCCCCCAAGGTTTCTCTTCCTTTGATGTACATTCCTTACATAATTCCCAAGACTGTCAAGATCACAGATTTTACTCCTATGATAATGTTATTTCACATGGCACAATTAACCTTAAAGTAAGAATATTTGGATGGACCTGACCTAATCACATGAAACCTCTAAATTAGAATGTTTTTCAGGTATAAGAGAGGAAAGTCAGAGACACATGTTCCAGATGATTTAGTAGAAGGCAAACATGTGTTGCAACCTGATGATGCCAAGAAGCAACTTCTAGATGTTGAGTGCATACTTCAGCTCACAACTTGCAGTTAAAAAGGGGATCTCGACTCTAATACAGCAAGGAAATGACTTCTGCCAACATTAAGGATAATCTTAGAAGCTGCTTCTTTCTTAGGAGCCTCAAGAGATGAACAAAGCCCTGCTGACACCTTGGCTTCAGTCTTGTGAGATCCTGAGTGAAGAAGCCAGTCATGCAGTGCTGAACTTTCGCCTGCACAGCTGTGGCTTAATAAATGGAAGTTGCTTTTAGCTACTAAGTTGGTGGGAATTTGTTGTGCAAAAGCAGAATGCCAGTATATATGAGTAAATATAGAAGTCTAATATTAAAAATACTTCATTTTTTAAAACCATGCCCTTAGATTAAAGGCACAATTTTGATTTCTGGGTTATGTACCACAATTTTCTGGGTTATATACCACAATTTAAATTTATTTGCTGGTTAATTTTCCCCGCCATATCCTTGCTCCACTAATCCAGTTGATACCTCTGCCTCTCCATCTGTATCAATGTTCTTGTACCAATCCATTCTATGCACCTAGTGATATTGCTAATTACTGCATTTTGTCCCTCTAGCAACAGGATAAGCAGGATTGTTAGAGCTGGCCAATGATTGTCCCCATATCACCTTGCACCCTGGACAATGTAATGTAAGTGCTTCTGAAATCAGAGAAAATAGACTTTATACACAAAGGGAGACTGAGATAAGAAAACTAAGGAAAGGAGGGAGGGAGTAGTTTTGATGACATGTTGATTTCAGGGTGCATTCTTGACTTTTCCACATGCAATACGTTCACAAACCTCCTACTCTGATTTTTCTTTTTTTTTCTGTAAGCCTAACAAAACAAATGAGTAAAAGAAAATAAAAAATAGGCTGGGCTTGGTGGCTCAGCCTGTAATCCTAGCACTTTGGGAACTCGAGGCAAGTGGATTGCCTCAGCCCGTGGGTTCAAGACCAACTTGGTGACACCTTGTCTCCAGAATAAATAAAAAATTAGCCAAGTTGTGGTAGCATGTGCCTGTAGTTCCAGCTACGTGGAAGGCTGAGGCAGAAGGCTGAGGCAGAAGGATCGTCAGAGTTCAGCAGGTCGACACTGGGGTGGCCGTGAGCATGCCTCTGCACTGCAGCCTAGGCAACTGAGGAAGACTTCAACTCAAAAAAAAAAAAAAAAAAAAAGAAAAGGAAAAAAAAATTCTGCCTAAATCACTCAAAAAACACAATTGCCCACTTTCTTTTTTCTTGCACCTGGCATTTATTAAATACTGATTGTATTCAAGTTTCACAGGTTTCGGGGTAAGCCCATCAGTACATTTCCCCAAATATCAATATGGGTAGAGACCTTGTTCTATATCAAAGTCAATGCAGCAGCTTTTACTGTTGTTTCATTCTTCTTACAATTTGAAAACAACTGTGCTTATTAGGTCAAAGTCAAATGTCAGCCAAGTTAACTTTTGAAGAAGAGAAATCTGGGCCATTCATCTGGCGTGTAGTGAGCTCAATATTCAGGACAGAGCTTTCATGTTATAAGTTGTTGAGAAAAGGCAAATGAGATGTGTTGTTGCCTTCTGTACTGATACATACTGGTACAGAACTCTTTTTCTGTCATACAAATAATGACAGTTAATTAAACTTTAACCTAATGCACAAATTCATTAATTTTACTGTGCTCCATACCAGTATTCTCTTAGTCACTCATTGTATCTATTTTTTTAAAAAAATGGGATTTCTGAAAATGAAAGCTTAGCAGCCACCTCATTATGTTGAATGTATGTTGAGCAGTGCATGATTAGGGTTCATAATTTCTCCTCAATGTCCTTTCCAAATGTGGAATCATGGACACACATTGGAAAACTCATAATCATTTACAGAATACATTTAAATCTTCTGCTTGAACTTTAATGATACCACAATTTAGCTATTGCCCAAGCCAACCACACCCCACACTGATTTTTTTAAGAAAACACTAGCCGGGCTTGGTGGCTCAGCCTGTAATCCCGCGCCTTTGGGAGGCTGAGGTGAGTGAATTGCCTGAGCCCGCGGGTTCGAGACCCGCCTGGGCAGCGAGACCTCATCTCTACAATAAATCAAAAAATCAGCTGGACGTGGTGGTGCATGCCTGTAATTCCAGCTACTTGGAAGGCTGAGGCAGAAGGATCGCCGGAGCCCAGCAGGCCGAGGCTGCGGTGGCCGGGAGCGGCCACTGCACTCCAGTCTGGGCGACAGAGTGAGACTCCAACTCAAAAAAAAAAAAAAAGAAAGAAAACACTGCGCCAAGCATAATTTTTCTTTCATTCTAAGTTTTGATTCTGCCCACATAAAAACCATAAATAATACTGTATTTTAGTTTAAAACAATCTTCATTTATATTGTCTTGTAGAATGTTGAGTACTTTTGTCCCTATGATACTTCTATACTCGCAGAAACGACAAAGATGCCACCCATTTTATATCCCGAGTCCTTCTCTGAGTAGTTGGCATGCTATTTATTGGTTCTGGTGCTAGTGAGGCTTGAAAGTTCTTGGGCTTGTTTATAAGAAAGATAATAACACGGTGCTTAAGCCGTCAGAATAGATACCCTGAAAGAGTGGATACAATTGACAAGAAAATGCCTAGTTGAGGTGTAGACTGTCTCTCTCTTGTAATACATCTGTTACTGCCCTGACCCTTCAGGATACTCTAGACTATTGTATATTCCTTGACTAGAGAGACTGACTCTAGCCATGCCAACTCTCTCCTAATTGAATCGATAGTAAGGTGCTATTAAATCAAATTGTACTTAGGATCAGATGATACAAAAATGTTGTTAGTGTAATATGGATTGTTAAGAAGGATGTATTGATCTAAAAATAAAGAATAAAAATGTTCTTCATGCATGACTTCTGTCATGACATAAAATCAGGCCGTTGGAACTAGAATGTTCCTTAGAGAACATTGTTTCAGTTACTTCATTTCACAAATGAGGAAATTGAGAATCAGAAAGGGTAAGTGATTTCCCCAATATCATAGAGTTAGTTAATTACAGAAATCAGAATAGAAACTGGGTTATCCGACACTCTACCCAGGGTTCTTCCATTAAACCAAGTAAAATTGCTTGCTGGTATTTGGGAGAGGGAGCTCATTATAGCAGCCTTTTAATGTTTCATAAATCAATGTATCATGTTCTTGTAACATTTAAAACATTTAAAAGTAAAAGAAGTTTGGTTTTCTGATAGTTTTAGATAAAGTAAATTACTTTAAATGGATTTCATAATGATTTCATATGTAAATGCGTTACAGCATTTAGATGAGAAAAATGTCAGTACCACCAAAAGGCATCAGGGACTGATAATCAATATCTGACAGGATTAGAAAGGATGACATCAATTTCAAGGTCCATTAGCAACACAGGAAAAATAACATGGGGTGAAATTAGTAGATACAAGCTTTATTATCAGATTTGGGTATGTGTGAAGAGAAAAATGTAAACTCAAAGAAACGAAATCATTTGTTTATTAATAACTATATTAATATATTATATTTGAGTAATTTATACAAATGTATGAATTACTTTTAAAAGACTATCTTTTTTGACATCATTAACTCTGCTTTTATGCTTAGCAATGAGGATGAGGAGGCTGAATCTTGGGATATTAAAATACTCGTCCTAGCCGGGCTCGGTGGCTCAGCCTGTAATTCTGCGCTTTGGGAGGCTGAGGTGAGTGGATTGCCTGAGCCTGCGGGTTTGGGACCCGCCTGAGCAACTTGGCAAGATCTCATCTCTACAATAAATAAAAAAATCAGCCGGGTGTGGTAGCGCGTGCCTGTAATTCCAGCTACTCAGAAGGCTGAGGTGGAAGGATCGCCGGAACTCAGCAGGTTGAGGTTGCAGTGGCCGCGAGAGGTTGTGCGACAGAGTGAGACTCCAACTCAAAAAAATAAATAAATAAAATAAAATAAAATAAAATACTCATGCTGTATATTGCAGCTTGCTGACTCAGACTGGGAAAAATAGTCAGGTGTCCTTACTTCGCCTGAATAATGTACTTCCTCTTTTTAAAATTTTTGTTTTATAGTAATCTATTTTAGAAATTTTTCAACAAAAACGAAAACCTTTTCTCCAACCTTTATCCCTGTCTAAAAGACCCCAAAGTTCTGGATGTGAAGAAGCAGTAAATGGTGAATATTTTCTGCACTTCACATTTTTTATCACATGTTATATATTGTGGAGCATAAAACTTTATGAAATTATAGTTACATGCCTGAAATGGATTTTAAATCTCTTCATTTTCTATGTCACAAGTGAGAGCTGTAAACCTGAAAAATTAAAGTTGCAGTGTAATTTATCTCACCCATAAATAGTTTACTATACATTATACAGTTTGAAGTAAACAATAATAGACAAGACTTAAAAAATGATATTTCTCCATGGGAAACTATGTGATAAATACTGGAGATACCATGAATATAACCAGAATTATATCACTTGGATATAGAAAGAAGACTGTCCCCTACTCTCTCTCTCCTTCTCTGTCTCATACTTAACAGATGTGAAAATGTCAAATAATATGTATATATTTAATAGCTTCTGTTTGCACTGCAAATAGGTAAAATAAATAGATCTTCAAATTTCTGAGCTAATAGATGGCTGTAGCTAAAGTAATTCATCTGATTATTTAGGATTGCTTGTAAAATCTCCAATGATTTTACATCTCACAATATTGTTTTCAGTTTTGGGTAGGAACGTTAAAAATTATTACATTATATCAAGTGATTTGAAAGATGTAGGTGTATTTTCCTTAGCTGGAAAACTTGCCACAAAAAGGAATTTTTTTTTAAGTCTGTTATTTTTAATCAATTGAACTCTCTTAACCAGGTGAATTGAGGTTACAACACAAGACCAAGATTGTCATGTGAATGAGACACAAAGAAATATCAATGTTTAGGGTATAACTTGTCTTTGGTCCTTACCTTGTCCTTAATCTTCTATATAAATGTTAATTTTCCTCTCCCTGCCCTAGATATTTAATTATAAAAAGCATTATCCATAAGCAGAGCAAGCAAAAAATAAACAATGATAACCACATTTAGCCATGAAACAGAAACAACAGTCAATAAAGGAAAGAAAGGAACAAAACTAGGTCATGCCTTCTTTATTAAATCGGAAGAATATCTAGACTCTCAAAATTTTAAATACACTGTTTATATACTTACAACCCAATGAGAGTGTAATCCTAGTTTTTATGTCATAAATCATGCATATCTATAAGCATTAATGTTAATTTTATTTTGCACTGAATATTAAAGTTGATTTTATGCACAAAAAACGCAAATAGTGTCCTACTTAAAATAGGACCTAACACTTTTGTATCATTAGTCATTATAGTATCATGGTTTAAATTAAAAGTTTGTTTAGTGTGTCTCCAAAATATCTGGAAAATTGCAATTGGCTGGATAAAATTTCATTGATATTAGATCTTTATAAAATATTTTCAAAGTCAGCATTTCAAAAGAAATAGCGGTGAATAGTTTCTTAAATAAAAGCAAGCTTAAACATATAAGTACAATCTATTCTTTTGTGACATCTGAATGAATGGACCACAGCTGTTCTCCAGTGAAGCTGTTCTACCCTTTAATTCATTACACAGTAACAAACATTCTGCCTTTCCTTGTTCTTTTCTTCCTCGTGTAAAGTTGAAAGATGTCTTTCTTCAAAACAAAGCATAGATAAGGAAGGAGGAATCTTATATTCACTATAATTTATGCATGTTTAATTGTTTTAAAACATCACAGAAAAAAGTAAATACCAAAAGCATAAGTATTTAATCTTAAGTTTCACACACAGTGCTCCTCCAGTTCCACGCCCAGAGCTTAAATTTGAAATGCTTCCATCATGTATAATTTGTAGAAAGATATTTGAAGGAACTTCTTATTAAAGCAATAGTAATCATTTATTTATCTTCCTTGCCTTCCTTCCTTTCCCCTTTTCTCCCTCCCTTCCCCCCCTCCTCTTCTCTCTCTCTTCCTCTTCTCTCTCTCTCTCTATTTATGTCACAAACTCACATTTGTTTCCTCTGCTTTCCTAGCTGAGACTCATTAGTTCTTCTTCAAGTATCAATTAAGGTACACATATTTTTCCATCATTAGAAAATTACAGCTCAGTAAGCTCTGTTTTTCTTTTTTCTTTTTCTTTTTTTTTTGGTCTCATACTTTCTTCCTGGTCTTAAAAATAAAGCATCAACATTTAAAAGGCAAACTTGAGACCATCTACTTAAACATTTCTATTGCATCTAATATAATCAGATTCAAAACATGGATCTAGGAGCAAATAAAAATTGACTTACTTTTTCATTCTATTTCAACTCAGAACACAAACCCATTGAACTGTCCCTTCAGGTTTGATGCTCCATCAGTTAACACCACACTATTTTCACAAGAAATATGATTTGATCTGAGAAGAACTGCAGCCGCCTGAAACATATATTCCCAGAACATATCTCTAAGAGTACCGTAGCCACTAAACGTCTCACCTAATGTGTGTGATAAATCTTAGTATTAGTGAACAATATCAGTTAAAGGCATCTTTTTGGAACCGCAACTCTAGGCTACAGGTGCCCACCTGCTATGGAATTTTCCAGTCATAAATGTGGATAGGTCAATCTATCAAGGTTTTTCTCAAAGAAGGAAGCGCAGTAGTAGCTTAAGGTTTATTTTTAAAATTTTATTTGGTGTCTCTAGGTACATATAATGTGGAATATCACTTAAATGCTCAGACAGTGACAGTAAACTGCTGGCATTTGGTACTGTGACCTTGGGCAAAATAATTAACTTCTCATAAAATCGGAATAATCATGACAGTTAAGAGTTTAGCACAGTGCAAATGTAAGCTATACTAAGCATTGCCTATTATTCCCTTGTGTCTAGTTTCTTCTTCCCATTGTTGGAGATTGTCTGCATATTTGCTGTTATTACTGACACTATGTCACAGTGATAGCGTATGACCCCTATCACCTGGTTTTTAAAAATTCATTTAAATTTTTGTAGAGGTAGAATCTCACTGTGTTGCCCATGCTAGTCTTGAAGTCTTGGTTTCAATCAGTCCTCCCGTTGTGGCCTTCAAAAGTGCTGCAATACAGGCATAAGCCACAGCATCCAGCCTCCTCTGCTTTTTCTTATGCTCAGTGGTTTTCCATTATTTCTTATCCATATTTGACAGCTGGAATCAGTATCTGTGTGTACAATTTAAATGCCACACAGTTCACTGATATTGGGGTCACATCAGCCTGAAAGCAAATGAAATCTACAAGACTAAACAGATCAAGTCATATGTGTAAGTCTCAGAGAGACCAGGAAGACTCGACTCTGGAGGACACCTTATCTGGTTAGCCTAGGTGGAAAAGCAAAGACTCTTTCTGTAGTAATCTGGAATCAGTGTATCACCATAACTGTTTCCAGGTGCAAAATGACATAATTACTGATTCTATATCCACTAAGAACATAGGAGTTGTTGCTGACTAGAATCATTGCAGCATACAGGGGGATCCTCACATCTCTATCATGTAGAAAAATCAAAGATTATTACATTCAATCTTCAAGTGATGGCCAGAATTATGCACAAATGTTTTACCTGTCATACATACAAACACAACTGATGTGCAATTCATTTTACAAGTCTTCAACTGTAAAAATGTATTTGTACTTTATTAAATATCTATTTAGCTTAAAACAAAACCTAACGTGGCTTTTAAAATCAACAGATTTTTAAATTTTTTTTATTTTAAAGATGTGGGGTACAATTCAGGATTAGGTATACAAATTATTAACTTTGAATTTGTTGGTTACTTGCATTATTAACAAAGGAGCTAATCAAGAAAAATTTATTGACTCTCAGTTTTCCTTTTCCTGACTATTTTACTCAGTCATTGCAAATATTATTAATTATATAAATTTTGAGAAAAGTAGGAGTGATCTTATAATTGGGAATCTACATTATGCAAAGTAATGTTCTATTTGAAAATTTCTCCCATTTTACAAACTGAGAAATAAATGCCAAGACATGTTCAATAACTTGCCCAATCCTACATAGCTGGAAGACTGAGTTAAAAACACCAAATTTGACGCCACACTCTAAATTTTCCACTATTAATTGTTGTAGCTTTCAGTAAATGATTACTCAGAACATTAAATCATAAAAGACAGTGAGATATGCCATCTTCAATCTCACTGAAGTTTGAGAACTTCTATTTTAAGCAATCACTTTAACAATATCTTAGCCTTTTGGGATCGGATTGCAAAGTTTGATAATGAGCATGACAGTCACTGCTAGGGGCCTACCCATATCCATTTTCCCCTTCTCCTTATTAATAGAATTCTTCCATAGTCACAGTATGTATTCTCAGTGGCTGTGTTTGGGTAGCAGCGTACCTAATTAAAATGTTCACTCCCCCTAGAATGCCCCAGAGCCATATGCCATGTGACTCCATTTCACCTAGTGCAATAAACGTGGATGAAACTTTCTGGGGCTTTTATAAAAGGTTTTTTATGGAGAGACTCATCCCTAATGTACTTTTTGCTGCCTTTCTTTCATCTTTCCCATTTTCCCTAATCTTTTCTATGACTTGCTGTAATTATGACAAGAGGGGCAGAACCTGGTTTATGAACATGAAGAACATATGCCTAAGATGACGGATTGGAAAATTAAAAGACTTTTTTTATGTTGTCAAAATTTCTGTACCAGACCCAGGATGCCTATCTCTGAATTTATTTTTCCATAAGAAAAATCAATCCTCCTTTGTTTAAGAGATTCTAGTTGGATTTTGTTCCATGGAGCTGAATCCAATTCTGACTTAGGCAATTAGATATATTCTCATGTAGTAGTATTTATACTTGTAAAAATTATTTACTACTTTATAGTAAGAATCCTGTGTATATAAAACATGCTGAAGAGATAATCCTAGACTTATTTAATTTTCTTTATACTCAGTTGATAAATATACCATGAAAATTATCCTAATATTTTTGATTGAGCTATTTTATTTTGTATTTTTTTCTAAATGTCAAATGAATACCTTCTGCAAATACAATTTATAAAGGCTCCAATAAATAATGAAACAATCATTTTGTAAAGCACTTAAAAAAGATAAGAACACTTAGGAAGAAATGATCTGTATTGCTAATACAGAGCTATCCTTTTGCTACAAATCAGATGAATGTTCTATATACTAATGTGCATTAAACTGTTATACAATTTGTTTTAATAATGTTGTCTTCCATTGTTTAACAATATTTTTCAACAAAATATGAGATATATTTTTAAATGATAATAATTCCTTTATTAAATGTCTTTTCCATATACTTTCTACAATGTAATTAAAATTCAATTAAATTATATACAAATTGTCTGGTTTTAAGTGATCTGTTTGAATATCTGTAAGTAATGTGTTTGAGCAAAATTCATTTCATATAAAAGTGCAAATATGGGGATGTTTTAGAAATGTGGATTATTCTTTCAATACAGAAGATTATGTAAAATTTGGTCATAACATGTCACCTGTCACCATTAGCCTGGAGACACATAATGAAATAAAGTATTTCATTAGCTGCTAGACATGATTCAGTGTGCACAGCAATATGGAAAAAAATCAATATAATGAATATTTTCATAAGCTCAGATTTTCTGATTAAAGTATGATTCTCTGAAGAATGATGCAAAATGGATATACAGATAGGTATTTTCTTATTGAGCACTCTAGGAAAAAGTTTGGAATACTTTCAGTTTTGAGTATTATTAATTTTACTTTGAAAATGATGTAACATAGCTGAAGAAAAATATTTAAACAAAAATGGGTTTTTGATTTAGTGTATATATGCCTAAAAAGGATGTATCTTTCATTTTAATAATACCTGAGTAGGAAATATATATATGCATGTTAAGGAATCTTACTGCCAGTCAGAGAATGTAATTTACTTCTAGAAATTTATGAATAATCCTTGCCTTATATAATATATATAATTTTCAATATCAAAAATATACATTAAATATATATAAAAGGGACTATAATCTTCATATTTTCTTCAAGCATTAATGTGAATATATGTGAGCTGGGGAGAGAATCAGGTATTTAGTTAACTGAAATGAGTGAATGCAGTAAGTCCTCCTCACTGTTAAGATCTTGCATTGCTGACCAATTATCAAAGCAACTGAAGCTATCTTAAAAGCAAACTGTTATGCTCATTAATACTCAAAGTAAATAATACATTTATAGGTCCAATAATGGAACACCTAACAACTGTATTTAATCATAGGTCTAGCATATGAGGAAAACCAAGGACAGAATGTTAGAATAAACGCTGTTAATGGGAATTAAATTTTGAAAGAACCTCAATTACATTGGCAGTGAGACATCCTTCTGAACACCGTGGGAAAGTATAATTTCAATGACTAATTCCAGTGTTGCATTGGCAGGGCTCACAAAGTGGGTAATTAAATATACTTATGAAAAGACAATACCACAACATGGAAAACAAGTAGGGAAGAATTTCACTAGATTGTGAACTTCTTAAAGGAATATTTTCCTAACACTTGTCTTAATTTTTGCCACAGAGTTGATAAATAAATATCTATATGTTTTGTTTGATAAATGAATGAATGACCAGGACAAAAAATAAGCGATTTAGGCCAAGCTCCAGAAATAAAATATTAAGAAGTTTATTTTGAATTTAAAGCATCATGCTGTACTAAAACATTTTTGGCTCAAAATTGTCTTTCTTTGGTCCTCTCTCTGTCTTAACACCTTGGAATAATTTAATTTCACAAATGGGAGTGATTGACTAAGAAAACAGAGGGTCCAAAGCAGAAAAAGCATCAGATTTTGGATTCAGCCTCAACATATTTATCTGTTTATCAGTGAATGAGAATGCAAACGTCCTCATTAAATCCCAACTCCTTGTTCCACTCCTTTCTTCCAACAGAGCTACCCAGTTCTTTTCTTCCCTCTGTTCATTATCAAGATAAAAAACATATGGTTTTGAATTTTTATAAGATGCTTGTCAAAAGACAATTCTTTTCTCATGCTGTCTTTTTGTAGTAATTGACAACACCAATATGAAGCCAGCTCTCAGTCTTATAATTCACAAAATGAACATCACTGGAGAGATGAGGGGACTAGTTGTGTATTGTTAGCAATATGAACAGCTCCTGTTTCACACAGTAAAACTTAAATTCTCACCATGGTTTTCAAGTTCCTATACTTTCTGGTTCCTACACCCACCTGCACTGTTTCTTTAATATCATTTCCTGTTACCCCTCCCTTGCTCACTCTGTTCCATATGGTCCTGCTCACTCTGTTCCATATGGTCCTTGCTCACTCTGTTCCATATGGTCCTGCCACCTCAGGGCCTTTGCACTGGCTGTTCCCTTGCCTAGAGTGGTACTCTCTAGATAGCCACACACTTCCTCTACTCTGTATCATTGCTTACATCTCACCAAAATTATGTACAGCTGTTAATTTCATCTTAAACTGTAACCTGCTTTCACATCATGCACTCATGATCTTTCTGTGATCTACTTGTTTTAAAAATAACACTGGTGGCTGGGCTTGGTGGCTCAGCCTGTAATCCTGGCACTTTGGGAGGCCGAGGCGAGAAGATTGCCTGAGCCCATGGGTTCAAGATCCATGCGGGGAACTTGGCCAAAAATTAGCTAAGCGTGGTAGTGCGCGCCTGTGTTTCCGACTACTTGGAAGGCTGAGGCGGAAGGATCACAGGAGCCCAGCAGGTCGAAGCTGTGGTGGCCGGGAGAGCCACTGCCCTCCAGCCTGAGTGACAGAGTGAGACTCCAACTAAAAAAAACCTAGTAATAATAATTAAAAAAAACCTTGGTAACATATTTTGCACTAAAAATATAACTTCGTGACATATTGTGTTAAAACTTTTTTCTACCTGATATTTATTTTTTGTTCATTTTGCTTGACCTTAATTTCCATAAGAGCAGGAAATGTTGTCTGTTTTACGCCCCAAATGTATCTGAGCCATCCGGACCAGTGTCTTGATCACTGTGATTATTTGATAATTTTGAATTTATGAATGAATTTCTTATAGGTTGAGGTTTTATGTCTATTTTTTTAGAGTTGATTTTGTTTATGGTGATAGGTAGGGGTCTTGTTTTAATCTTCCGCGTGTGGTCAGCCAGTAAATTTATGGTCACTCTTTCAATTTTTTTTGTTGAAAATTACTTGAAATTGTAGACCTCGTCAATTTGCTGTCCTACTCTCTGCAATGATTACTGCAAACTTATTCAGCTTACTTAAAACTTTTGGTGTCCTCACTTTGCCTGGGCAGCTTAATAAGGCCACCTATGTGCTCAGTTTGGCTTAATCCAATGGAAAGTTTTCCGACCTCTTTCTACCAGAAACGTCATTCTTTGGCTTCTGAAATACTCTTTTGACCTGATTTTCCTTCTCCTCCCCTGGTCCTTTTTATCAATTTCTTTTGCACAGTTATTTATACTGCTTCCCCTCATTTATTGGGGTCTTAACTAGGCAGCAAGGAGAAGATGACTGGTAAAGTTAGAAATTCTTCCTAGATTTCTTCCTTTTACACAGAATCACACAGCAGCTAGACTATAATAATGTGCTGACTGGTCTTTTCAACTCCTATTACATATACTGTTTTGTCATTTATGTGACTTTCCTAGGTTTTTATCACTGTAGTTGCTCATCTGTTTATTATCAATTGCAAAGGAAATGTTTGTGTGGATATATCTGTTGTGTGTCTTGAGTGTAGTGAGAATTAGAAAGAAAAGGGGGGCAAGATCCACTAAGGTGAGAGATTTTTTGTTTCCTTCAATGCTCTGCATTTCCTTGGTACTTTGGGCATTCAACATACAATTGTTGACTGTATGGTGAAATGATAATTCTTACCTACAGGATTATTGTGAGTATGAAATGGGTTACTTATAAAAACACTTAGAATTCGGCCCACATGTACTGTACATTCTTTTAATTCTATTTTTATCATTAAAAGTCTCAAGTTCTACAGTCACTTGAGCTTTGATTGTACACTTTACCTTGTCTGTAAATTTGCTCATGGCATCTTGTGTCTTGAACTGTTTGTAATGATTTCTGTTGGGAACTCATTTTCTTAGATATTTATCTGAGACAATGTTTGAGGTCTGAGTTTAGGGGACATTAGATGATTTGGGTTTTTGCATCTCCCACATATCTGGGACTGCTTCTGACCTCAGACCATTTTTAAACTCATATAGGACTTGAAATTTTCTGGGACCACTACCCAGTGTGAAAGAGAGTTCATGGTAAGAATTTTCTGAGGAGTCCTCTCTTATCCTATTCTACACAGAGCAACTTCTAAGACAATCATGCTTACCTTCCATCTTCTTCTAAGAACTAGAACTTGCTTAATTTTTGAAAGTCTTAGCCTAATTTAGGGCTACTGACCTTAGCTCTGCTGGAAGCTGGGAACCACAGACCTTATTTTCTATCTCATGTTTGTGTGTGTGCTGTTAAATGTCAAACTCTAGGCTATGGCCATGGAAGTGCACCATTGAAATCTTATCAAGAGAACCTGATGCAAGAAATTGAGCTGACTGACAGACTCTGTTCTTGCCCTCTGGATCACCACCAGGATAAGCTGTTTTTCTGGACTTTTCTCAGCTATGACTAAGCAAGACAGAACCACTAGTGTCAGCCCATTCCTACAGGACATGTACTCCTCTGACTTTGGCTAGATTACTCTCCTTCTGCCTGGCCAAAGACATTTTTTTCAGAGCTGCCCTATCATAGGAGGGTCTTTCTAAACATCTGTCTTCTATTCTCAAATATCAGACCAGCATCACAACCCAAAGGCTATCCGTCTTCTTTGGCAACCTCCCATTGATCTTTCACAGGCATTTACATCCCAAATCTCTTGCTCATATACTTATATCTTGGTGACTAGAACTGACAAAGAGAAAACACTATTCAAGGACAGGTGTACTTCTCTAGATCAACATTAATTGCTGATTCTGCTCCCCAAGAATTTACCTTAACATTACAGAAACACCTGTGTGATAAAAATAAAGAAATAATTTTAAATATTTTATTTTTAATGCTAAGTGTTCAGGAGGAAGATGGCAGTTTCTACCTTGCCAGAAACAACGCTGCCAACACTGCCTTTTTCTTATCAATGTAAAACAATTGAGTAGGCTCTTAGATTATGATCATAAAACACATGTGAGAAATGTATATACTAAGTTCTTTTTAAAATAAACTTATACTGAGTTCTTTTTTGTCTTATTTATTTTTTACATTTGTTAATATTACATTGCTGTCATGTGGAAAGGTATTTTAATAGTGACCTAAAATTTTCCAGAATTCTGATGATCCATAAATGAGACTATATCTTAAACTAAAGAAATTCATTAACAGTTTGTAACATGTTCTCTTTCTCATGTAATTTTTCCATGCCAGTTTTGACATAAAGATCTTTTCCTCTGACTGCAAGAGAGCTGGACTAAATATTTATGACCATTAACGCCCTCTCTCATCCATTTAACCAATTATATTACATGTGTCTTGTATTTAACCAGGGTCGATCTAACAAGGCTTTTATTCTGGGTGAGTGCTCGCTTCACCCAAATCATGAATGCTCTTTGCTTCATGGAACTCTATTGCTTTTGTTCCCAGAACCAATTATATCTTAGCTAATCTCTTGCCCCTTTAATTCTCCTTGATAGTTTTCTGAATAAAATGTGCAATCTGTGAACACATTATTACTCCCACTCTCTAGTTTATCCATTCATGGACAAGGATACAGAATTGTCTGGTTCCAGCTTAATATACATACAATTCTCAGTTGCACTGAATAATAAAATTTTCTTGCCCTGAGTTAGCAGTATGTTCAGTCTTCTCTAATATTTGACTCTAAATCTCTCTGAATGTGTTGTCTAAAATTAAATGCATCCAACCTACCTTCTCAGAAGTATATCTCCATCTCTTCAATAGACTTTACATTTTGTGACTTTCTGCTTCAGAATTTTGGGACTTGATCCCTACTTATTCATGCGCTAATGGTTAACCACCCTCAAGGACTCCTTGAAGCTTCTCTGAGCAAAGCTGAAGTGCCTTTTGATTCATGCACGTATCTTACCAGGCCTTGGTTTAGACGCCTTTTAAGTGGATGATTTGCAATTAACATGCAATAAAGACTCTCTGAACTTTATTTTCTTTTCCAGGAAAATAATCACAAACATACTGTCACTCAGTATAGACAGAGTCATTTATGAAAATAGGCAGCATTTATGAAGGCATGCTGGAAGGATGGTAGGCCAGCCATTTTCTCTGGATACAGGAAATACTTCCTGACATTAAGCCAACCAGACCTAAAGGGAGGACATAGTCAGAAAACACTCTTAAAACTTATCAGATTATTGGTAAGGCTATTGATGTTGATTGCCATTATTTTCAGTATTCTTCAAAAAGACTTATGAGAGGTATTTTCTTATATACAGATAAAAGGAAATTTTTTTGCCTTTTATTTAGTAAAACAATTGTGTATGTGTGTGCCTTTAACTTGTGAAAAATCTGAAACATATGACTGTGTCTCTGTTTTCTATTTGCAGATAGAAAGCTTAAAGCTATATGTGGAGGGCATTGCTACAAATAAATTCTTCTTAGCATGGACTTTGTACACTGACTTAATCCCTAGTCTCATAAAATAAAAAAAAATAAAAATAAAATTCTTTTTATTTTTCTTACATTCTGATGTACTCACCCAATTTATTTTATTTTACTTTATTCTTTTGGTTAATGTGTAATTATAAGGCACATAAAGCCTTTATGAAAAATAATATAAATAAGCAAAAATGCAAAAAAAGATTAATATTGTATGAATAGTTCATATCTCATTCTTATACATAACTATCAAAGTGCACACAATACTTAGCATTTCACACTTGCTTGGCAAATATTTACTTACCAAAAGAAGAAAACTAGGGTTTGGAAGACATTTGTTTCTTCAATACATTTTATGTATTTAAAAATTGTATTAGAACTTGTAGTCCTGACTGACTTTTATCTCAATATGGTCAACTCTTTGTTATGAAGATTTATAGTTTAAATATTAATTACACTTAAAATTTACATATACTTATAGAATGATAATACAGACTATATCTTCAAGGAGTTATTTTAATTGTTAAAAATTAGCCTAAACATACAGAGATGTAAATAAATGTATACTATTAGAATTTCTTATTTGCCGTCAAATCAGAAAAATGTGGCACACAGTACACACAGAGTGTACAGTGTACAGTGACATTCATATTCCCTTTCCATTATTCATATTTTATTTTTAAATCTCAACCTCCCCAAAAAACGTTTTGACATTTAATTCTAATGTAAACTTGTCAAATAATTGAAAAAGTTGTTAGAGTTTAAAAATATACTATCTAGTGAGAAGCATATTAAGTTACTTGTGATGTAAAAGAGAAAATTGATGACTTTAATTATAGTTTGGTTTTTTAAACAAATAAAAAAGTGACTCTTTAACTTACAGATAATATTTCTTCTATTTTTGAAAGAGCCAAAATTGTTTGTCTTTCAGTTGATGGTGAGTTACAGGCAAAAAGCTTTTACCCTGATGGTTTACAGAACTGCTAAAATGTCCATGTGTTATTCCACAGAGACTTGTAATGGACTTTAGTAGTATAAAAGTTTGAAAGATGTTTCCATACCTTTAATATACTATATTTACTTGGTTGAGTTCTATAACAGTCAAAAATAGAGGATTCAGATTTCAGTTTAGCCTCCACTATTGGCTGGGTACATGATCTCAAGCAAGTTATTTCATTTTTCCCAAACTGCACTTACTCTTCTTAGATGAAAATAACAATATCTACCCCTTTTTCATATGATTTCTTGTGAGACCAAAATAAGTGAAATATAGTATAACTAGAACTTGATTTTAAGTTATTTAAAAACTATTTACAGCCGGGCTCGGTGGCTCAGCCTGTAATTCCGTGTTTTGGGAGGCTGAAGTGAGTGGATTGCCTGAGCCCACAGGTTCGAGACCCACCTGGGCAACTTGGCAAGACCTCATCTCTACAATAAATAAAAAAATCAGCTGGGCATGATAGCACGTGCCTTAATTCTGGCTACTCAGAAGGCTGAGGCAGAAGGATTGCTGGAGCCCAGCAGGTTGAGGCTGCAGTGGCCGGGAGCGGCCACTGCACTCCAGTCTCGGGGACAGTAAGAGACTCCAACTCAAAAAAATAAAAACAATAAAAAATAAAACTATTTACTAAGTAAAACTTGTTCCTATATGAAATTAGAATATTATCTCTGAATGAAAATACAATGTTTTCATTATTTGATAGAAATAAATACACATGGAAATTCCTACTACAAACTACAAGGGGTCAGGTGAGTTGACCAAATTATACAGGTATATCAAAGAACATAGTGAATGCATGTGTTTAATTAAATTTAAAACCTGTAAGTAAAAAAATGAATAATGGGTGGGATGTAAATTCCCATAAACATCTATATAATGTTCATGATATACGAGGTTTAGGAAAAATAGTTTTAAGTGAATGTAACACTATATCTGCTCAAAGTGGCTGTGATATAGCATTCATAAAAAGAAGACAAGTTAAGTTACCATTTCCTAGCTATTAAAACAAAACATTAAGAAAAAAAAAACTGGTGCCTGCCCACCAGACATCGGATCTTGCAAGACCGCCTTTAAAGTCTCACTTCTGCTGCGCTCCACATCTCCATGTCCATCCTTTGATTTTGGGCAGCAGCCTGCCCACTGCCAGCTGCACTGGTCTGAGACCTGGGGACATTCGATCCCACACAGGGCCAGATATTGTGGCCCCCAGCTGCTGCTGCTCCATTATATGTGACTCCCGCCTGCATGGGAGCCCCGGGTCTCGGCTCCCTCCCTGACTACATCGTCACACCTAGCACCCAGCACCAAGCTGCCGGTCACCCAGGAAGGCTCTGGGCACCCACTCCTCAGAGATACTGGTCCCATTTTGGGCTGAAGTACCCTGTGAGGGACCCAGGGCCACTGCCTGGCCTTTGGAGCTTTGGAGCTCTGGAGCCCTGGGCCCACCCTGGCTGAGGCACTCAGCATGTGACCCCAAGCTTGTGTAAGGGAACAGAACCCCAAGTTTCTGTAAGGTGCTGATCGGAGGCTCCCAGCTCCAGAGGAGGGAATATCCGACCCTCTCCTCCACCCCAGCCTGCTGGTGACACCCCGGCTGTGCAGCTGATCCCCAGTGCCTTTTGCCCAGAGACCTAGACAAGTGGAGACAAAAGACCCCTGAAAGTGAAGCTGCCACCTCGGCCACTCTCCAGGCAGATTTGCATTGCCCCACCCACCTATCAAAGCCTCCACCTTGGTTCCTAAGGTAACATCGTTAAACAGGAGACAAAGCCCCTCTCCTATGCTGAACAGACAGAGACAACTAAGACTCACAGACTTCCCAGGCAGCAGGCTAGCTGCCTGCAACAAAAACAAAGGGGAGAAGCTGGAGATCAGAGCTGAAGTGACTTAGACACTGAGGAAAGATTCCAGAGCTTGCCAGGCTCGGTGGCTCAGCCTGTAATCCTGCACCTTTGGGAGGCTGAGGTGTGTGGATTGCCTGAGCCCGTGGGTTTGAGACCCGCCCGGGCAGTGAGACCTCATCTCTACAATAAATCAAAAAATCAGCCGAACGTGGTAGCACAAACCTGTAATTCCGGCTACTTGGAAGGCTGAGTCAGAAGGATCGCCGGAGCCCAGCAGGTCGAGGCTGCGGTGGCTGGGAGCAGCCACTGTACTCCAGTCAGGGTGACAGAGTGAGACTCCAATTCAAAAAAAAAGAAAGAAAGATTCCAGAGCTAGTCTGATCTCTTATTTTGCCTTTTGATTTTATCATTCTGACTGTATGCTTTGCTCACTTTTGTTTCCATTCTGACTTACACTATCTGTTTCATGATTTTATTGGTCTGTCTCTGTGTAGCTACCAGTATTCTTTAGGGAATTTTCCTTCTGTCTCTTTTACACCTGTCAGTTGGTATGTATGTCTGTTTTCCCATCTCACTCCCCTCTCTTTCTAACTTCCTATTGACCCCCTCTCCTCCATTATTTTCCTCTTTTGTACCTCCTTTGGGTCCAGGGACCAAACCTACATACTGCTGTATAGACAGATTGTAAGGCAGTGGGAAAAGGTTCCAGTGTGCTCATACACATGTTGGTGGATGCTGGAATCACAGCTTCCCCCTCAATTAAACCTCAACACTGCAAAAACTACAGCCTGCAGCCCACACTCCAACCTCAAAAGTGAACAAAGCCAGAGGACCCTCATAAGAACAGGAGATTATACAAGTGAAACAAAAGCAATCCCACCTTCCCTGAAAATCAGAATTAAAGAAGGGGAGGGAAAGAGGGAGAGAGAGAAAAATCTACACAAATGAAGAAAAACCAAAAGAAGAATATGGGTCTCTCCCAGACCCCTGGGAGAGCAGACACTGAGAAAACTGATTTCGGCATGCAAACAATGAAGAGCCACCAAAAACGGTCTCAAACTACAAACCTAGATATCAAGACATTAATGGAGACATTAAAAAGAACTGAGGCGAGACAAGAAGAAACTAGGAAGGAGCAGATATCTGATATAACAGTAATAAAGAATACTGTGAATGAAATAAATAACAAACTAATAAGCATGGAAAGCAAAATTACCCAAGCAGAAGAAAGAATATCAGAGCGTGAGGACCAAAATATAGAACTAACCCAAACTCTTAAAACACAGAAAACAAGCTCAAAAAGACAGAACAAAACCTTCAAGAGATGAGTGATTACTTCAAGAGCCCGAACCTAAGAGTAATTGGCCTTCCTGAGGAAGAAAGAGAGACAGAGACCACACTGGAACAAACTTTCCATGAGTTCATTTGAGAAAACTTCCCTGTCTAATCAGTGATGCAAAAATTCAAACACAAGAGATTCAGAGAACCCCTGCAAGACAACAAATGAGAAGACCAACTCCTAGACACATAATAATTGCCTAAACAAAGTAGGCATAAAAGAAAAAATTCTAAAGGAAGTAAGAGGCCAGATCACCTACTATGGAAGACCAATTAGAATAGCAGCAGATTTATCTACAGAAACCCTGCAGGCTAGGAGAGCTTGGAGCCCTATCTTCAAAGTCCTAAAAGATAAACAATTTCAACCAAGAATAACCTACTCAGCCAGGTTAAGCTTCATCAGTGAGGGAGAATTAAAACCTTTCCCAGATATCCAATCCCTAAGAACTTATGCTGCCACCAAACCACCTCTAAATAAAACACTTAAGAAAGTACTGAACACAGAAGAAAAGGAAAAAAGAACAACGTTCTTCAAAACAGTACAGGAAAAAGAATAAAATACGCATGAACCAACCCCAAACCAAAAGAAAGACAAAAAACAATTGGAAGAACAACAACTCTATAAGAACTCTATGACAGGGACAAACTCTCACATTTCAATAATTAGCCTGAATGTGAATGGACTAAATTCACCACTGAAAAGACATAGAATGGCACAATGGATAAAATATCACTGGGCAACAATACACTGCCTTCAAGAGACCCATCTCACTAGAAAGGACATGCACAGACTCAAAGTAAAAGGATAGGAAACAAATTTTCAGGTGAATGGAACACAAAAGAAAGGAGGAGTCATGATCCTAATTTCAGACAAAATACCACTTAAGTTATCAAAAATTTAAAAAGATACAGAGGGTCACTACATAATGATAAAAGGTTCGCTCCATCAACAAGAAATATCTATCCTAAACATATATGCACCCAACATAGGTGCGCCAACTTTCATAAAGCAACTTCTAGGAAAACTAAAGAAAGATATTGACTCTAACACCATCATAACTGGGGACTTTAGTACCCTACTCACAACCCTAGACAGATCATCAGGACAAAAAATCAGCAATGAGATCCAGAACCTCAATGTGACTCTTCACCAAATGGACTTAATTGATACTTACAGAACACTCCATCCAAAAACCACAGAATACACATTCTACCCATCACCACATGGAACGTATTCCAAGAGCGATCACATAATTGGCTATAAATCAAGCATAAGCAAATTTAAAAGGACCACAATTTTACCATGAGCTTCTCAGTCCACAGTGGAATAAAAATAAACATTAACATCAACAAGGTCCCCCCAAAGCCACAAAGAAATGGACACTAAACTGTATGATGCTAAACAACTCCTGGGTCAATGATGAAATCAAAACAGAGATCAAAAGATACCAGGGAACAAATGAAAACGAAGAAACATCTTATCAAAATCTCTGGGATGCCATGAAGGCTGTAGTAAGAGGAGAATTTATATTCCTACAAACGTACATGAAGAAAATGGAAGGGTCACAAATTAACAAGCCACCTAAGAAAGCTGGAAAAGCAAGACCACAAAAACCCTAATTTCAGCAGAAGAATCCAGATCACTAAAATAAAAGACCAAATCCAGGACATACAAGACCAAAAGATAATACAAAAAAATCAATGAAACAAAAAGCTGGTCTTTGAAGGATAAACAAGATCAATGGTCCCCTAGCTAGACTGACCAAGAAAAAAAGAGAAAAAACCCAAATAAGCACAATCAGAAACACAAAAGATGAAGTCACATCTGACCCTGAAGAAATACAAAAGATCATTAGAGACTACTATGTACACTTGTATGGAAACAAACTTGAAAACCTCAAGGAAATGGAGGACTTTCTGTCATCACACAACCTGGCTAGGTTGAAACAAGAAGAAATTGAGACCCTAAATAGACCAATAACAATCAAGGAAATTGACAATGTAATAAGAAAACTACCTACCAAAAAAAGCCCTGGAGTAGATGGCTTTCCAGCAGAATTCTATATGACATTTAAGGAGGAGCTGATTCCAATCCTACAGAATGTATTTCAGGTGATTGAGAAAGATGGAACCCTCCCCAAATCATTTTATGAAGCTAACATCACATTGATGCCCATGCCAGGTAAAGATCCAACAAAGAAAGAGAACTACAGGCCAATATCTTTGATGAACATAGATGCTAAAATTCTCAACAACATCCTAGCAAACTGGATTCAACAACACACCTCAAAAATCATCCATCATGACCAAGTAGGTTTCATCCCTGGGATGCAAGGCTGGTTCAACATTCATAAAACCATAAATGTAATTAAATACATCAACAGATGTCAAAACAAAAACCACATGATTGTATCATTAGATGCAAAAAAAGCTTTTGATAAAATCCAGCATCCCTTCTTGATAAAAACCCTCGAACATCTAGGCATGCGGGGAACACACCTCAAAATAGTGAAAGTCATCTATGAGAAACCCACAGCCAGCATACTCCTAAACAGACAAAAATTGCAATCATTTCCCCTGAAAACTGGAAGAAGACAAGGTTGCCCACTCTCACTCCTCCTGTTCAATATAGTATTAGAAGTCCTGGCTAGAGCAATCAGAGAAGAGAAGGCAATCAGGGGTATCCAAATAAGAAAAGAGGAAGTCAAGTTATCTCTCTTTGCAGATGACATGATTGTGTACCTTGAAAACCAAGAGAATCTGTCAAAAAACCTCCTTACACTGATAAAGGCCTTTGGCAAAGTCTCAGAATATAAAATAAATGTGTAACAGACAATTGCATTTCTTTACAACAATAACAAACAAATAGAAACCCAAATAAAAAGCCCAATTCCATTCACAATAGCCACAAAAAAATGAAATACCTTGGCATCTTCCTAACCAGACATGAAAGACCTTTACAATGAAAACTATAAAACACTGCTCAAAGAAATCAAAGATGACACAAACAAGTGGAAAAATATCCCATGCTCATGGATTGGAAAAATCAACATTGTGGAGATGCCCATCTTACCTAAGGCAACTACAGATTCAATGCAATATCTATCAAATTACCAGCAACATTCTTCTCAGATCTAGAAAAACAACACAGGAATTCATATGGAAACATAAATGACCAAGGATAGCCAGAACAATCCTCAGCAAAAAAATAAAAAATAAAAAAGCAGGTGGTATCACATTACCAGACTTCAAACTTTACTATAAAGCTACAATCATAAAAACAGCTTGGTATTGGTATAGGAAGAAGCATATAGATCAATGGAATAGAATTGAGATTCCAGAAGCAAAACCTCAATTTCTCAACCAACTCACCTTTTACAAAGCCTCCACCACCTACCACTGGGGAGAGGAGAACCTATTCAGTAAATGGTGCTGCAAAAACTGACTGACCACATGCAGAAGATTGAACCAAGACCCCTATCTATCCCTATACACAAAAATTAATTCCAAATATGTCACAGACCTAAACGTAAAACCTCAAACCATAAGAACCTTAGAAAATGAAGGACATACCCTCATGGAAATTGGAACTTGCATCCAATTCCTGGACAAAACCCGAAACCCACAGGCCATAAGAGATAAGATAGACAAGTGGGACCTCATTAAACTGACAAGCTTCTGCAAATCCAAAGAAACCATCAAGATAGCAGGGAGACAGCCTACAGACTGGGAAAAAGTATTTGCCAACTCCAGGTCTGACAAAGGCTTAACATCTTGGATCTACAAGGAACTCAAACGTGCTGAAAAGAAAAAAACAAACAACCCCATTATTAAATGGGCAAAAGATATGAACAGACACATCACAAAGGAAGACATCCGAGCAGCCAACAGACACATGAAGAAATTGTCAACCTCACTAGTCATCAGGGAGATGCAAATCAAAACCACACTGAGATACCACCTAACTCCAGTCGGAATGGCAATTATCAATAACTCAAAAAACAGTTGCTGGAGAGGGTGTGGTGAAAAGGAAACACTTCTACACTGTTGGTGGGAGTGTAAACTTGTGCAACCTCTGTGGAAAGCAGTGTGACAATTCCTAAAAGCTCTAAATATCAACCTCCCATATGACCCTGCAATCTCCCTACTGGGAATATATCCTGAAGAACTCAAATCACTCTATCAAAAAGATACCTGTACAGGAATGTTTATCGCAGTATTGTTCACAATAGCAAGAACCTGGAACCAACCATGCTGTCCATCAAATGAGGACTGGATTAAAAAAATGTGTTACATATACATAATGGAGTACTATGCAGCCATAAAAAAAGAACAAAATCATGAACTTCACAGCAACCTGGATGGAACTAGAGTCTATAATACTGAATGACCTCTCACAAAAACAAAGATCTGAGTATCACATGTTCTCACTCATATAGTGGACCTTGATCACCCAACGTACTACCATAACAAAATGACCGACAGTGATGGGAAACTATGGGGGGGGAGGGGAAGGGAGATGGAACTAATGGTAGTAAACATCTGCCTAGGGACAGGGAGACACCTCTTATCAACAAGGGTGTCTGAACGAAGTATATTTGTATACCTAACTCTTAACTGTACCCCACAATATCATAATAAAAAATATTGATTAAAAAAAGGAAAAAAAAAACTGGCTATAAGGTCCTGTGAGACAAACCTTAATGGTACTAATAAGATAAAGTTTTGGGTTTTTTTTTTCTTATGGTAAAGATGCATTTTGTAAATTTTTAAATACTGTGTCTTATTTTAATATACTCCTATTTTCAACCTTATCTTCTAGAAATAATAATGGAGTAAAAAAAGGGAAGGGATTCTGCATCTTGAAAGAGGAACTGTTTTTAGACTTGAGAAAATGGAATAAGACAAGAGCTGTGTTCTCATAATTTCTTGGAATATTCTATAACACTGTACTGTTCATAATGTTTGGGCAATAGTAAAAGTTCATTGAATACAAGTCCATTTATATATATGGATCTTCAGAAATATATATCTATATATTTGATATATAAAAATGCACGTACTCACATACATTGTATAACTCAGATATACCCAAAGTCTGTGTATATTTAGAATGTATATTTTGTGTGTATTTATTCCATATAATATGTAATGAAGGTTGAAAGATATAACCTTTGCCTAACGATATAGATTAAGAAAACCTGGCTCATTTAAGGTAAGGCAGATTAGATTTATGACAGATATAGACGAATCAGTGTTAAATGACAGCATGCAACAAAATTATCCTACTGTGTAAACAGAAGCATGGATACATAAGAATAAACAATGTAAGAAAAGTTTAGAATATTTATAACCACATTTATTTGCCCCTCTTTCAATTTATCTGGCCCATAGGCAACCACTTAATTTGACTGTTTTAAGATATTCTTTGTACAGTTTCATAAGAATGTACTAATTTGGTATCATTGAATTTCAGCAAAAATATGCATGAGGCATGCTCTTTGAAATATATTCATGCAGAATATTTTGAATTATAAGTATGCATACATACAATTTATGAAGCTGTAGTATAAATGCTATAAATATAACCTCATTAAAAATATCATGATAATCTTCCTTGCAAACATTAGGAAGCTAAATAATGGAAAATATCTCAAAGACATAAAGCAGGAAATAAAACTGGAGGAGTGTTTGCTCAACCGTAATTGTGAATCAATCCGGTTGATTTTCTTACAGTTGATTGTGTTTAATTAGGGGATGACATTAGCTAACTTTGCAATTCAACATCATTGCAAAGAGAAAAGAGGAAGTCTTTGGCATACTGTGTCTTTTCTGTTAAAGAAATAGCCCCTCAATAAATGTTTAGTACACATTTCTGTTTGTATAGTTTTTTTTGAAGTTAATACTTTCAAATTTCAGAATATAATAGCTTACCACAAAATGGAGATATACTTATTATACCAATTTCTTTTAAAACTAGTACTGATGTAGCATGAGGAAAATGTAATTCAACAAGAGAAATGAAAATTTACGTTTTTATCTCTGAAACTGAACACTAATTCTCCAAAAATCATTTTCATCAATAAAATCTGTCAAAATGTGTTGAATATATGCAGCATTTAGACAAATGTCACCATTATTTCTTGCCCAGACATGGTTTGAGGTCCATGTTCATCATGTCCTTTATTATATCATCTGTGCATATTAAGACTGCAAATGACTTTCAGCTATTTAAATATATAATCGTGATATAATGTTCATGGTTCTACAGTGTTCCAGCATAACATTGCATATACTCTTCTCTTCAACTTACTTTGTTCTTTCACATTGAAAGACTATGACACAGTTACTTCAGAGATTTCTAAAGCAAATAATCGGTGCATTTTCATCTAGTTTACAATATCTTTTTTTTTGTGAGTGTTTGTAAATGATGACATAAAAAAGAAAGTAGGAAAATCTGGTTAAAGAGAATATTTTTTCTACCATAAGCATTAAATATTTATAATTAGTAATTATTTTTAAAATGCAAGTGGACTCAGAAATTTGCATAATATTCTAGTTGGAAGAAATCTATAATTTTCTCATTATATAGGACTCTGGCATAGTTATATATTTTTAGAATTAACAAAGATAATTTTTATTAAATAAGGCTACTGATAATAGCTAGATTGAAACATATTAATATCTTTGTTTTGAAATTGCTGTTCACTGATTTTTGGGTCACTCAGTATACTAGAAATTGGGAGATGGCATGATAGTTTGTTCAAATTTTAGTTTGTGATGTTTCTAGGTGGTCAGTTTTACAAGGAAAAAAAATTATTAGGATCACAAAAGCATAAACAAAACGTTTTTGAGATACTTGCTAATGCAAAGTGATTACAGAGAGGTGTATGTAAGTTTGTGAAAGCCATATATTTTTCAATTTTTTTCTGCTCCAGTTTATAGCATCACTTGTATACGATTTTAAAAGTTCCCTAGTTTATCCTTCACTTCGTATAGAAATACTCACATTGTACTATTTGCACTTATCAAAACTCACTTTAGTAATTTTTGCTCTTTTCTGAAGTAAACCTATGCACTTGTAGACAATTCTAATGACTGACATGTTATTGTGATAGCCAGAGGAGTCATCATTTTCCTTCTATAACTGAAAATATTGACACTACGTTTATTGACAATGTTTAATTTTTGTGCTAGTCTTCTTATGTGCTAGCCTATTTATATTTCTATGAAAATTTGTTTAAAAACTATTATCTATTTATATAGATAAAACTAGTTTTAAAAAAACTGTAAATTAAAAAAAAATGCCTCTAACCCCATCCAAAAAACAACTTTAGTGTCTTTGTCTTCAATTTATGACCCACCATTACTCAAGCTGACTGAATCAAGGATGGACTCCTGAGCCAATGTTGGCCACACTATCAATTCAGACTCTAGATTACTGCACTTTGACCCTTGGCTCATTTTTTTCCCTCTTCCCTCTCTTTCTCTGCCCTTTGCTTTTTGTTTCTCCTCCATTCTTTCTTGAACCTTGACTAACAGATAACCACAAAAGTTTACAAAAACAGCTCTAGAAAAACTGTTCTGAGAGTTGTTGGCAAAATAGAGCATCGATTATTCTAAACAGGAGACTTCAAAAACTGGAAAAATCTAACTGTTCCAACCACAAGTTGGAGTCTCACTCTGTCGCCCAGACTGGAGTGCAGTGGCCGCTCCCGGCAGTGGCAGCCTCGACCTGCTGAGCTCCTGCGATCCTTCTGCCTCAGCCTTCGGAGTAGCTGGAATTACAGGCATGCGCCACCACGCCCGGCTGATTTTTTTTTTTTTTTTTTTTTTGATTTATTGTAGAGATTAGGTCTCGCTGCTCAGGCGGATCTTGAACCCGCGGGCTCAGGCAAGAGTAGCATTTCCTTCCTTCCTTCCTTCCTTCCTTCCTTCCTTCCTTCCTTCCTTCCTTCCTTCCTTCCTTCCTTCCTTCCTTCCTTCCTTCCTTCCTTCCTTCCTTCCTTCCTTCCTTCCTTCCTTCCTTCCTTCTTTCCCTTTCCTTCCTTCCTTCCTTCCTTCCTTCCTTCCTTCCTTCCTTCCTTCCTTCCTTCCTTCCTTCCTTCCTTCCTTCCTTCCTTCCTTCCTTCCTTCCTTCCTTCCTTCCTTCCTTCCTTCCTTCCTTCCTTCCTTCCTTCCTTCCTTCCTTCTTCCTTCCTTCCTTCCTTCCTTCCTTCCTTCCAGTTGGAGTCTCACTCTGTCGCCAAGACTGCAGTGCCTTGTCCGCTCCCGGTCACAGCAGCCTCAACCTGCTGGGCTCCGGCCATCCTTCCGCCTCAGCCTTCCGAGTAGCTGGAACTACAGGCGAGCGCTACCACGCCCGGCTGATTTTTTTTTTTTTTTTTTTTTTTTGATTTATTGTAGAGATGAGGTCTCGCCGCCCAGGTGGATCTTGAACCCGCGGGCTCAGGCAAGAGTAGCATTTTCTTTTTTTTTTTGAGTTGGAGTCTCACTCTGTCGCCCAGACTAGAGCACGGTGGCACGCTCCCGGCAGCCTCTACCTGCTGGGCTCCGGCGATCCTTCCGCCTCAGCCTTCCGAGCAGCCGGAATTACAGGTGTGCGCTACCACACCCGGCTGATTTTTTGATTTATTGTAGAGATGAGGTCTTGCTGCCCAGGCGGATCTCGAACCCGCGGGCTCAGGCAATCCACTCACCTCAGCCTCCCAATGGCGCGGGATTACAGGCTGAGGCACCCAGCCGGTTTAAGAGTAGCATTTTCAAGTAAACAAAACGGTAACCTGTGCTACACTTCCGGTCACATGCTCCTCTCTCCTCCTCACCCTCTGCAACCACCAATTCAGCTGCTGAGGGAATTAATGGGTCTTCAGATGCTCCCTGTGCACCACCTGAAAAAATCTAATTTCCATTTGAGTAAACTGGTCTCTTATTATCCCTCAAAATGATTTCATTTTCTATGAATTTGGTGCAAAATCATAAAGAAATTAATCTCAGGAAATGCCCTTCCATTGGATGGAGAAGATGTAAACACAGGAGCCAAGGGCCTTGAAAAAGGGAGAGGGATAGGTAGAGAGAAAGACAGAATGAGTTTATGCAGAAACATCTGAGCTGGTTTGACTTTCTGCTATCATCTCAGTTTGCCTTCAGTCTTACCATTATTTAGTTTAGGTTATCTGCTTTTCCTGGGTATTAAGAAACACTGGCGTCATTCTAATAAACATGTTCCCTACTTCAGCTTTCAAAACCAAAAGAAACTAAGTAGACACGATTTTAAAAAGACAAGTTTTCTCCATCATCCTCTGTATGATAAAGTCTTTGAGTGCTCCCCTAAAAAGGGGTAAGGGAGTTTACTGTAAAGAAATGATAGTAAGCACATGGTTAGTAACTTATTATTTCAAAAAAAAAAAACTTACTGTTATTAACTCTTAAAATCTGTAAGAAAGGCTAGGTGATCATTTTTGTATTGATGAAGATAACTGAAACATTAAAACAAAAGACAATATTAGTACTGTGATGATAGTGGGAATGCCTATTTCATTCAATATATGTTGCACACATGTTGGCATTCACTATTATTTGCTGAGTAAATGCATATATTAACAAATGCATACAAACATACAAAAATTATATTGGGATTAGGAGCAAAGCCCTCTCAAGTGAGACTATGCTTCCAATTAGACCTTGGAGAAAGTAGCAAGGAACTTTGTTTATGGTTCTTATATAAAAGTCAATAAATATTGTTCTAAAATATTTTCCACAGCTAGTGCTAGAATACCAGTGAATCAGTGGCAGTATTCATCAAAATGTGAACTAATAATAGTCCTATTGGTGATAAGTTCAGAAATGTTTCAATGTTTCTGGCTAAATCGTTTGGGACTTCTGTGTTTTTATCTATCTATCTATCATCTGTCATCTATCTGTCTATCCCTGTCACATGTCCTGTTCTGCATATTAAGGAAAAAAACTGCAACTAAGATAATATCTTTGCCTTCACATATCATATTTTGGTGGAGAATGCAAAAATGAACAAATGCATAATATATACTAAATAAATTTTCAGCCAGATTTTATTCTAAGAACATACTTTAGGAAATCTTTTTATTTATTTATTTATTTATTTATTTTTGAGTGGGAGTCTCACTCTGTCGCCCAGACTGGAGTGCAACGGCCGCTCCCGGCCACCGCAGCCTCCACCTGCTGGGCTCCGGCGATCCTTCCGCCTCAGCCTTCCAAGTAGCCGGAATTACAGGCGTGCGCTACCACACCCGGCTGATTTTTTTATTTATTGTAGAGATGAGGTCTCGCTGCCCAGGCGGGTCTCGAACCCGCGGGCTCAGGCAATCCACTCACCTCAGCCTCCCAAAGGCGCGGGATTACAGGCTGAGCCACCGAGCCCGGCTGGAAATCTTTTTTTTTAAGATTAGAAAACATAGATAATAAAATTGTCACAAACATCATATGGTCTGAAAGTTTGTGTTCCCCCAGAATGCATATGTTAATCCTAACCCCTAATGTAATGGTATAAATTGACGAGGCTTTAGGGGAGTTGATTAGATATATATAAGGTCATGAGGGTGAAGCCCTTATGATGGAATAGTGTCCTTATCAGAAAAGAAAGAAACTAGAGCTTTCTATCTCTCTACCACTTGATAACACAGCAAGAAGATGGCCACCAGCAAGTCAGAAAGAAGGCTTTTCCCAGGAACCAAACATCGACGGTACCTTGATCTTGGACTTCAAACCTCCATAACTGTGAGAAGTAAATTTCTATTGTTTAAGCCATCCAGTCTATGATATTTGTTATGACAGTCTAAGATGACTAAGACTGGCATCTTTCATAGTGTTCTAGATGCTACCTTCTTTGAATGAAACCACTGATGATGAATGTTCCCTTAAAGAGCTCACAGTTGAGGAACATTTTCTAAACTGATTGATTATAAATAAATGTGTTCTGTTCTATAGGACATATAAGAGACAAGGAGTACAGAAAAGTGGCAACTCAACTGTCAGTATGTAAGAAATCAAGAAAACTTTATTTCAACAAATGCTTGCACTGAGTCTCAAGGGTGTATCCTTGATCAATGTTTCTGATCTATTAGACTGTAGCACTTATTGAGCAGATAAAAATGATGCATAAAATTTGAGGAAAAAAAACAAAACATAGGCAATTTGCCCAGAAAGACTGAAGAATCTTCTGGGAGTACTAAGTAGTTTGATCTGACATGTGCCATATATACTTTGAGGTCTAAGAATAATGATGCTAATCATGATAAGATTATGGAATAACTACTATAGGACAGAATGCATAAGTCAGCTCAGATGCCATAACAAAATACTGCAGCTTGGGTGACTTAAAAAACAGAAACTTTTTTTTTTTTTTTTTTACAATTCTGGGGATTGAGAAGTCCAAGATCAGCTGGGCTCAGTGGCTCCGCCTGTAATCCCGCGCCTTTGGGAGGCTGAGGTGAATGGATTGCCTGAGCCCGCGGGTTCAAGACCCGCCTGGGCAGCAAGACCTCATCTCTACAATAAATAAAAAAATCAGCCGGGCATGGTAGCGCATGCCTGTAATCCGGCTACTTGGAAGGCTGAGGTGGAAGGATCACTGGAGCCCAGCAGGTCGAGGTTGCGGTGGCCGGGAGCGGCCACTGCACTCCAGTCTGGGCGACAGAGTGAGACTCCAACTCAAAAAAAAAAAAAAAAGAAGTCCAAGATCAAGGTATAGACCAATTGATTCCTGCAGAGGGCTCTCTTCCTGGCTTGCTGATGCCTGCCTGTGCCCTCAATCTTCACATATCCCATTCCAGTGCTGTACATGGAGAGAGAGAGAACAGTTTCTATTTCTTCCTCTTCTTTTAGACAATCAATCCTATTGCATTAGGGCTCACATTTATGATTTAAATAACCTTAATTACCCCCTAGATGCTTTATCTTCAACTACAATTGCACTGGGGGTTGGGGTTTCAGCATATGAATTTGGCAGGGCGGGGAGGATGTCCACAGCATAGGAACTCTGATAAGCCTCTTAAATGAAAGCTTTCTTTAAGCAATCTTAAAATGTCTAATTGATAGGAACTATTATTGTCCCTCATTTTAAGTGCTATTATATTATTCTGGATGAGGGGGAATGTTACAGGTTGAGTATCCCTTATCTGAAATGTTGGGACCAAAAATGTTTCAGATTATTGACATTTTCCAATTTGGGATATCTGCAAATACATAATGAAATAATTTGGTGATGAGCCCCAAGTATAAATATAAAATTTATGTATGTTTCATATATTCTTTATGCACATAGCCTGAAGGTAATTTTGTACAATATGTTAACAATTTTGTGCATGAAATAAAGTTTTTGTTAAGTACTTATGTGTGAAATTTTTCACATGTGGAGTCATTTCAGTGCTCAAAAAATGTGGGATTTGAAAGTATTTCAGATTTTCAAATTAAGGATTATTATTTTTAGGGACAGAAAAGAGGAAATGGGAACTGTCAGAGGAAGAAAAATGAATGAAGCAAAGATGTGAACAAAGCAGGTGTCCTAGGAGAAACGCAAAGGCATCAAGATACTTGCAAAGGTAGAGAGGTACATATTAATATTACACGGAATGGAACCCCGATGTAGGATGGTTCAAGCTGTGATTTTTCAACTTGACAATGGTGAAAAGCCATATGAATTCAGTAGAGACCATACATCAAGTACCCACACAACCATTCTGTTTTTCATTTCAGGACAGTATTCAATAAATGTCGTGAGGCAGTCGACACTTTATTATAAAATAGGTTTTGAGTTAGATGATTTTGTTCAACTGCAGCCCAGTGTAAGTATTCTGGGCACATTTAAGGTAAGCTAGGCTAAACTATGATGTGTAATATGTTAGGGATACTAAATGAATTTTAGGTTTAAAATATTTTCAACTCATGATGGGTTTGTAAGGATGTAACCCATTGTAAATTGAGGGGCATTTGTAAACATTTTAAAAAATGGAACTATAGCCGGGCTCGGTGGCTCAGCCTGTAATCCCGCGCCTTTGGGAGGCTGAGGTGAGTGGATTGCCTGAGCCCGCGGGTTCGAGACCCGCCTGGGCAGCGAGACCTCATCTCTACAATAAATCAAAAAATCAGCCGGGCGTGGTAGCGCATGCCTGTAATTCCAGCTACTCGGAAGGCTGAGGCGGAAGGATCGCCGGAGCCCAGCAGGCGGGGCTGCGGTGGCCGGGAGCGGCCACTGCACTCCAGTCTGGGCGACAGAGTGAGACTCCAACTCAAAAAAAAAAAAAAAATGGAACTATAGAAACTAAAGTTTTTTTTTTTAAAGAATGTTTTACTTAACTCTTTCCTTGATATATTGATAGGAAAATAGCCACCCATGTATCAGTTACAGAGGAAGAGAGGAAAAATTGAAACATATCACCCAAGAATGGCCACTTTGTTCCCATAACCTTCTTAGAACTGCTGATACAGATTTCAGAAGCTTGTTTGCAGCAGAAGCCACTAAGTAAAGCCACTGAGCTAATGGCTCAGAGAGCTGTGACCAAGGACTCCTCATTGATCCTTCTTAAAACTTCATTTTATCAAGTGAACAAATCACTCTAGGACAAAAAAGAGTGTAAGTAAAAAGAGCAATACATTAGAGAATAAAAACTAAAAATGTCAGTCAAATTGAACAGGGTGAGTTTTTAATGAGCATGCATAAGCAAAATATCGATAGATGACAGAGAGAGAAAGAGGGAGAGAGGGGAGAGAGAGAGAGAGAGAGAGATTGTATTGGTTTTCTCAATCCTAGACTCAGCCTAAAAAATTGTTTCTAAAATAACAGCAAGAAGTTAGAATGGATATATGGCTATTCACTTTGGGCATCATATTATGAATGTGGTATCAGCTTATTATATCATAAAGGAAATGACAGGACATAGTAATAGTTTTGGTTATTTGAAACTTTTAAATTATAATACTACAAGCTGAGTGTCTAAACATCAAAGCCCATAGATTTAAGGTACTTAAGCAGTAACTTCTATAGATCTGCTCTCTATTCCACAGGTTTCTTGGTTGCCCTACATATTTAATCTAAAAACCAAATTCTACAAGTCACCTTTAATTTTTCTCTTCTTCCAATACCCCAAATGCAATATAACTGTGCATATTATTGACTTTGTTTCTAAATAATACATGGACTTTGTCTATTTTTAGTTCCATTCTCACCATAGACTTCATTCTCTCACATCCAAAGCACTACAAAATAATCCAACTGGTTCTCTTCCTTTCATTCTAAATAATCTTCCAACAACAATTTCACCCAGTAACTACAGGAACCTAAAAAAGTAGCAGCAAGATAATGCTATCCCCCTTAATATTCCCTCAATAGCCTTTGATGATATTTACCATAGCATCCCATTCCTATGTCTGCAAAGCTGTGCATTATCTGCACTTGACATCTGTGATCTCATCTTGTTCCATACTTCTCTATGCTTACCAGCTGCACTGAGCTTTTATATCCTCCAGAAGTCAAAATCTTCCCTGGTTTAGGCCCTTAGCATATGCTGTTATGCCTGGTAGATCTTCCTCCCTCACATTAATGAATGTTCTAAAAGATGCCTGCCACCTGGACATTATCCATTTCAACGCTGTGTTGTTTCTTTTCTTAATTCTACCCATCAAAATTTGCTTAATGATTGACACTCATAAGTACTCAAAAATTTGTGGTAAGTAAATAGGAAATGTTTTGCTAATTTTATATATATATGCCAATGGTTATAATGTGGTCCCTGAACTCAAGAAGCTTGAATTCTCTCTGGTGTGTGTAAGCAACTTCTTATAGTGATAGGTGGAATAAATGAAACACTTATTACACAAAAAGCAGACTGCTCTCAGAGCAGAGGTAAACTGACTGTGAAGATAAAAAATGTTTTGGGGGCACATTGAAATAGTCTTGAGTGATATCTGATGTTTAGTACAATAAGAGATTAACTCAATGTAAGTTGGTCATGTGTTTGGGACATTCTAAGAAAACATTCTTCCATGCAGTAACTCAAAACAGAGACAAATTTGGCTCTGCCCTCTCAGCATATTCCTGTCAGATCACTGATATGAGAAAGAAAATGTGAAGGAGCAGATGACAGTTTTAAAAGCATTGTTTCCACTCACAACTCATTGGTCGGAAGCAGTCCCTTCTAACAGCAAAGGACTTGACAGTCTAGTTGGAGTATGAGAAACACCCAGAATTGTAAATGTTCCTACCACCCTATGGTGAGGATGATGTTTGAGTATTGACAAGATGGAGGGTAATTAATGATTAGGATCTTAATCCATTAATGATTAGGATCTTCTTGAATTAAAAATATAATGTACTATCATTAAAATTACACTATGTACTGTCTACAAATATGGAAGATAATTTTATATTTCCCTTGTGTAATACACGCCAATGTTGTGTCTCTTTTTCTTACAGAATGTTTCCTAATATATCATAATAATACTTTAGGGTTTAAATGTAAAACCTCTTGTGCTTCTTTGGGTCTACTTTAGTTTAGAAAACAAATATAGCAGAAAATGCTCTTCAATGTAAGAAACCATTTGCATTTTCTCACTTACAGGGACATTGCATGTTTCCTAAAAATCTAGTGAAAATAAAACTTCTCACTATCAACAATATAAATAACTTGGCACATCATCATGCATTAAATGACATTTAAGTTAGTACATAGAAAATCCAAATATGTGAACTCTTTTGTGCCATGGTATATGATTTTAATTTTATTTTACTTTTTATTATATAGTTACATCAATTATTTTATTTTGTCCTTATAGAAATCAGATTAAAAAGTTAAAATACTAAATAAATACTTTCCAACAATTGTTCAGCCAACCCTACTGATACTTGACCTAAAACCAAAAGAAACATTTGACTTTTCTATGAAGACTGAAAATAAAACAAAATCAAAACAAACTATTACCACTGGCTTAGAATATAGAATTATCAGAATCTAAAATTAGATCCAGAATTAGAATCTGAACTAGGATTCTCAGAATTTTTAGAATTTACAATATTACTGGCACAGGGCTAACCTAACCATGACTACCACAAATATGTATTTCTGGACAAAAGGAGTTTTCTATCTTGGCTCTTTATATTTATTATGAATGAATGCTGTGCTAGGAGGCATGAAAACAACATTAATCTCTATGAATATCTCCATCAGCTCTTGGGTACATTGTCAGTGTGCAATATTATTTTGATAAAAACCTTTATATTGCAGCAGGAATTTTTAACACTAGGCTTAACATATCAAGCAAAGTGTGCTATAAATAGATGTGCTGTTATCCAGTCTTTGCTTTTTCATTTATAGACAAAGGTAAAATAGATTCAGCATAATTCCTAAAAGCCCTAGGATTTCTAGACTGGTAAGTGAGCATTGGCTTCAACTAAAAGTTGCCAGTCTATGTTTTGCAGCTTTGAAGCCAATCCCTGACTTTTCCTCTCTAGCTATGAAAGTCCTAAATGGCATCTTTCTCCAATATAGAGGTCTATGTGGAGGCTAAAATAACTCCATCTTGGAAGCTAATCTGCCATCTTAACTTCTTATTAACTCTAGTTCCAGGAATGCCTCTGAGATTTCCAGTGTATCTGTTATTCCATGAATAAGATCATATACCAACTGTAAATCTTGTATTTAAATTTAAAAAAAGTAAATTTTACTCTTAGATTAGATTCCTACCAATTTCCTCTGAAGTATGTATGTACTTTTATGGTAATAAATCCCTGGGTCTGGAATGGGCACTGACTTAAGGAAATATTCTGGCTGGTTTGATCTTCTATTCAGACCTTTCAAACTTCCTTCATATCAGCAATAAGGCAACTGTGCTTTCTTATCATTCACATTTTCATGGAGTAGTACTTTAATTTCCTTCAAAAAACTTTTCCTTTGCGCTCACAACTGTTTGGCACAAGAGGCTTAGCTTTTGGCCCATCTTAGCTTTAAACATACCTTCTTTGTTAAGCTTAATCATTTCTAGCTTTGGGACTCTTGCTTTCACTTAAACACTCTGAGGACATTGTACAGCTAATTGGCCCAATTTCAATATTGTTGTGTCTCACGGAACAGGAAAGTCAAGGGAGAGAGATATTTGGGAAAACAACCATTGATGCAGTAGTCAAAACATGCATAAAATTTATTGATTCAGTTTGCTGTCTTATATGTGTGAGGCTCATTGTGCCTGGAACAATTACGATAATAACATCAAAGATCATTGATCACAGATCACTATAACAGAAATAATAATGATAAGCTTTGAAATATTGCAAGAATTATCAAAATGTGACACAGACTCATGAGTTGAGCATAGGTTGGAAAAATGACATCAAGAGACTTTCTTAATTTAATACGGGGTTGACACAAACCTTCAATTTGTAAAATACCCAGTCCCTGGAAATCTTAATATCGTGAAGCACAATAACATATGGTATGCTAGTATAAAATATAAACAGAAACATTATACTATATGTATTTCAACTACATATAGAAATGTTATAACCATATATATATGTGCACACATATCAACACTATATGCTCATAACCATTATATGTGACATATGTATCGACTACATGTATATATATGCACATATATGATGTTTATATTCATTTGAAAAGAAATACATTCTGGAAATTGATATGAAGCCTAGAAGAAATTTTGATAGACTAAGAAAATGAAAAGGATGATATTATTACAGCCAATACCTCTTTTTTTTTTTTTGAGTTCGAGTCTCACCCTGTCACCCAGACTGCAGTGCAGTGGCACGCTCCTGGCCACCGCAGCCTCGACCTGCTGGACTCCGGTGATCCTTCCACCTCAGCCTTCCAAGTAGCTGGAACTACAGGCACGTGCTACCATGCCTGACTGATTTTTTGATTTATTATAGAGATGAGGTCTCGCCAAGTTGCCTAGGCGGGTCTCGAACCCTCAGGCTCAAGCAATCCACTCACCTCAGCCTCCCAAAACTTGGGATTACCGGCTGAGCCACTGAACCCGGCTGCCAATACCTCTTGACTTCCTATTATAAGTTAAGAGTAGGGTATTCCATTTTGTGAAAGGCGTTCTAACCTTATTCCTTGCCTATCTGGAGCTTGCATCTTAAGGGAGTGATAATAATATACTAAAAGGAAAGATTTATGTGTCTAAGTGTCTATGGTGGAGTGGTTTATGTTCCTTTATGTATGTTCATTGGAGCACTATTTACGATAGCAAAAACAAGCAGCCAACCTGGTCATCCATCGAAAGTGGATTGGATAAAGAAGATGTGGTACATATGTAAGATGGACTATTATGCAGCCGTAAAGAAGGACAATAAGATAGCCTTTGCAACAACATGGCTGCAGCTTGAGACCATCATACTAAGTGAACTATCACAGAAACAAATAACTGAATTCCCGCATGCACTCATAAGTGGACCCTGATCACTGGTCACATGAGCACAAGGGTGGGATTGGCAGATGCTGAACACTGCTAGAGGAGAGAGGGAGGGAGAAAGGAGGAGGGCACATAGCAAAGCACTAGGTACCAGGTTGAAGAGAGGGCCAGCTAAAAGCCCAAACCTCACCTGCATGCAACTTACTTATGCAGTAAATCCTCACTTATACTCCACAATTCTAAAATAAAAAAAATAAAAGAAGCCATTTTAAAGAAAGAAAGAAAAAACAAGGACATCCAGTGCAGAGAGCTGATTCACAGTGCAGTGAGGCATACAGGAGGGGTGCCTTGCCTTGTCAAGGTGAGCCAGAGGAGAACAGACATTAAGTCAGGAAAGTAGGGACATTTTCCTCTAAAGATCTCCTAGTACTAAATTATTCTTACCACAGCCAAGAGACTATATAAACATCCTGCTTCCAAAATTAAAAAAAAAAAAAAAATGGGCCAGGCTTCCTCAGACAATTATTTTACATTTTTCAATGACAAAAGAGTTATCATTTTATAATGAATATAAATGTGGAAATTTTAGAACTGTAGTTTCTTGCCAAATGCACTGGGATACCTAAATTCTATGAGTGAAAATGTAGCTGCAATTTATTCGCTCCAGGAAATTTTCTCATTATGTGGTCTCAGCATTACAAGAACAAACCAAGCAAGGTTGGAAATCAAATCTATTGTCCAAGATTTGGTTTCTCCACAATTATTTAGACACATGTTTGAATTCTTTTACAGCAATTACCTAGCCCAGAGTTTTACATTATCTCAATTTTGCCAGGATTAAACTCTTTTTTCCAAAAATGCTGCAGAACAGTGTTATTCATAGAGAAAAAGACACTGATGTTTCAGATGAGCCAATTATATGGAATCTCATATTTCTGTGTTAGTTTTAGAAGAGATAATTTCTCTCTAAATACCAATTTTTTATCAGCCTAATGGAAATATCTAATACAACTTTAGCAATTATTTGAAACAGAGAAAAATGCCCTTGTAAGAAATCTAATTAGAAACTACTAATAATAACTTAAAACCATGTCCCCTTTAGTCAAAAATAACAAGGACAGATATTGAAACCAGAGGATGAAGGAAAAAGGAAAATCTTGGATTCAGGTAAAATAGTCCATATATGTTGTTAATAAAGTGGCAAAAACCACTGTTAATTCCCTACACAGTGTGACAACCTGGTGATGCCCATGCTATTCTTTCTCATAGGTAAAGTCCTTGACTTTGCCTTTATAGTACTTTACTACTTTTATTTAATTAATACCACTGTCCTTTCTAGCTAGAACATAAGCTCCATGAATGTAAAAAGTGTAGATTTTCTTTTTTCTGTCTGGCACAATATAAATCTTTAATATACAATTAAAGAAAATTATTGAGTGAATGATTAGAAAATTATTGCATAAATAAAAGAATTTTGATTATTTCTCAAAACTGAACCTGGCTTATTTTTTGTTTTCATGTTGTAAAGGAAAAACACATTATGCATGGGGTGTTTTAAGTGTCTGTGAAAATATAAACGCACACACATGCATACACACACATTAGGAATTGTGGAGATATATGGCCTGCAGCGATGATCCCACAACTAGCTGAACATTCCTGCTCTGTCTGGCTTCACGCTACATTAATGATGACAATAAGGAATTTTTTGGCCAGGATAGATGGCTCATGCCTGTGATCCCAGTGTTTTGGGAGGTCAAAGTGGAAGAATTACTTGAGCCCAGGAGTTCGAGACCAACCTGAGCAACATAGTGAGACCCTGTCTCTGCACAATATCAAATACAAATAAATAAATACATACACACATACATATACATTTTTCTGGTTTCACACTTTTGCTCAGACTAAGACATTATTCACAGACAGACGAACAGAAACCCTTACAAAAAATCAGATTGGTATTTCATATTTTGAAAACATTTTTGCTGTAATTTTTGAGGAGTTTTCTAAGTAATAAATAAATTAATAAATTGACTAGGAGTGGTGGCTCACACCTGTAATTCCAGCCCTTTGGGATGCTGAAGTGGGGAAATTTCTTGATCACGAGAATTCAACAAAATTTTATCTTTACATTTTTTTTTTTTTTTTTTTTTTTAGTGAGCCAGGCTTGGTGGCATGTGCCTGTAGTAGCAGCTACTCATGAGGCTGAAGTGGAAAGATCTTGTGAGACTAGCAGGTCAAAGCTGTGGATAAGCTGTGATCATTTCTCTACACACCAGCCTGGGCAACAGAATGAGATCTTGATTCAAAAAAATTGTAATAAAATCTATTTCCAATTATTCAAATAGTGAAAAAAAGTGTTATGAAGAACAAAAATAAATTATTAAAATCATATAGGGAGTCTGTAGTATGGCTCTTGAGATATATAACTTCTATAAAGCAAAACTTTTCAGTGTTCTGAATAAGCAAACAATACCAGAAACAGGAAGTCCTCACTTCATGTCACTGATAGGTTCATGAAAACTATGATTTTAGGCAAAATTATGTCTAACAACATCAATTCTTTCTCTTCATCAATGTCATAATGAAATGACATTGAAGAAAATGACATTATTCTAAGTCCTGCTATATACATCATTTCTCTGAGTGACACAGTTTTCAAGAACTAATCAATGACTTTACGCTAGCACTTATTGCAGTTCATATAAATTTCTCCTATTCTGTCCTGCAAAAGTATTCTAGTCCCTGATTATATTGCATTCTGAGTGCTAAAAAAGTGAGGTTTTTTTCTTTATGAATGTTTTGGGTCTTCTGAAAAATTGGAATGATTTGGAGTTGCAGTGGGTTCCGCTCTGGCACATAAAAGACCTAATCAAGTGGCAGAAGAAAGTGGAAAGAACAAGCTATCAGTCATTAGCAGACAACGAGGAAAAATTAAGTGTGTATAAATTATTAGGGTCATTGACCTGGGGAGGTAAGTTTTTGGCCTTGGTATACATACCAATATCCAATCTTATAGAGAGCAGCAAAGAATATGAAATAAGAAAACAAGCCATTAAAACTATAAAGAACTACATATATTTATTGTTTTATTAAATGCAATAAAACCAGCAAATATACCTGGAATGGTATATCTGGAAACTTAATTACCAACCGAAAATTTAGAAAATTAGAGAATCAATCATCAAGAGTTCTGGAGTTGACCTCAATTTAGAACTGAGTATTGATGAAGAAAAATAGTTTTAATTCATGAAGAGGTTTCTTTTTTTCTTGTATATTTAATCCTCTCTCTCTCTCTCTCTCTCTCTCTCTCTCCTCAGAGGAAGGTTTCCAAAATATGGTCTTGATTTAACACTGTGAAAAACTAAAACCTTTAAAAAACGGAACCTTTGAAACTTGACCACTGTTTCAACTCTTCACTGTATTTATGACAGCTGGTAAGCTATACAAATGCCAGCTGTCAGATTCCATTAGGATTATATGAGAATCCCCTTTTGAATCCTCTGAAACTCATTGATTGATTCCAAGTATCTACTATTCCTATCATTTAAGGTTAAACTAGAAACCTGGGTGGATGGAGCTGTCATTGACATATATGGACCATTAACTGTCTTCTATTATGCATTTGTAGGAAAATAGTACCTTCTACGGTATGATTGGTACACTGAACTAATAATGAAAATGCTTTTTCCTCTGGCTTACTGTTTATCAATTGATGCATGTGCTCTTACAGGAGGAAAATATCAATGTTTTGAGCCTTGGCTTACTCCTCCACACTGCACCTAGTGTTTATGTTGATTGAATGCTAAGGGTCATGTGAAATGCTTAAAGAAGAAAGCATCTTACTGGAGAATTACATATTAGTTATTCTCATCCAGGGATTGAAGGCAGAGTTACAGGACAATAACAGAGCTCATTTTCAATATGGTATGATAATGACAGCATGATGAGCTAATCCAAAAAAAAGAACACTGTCAAAACTCAAGAAATAGGGACGCTTTTCAAAAGTCATAAGTTTGAAAATATATTGGGCTGTTTGGAGTGTGTGTGTGTGTGTGTGTGTGTGTGTGTGTGTGTTTTCTTTTGCCAAGAATTACTCTGGAATAATTACTACATGCAGATTTGTAGAGACATGACATTGTTAATGCAACTTATGTATATAGGGCATCTTTATTGTCATCTGGAGATGAAAAATATGACTAGTCTTTAGGGACTATAAAATTTCATCAAAGTTTAATTGGTGTTTACGACACTATAAAATTCTCCTTAATCAAGATTTCATATGAAAATATTTTTTAAAATAGATTTTTCTAAGCTAGCATCTCCCAGCCAAAGACACCAAAGGACAGCTACTAGATGATTCATTTACTTGATTTAATATCATTATTTTTCCTAATTTAAGATAATTTTATTTTTGGTCACTTAGGAAATAGCTATAAATCTTAGGGAGTATGGAAGAAAGTTTAATATTTATTTTTTATCTTTACCTGCATTTTTGTTAATCAACTCTGAAACTGAAAACAATGAGGACTGAGAGTATAAAGAGAAATAAATGAAAGTTTAACAAGTAGGGAAAGTATTAATAAAACATATATTAACATACACCTAAAATAAGTAAATGACTGAAAACCATAAACTTGAACAACAAAACCTGGTATGATGAGCAGAATAATGTCCCCTTCATCCCACTCCTTAAATGCACACATCCTAATCCCTGGAAATTGTGACTTTGTGGCCTTTAATGACAAAAGGGATTTTTCAGCTATGAATGGAAGTAAACACCTGGTATCCACCACCCCATTCCCCAGGTAGGATCAGTTCAGAAGCAGGAAAAACTTTTTTCCTATTGGGGAAAATTAAGCAAGAGAAGCTCAGCTGCCCCATCAACATTTTGGACATCTATAGTTGTCAAAAGTGGGAACTCCTGCAGCCCGCGCTCCTGCAGTCCTCACAGGCACTCAGTCCAGCTGTGGGAACTTCCTGGCATCCACACAGCTCAGATTCTCAGAGAAACTTCTGACCCCGTGCCCTCCCTTCTCCCCTTCCAGTCCGAGGCACAATTTGACAACTATACTACACCATCTTAAAACTAGAAATATGACTGGAGTATGTTCTGCTCTGGAGACAAGTGGCCATGACAATCTTCCATTCCTGAGGCTTGCCCATAGCCGAACAATACCAGCCTGGTGGCCCAACATCCACAAGCTGAGCTGTGAGCTGCTGTTACACTATACCCTGTGTTGTTAAGCAGTCATGGAACCATTCCAACTGTCCCTCCTAGTTGCAGCTGCACCCTGCCCCTAGGAGCCTGAGCTAAAGCTCCTTGCTGCCTACTGGCTCCTTGGTGGAGTGGCTGTATCTACCTCACTCAATTGTGACTGCATTCTGTACCTCAGGGCCCAAGCTAAAGCCATGCAACCCCTTTTGAGAAAACAGTGCCTTGGAGGAGCCACTCCATGTACTCCCCTCAATCACTGCTTCACTCTGCCCTCCATGTCAGAACTGAAGTGATGCCCTGCATCCTAGGAAAATGATACATTTGCTATCTAGAAGGGTCATGTGCTCTTGTACCTACATTGAAGCAGCACCCTGCATCCCAGGGAAATGATGCCTCGGCAACTTAGAGTAGTTATAACTTAAGGGCCTAAGCTGAGGCAGAATATCCCCCTCTTGGGAATTAGTGCCTTGGTCAAAACAAGCAGTTGAGTATCTCAGGGCTAGACTGATGTGGTAGTCCACCTCATAGGGAAACAGAGGCTAAGGTGAAACATTCTGCCCTCAGGCCAAACAACACTGGTACTCAGATTTTCTGGAGCTGAACTAGAAAATCTATATTCTGAAATGCCGAGACAACCACTCCCCAAGGAGGGGAATCATAGCTGTGCTGCCCTATACCAACAAAGCCCAAGAGACAGCTGCATTATATCATTCTTGGGTCCTTGCTGTAGCTGTAACTGATCTCACAGAGTCGGGCATACTGCTGAGTTCCACTATTCCAGCTTACAGGGTCACCACTACATGGTGATCCATTCCCAGGAACCTGAGCTGCCATTGAGCCCTATTGACTCTTATTCCCAAACTGAAGCCATAGTCTTCTCCATAGTCATAAACCTCCACTGTTCCTTTCCTTCTTCAGAGCTAGGCCAAGGCCACGCCCTGGCCCCAGGGGCAGAGGCATAGCTAAAACATATATTGCTGGACTTAAGCTGCTAGGAGGTACCTCAGAGTCCCAAATCTCAGCTCTGTAGACAATCTACAGACAACCTCACCTCAAAGTATGAACTTGTACACCAAGATCCAAGTGTCACAATAAGTTTGAAAGACTGTGAGCCCCTCACAGTCCAGCTCCACAGCCCCTCAAGATGCCCAGCTCCACAGCCCCTCAAATTACCTGTATTCTGGAACCTAACACCACTGCAGCTGCTTATTGGCTATGTCTAGAACCAGTACCAAGAGGTTTCCCCTCAACTAAGTCTCCCGATTGTAGAGAAAATGAGAATAGGAGGGCCTTAAAAGTCACTGTCAATGAGGGAATTAACAACCTATACTGCCACTGATGCTGCCACAAACTTCTATAACCTAGGCCATTCAAGTACCCACAGTCATTAATGACATTTGGTTGCCTCTAAAGAAGTTGCATAGAGGCTATACTACTGCATTGAAACCAGAGTCACTGTACCATTCCCAACGAGCACCCTGAAAATTATCTGCTTGTGAAGATCAAAAAAAGAGAAGTGGCATTTCTCTACAAAAGCGACTCTTTAAAGTTTGGAAGATTTGATTGTTTCATGAGATGTGCAGACATCAAGGCAGAAATATGAAAAAAACCTGAAAAAGCAAGGAAATATGGCACAGCTACCAACAACAAAAAAACAACAATAACCATCCAGTAACAGGCCAGATAGAGAAATCTATGAGTTACCAGAAAACAAATTTAACATAAATATCTTAAGGAAACTCAGTGAGATTCAAAAGAATACAGATAGATGATTCAAGAAAATTAGAAAAACAATTCATAATCTGAATGAAAACATTAACAGAGAGATCATTAAAAAAACATAAATCTTGCTGTTGACGAATTAAATGAATAAAACAAAAAATAATATAGAAACTGTAACAGCAGACTGGATCAAGCAGAAGAAAGAATTTAAACTTGAACATAGATCACCTGAAATTAGTCGAGAAAACAAAATAAATAACAGTAAAAGATGAATGAAGACAATTTATGAAACATATGGGACACCATTAACTGAACAAACATTTGCATTATGGGGTTTCAAGAAGTGGAATAGATCAATATAGAGACAAAAAGGCGATTAAATTAAATAATTGCTAAAAACTTCCAAAGTCTTGAAAAAAATATGGACATCCAGATAGTAAAGCTCAAAGTTCTCAAACAGATTCAACTAAAAGAGGTCCTCACCTAGGGGTATTACAATTAAACTGCCAAAACTCTAAGACAAAGAGAATTTTAAAAGCAGCACAACCAAAGTGTCTAGTCACATATAAGGGAATAATCATTAAACTATCAGCAGTTACTCAGCAAAAATCTTGCAGGACAAGAGAGAATGGGATGATATATTTAAAGTTCTAATAAAACATGCCAGCCAGAAATACTACACCTAGCAAACCTGTCCTTTCGTAATGAAGGTAAAACAAGATCTTTTTCAAACAAGCAAAAGCTGAGGGAATGCATCACCACTAGACTTGCCCTACAAAAAAATGCTTAAGGGAGTGCTTATAGTAGAAGAAAAAAGGATGCTAATTATTAATACAAATAGTAATGAAAATACAAGATAATAAAATAGTAGTGAAAATACAAGGGGGTCCTCAAAAACCCAAAAATTATTTTTAAAAAGATTGTATATTAATCTTACATATTTAGACTTCATTCACCTTCAAAGTACTCTTCGTTCAATGCAATACAGATATTGAGATGCTTTTTCTACTTCCCAAAACACCTTTTGAACACATCAATATTGATGCCCTCTAGTGGTCCTGCTGTGTTTTTCTTTTGTTGTTGTTTTTGTTTTGTTTTTAACCTCTTCCACATTGGCAAAATGCTTCACATTGAGGAGTTTTTTGATCAGGTAAACAACAACAAAAAGTCGCTTGTGGGACTAGATTGAGTGAATAGAATAGAGGATGGGGCATGGGGTTCATGCCCTTTTTGGTCAAAAACTGCTGAATACTCAATGAGGTGTGGAAAGGCACTCTCATAAATCATCCATTATAAAATGGGCAAACACATTTAAAGAATCCTAAAAAAAAAAATTCACTGAAGTTGAATGCAGCCTCTTACAACAACGCTAGTTGGTATACTGATGCAGATATGTTCCTAGAATACTTACCTAGCGGGATAGTAGGGGAAGGCTTTATTACAAGAAGCCTGCCCTCTGAAAAGTAATTCCCTTTTTTGGGGGGGCAGAGTGGTTCCTCTCATATATGAAAATATAAGTTTACTGGAAAAAGTAAATATATAGTCAAATTCAGAATATCAAAAATTGTTACGGTGCTTTATAAATCATATTTATATCTAGTTTTGAGGTTAAACGCCAGAACAGTTAAAAATAGCAATAGTTACAACAAGCATTTAAAATAACATGAAATATAAAAAGACATAAATTTTGACACCAAAAATATAAATTGTGGGTAGGGTAAAAGTCTAGAGTTTTTGTATATACCTGAAGTTAGGATGTTATTGTTTTAAAACAATTTGATATAACTTTCAAAGATTTTATAAAAACCTCATAGTAACCTCAAAGCAGAAAAAAAATCTATAGTGGATGCACAAATAATAAAGAAAAAGGAATCAAAATTTATCACTGAAGAAAATCATCAAATCACAAAAATAAACAAGAGAGAAAAAAATCTACAAAACAACCAGAAAAATTGACAAAATGACAGCAGTAGGTTCTCACTTGTCAATAATTAATTTGATTACAAATGGATTAAATTCTTCAGACAATCTCATAGAATGGGTAAATTGATTTTTTAAAGATCAAGGTAATCAAACTATATGCTGACAAGAGACGAGTTCTAGTCTTAAGATCACATAGAGGATGAAAATAAAAAAATAAATAAAAATAGATGGTCACACTTTATCAAGCTATAACAGTATATGCACCTACATCAGAACACCTAAATCTACAAAATAAATATCAATGGACATGAAAGGGAAAAATAGATACCGATATATAAGCACCCACTTTCTACAATGGGCAGAACAACCAGCTGGAAAGTTAATAAGAAAATACTGGAATAAAACTTCACTTGAGGCAAATGGATCTGAAAGACATATTAAAAGCCTTTTATTCAATTGTAGCAGAATACACATTCTTCTCCAGTGATAATGAGCATTCTCTAGAGCAGTCTACATGGTGGGCCAAAACAAGCTTTAACAAATTAAATTAAGCTGAAATAACATGAAGTATTATTTCTGACCACAATGGTATGAAACTGGGCATCAATAACAACAGCAACTTTAGAAACCACACAAATACATATGAATTAAAGAACATACTCCTAAAAAAAGAATGAGTTTATAAATAAATTAAAAACAAAATCAATATTTTCTAGAGACAAATAAGAAGACAACATACAAAAACCTATCAGATACAGCAAAAGCAGGACTCAGGGAAGTTTACAACAATAAATTTACATATAAAGGAAATTTGAAATATTTTAAATAAATCTAACATTGCACATGAAGAAGAAGAAAAGCAAAAACAAATTGACATGACTATTAGTAGAAGAAAATAAATAATAATTATCAGAGTAGAAATAAATAAAATGGAGACTAAAAGTAATACAAAGACCAGCAAAACAAAGAGTTGTTTATTTTTGAAATGATAAAAAGGACAGAACCTTAGCCAGAATAACTAAGAAAATATGAGAGAAGACTCAAACAAAATCAGAAATAAGAAAGAAGATATTAAAACTGATATCACAGAAATTAAGAGGATTACAACAGACTAATATAAACAACTATATGTCAACACATTGGCAAACTTAGAAGAAATGGACAAATTCCTGGACACATAGAACTTACCAAGATTGAATAATGAATAAATTAAATCCCTAAACAGACTTAAATGAACAACAAGATTGAATCAGTAGTAAAAAGTCTCTCATCAGTCGGTCTCTGTGACTCAGCCTGTAATCCCGTGCCTTGGGAGGCTGAGGTGAGTGGCTTGCCTAAGCCCACGAGTTCGAGACCCGCCTGGGCAACTTGGTGAGACCTCATCTCTACAATAAATCAAAAAATTAGCCGGGCGTGGTAGCACGCGCCTGTAATTCCAGCTACTTGGAAGGCTGAGGAGGAAGGAACGCCGAAGCCCAGCAGGTCGAGGCTGCAGTGGTCAGGAGCGGCCACTGCATTCCAGTCTGGGTGACAGAGTGAGCCTCCAACTAAAAAAAAAAAAAAGTCTCAAAAGAAGATATACGGGCAGCCAACAGACACATAAAAAAGTGCGAAGCTTCACTCATCAGAGAAATACAAACCAAAACCACATTGAGATACCACCTAACCCCTGTAAGAATGGCCATCATTAAAACAACAACAGATGCTGGCGAGGATATGGGGAAAAAGGAATGCATCTACACTGTTGGTGGGAATGCAAACTGGTACAACCTTTGTGGAATACAGTGTGGCGATTCCTGAAAGAACTAGAAATTGACCTTCCATATGACCCAACAATTCTCCTATTGGGGATATACCTGGGGGAACTCAAATCATTCTACAATAAAGATACCTGCACATGTATATTTGTTGCAGCTCTATTCATGATAACAAAACCATGGAACCAACCGTGTTGCCCATCGAAGCTGGACTGGATAAAAAAAAAAAAAAAAACGTGGTACATGTACACGATGGAATATTATGCAGCCACACAGAAGGACAAACATATACACGATGGGATATTATGCAGCCACATAGAAGGACAAATATATGGACTTTGCAGCAACTTGGATGGATTTGGAGTCGATTTATCACAGAAACAAAGAAGAAAGTTCCATATGTTCTCACTCATAAACAGACCTTGAACAATTATAATGCTATAAGAAAGTGATTGGCAGTAGTGGGAAACTGTGGGGGGTGGGGGTGGGATTGGCAGCAGAGGGATACTGTTAGAGGAGGGAGGGACATACTTCATCAATAAGGCTGCCTGCATGATCAACGTTTATATACCTAACACTGAAATGTACCCCACATCTTTATAATAAAATAATAAAAAAAAACCCCAAAACAAAGAAAAGCCCAGGACCTAAAGCTTCACTGCCTAATTCCACCAGACATTTAAAGAAAAATATCAACTATTTTCAATCTTTTCTAGAAAATTAGAAAGGAGAGGCTGGGCATGATGGTTCACATTTGCAATCCCTGCATTTTGGGAGGCCAAAACAAGATAATTACTTGAGGTCAGAAGTTTCAAGGCCAGCCCGGGCAACATAGTGAGACCTTGGCTTTAAAAAATATATAAAAATGATAATTAGTTGGGTGTGGTGACTCATGCCTGTAATTCCAGCTATTCAGGAATGGATTGACTGCAGGATGGCTTGAACTGTAAGGTTGAGGCTGCAGTGAGCTATGATCACACCACTGTATTCCAGTCTGGGCAACAGAGTAAAATCCTCCTACTTAAAAACAAGAGAGTGGAAGAGGAAAGAATTATTCAAAACTCATTCTATAAGACTAGATTTACCTTGATACCAAAACCAGGCAAGGAAACAACAAAAAAGAAAACTACAGACCAATGTTCTGTATGAACTCAGATGGAAAAACCTCAACAAAATACTATTAATAGCAAACAAAATGTAACAACATTAAAAAAAAAACCTTCACTATGATCAAATGGAAATTATTTTAGAGTTACAAGATTATTTCAGCATTTGCAAATCAATAAAAGTTATTCATTACATTAACAAAATAAAGGACAAAACTGTGATCATCTCAATACATGCAGAAGAAAATATTGACAAAATTCATCCACCCTTCACAATATAATCTCTCAACAAATTAGGCATAGAATGCATGTGCCTCAGTGCAATAAAAGACATAAGACAAACCCACAGCTAATGTTTTATTGAATGAGGAAAAGTTGCAAGTTTCTCCTCTAAGATCAGGAACAAGACAAAGGTGCCGCCACAGAAAACTGGAAATCCTAGCAGAACAATTAGAAAAAAGAAATTTGCAGCAATTTGAATGGATTTAGAATCCATCATACTCAGTGATCTATCACAGAAATAGATAACTGAATACCACATATTCTCACTCCTAACTGGGGCCTAAACATTCATCACAATACAAGAGAGGGATTGGCAGTAGCAGGACACTGCCAGGGGAGGGAGGGAGGGAGGGAGGGAAGGTAGGGGAATATAACAACACTAAGGTTACCTCTTCCTAAATCAGGAGAAGGGAGGACCAGTTGGAAGCCCAAATTTCACCTGCACTCAGACTACTTATGGACCTAATTCTGACTTGTACTCCCACTTTTTTACAATAAAATAAAGGAAAAAAAAGGCCTCCAAATAAGAATGGAGAAAGTCAAACTGTCCCTTTTTGAAGGTGGCATGACCTTATATATAGAAAACCCCAAAGACTTCATGATAAAACTGTTGGAAGTAATAAACAAATTCAGTAAAGTTGCAGGATACAAAATCAACATACAAAAAATCAATAGTGATTCTATATGCTGAGTGAACTAACTGAATTTTTTAAAAAATCTCATACACAATAGCTATAAGAAATAAGTTACATAGAAATAAATTTAACCATAGGAAGGAAAACCTCTACCCCACATCTTTAAAATAAAAAAATTTCTTAAAAGGAAGAAAAATCTCTACAATGAAAACTATGATACACTGATGAAGGGAATTATGGAAGACACAAAAATATGGTAAAATGCCCCACACTTATATATTGTATTGTAGATAGTATTAATACTGTTAAAATATCTGTACTATTCATAGTTTATAAATTTAATACATTTCCTATCAAAATATCAGTTACATTCTTCAGAGAAATAGAAAAAAATTAATCCTAAATTTTGGTATCATAATACTCTAGACAACCAAAATAATCTTGAGCACAATGAACAAACCTGGAAAAATTATACTTTCTGACTTTAAAATATACTACAAAGCTATAGTTAAAAATATAGCAAGTGCTTGCATAAAAAATAAAAATAAAAATAAAACAGACACAGGGACCAATATAATAGAATAGAGAACCCAGAAATAAATCTGTACATTTATAGCCAACTGATTTTCAACAAAAGGACCAAGAACATACATTGGAGAAAGGACAATATTTTTAATAAATAACTCTTGGTAAATTGAATATCCACATGCAGAGAAATAAATCTAGACTCCTATCTTTCACTGTATACAAAAAATCAATTTAAAAAAGATTAAAGGCTTAAACCTAAGGCCCAAAACTATGAAACTACTAGAAGAAAACAGAGGAAATGATAGATGATATTGGTTGGAGCATGGATTATTTTAAATAGACTTAAAAATACAGACAACAAAAGCAAAAATAGATAAATGAGCTTATATCAAACTAAGAAACTTCTGCACAATGACTACTTGTATACCTAATCTTGAATTGTACCCCATATCTTTAAAATAAAGTCAAAAAATAAGGAAAATAAATAATAAAGAGAGTGAAGAAGCAATTTACAGAATGGGAGAAAATATTTTCAAACTATGCAGCTGACAAGTGGTTAATATCCAGAATAGTCAAGAAACTCAAACAAACACAGGAAAAAATAACCCCTAAATAAACCAATTTTAAAATAGGCAAAATAACTGAATAAACATTTCTCAAAAAAAGATATACAAATTGTCAACAATCATAGGTATTCCTGTAATCTCAGCACTTTGATAGGCTGAGACAGGAGGATTGCTTGAGTACAGGAGTTCAAATCAGCCTAGGCAACATAGCAAGACCTCATATATACAAAAATTCAGAAAATTAGCTAAGTGTGTTGGCATGCATCTGTAGTCCCAGCTACTCCAAAGGCTGAGGCAGGGGGCTTGCTTGAATCCAGGAATTCAAGCCATGTGGTGGGTCATGGCTCTGCCACTGCATTCCAGCCTGGGTGACAGAGTGAGACCTTGACTTAAAAAATAAACAACAATATAAAAACAAAATGCCAACAGATATATACACACACATATATATAAATGCTTAACATTACCAATTATCAATTGTGGTTTTATTATATGCAAATCAAAACCAAACCACAATAAGATAGAACCTCACTCCAGTTAAAATGGCTATTATCAAAAGAAACAGACAATAAAAAGTTAAGTTTTCTTGAGAATGCACAGAAAAATGAATGGTTACACATTGTTGGTTGAAATGTAAATTAGTAGAGCCATTATGGATAAAAGTAAGGATATTCTTCAAAAAATTAAATTTAAAACTACCATATGATTTAGTAATCACACTCTTGTGTATATTCACAAAAGAATGAAATCAGTACATCAAAGAGATTTCTGTACTGCCTTGTTTAATTCACAATAGATCATCTACTGGTGATCATATAAAACCCAGTATGACTAAAATACTCTCATTTCATTTCTCTTTTCACATCTCAGTGCTCTACTTATAGTATTTTATCTTCTTTTTATTAATAGCATGATAATGTGTGTGTGAAATGGTCACACTGAAGACACTAATTTCTAAGTAGTAAGGAAAGAATATTGTAGGATCTCATGAATATTTCTTTCTTGGTTAATCCATATTATTCCCTCATGGGGGATACTTTATATGTTTTTCTTTACACATATATCATTCTAGGTAAAGTTATCAAATGAGATACTCTTTTTGCAGGAGTACACATATGACAGGCTAGATAAGTCATTGTACCACATTTTCCCTGGACACATATTGGTTAGTAATGCATTGAGTACAGGCGATAACTTGAATCTGACAGGAAGTTTTCTTTCTCTCTTACTATAAGACTATGAGGATGAAAATGCAGTAAACCAACTGAAGCCATTGTTTTCAACTTGTAGAGACAATATGGTATATAATAGAATAAATCCATATGCAAAAGCAAAAGCAGGAAAAAAAAGCAAAAGTGAAATACTTTAAAAGAAATCAAGATAGAACACTGATGATGTCTGAAATGATGCCCTACATCCATCAGCAGGCCAAACTCATTCAATAAATTCATGGTTTTGGCACAATGAATTCCTTTGTATGTCTAAAAATTTTGAGCTGCCACTCAAAGTTGTTAGTGCATGTAAGGATTATAACGGTACTGACCAATAGTAAATATATTTTTATTTTATTTTTTAAACTCTGAATTCTAGCCAATGTTTTTAGATTAAAGTCTACACTTAATTGATTTTTTAGAGGAAGTAAAAAAGTGAGTGGTTGATGACAAAGAACACATCCAAAAGAAAAAAATTACTGAATGACTAAGATGTAGGCATATAAAATAACTGAGTGTATGGGAGGGGGATAGAAGAAATATAAAAGTTGAATGAAAATGAGAAATGAAAGAAGAAATCATAAATTACCAAATAGAAGAATTTGGTTAACATAGTAAACACCTAGTGCAAATTTTACAGAACAAAAACCGAACAAAAATTATTGCTAAACTTTGAGATAACTCAAAAACAAAGTCAAAAACAGCATACTCTCAATAGGAACTACACAGTGGGTACACTTGGACATAGAGTGGAATGATAGACATTGAAGACTCCAGAAGGTGCAAGGATGAGACAGGGTGAGAGATGAGAAACTACCCATTGGGTTCACTATATGATATTTAGATTATGGGTACACTAAAAGCCCAGACTCCACCACTATGCAATATATCTATGTAGCAAACTGTATCCCTGGAAATCTAAAAAAATTTTAAAAAGTTTTAATGTCAGAATTATTTGCAGACAGAATTATTAATACTATTCTACCAATAATAATAAGGGTCATGAGAAAAGAGAATGACAACACAGCATAGAACTGTGGTGCTACCAGGAGTTTGTGCAACAATGAAAAACTACATACCTAAAAGAAAGATGAATCAATTAATATTCCAAACAGAAGCAATATATTTTATTATATATGAGTTATATATTACGGGGTACACAATTTATAGTCTGCTGCTTATATTTATGCTAAAATCATCTCTAGAGTAATTTGCATATGTCTCATTATAGCGCATGAATTTAATTATTGTCAACAAATTCTTAGGTTAGTAAAGTTATGAATTATAGATAACTGGCAGGTGTTGATACATACATATGCTGGTGTTAATGTATACATATGCTGGGAATTAGTGGTCCATATCTATTACCAATACAATATCATTGTACCACGACACATCAAATCTTGTCAAGTAGTGTTCGTGAGAAATTCCCCTTCCTTACCCAGGCTCAGCAGTTCTTAATTATAAAATATGTCTTCATAGATTAAATCAAGTTCAATGCATAGTCAGTGTACATCCTTGCCACCATCAAAGAGGTCTATCAAAGTGAAATTGTGAAAACTCCCCTCTTTTGGTTCCCCTCTCTGGGAAATGCACCTTGTTTTCTACAGAATACAGACCAAGTCTCTTTCCATGAACATTATTTCACTCATGAGGGGGCACATTTGGAGCACTTTGGCATCATTTCTTTCCTCTATCAAATCTTTTTTTTTAATGGAAAAGTTATTTTATTTTACATTTTTTTTAGTTTTTTTTAAATTTTAAAATTGTGGAGTTAGGTATACAATATTCGTTGCACAGTCACCTTGTTGATGAGGTGTGACCCCATTCCCCAGGAAGATTTCAACTAATGTCAATCCCACCTCCTCGCCCCCCCCTTCCCTCCATAGTTTCCCGCTACTGTCAACCCTTTTCTTACAGTATTACAGTAGTTGTTCATGGTTCACTTATGAGTGAGAACATGTGATACTCAGTTCTTTATTTCTGTGAAAGGTCACTCAATATTATAGATTCTAATTCCATCCAGGTTGCCATTCATGATGTTGTTCTTCTTTATGGCTACATAATATTCCATTGTATATATGTACCACATTTTTTTTTATCCTGTCTTCTTTTGATGGGCAGCACAGTTGGTTCCATGTTCTTGCTATTGTGAACATTGCTGCCATAAGCATACATGTGCAGGTATCTTTTTTATAGAGTGATTTGAGTTCTTCCGGGTATATTCCCAGTAGGGGGTTATGGGGTCATATGGAAGGTCAATTTTTAGAACTTTGAGGAATTGCCACACTGTTTTCCACAGAGGCTGTACTAGTTTACAATCCCACCAACAGTATAGAAGTGTTCCCTTTTTGCCACATCCTCTCCAGCATCTGTTATTTTTTGAGTTATTGATGATGGCCATTCTGACTGGAGGGAGGTAGGTGATATCTCAGTGTAGTTTTAACAGATACATGAAAAAATGTTCAGTCTCACTAGTCATCAAGAAGATGCAAATCAAATATTTTAATTGTGTTTCTTTAGATGCTCTGAACATCTGAGAGTTTCTTCAGAGGTCCATATTGATTTATGCACCCATGCTTTGCAGATGCAATTTCCTTTGTAGTATCTCCACTCTGTCTCTCCTACACAAGTTGATTTAAATGCTGACTTCTGATCGTCAAAAGTTTATTGCCTGTTCCATGAAGTTTCCTTGGGTTTCACCCAAACTCTCCTTTCCCACCTTTCTTCCCAACTCCTGAGACATATCAGCACTGTTTTGGAGTTATCTGCTCATTTCTGTACCACATCTGTAACTGAGATTTTCATAATAGCATTTAATACTTTCTATTTTGCCTACATAATAACAAATATGTTTGATTGTGAGTTCCTTATTTGACTTCCAATATCTAAAATCCAACCTACACACAGTAGGGGCTCACAAGATTTCCCTACATTAACTAAACAAATTTAGTAATCTAATGACGAGTAATATTGCAATTTTCAAATAAGAAGATCCAGTTAAACTTGTTATTATACATCTCAGCAGTTAAACACTTCTAAACAACAATGACATGCATTTTCTGCTTACAATGTCAGTTTATCTGCTATCCAATTATCACCCTGGTAAGCTGCGTACACCTGGAATTAATTTAGCCTTGGATGATTGTGGCAATTTCAAACTCTTTTCTGTGGTATATTGCAAATAATTGAGGGAATTACAGAATGTTCTCAATACTTGGTATTCCACGGAGAGTTTCTGAAAAAGCTGACAATTTGGAAGCTAGATTCCCCCATGAGAGTTCAACCGTGAAATCAGCAAATATTGTTAAGAAGTTCACCTGCTCCATGGACACTGATCTTAAAACTAACATGTACGATACAGTATTTCCACCAATCAGTGTTCTTGTGAAGCTCTCAGTTGTTATTTATCAAAGCATGAACATCAAAGTCTGACTCATGAGGGTTTCCCATTAAATATTTGGATTTCTACATCTATGTGCTCTATTTGGAAAAAATGTGAAAACCTGATTTTTTTTTCTTTATAACAATTATTTCAAAGAATTATGATGGACACTAAATAACATTTGTTTTATGGAAAGCATAGTTATGATAAGATCTGTAGACACATGAATGGCTCCTCTGTTTGAAGATGAGACCACCTGGAGTTGTCCTGCCCCACTCCTGATATTATTTAAACTCTTTAACACTAAGCCTGTCCCTATAGGAGACACTTAATCATGAAGAGCTGTAGGTATTACTTTTTAAAATATTGTAAGAGAAACTTACCTAGATTGCAAATAATAATGTTTTTTTCTTTTACTGACTTGCTAATTTTAAGTAAAATATGACATTTTATTTATATAAATAAATTTTCACTGTCATTATATACAGTATACTCTATAGGTATACTATTGAGTAGACACCGATGATTTTATAGAAAATGTTGTTGTTGTTGTTGTTGTTAGGTAGAACAAGTCAGCCTGGCTCATTTCACAGGGACAAGAGGGGGTTTAGGCCTGGCTACACTACTCCGCTTAAAGAGCAGTGACCTTGGCTATACTGTATCATTTCCCTAAGTATTGTTTTTGTCATCTCTGAAAAAATAATATATGTGACATGAAATAAATTATTAAAATAAAAAAGCTTTTAGTCTTTCTTTAGTCTCTAAAAATTATTCTGACTTGAATCACTTTAATCATTTCTCCTCCTTTGGTCTTTAATTTTCACCTTAACTAGAAGGTCATTTATCGGGTATTTGTGAAGCTTGTAATCAGACCAAAGGGGAGATAAAAGAAAGATGAGAGAAGAGAACAAACAAAAACACTTTTCAGAAATAGAAATGGGTACAGTTTGAAAACAGTTGTTTTGGAGGAAGCAAATACATAATTTGAGACAGAACATAACAGGATTTAAAATAAATATGACTGGGGGATCATGTGTTTCCTTCATAGTTTCTAAGAAATTAAACAATTTGAATATTTTCAAATTTCTAATATCACATGGAATATTTTCTTTTAACTGTGTTGCTCCTCTAGGATCTCAACACGTGGATCATCATTTCATCCATTTCACAACACCTCGGTCAAAATCTGGTGAGGAGTGAAGGAAGCAACATGTGAAAAGCCTTCAGCACTTAGCCCCACACAAAGCCAAGTAAAAACCCACAATGTATCTATTCAGTGTTATTTTTCTTTGATTTTTTGCCTTTCATTATCTTGTTTCAAGTATATTCCTGCTACATTTCCCCCATATTTTCTCACAACAATAAAAGAACAGGAGATTTGTTGCTGTTTTATTTTACAATGTATTGGTTTCACTTCACTGAGCATAACTGGCAACCTAAAACTATGTGTGATTATCTTCTTTCAGCCAGTGCTTGTGAATATTTTCTTGGGAATCGCTCACCTATGACAACCCACCCTTCCTCCCTCCCTGTAATCTCCCTTTTATTCATAATACCACTTAGCTAGTTGTATGGAGGCACAGGTGTGAAATTTAATTTTGACATTGTTTTGTGCATGTTCTCGGAGGTGTTTTTGCTAGTCTGTTTCACGCCTTTGCTTTCTAATGAGACAAGAAAATGACAAATTTTACTCATTTTGTTTTGATTTGCAAGATTTGTTTTTCCTTAGCAATCAATAAATTGCATTCAAAACTTGTTTTGACAAATGGCTCTCTATATAACTTTTCTTGTCAAGCATTATGAAATCTCTTCCTCAGGAAAAATAAACATTTGTTACATTTGTTAAATTTATCTTATTTATTGGAGTATGGTAATTAGTTTTTTAACTTTTTATCATGAAAGTAACCAAAAAAAAACAAAAATCAAAAACCTAATCTCAACCAAGAGTCTTTTTAAAACAGAGTTTAGAACCTCTTAAGAATATTCCATTGTGTATATTTTTTGGTAATTAATATTTATGGAGCAATAACTTCTACCATAATTTAAAAGATGTTTAAAGATAATTTTATCTCCAATATATTTATTGAAAGATAATATATTTCAGATGTTTTCATTTAAGAATACGAAGAGTCTTGCTTGTTAAAAAATAGAGAAAAAAATCATCCCAGATAAATGATGAAAAATGCGTGAAGTACCACTCTAAATTTCTGATTTGTTAACAAAATTTGGAGTTGTGCCTTGTAAAGTCTTGCTGCTCCAAAGCTCTTTATTTTCACTGAAACATAAACTCCCTCAGCTATTCTTTATCCAATAATTGAGTAATTGTGATGTCCTTCTTCAGGGACTGAATTAACATATGTCTCAGCTTATAACCCATTCAACATCATCTTTTTAGTTCCTTGAAAATGACATCATGAGAATGAATAATGAGTGTGATGCTACGTGACTTCTCAGAACTTTCACCAACAGCCAGCTCTCATTTGGGAGCTTGCTTTACTCTCTGTTAACATGTTCTATATGCCAGGAAGCATCTTAAACACTGTCAAATGTAATCCCGTCTATGCGGGTATAACTCCCCTGTAATCACAGAGGCTGCTACTGTGGCTTTGTAGTCAGGAAGACTTAGCTGATTTCATCAACTCCCAACTTAGCTGATTTCACCAACTCCCTGATTTTATGAGCAACCTGTGACAAATGCCTGAACTTTCCTAGGTCTCCACTATCTTTACTTTAACATGTAGAAAACAATGGTAGATCCCTCTTGGGGTTGCTGAAAAAAAATTAATAAAATAATACCCCAGTAGTCTTCACAGAAAAATCAGAAAATACTAAATGACAAGTGTAATTAATACTCATATTAAAGCTCACCTCTCACAATTACTGTATCACTTTTAACAGGTGTTTACAAATGTATTCAATTTTTATCATTCTTAAGCCTTGTACCAAAGCCATATTTTCTTAAGCCTAAGTTGTTATGTCTTTAAGTTTGAGAGCAAAGTGATTGTTTTATATTCAGCAAGTATAATCTTCAATTATTATTGAAAATAATCTTGTGTCATTTCTCAATAGCTGAAGTATTTTCCAAGATCATGAGGATAATCAAATTAGTAGGCTAAATAATGAAAAACTTGACTTGGTTTTTAAAATTTTTACCTTAACTCAGTTGAGATCAGGTTCGATCATAACGTAGTTGTCTTGTTTTTTTTTCCCCCACCCTGGCCAAGAAAACTTTTAATGCTTTACCTCTTTGTACTTTCTCTCTAGTCTGCAATACAGATAACTTGCTAAACACTGGAAATCCTACTTTTTCAAGAAAGTTTTACAGAAATATCAAATCCACTCCTTCATCTCCTCTAACTTCTTCAATTACTCAAATTCTGTAACCTGTTCACTATAAGCAGGGAAGAGAGCTTGGGAGAAGACAAAAGTTCACTTTCATGCACTTTACTTAGTACGTAACAAATTCTCACATGTACCCCAAAACTCTAAAATAAACTTTTAATAAAGAAATAACAGTGCAGGATCCCATTTACATGAAGTTCAAAGATAGGCATATTAGTCCCTGGTGACAGAGGCTATAAATTAGAAGACCATGCAAAGGAATTTTCTGAACTGATGAGAATGTTCTATATCTTGACCTTGGAAATGGTTATATGGTTCTAAACAATTTATTTAAAAAATTGTACTTTATTGTATGTAAGTTATATTCAATAAAAAAGTTTTTTCAACACCTACAAAAATTATAAATAATTCCTAGAGCTTATTGCTAAATTATTCCCTACCTTAATATTCATGGTATCTGATGCAGATTTGGTTTTTCTATTTTTGAATCTAAAAATTTAAACTGGTAATTTTTTTCTTAGTTTCTCATTTTTGAGAATAGTAAGATTTACCATTGAACCAGTCTCTTTTTTAGTTCTGGAAAGAATTAATAGAATGGCCTACCTTAGTTATGCTAATATATGATTGAACCTTGTCACTGATGTGTGGGCAAAATTTTATAACTAGACCCTTTAGCAAAGATCTGCTCAAGTATAAGCTTATATGGTCTGACTAAATTAGATTTCACTTTTCTTCTAAGTATTACATCTTAAAGTCTGTAAAAGAGTGGAACAACGTTCTGACTGTTCATGTGATTAAGCATGCTGAATGTCTGTAGAATCCCCATTGCAGGTCAATTGGTCAGGGGTTAACAGTGGCCCCAAACAGAAAAGTCACCATAATGATTGGGAAAATACTAGGTTAAAACAAAGACTTGGCCACAGAAGAGTAACATTGTTTTAGTCCTAGAATGCAGTTCATTCTGAATCACAATGGGGATACCCTGGGCAAAATAACTGCATGTGTGCATGTGATTGAACAGTTATAACGATATATTCATAGTCTTCGAAACCCAGTTAGTTTCGAAATGATATACACACTGAGATGGCTGTATAATTTGTCATCCAACAGGAACACTCTGAACATAAAAATGGAGGCAATTAATAATTTCACACTGATATCAGGTATATGACCTTATACCCAAATGCATTGTTGCTGAGAAGACAGCCCTTCCTTCGCATCATGCGGAAGAACGCTAGCCTGGAAAATCAGCAGAGACTGGCACCAAAGGCCACAGGACCTCTGGACAATGAAGAGTGAGTTGTTGCTGTCAGCACTTCACTCCCTGCTGTGGCAGCTGCAAAGAAATCTTATTCATGACAGGTGTAAGCCACCTGGGAAAGGACTAGACGTTCACTCAATTGGCATATAGGGACTGGTTTTCTAATAATCTCAAAATAGCAAGTAAGGGTGACCTGATTTGTAGATCTATACTATTGAAGCCCACGGCTTAATGGGAGCATGTTGAAACCTGTATTTTCATTCCCAACAACATTGAGCTCTGCCCCTCTATCTTAGCTCATATTTTACTCTTATCTTAAAATTCTCACAATTTCTGCTTCTTTCGATTTGTCTAAATCGTATTTGTTCTCTGAAGTCTCCCTCAGGAAGCTCAGTGTATTGAGAATGAATATAATTTTTTTCTGTAAGTAATTATTTTTCTTAATTGAACTGAATTATTCCCCTACTAGGTTATCTAATTGCTAACTTAATAGCTGCTCTTGATCCAAAAAAATTCACTTGATAATACCCATTCATTAATAAAGTTCATTAATAAATAAATTCATAATAAATATGAAATAATCCTTAAAATATGAATGAAACTACACTTCAAAACTGATTAAATGATACAAATTAAATAATAATTTCTTAAATATAGTTAATGTTCCATATCATAAAGTTTGGTATTTAATCAAAAATTCCATTTTACAAGACAATCTAATCAGTAGACGCAAAATCAAAATATGTTTGGCAAATTATTAGTTAGTGCATGTTTGTCCATATTGATAAAAATGTATAAATAACACTGCTATGCTATAAACTGAAACATCGGCATCCTAAAATATAAAGTATTTTTTGTATTTCTTCTATGAAATGCAAAATGTTTAAAATTTGCCCGTAATTGCAACATTAATTTGTGAATTGTTTACTGTAATGAATATGAGAGGCAGATGTTATACAAAAAAAGTGAATGTTTAAACTAGCCAAAGAAAAGCAAATAGGGTTTTTAAAATTACTTTTTTATTTTTTCTTCACTATGTATATTAACATTTATGTAATGTTTATTGTGCTACAAGTCCCTATGTTTCCGATTTTGTTTGCTTGCTCACATGAATATATTTGGTTTTGTCCTGACTTCCCCAATACATTGTTAACTCTGAATAAATGCATTTTTTTCTGTGCTTTTTAATAGGAATCATTGCAATCTCTACAAAATGAGCTTAATGAATTATAGCAATTTCTCCACTTACGGTGACTATGTGTCCAAAATTATACTGTTGTTCCAAACATATGGATACATTTTGATAAGAGAAGGGAACATGGGCATGCTTGTTCCGAGTGGAGATTCTTGGGAAACTAAGAAACAATAGTGAAAATGAGAATTTATATCTTCATAGAATATGCAATTCCCTCTTGTATGGTTCTTTTGTGCAAAGGAGTAAAAAGTACATTCTGATGAATTTAGACACCTTCTATGAAGCTCCAAATCTCCATATGCCATTCTTCCAGAAATATCACAATTTCTAAACTGGGCAAAAATATTGTAGTGTGAAGGTACTGTAACAACATTAATGACATTTGGCTGAGAATCTACATGCATTATCCCACATGTGGATTCAGTAATATCCACAATAACCTTACAGTTTTTTTTCTGTGTCATCCCTATTTTACAGATGAAGATACTGAGGTAATAAGTCTATTCAAATCTGCAAAAGAGTCCAATTCTTCCATTGCGCCTGGTATTTTTTCCAGGAGACACATTTCTGACAACTAGTGACTGCCCTCTGACAACCCTGAATATTCTTGACCAGGATGCAAGAAGAAGTTATTCGTGCCTACAAATAAAACACTTATGTTTAAATGGTATTCTTGTTGTATCAAGTGTAATTGTTTTCATAATTCAACAAACATTTTCCATAAAGGCACAGGTGGTAAATATTTTAGGTTTTATGAGCCATATGCTTTCTGTTATAGCTATTCAACCATGCCATTGTAGTGCAAAAGTAGTCATAGACAACATAGAAACAAATAAGCATGTCTGTTTCAATAAAAATTTTTTTTAATTTTTAAATATTTTAAAGATGTGGGGTATAATTCAGGATTAAGTACATAAGTGTTCATTGTAGAGGTGAAGTTTGGGGCTCCACTGGTCCTCACTTTGCCTAGTTTGGGATCAGGTACAGTTATTGACGTTATGTGTTCTCCACCTCTCCTCCCTCCCCTGGCAGTTTCCCGCTTCTGCCAATCCCTCTCCTTTAGTATTTTGATAAATATTCAGGATCTACTTATGAGTAAGAACATGTGGTACTCAGCTCTTTGTTTCTGTGATAGATCACTGAGTATGATGGACTCTAAATCCATCCAAGTTGCTGCAAAGTCCATAATTCCATCATTTTTTTATAACTGTGTAATATTCTACTGTGTATATGTACCACATTAAAAAAAATCCAGTCCACCTTCTATGGGCAACACAGTTGGTTCCATGCTTATGCTATTGTGAATAGTGCTGCAATAAACATGTGTGTGCAGATATCTTTGTTGTAGAATGATTTGAGTTCCTCTGGATATATTCCTAGAGGGGGGATTGCTGGGTTGTTTGGAAGGTCAATTTTTAGATCTTTTAGAAATCCCCACACTGTTTTCCACAAATGTTGTACTAACGTACACTACTACCAACAATGTAGAAGAGTTCTCTTTTCTCCATATCCTATCCAGCATCTGTTGTTTTTGTTATTGATGATAACCGTCTTGACTGGAGTAAGGTGGTTTTTAGTGTGGTTTTGATTTGCATTTCCTAGATGATTAGTGAGGTTGAGCAATTTTTCGTGTATCTGTTGGCTGTTCATGTCTTCTTTTGAGAAGTGTCTATTCATATCTTTTGTCCATTTTTTAATAGGATTGTTTGTTTCCTTTTGACATGTTTGAGTTCTCTGTAGATCCTGATTGTTAGGCCTTTTTCAGAAAAACAGATGATGAACATTTTTTTCCCATTCTGTGGGCTGTCTCCCCATTCTCTTGATGGTTTCTTTTGCCTTGCAGAGGTTTTTCCATTTGATGAAGTTCCATTTCTCTGTCTTATCTCTTATGGCATGCGCTTTTAGGGGTTTTGATCAGGAATTACAGATAGCAGGAGGAATCTAGTCTACCAATGCCTGACCTAAATTTTATTTAAAAGTCTTTTGCTAATATTTGTTTTCCTCTATTTCTCCAAATGTTTCCTGAATACTCTGACATTGAAATAAAGAATAGCATAAGTAGAGGGCAGCCGTTAAACAGAGAATCATGTTCAAGGAAAGTTAGGCATTTGTCACTTACAGGGAAAAAAATATGTGACTGAGATGCTTTAACAAAACTCAGTAACCGAACTCCTCTTTTCCAGGAAAAATAAAGCAATGGAATTAGGGAAGGAGGTGAACTCTGAGGAGATGGTTTGTTCAAACAAAGGGAGATTGGGAGCAGAGATTTCTTCAGAAATTCCTGGACAGTAAAAATGCCTGTTTATTCTCTCCTTTCTACTCCTTCTACTTTTAAGCCATGAGAATGGAGGCTTGCTGTTTCAGTATACACCAGAGCCAGATTTCTGTAATTATCCAACTAAATGGAAATGCACAGAATATTTGTACCATTGTCATGAAGCTATGATGAAGTTCTATTTACTTAATGGCAGTGGAGTGGTTGAATATGTTATGGGTATCTTTTTATCCCCTAGGGAACCAAGGACTATGGAGAGATTCACAATGAAAGTGTGTCCCTAGCAGTAATTCCTTGACATTTACAAATATCTTTAAATCTTTTTGGAAGTCTTAAGCAATACTACCTAAAGAGATATCTAGCATATTTTTGTATAATATATATTTTTACTGTTTTTATTAACCCATTAGAAGAGCCTCTGGTTTTTTTTTTCTAAATTTCTTTCTTTCAGTCTATGAAGCACTTTTTAAATATACAAAGAAAGAAAGAGGAAGAAGAAAGGAAGGAAGACAAGAAGGAAGGGGAAGAAGAAATGAGAGAGAAGGAAATAATAATGAAAGAAGGAAGGAAAGAAGGAAGGAAGGAAAGTAAATTTGATTTTACCTAACATATCTTTGATTTCATTTTTATTTTTGATTGAAATTTTAAAGCCATGTTTTAAATGAATTTAGAAGCTCCTTTTAAAAAAATAAAAATAAAAGAATGCCTCTTAAATCACCTTATATAAATTAAACTATCATTAGTTCCCACATACTTCTTTTTTGGCACCACATGATTGCAGTTATAGGTATAAGAAGAACATTTAGCCGGGTTCTGTGGTTCAGCCTGTAATCCTGTGCCTTGGGAGGCTGAGATGAGTGAATTGCCTGAGCCCACGGGTTCGAGACCCGCCTGGGCAACTTGGCAAGACCTCATCTCTACAATAAATCAAAAAAAAATTAGCCGGGCGTGGTAGCGCGCGCCTGTAGTTCCAGCTACTCGGAAGGCTGAGGCGGAAGGATCGCCGGAGCCCAGCGGGTCGAGGCTGCGTTGGCCGGGAGCGGTCACTGCACTCCAGTCTGGGCGACAGAGTGAGACTCCAACTCAAAAAAAAAAAAAAAAAAAAAGAACATTTAATTTTCTAATTTGTAGACAACTATGAAGCAAAAGAGGAATTTTTAGGAATTCTCTTTGATCATGATTATGTAGTGAATAAGAAATATATGTTTAAACATTTTTCCAGTTCATGCTCAAAAGGCTTTAATGAAATGAAAATATTATTGATAGAGTTGTGTTTTCAACCATTTAGTACCTGGTTTACTTTCATAGCTTAGTTTTTTGTGATTTATTAATTTATTTAATGCTATAACACTCACTTTTCAGGAATGGTTTTAAAGTTACGATTTGAAACATATTTTTTAAAGTAGCTGACATAGTCATCACAACACAACTTCATAGTTCCAATGCTGTCAACCCATGGTTTAATGTATAATTCTACTCAACAGAGAATTGTGTATATAGCATTTAACATATCAGGGGAAAATATCCTTGAACTATTTTGATGTCCATCACTTTGAAAACAACATTTTGAATTACAATCTCATATTCTTTATGATAGATGGCTGAAAATATAAACTCGTGTAAATCTTTCCAAACTGTCTCATACTATTTCAAAATCCAATAACACTGACTACTTAGTAAAATAAAGAAAAATACAATTCCCTTTAAACTTTCCACTCACACTAAATTTATTTTTATGACAGAAAAAGTAATTCTTACGTTTTAATAAAAAAAAGATTCAGTGCAATTATGGAGATAGTTACCTCACACAATTGTTCATATCCAGTGACTATAAGATGCTATCTTCTATCATTTAAATAATAAATATAAATATATACATATATGTACACTATAAAGGTTGTACTTATTGAGAAGATAGTTAACTGCCGAGACCAACATCATTGAGGGCCAGGAAAACGCTTGGGGCATGTATTCATATTTCATCCTTCTTTATATTTATAATTCTAAGTCCAAGATTCAGAATGAAAAAGGATATGAGCTCTAGGAAATTATTTTTTAGTTTGTTAGTTTAAAAAGATAACAACAAAAGAGAGAAAGGGTAGAAGTCCTAATATAACTACCGATGAAACAATTTAGTAAGCTGCCAGAGGACAGTATTTAAATTGTTTATAACTTAACTAAGTCACCACAGTATTAGGTGTTAAGTCAATGCATCACGCAACTATAGAAGATAATTCATCATAGGTCTCTCATGTTACTACAGGTTTTGTATAGAAATCCCTAAATGTTCTTTTTTTTTCTTTGAAAATCGAGACTGTGTCTTTTAGAAAGAAGCAAAAGGGGAGAGAAACAGGGCTCCTTTCTGATAATGCAACCCACTGCGTGTACTTGCATTTGTTTGGGCCTACCTTCTTTGCTCCTACATTACTTGGAGGCAATGGGAACTGACTCAATAATGCTGATGTTCATGCTGCTTGCTTTGCTGTGAGTAAAAACATTCTTTTCTCTGACCCAAGCATCTCATATCTTCTTTCCACATTCATAGAACCGTGGAAGTCAGAGTTGACATAAAACAAACAGCAGAAGTACTCTAATAGTGAGCACCAGTGTGTAAGAAAAGTCTTTTCTAACGTGGTTGCACTGATATATATTATAGAGAAAATCGCCTTATGCAGTCTCTGTGAAAAATTCCAGAAGTAGAAAACACTTAATAGTAATATTTGTATACCTAACCCTTAACTGTACCCCAAAATTTAAAAAAATAGTAGTACTTTTATACATGAAGGGGGATCAAGTAAACCACGTAATTTATTTATAATAAACTATAAATTTATTCTTCCATGTTTAAACTTCAGCCACCTTCAAAATACTCTCTGCTTGCTGTAATACACCTATGGAGATGATTTTTCCACTGCTCAGAACTCATCAATTTTGATGCCTTTCAGTGCTTCTGCCAATTTTATGTTTCCCCTCTTCCACTTCAACAAAGCATTTCCCTATGAGGACTTGTTTCATCTGAAGAAACAAAAAAAAAATTCTGTGGATACGAGATTGGGTAAATAGGGAAGGTGGAGCATGGGGATCTTGCCATTTGGGGTCAAAAACTGCTAAACATTCAGTGTAGTATGGATAGGTGAGCTGTAAATCACCCATCATAAAATGGGTAAATGCAATGAAAGAAGCTCAAACAAAAAAAGTCATAAAGCCAAACACAGCTTCTCACAACAATGTCACCTCTTACACTGACACAAATACTGATGCTGATGAGTTTCTAGAACACTTTCCTAGCTGGGTCCTCCAAAAGATGATGCTATTTTTTTTGAGTGGGGTCCTTTCTCTTATTAGTTACAGAAGGTATTGATGAGATGTCAAGAATAATAAATTACGATGTGCCTCATGAACAATGAAATATATATATAGATGGTACTGTCTATGACAGTGGGTTCACTTTATTCATAGTCAGAAAAAGAGGAATGTGTGTCACATATATGTAGACTATTTTTTATTTTTTTGAGTTGGAATCTTGCTGTTATTCAGGCTAGAGTGCCATTGCACCATCACACCTCAATGCAGCCTCGGACTTCTGGGCTCAGGCAATTCTTCCACCTCAGCTTCCTGAGGAGCTGGGAGTACAAGCATGCACCAAACACCCAGTATAGATAGATAGATAGATAGATAGATAGATAGATAGATAGATAGATAGATAGATAGATAGATACACACACATATTTTTAAAGATAAGGTCTTACTATGTCGCCCAGGCTAGTTTTGAACTCCTGGGCTCAAGCAAACTTCTTCTTGACTCAGCCTCTCAGAGTGCTTGGATAACAAGTGTAGGCCACTGCTCCAGATCCTATGTTTAAATTTTATCAAAATAATTCATTCATATTTCAAGTAAGGTTTGGGTGGTATAATCTTGGCATATAGTAATGAATCAATGTTGGTAGAAGATGAATGCATTAAATTTGAAGTTATTATCATTCAGCTCACTTCTGTGCTCCCTATTTTTCTGTGTTACCTGTGGCCTTTCCCAGGATTCATCTCACATCTTTACACTAGGGATTATCTCTTATTACCTGGTATAATATAAAAGTTGTAGAATTTCTACAATATTAGCCCACAGAGATCACTTTCTTTTAAAGAACCCAACTAATATTTTAGAGAAAAGATTTCTGACATATGCACACACAGGCACACACATATCAATTGCACTGTGTGATTTGTGACAAATTCACTAAAGGTGTTTGGTGCCAACATAATTTGTGTATGTGATACTCCACTACATTATCAGTTATACAGATTGATACACGTGCTTACGTGCTTTCACGTGGCTAAGACCTAGAATTAGAATCAAAACATATCCTTGTAAGTGACTATAGCCAGGCAAACATTCGCAAATAATACAGAGATGTGGTTGAAAGAAGAGGAAGAATTGTTACATAATTGGACATAGAATTGGAAGAACAATAGGACAAGGGAGCAGAAAGGGAGAAAAAAACAAAAAAACACAGTGCTCAAATATTCATAATTTTTACATTTTTAAAAAATGCTGGTTTTCATTATTAATATAGTGATTTAAAGTTTGTTTAATTTCATTCAGGGTCCTGCCCATTCAACTAAACACATTGAAACTTCATGGCACAGAAATGATGAGCTAACTAGCATGTTATGAATCGACTAGAAGCAGGAAATAAGCTGCAAAGAAGAGAGAACTACATAAAATAGACATTGACTATTTGCCAGGAACATTCATATATTGTGTCATTTCTTTGTTCAAATCCAATTTCAAGCCATTTTCCACATAAATGTATTGCTATCCAATCATATTCAGAGATGATTGTTTCAAAGATAACCTCATATATTCAGAGAGAGAATATAACATTTAGGGATATGTTTAAGAATCAAGTTAGCTGGGCTTGGTGGCTCAGCCTGTAATCCCGCACCTTTGGGAGGCTGAGGTGAGTGGACTGCCTGAGCCCGTAGGTTCGAGACCCTCCTGGGCAGCGAGACCTCATCTCTACAATAAATCAAAAAATCAGCCGGGCGTGGTAATGCATGCCTGTAATTCCGGCTACTCAGAAGGCTGAGGTGGAAGGATCGCCAGAGCCCAGCAGGTCAAGGCTGCGGTGACCGGGAGTGGCCACTGCACTCCAGTCTGGGCGACAGAGTGAGACTCCAACTCAAAAAAAAAAAAAAAAAAGAATCAAATTGTGCACTTAAATATGAGGCTTACCTAAAAAGACTTTTTAAAAAGCTAAAATGGTTCCTTCCACTTTTTTGCTATAGAAAAGGCAGGTAGCTAAAGATATTTTGATGAGGAGCAAAGTCAACCCATTTGGCAGCAGAATGGATGAGAAACAAAGCTTTGAATTAGGGCACTTGAATACTCTGCAAATATTCTCAAATATAAAAGCGAGGCAGAAGTCAAGAGGAGTTTGCATAAGATTTGAAATAACCAAGCAGTGTCAAGGTTTCCTTTTCTTTGCATTTTAAAAATAAGATGTGAGTTTTCCAATTTTCTATCAATTCAGAAGGAGACTATTATATCTGAATGGCAATAGTGTAACACATTAGACAGAACTTGAGACATACTTCTATGAAGATTGAGTTGGTATTATGAGCCTGGAATCGCAAATGAACAGGATTCACTCCGATATGAAAAGCTCACACTTTCAAAGTAAACTGCACAATGAAAGGGACATTATGGGCTTCTCCAAAAGCTTCATAACTCAAGAACCAAATAAACAAATGAATAAATGAATGGACGGATGGATGGATGGATGGATGGATGGATGCTGAGCTATGAAAATGATATTTTAAACATGTTAATACATTTTTGTGATACAATTTGAATTTTAGGGGTGTTCAAAGGGTTATAAACATGAGTCAAAATGTCATCCTAATATTAAGTGTTCATTTAGAGGAAATTCCAAATACACAAATTGTTTTTGCAGTACAATTGTAACTAACATGCTATTTTTCTTATTCTTTTTCTATCTTATTCTTTTTCTAACTACTGAAAAAACCCAATTATACATATAATTAGAAAAAAACTGAAATTTTATTGCTAATACTTTCTCTTCACATAAGCAAAAAGTATATATTCTTATTGGTAGGTCTCTTTGGACTTCAGTATTCTTAGTTTCTACCTCGTTTCTCTTGAATTTTTTCTTTGTTAGTACCCTTGTTTATTCATCATACAGGTCATATACATTCACAATAATGAATCAGCATTTTTTTTTTTTTTTTGAGTTGGAGTCTCACTCTATTGTCCAGGCTGGAGTGCAGTGGGATGCTCATGGCCAGCGCAGCCTTGATCTGCTGGGTTCAGGTGATACTTCCACCTTAGTCTTCCAAGTAGCTGGAACTGTAGGTGTACACCACCATACCTGGTCAATTTTGTTGTTGCTATTGATGATGATTTATTGTACAGATAAGGTCTCGCCATGTTGCCTAGGCTGGTCTTGAACCTGTGGGCTCAGGCAATCCTCTCACCTCCGCCTCCCAAAATGCTTGGATTACAGATATGAACCACTGTACCCAGCAATTGTGAATCTTTCCAATCATCTACACCCATTTCACTTTTCCTAGGGCTTCTTGAAGACAATCACACATTGCTAACTGGTTCTACCACTCTAACATTTTTTAAAAGGTTACTTTACTTTAGTCTTAAAAGTAAACCAGCACTTCTCTCTTTTTTCAGACCACCATACCTTTAACAACATCTCACTGGGCCTAGTATTCCTGTGATAATTAATTTGATTAATTAATTAGCTTTATTTCATTCGTTGAAGTCCCTGTTAAAAAAAAGACTGACCTCTCCCAAATTAAAAGGTATTCTGCCAGCAGACAGCCTTTGGGTTTATAACCTTTTCTGGATTTCCAATCTGCTGACATACACTGCAGATTTGAATTCACTCCTCCACAATTACATAAATCAGTTCCTTAAAGTCTAAATCTCTGTCTCCTTCTCTATCTCCTGTCTAAACATATATACACAGTTGACCCTTGAGTAACACAGGTTTAACTTTGAAGGTCCACTTATATGTGGATATTTTCAATAAATACTGTCAGTCTTCCATATTGGCGAGTTCCACAACCACAACCAAACATGAATCAAAAATACACAATTTACGGTATTTGAAACACATGTATCCAAAGGGCTGACTTTTCATATCTGCAAACTACACTGGGGAATCTGCAGGACTTGAGTATGCGCCAATTTTCGTATCCAGGAGGACCCGGGAACCGCTCCCCTGAGAATACTGAGGGATGTCTATATATCTGTATCCAACTTTGTAGATATACAGATCTACATATATATACCCCCACACACTGTTTTTCTGTTTCTCTAGAGTACCTTAATGCAGATTTTGGTGCCATGCGTGATTCTAGAGGAACAAAATCTTTTCATTTTATTTCAGAATTGTGGAGAAAAAGAGAGGATTTATTACATAAGCAGGTTGTATGCAGGTGAAGTTTGGCCTTCCAGCTGGCCCTCTCTCCCCGATAGTGCACCAGTACCCAGTACGTTGAGCTGTGCCTTCCTCCCTGCTCCTTCCCTCCCTTCCCTAGCTCTAACCAGTATCTACTGATCCCACCCTTGTGCTCAGGTAACCAGTGGTCAGGGCCTGCTTAAGAGTGAGAACATAGAGTATTTGGGTCTTTTTTTTTTTTTTTTTTTGAGTTGGAGTCTCACTCTGTCGCCCAGACTGGAATGCAGTGGCTGTTTCCGACCACCGCAGCCTCGATCTGCTGGGCTCTGGCGATCCTTCCGCCTCAGCCTTCCAAGTAGCTGGAATTACAGGCGCGCACTACCACATCCGGCTGATTTTTTGATTTATTGTAGAGATGAGGTCTTGCTGCCCAGGAGGGTCTCGAACATGCGGGCTCAGGCAATCCACTCACCTCAGCCTCCCAAAGGCGCGGGATTACAGGCTGAGCCACCGAGCCCGGCTAGTATTTGGGTCTTTAAAAAAATATCTTATTTTATTTTAGAGTTGTAGGGTATAAGTGAGGATTTACTACATAAGGATGTTTTGCTCAGATGAGGTTTGGGCTTCTAGTTGACCTTTTCTTCCCCTGAGAGTGAACCTGGTACACAGTATGTTACCACATACCTCCTCTCCCTCCTCCCTTCCTCCCTATCCTAGCAATGTCCAGTATCTGCTAATCCCACCCTTATGCTCATATGACCAGTTATAAGGGCCCACTTATGAGTGAGAACATGTGGTATTCAGTTCTTAGTTTCTGTGATGGTTAAGGGAACAAAATCTTAAGAATTAGTGTTTACCAGATGCTGTGGCACACACCTGTAATCCCAGCATGTTGGGAGGTCATGGTGGGAGAATTGCTTGAACCCAGGAGTTGGAGATCACCCTCTGTAACATAGTGAAACCTCATCTCTACAATAATAATAATAAAATTATTATTATTATAAAACCGGGTAGTGGCATGCACCTATAGTCTCAGCTACTTGGGAGGCTGAGAGGGAAAGATTGCTTGAGCCCAGGAGGCTGTGGAGAGTTGTGATCATGCGACTGCACTCCAGCCTGAATGACAGAGTGAGACAGCCCCCACCCCCTAAAAGAAAAAGAAGAATGATTTTAATTTATTGGTCCGGGGTTTCTGAAATTAGTTCTTCAATCTGATTAGATTTAAAACACTATTGACTCTATTTCCAGTAGTGAAAATAGCATTGATAGTCTCTAGTATGATGTGGCAATAGAGATAAGCAAGATATCATTATTGGATTCTCCTTATTAAACACAAATAAAAGACAGGAATGTGGATGACCATGCATATAATATCTTTAAACACTTTGTCAAACTAATGATTACAGATAATAATTTAATGAATAAAATTGGCTAATTACTTCTAATGCCACTGGAAAAGGAGAGAGAAAAAAAAAAAGGATGAGTTTAGGGATTTAAATTCCCAGTTCAAGCACCACATAAGTGATCTGACAGCTTCTATGTCTGCCCTGAAAGAGACCCTTATCTCCTGTAGACACAGGACTGAGATTACTGGAAAACAAAACCATACTGTCATCTTGTGAATGGCTGAATTACAAGGCAAATTGAATTTCTAGCCCATGTGTCTGCTGTTAAAGTGAGAACAGTTATAAAAGAATGGAATACTAAACTGGGCTCAGTGGCTCAGCCTGTAATCCCGCACCTTTGGGAGGCTGAGGTGAGTGGATTGCCTGAGCCCGCGGGTTCGAGACCCGCCTGGGCAGCGAGACCTCATCGCTACAGTAAATCAAAAAATCAGCCGGGCGTGGTAACGCATGCCTGTAATTCCAGCTACTCAGAAGGCTGAGGGGGAAGGATCGCTGGAGCCCAGAAGGTTGAGGCTGTGGTGGCCGGGAGCAGTCATTCCACTCCAGTCTGGGCGATCGAGTGAGACTCCAACTCAAAAAAAAAAGAATGGACTACTGAATGTTGGGGTGAGGTTGTGTCAGAAGACCCTGAAGAAGTGAAGACACTGGGCTCCCAAATTCTGATGAGTCTTCTTTGCCAGTGGAAGAAGCCTCTCTATCTTATCTGAGGTATTAACCCTGCATTGCCTAAGGAAACTATAATGACCTCCAAATGCAGTCACCTTGCAAGACTGCTGATTCTCCTCAGGACCCACTCTACCAACCCTCTTTGCTTCATGTCTATAACAAGACTATAATACCTATATACAAGACTATAATACCTTCAATCCCCTGAAGTTGAGGTACAAGTGTGACCCGTGAGGAGGTGCACTAAATTCCAGAATAATTACATAATTTTTTTTTTCTAATTTATACAGACCGAAATCTGGAAAATGGAGAGTAGATATTAAGGTATGGAATCACGGTGAAAGAAACATGTGGTTGGATTTTCCTGAATATTTAGATAGGCCTCATTAAGTAGAAATTCTGAATTTAATGTGCGGCATGGGGAGATAGAAAGAACTCTCACGTTTTGTATGTTTGAGTGGCTGAAACATGGAGCAAAAGATTGAGTACAGTCAATGAATTTGAAATGCTAAGGCTGCATTGAAATACTGTGGAAGACAGGATTCAAAGGCTTAGGAAGGTTGGAATGCTAGAGCAGATTTCTTAAGACCTCCTCACCCACTCTGGGTGGGTCCAGAAGACATGCCTTTCTCTACCACTGTGAAAATACATTTGCTTCAGCATTCCAGTGATCACTCATCTCTGTATGATGGAACTTACAATGAGATTTGCTGCCACTGAATTGGCAAACTTAAATACAATGAAATTATTGAACTCTGAGTAATAGGGGCCAAGTGGCAGCACTCAAAGGTCAAAGGCAAAGTTGAGGTGGGCACCATAATGGATAACAGTCCAAAGAGTTATCAGAATACTGTGACTAACAGTTACTTTTGGCTTTGGCTGGGTGATTATCCTGTTCCTATAAGTGAAATATTCAGGAAGCCCACTAAATTATTATTTGATTGCATAAACAGAAAAGTTCTAGATCAAGTGAATCACAAACACAGAGAGATACTGCTCCTCAGTCAATTCCCTAACTTGAACCAGTTTAAAGACCCAAAACCCTTTGAATGAAGGGTTATCATTATCATCAGTTTAAGGAGGGAGTTCATTATATTTTTTAAAATGTATACTGTTAACTCTCTCAATCTTCCCAAAAGGACCTATAGCTTTTTTGTTTTGTTTTGTTTTGTTTTTAACCAGGGCGACTATACATTGAGTGAAAGGAAATAAATTAATCTTTTGGAGACTGTTGGCCATTGGCTCTGAACTGATGCTAATTTCAAGAGACCCAAACTGTCACTGAGCCTACAGTTAGCATAGGAAATTAAGAAGTTCAGGCAATGTATCTCAGATCTATCTCACAGTGAGACCTATGGCTTCCGAACCCATTCTGTGGTTAATTTCCTCATTTGAATTTATAATTGAAGTAGATATACTCAGCTGCTGTCAGGATTTCCTCACTGATTGCCTGACATGTGAAGTGAGGGCTATTATGATGGAAGAACCAAACAGAAGCCACCAAAACTCCCTTAGATAGAACAATAATGCATCAAAGCAATGCAACATTCCTAGAGGGACTGCAGAAAGTAGTGCCACCACCAAGGATGAACGATGCAGAGGTAATGATTTCCACCTCATCCCCTTTCAATTCTCCGATTTGGTCTTTGAAAAAGACAGATGGATCTAGGGAAATAACAGTGGATTAGCATCAGCTTCACCAGCTGGTGACTTCAATTGCAGCTGTTGAACCAGATGTGGTTTTGTGGCTTGAGCAAATTAGCACATCTCCTGGTACCTGTTGTGAAGCTATTCATACAGCAAATAAATTTTCCCCATCCCTGTTGGCAACGATCACCATTGGTAGTTTGCTTCCAGCTGACAAGGTCAGCAATACAACTTCATTTCCCTACCTCAATAGTGTATTAACTCTCCAGTCCTGTGTCATAATTAAGTTCACAGGGATCTTGATCCCCTTTTCCAAAGCATCACACAGGTCCATGACATTGGCAAGATTATGCTGATTGGATTTATTGAGCAAGAAGTAGTAATTATTCTAGATTTATTGGTAAAACATTTACTTACAAATGGGGTGGGGAAAAAAATCTGACAAAAATTCAGGGTCCTTTTACCTCTGTGAAATTTCTACAGGTTCAGTCGTGTGGCGCAATGTTGAGATATCCTTGCTAAGGTAAAGGATAAGTTTTTGCATGTGGCCCCTCCTACAACCCTAAAGGGGTCACCATACTTAATAGAATTTTTTGAATTTTGGAGGCAGCACATTGCTCATTCGTGTGTGTGACACTAGTCCATTTACCAAGTGACCCAAAAAGCTGCTAGTTTTCAGTGGAGCCCAGAACAAAGAAAGTGCACTGGGTAAGCTCTTCTGCCACTTAGACGATATGATCCAGCAGATCCAATGAGGTTTGAGTAGGGATAGTAGTAAAAATGTCATTTGGAGTCTTCGGTTAGTCTCCTTTGGTGATTTACAACACAGATCTTTAGAATTTTGAGACAAAGCTTCACTATCTTTTGTGGATATTTACTCTCCTTTTGAGAAACAGCTTTACTGAGCCTTACTGAAGACTGAACACTTAACCGTTGGGCACCGATGTATCATGTGATCTAAGTAGACCATATGAACTATGTTGTTTGGCCCAGAAAGCTACAAAATAGGGTCCACACAGCACTACCATACCATCAAATGAAAGTGGTATAAATGAGATCAGGCATGGTCAGCTATATAAAGTGACCCAAATGCCATAGTTCCCCATTCTTGCCATACTGTGTCCTTTCTCCCAGTCTGCACCTATGGCCTCAGAATGTGTTCCCTGCCATTAGTTGATGAAGGAAGAAAAGACCTGGGTCTGGTTTATAGATGGCTCTTTCTGATACGCTGGCACCATCCGGAATTGCACAGCAGCAGTATTACAGCCTTTCTGGGACATCCTTGAAATACAGTGGTGAAGGGAAATCCTCCCAGTGGGCAGAACTTTAAGCAGTGCACCTGGATTTTCATTTTACTTAGAATGAAAAATGGGCAGACATACGATTACATATCGATTCATGGGCTGTAGCCAATGATTTGGCTGGATGGTCAGGGACTTAGAAGGGACATGATTAGAAAATTAATGACTAGAAAGCCTGGGGAAAGGGCATATGAACAGACCTTTCTGAGTGAAAAATATGTTAAGATATTGGTGTTTTATGTGAATGTATACAAAAAGTAACATCGGCAGAGGAAGATTTTAATAATGAAGTGGATAGAATGGCTCATTTTGTGAATACCAGTTAGACCCATTCTTTCATAACCCAATGGGTTCATGAACAAAATTGCTATGGTGCCTGCCACTTTAGGGTTGGAGGTATGCAGGTGGTCATGCATGAGATGTACTGACTTTATATCACAGTATTTAAGTATCAATTTTACATGCTCGTATTTAAGTTATAGGACATCTAGGAGATGAGGAAACATCATCTAAGGACTTTATACCCTCTCTTGGGAAAGGGTTAGTCTTTATTTGGAGATTAAATATTATTTAAGGAGATGCATATGGGTGCCAAGTGGAAAGGGGTAGACTTACAACAATGTTGCACTGCTTGGTCAAACATTGACATTATCCTGGATGCTTCTTATGGAGGTTTTTTTTGTTTTATTTTTTTGGTTTTTTGTTGTTGTTGTTTTGACAAGATTAACATTTTTAACAGTTATAATTATTCACATTATCTATATTTTTTTTGGTCTTTTTAAAAGTTTTTATTTTAAAGACATGGGGGTACAATTCAGGGTTAGGTATATAAATGACTGTAGGACAGGTTAAAGTTTGTGCCTCACTTTGGTCCCCACTTCACCGTGTTTGAGATCAGGTACTCTTACTGATGAAGTGTATCTTCCCCCCTCACCCCGGCAGTTTCCCATTACTGTCAATTCCTTTCTTATAGTATTGTGATAATTGTTCAGTGTCCTCTTATGAGTGATAACATATGGTACTCATATCTTTGTTTCTGTGATAGAACACTGAGTATGATACACTCTGAGTTCATTCAAGCTGCTGTGAAGTTTACCTTCCATGAAGAAGGTGGAACACATCTAATCAGTTGAAGGCCTTAACAAAATAAAGATCTACCTCACCTGAACAAGAAATTCAGCAAATTTTTCACACTTGAAATGCAACTCGTCCCTAGATCACCAAGCTGCAGATCTGCCCTACAGCTTTTGGACTTGCACCTACAAAATCAGATGAACCAATTCTTTAAATATATATTTTTTTTCCTCTCTCTATCTACATGTTTTGCTGGCTCTGTTTCTCTGGAGATCCCTAACTAAAACAAAGTGGGAATATCAACAGGACATTTCTCAATCTCTTTCATCTATGTTTTTGAAGTAGTATCCACCATCTATGTTTTTGAAATATTATCCACAGGCTGTATTCATCCTTTTCTTCTTTCTCTTAGCTTTAGAGAAAACCATTATTACAAAAGTCACCACTGGTTTACTAGTTGACAAAACCAATGGATGTTTTTAAGTCATTATTTAATTTGGCCTGTGGAGTTCACATTTGCTGTCATTCCTTATTCTTATTATACAACTTTTTTTTGGTTTATCTTCAATGACACAATCAAGTGCTTGCTTTTTGCCTTTTGCTAATCAGATCTAATTACTTCTTATATTGTTTGCAATTAAAACAATCAAGTTTCTCTTACCTTCTCTGTAGTTTTTCCTAGAGTGTATTACCAACTTATGTGATTTTTTTTTTTTTTTTGAGTCAGAGTCTCACTCTGTCGCCCAGACTGCAGTGCAGTGGCCGCTCCCAGCCACCGCAGCCTCGACCTGCTGGGCTCCGGCGATCCTTCTGCCTCAGCCTTCTAAGTAGCCGGAATTACAGGCACGCGCTACCACGCCCGGCTGATTTTTTTATTTATTGTAGAGATGAGGTCTCACTGCCCAGGCGGGTCTCGAACCCGCGGGCTCAGGCAATCCACTCAACTCAGCCTCCCAAAGGCGCAGGATTACAGGCTGAGCCACCGAGCCCGGCTAACTTATGTGATTTTTAACTACCATCTGTATACCAATTACTCTTTCCTGAACACTGAATTAATGTGTCTAAATATCTATGCTATGCTTCACCTGTGTATAAAGTAATTGAGTATATATCATGTATAACATAAAATATCTTGTTTTTTACTCTAGTTTCAAATCTATAAAGGATACTAATAAATCAAAAATCAGAAATTTGGGTCATCTTTAATTTCTTCTTGTTTTTTACACTCTGTTTATTATCCACTACTGTTTGCAAATTTTCTTTCCACAATATTTTTCTAAACTGTCTCATCCTTTGTATTGCTGTGACCAATAAATCTTAAAATTTTTATTATCTGTCACCTTTTCAAATCTTCAACTCTAATATTCCATATCCTTCATTACTTCCTACCCAAACCTACTTTAGCCTTCTCCTACAAATGTTCCTTATCTCTGTACCTGTTTCTCTCTCTTTGATGCATCTTTTAATTGACTGAGTGATCATTCTAGAATTGCCATTCAACTGATATTAATCCCCAACAAAGATACTTCATGGATCTTTGTACCTTAGAGAATAAATACTACTCATCTGGCTATTAGAATTGAACCTTTCCACACTTTCCGTATTTATCTACTCCAAATAACTGGTTTTACACTCTATGACTGTACTGATATATTGCTACCTAGGCTCACCTTGAACTTTCAAGCTTCGGTGCTTACAAAAACTTTTCCCCATACGACCTCTTCTGGAAAAATTAAATCATCCTTCAATACTCATCTCAAGTGCTCCCTCATCTGAGAAGCCTTTCTTAAATTCTGTTATCGTATTGATGAAGTCATAGGACTTCTGGTGTTGCCACAGTCCCTAATAGTGTCTCTATTATTATGCTTTAAACAGAGTATTAAAATTATTGTTAGCACTTAAGAGCCTTACAGGATAATAAACCATGTATTTTCTGGTGCAATTGAACTGGATTACCCGGTATAAATTTTTAGTTTTGGCATGCAATGGGTGTTGGGCCACAGGAAAGTTATTTGTTTTTTTTTCTGTGCTTGTTTTCTGATATGTAAAGTAGAGTTACTAATAATTTCCCTCATAGTGCTGTTTTGAAGATACTGTAAGTTTATATCTGTAAAACAATTAAAACTATGTCCAAAGGAAGCCCTCAATAAACTTTACCTTTTATCATTGTAATCTAGAGACCTGTATACTCACATTTATTCCCCCAAGGCTTAATAGTGTCTTAATTTATAATGTGGTCTTAATACAAAATATGTGGAATACAAGAATACCTCTGAAACTAGGGTTTATATGTATTTAACCTTTTTTTTTTTTTTTTTTTTGAGTTGGAGTCTCACTCCATCGTCCAGACTGGAGTGCAGTGGCCGCTCCTGGCCACCACAGCCTCGACCTGCTGGGCTCTGGCTATCCTTCCGCCTCAGCCTTCCAAGTAGCTGGGACTACAGGCGTGCGCTACCACGCCCGGCTAGTTTTTTGGTTTATTGTAGAGATGAGATCTTGCCAAGTTGCGCAGGCGGGTCTCTAACCTGCAGGCTCAGGCAATCCACTCACCTCAGCCTCCCAAAGTGCAGGATTACAGGCTGAGCCACCGAGCCCAGCTTGTATTTAACCTTTTTTGCCCTTTTAAGCAATTTAGGTTTAAGAATTGCTGCTATGGCTAATCTGAAATGATAACCTAATTTCCTAAATTATTCTTTGAGACTAAAATAGGCAGCATTTTCTTGATACATAACTTGGAGTCTATGACAAAACTTAGTACCACACAGACATCAGACATAAGCATGCGATGATCTAGGTTGGTGTAAGCATCCAACTTATTTGTATGTGTATGCACACTTGTGCATGTGTTTGTGTGTGTCTGTACTAATGCAGGTTTTTGTTTGTGGTTATTCTGAGCAACTTGTAACATCTGACTGAAAACATTTTTGCAGATAAAATTAATTCCTGTCTTAATTTTACACCGGTTCAGGGATTGTAGCAAATTCAAGACGTGGAGACTTACACCGGTTCAGGGATTATAGCAAATTCAAGACGTGTATTTAAGGTAAGCATTGGCTTTAACCTCTGGATACTGCTGTGATTTCTCTGTATGGAAAATAAAGTAATATTCTTTATAAGTTATAGCACAATTTGGTCTTTCATGAAAGGATGTCAATATTAACAACTGATCCTTTAAATATAATGGTTGTTGAGGTGAATGTCTACTAAGTTACTCAGGGTTTCCTCTGTAAATTTCTGCAGCTAGACATTTTTTTAGATTTGAATGCAGGAAAATCAATGTGTCTCCAAAATAGGGGAGTTGCCAATGGTGGGAACTATACATATTAATGTTTTCCATATGTGTTCTTTCTGCAAAAAAACCCAGAAAGTCAAAATGGAAACTCAGAATAGTACAGTTGACCCCTAAACAACACAGATTTGAACTGCATGGGTCCAGCAATGCATGAATTTTCTTCTGCCTCTGCCACCCCAGAGACAGCAAAACCACCTCCTCCTCCTCAGCCTACTTAATGTGAAGACAATGAGGATAAGAACTTTAAGATAATCCATGTCCACTTGATGAACAGGAAATATATTTGATTTTCTTATTATTTTCTTAATAACTCTTTTCTGTAGCTTACTTTGTTGTAAAAATACAGTACATAATAATGTAACATACAAATATTTGCTGATTGAATGTTTTATTGTTAAGGTTTTTGGTGAACAATTGACTATTAGTAGATACATTGTGAGGGAATCAAAAGTTATACTTGGATTTTCAACTGTGTGGGGTGGGTGAAAGGAGTGAGTGCACCTAAACACTTGAGTTGTTCAAGGGTTAACTGTAGTCAGTTGAACATTGTGTTTGGCACATTTGCATTTGTCTTTTGCCCTTAACCCTGAGTTCTACTATCTTTAGAATACTTTACTTTTCTGTGAGTGGTCACAAAGCCTTTCTAGAAATAGTAGAAGTATAAGCATATATTTTACACACACATATAATGGTTTGAATTGGTCCCCGTGTTATCATATTTCTATTCTCAAACCTAGAAGCATTAATATAGAGTTAGTTAAACTTTGTTTAGTTTTCTTTTGGAAAGGAAATATTGGCAACTGTTATTTCATTTCCATTTAAAGATGGACATTGCTCGAGAACCTTGGTTTTTCATTACCCATCACTAATGTGAGCCATGTACTGTGGAAAAAATGCTGTTCAAACACAATAGATTAGAAGTGAGACTTACTCCTTTTGAATCACAGTTATATATACTAATTCATCTTTTAAATAAGCTGTATGAGTTCCATATTGTCATAGCAATCACAAAAGTAGATTTTTGGAGTATCAAACAAGAACCTTTGCAAACAATCCCATAGATTGTTTTAAATTGTGTCCATTAAGAGGAGAAATACTACCCTATCTAGAATCAAATAAAAGTACCTTTCATTAATTTTTCAATCTAAGTTCAACTTGATCACCTCTGACTATGGAAACTAAAGAGTATGAAACTGCTTCAACCAAAAAACAGAGAATATCTCCCTCCAGCATCTGTCAGTCACCTCAATGTGATGTCTAGCTTCTATCATAAACAGAGGTGACATAACTGATATCTATGAAGCAGAGTTTTAGAGCTCTGACAAACACTTCCACGTATCTGGAGTGCTCAAATTCCGTCCTTATTGTAAATTAGATCAAAAGAAGGAATGCACCAGAACTACATAGATATCTTATCATAAAAATGTTTTAGAAACTGTTATACTCCACAATCATACTGAGAAATTATCTAAGCAGAAGCTTTGTGCCATTACTTCAGGGGACTTCCATACTTTGGAATACCTTCCTCAAAATGTTCTAAACCATTCCTGTTCCTAGGGCTATTTGTAGCCAGCAATAGGATTTGAGAATGGCACTCTGGTCTGAACTGGAACCATTTGAGCCTCAGTGTCCATTTTTCTCATTTTAAGCTCTCTTTGACCTTCTATTCGATCTATGTGTTCATAGATGCTCAGTGGAGCTTCAGGAATGGCACTATACAGTTTTCCCAGGACCAGATGACTTCGTCCCGATTCCTAGTAGGGAACCTGTCTTGCTTAATGGCACTATTTGCTTTGTTTCTGTTTTTTTTGTTGTTGTTTGTTTTGTTTTTTAAGTAAGATCCTTAGAAACGGGACTGACACAACGGTACTCACATACTGATTTGGGGTTACCCAAGTTTTATACACACATACATTTTTATACATGTGAAAATACTTTGTCTGGGGTCCTTTATACCTTAATGGCAACCTTGGCTCTGTGTTCATTTTCAACAAAAGTTCTGTTGTAATACTTTTTTACTGCATCACTCAATATCCTTTAAATATATTTATTCAAGGAAAATTTCAAAACAGAATGTGATAAGGAATTAAGATCTGGAATAGATATGCTTCCCTTGATCTATTGCTGAAATTATAAGACCTATCATTTTTTCTTTAGCTTATGTTTTCAGACATTTCAATAAATGTAATAGTCAATAGTCAAGATCCTCTATATTTATTTCCAAATATTCTTTGTCTATAATTTTCCATTTTTGCCCATGACTTTATTTTAAACCCTCCTAAAGCATGTCTTTTAAAATCAAAACTCCAGAAAAAAAAATTTTTGGAAAATTTAGAAAAGAATTCACACCACCAAAATAAAATAAAATATTTATTTTTAGAGGAAAAATATTTGGTGGGAAGGATAAGTTCTATGTACTCTAGGCTGAAACAGATATTTGCCACCAATTATTTTGTAAACAAAAAATATATTTCTACAAAGTTGTGGTAAGATTTTAAAATTGTGTGCCATGTTGAAGATTAACGTATACATTTTAAGGTTCCAACATTTATTACTTTAGTCATAAATAGCTTAAAAAACAGCTTGTGAAACATATAATAAAGTAATTCTTAATATATCATAAGCAAGCCAAAATCAATACTTCAAAACCACAATCCAAATGGTATATCATGTTTTAAAGGAAAAATGGAAAGAATACAACCTGGTCATTCAAGAACACTAATTAGGGTATTTATGCCTGGTGATTTTTCTCTGAATCTCTTGTTGTTAAAGAATTCCAATCTGACTGTAAGCAATAATATGCTATAACTATATTATAACCATACTATATACTATATTATACTGTGCTATATCTTATACTATATCATGCCATATTATTATATTATACTATACTTCTAACTACGCTTCTAATTATACTTGATGACATTTGCATTTTTTAATCTCATTTCTTCAGCAAACAGTGTCAAAGATGGAAATAAAATATACATCATTTTCATTAATAATCAGGAATTGAAGCAAAGAGAGGTTAAATGATATTCCGAAGCTTACCCGGGCCATTGAGTCAGGAAGCTAAACCAGGTCTCTTGGATTTCAATTCCAGTGTTCTAGTCACTGGTTTGTTCAACTCCTGTGCAAAACATCCATACAAAATACACAATGCATCTCCCCCTTCCTATTAAGTGGTTGTAAAAAAACCAAAAAACAAAAAAACACGCCATTACCTTTCCCACATACTGAGGCTCGGAGCCCATGTATTCTTCCAGCACAAAAAATTGATTCCATACCCAGCCACGTTTAACTCGCTGGAAATGTGACCGTCGCCCTGGCAGGTGGATAACATTTTCTCTTGGCTCTGTGGCTAAAGTCTGCTGTGGCTGTGGTTGAAGTGGTGTTAGGAGACCTCCATCAAACAGGACCCAGAGAAGCAGGGATAAACAGTTCCTTGTAAGCATTGGCAAAGGCTTTCCTACAGCAGAGTAATAGAAACTCCAGCACTTAATGGAGAATTGTGGAATCCAGGTTTGAGGTCTCTGTGGTCGCCACTTAGTTTCTTGTTTTACTGCAGAAATGATAATGCAGGCATTAATCCTTTTGATGAAAAGTTTTCTGCTGTATTATATTCCATCTAAAGGGACCTATAAAGTAGATTTAAAAAGATACATTAAATTAGTAAAACTGCATGATGATATTCATCAAAAATCTCATTATATCTGCCATAAAGTAAAGAAACAGAAAAAAGACTTTAAAAGTATAGCATTGGTAAATTTCACTGCTACTCAACTTTTTTACCTTGAATAAATTTAGTTGTTTTTTGTTGTTGTTTGCTTTTTGGTTTTTTTTGTTGTTTGTTTGTTTGTTTGTAATCTCACTCCATCGCTTACACTAGAGTGCAATGGCACACTCATGGCCACCACACGTTGACCTGCTGGACTCAGGTGATCCTTCCACCTCAGCCTTTCAAATAGATGGAACTACAGGGGCATACTACTATGCCTGACTAACATTTTGCTTTATTGTAGAGATGAGGTCTCCCCAAGTAGCCCAGGCTGTTCTTGCACCTGTGGACTCAGGCAATCCCCTCACCAAAGCCTCCCAAAGTGCTGGGATTACAGGCTAGAACCACTGTGCTTGGCCTAAGTTTAGTTTTTTACAGACTTGAAAAAATATTAGTGACAATGAGGCAAAAGATATATTATAAACAGAAGCAATATTTGTTTAAATTTAATAATCATTTTAAGGAGATAATAGAAATTACTATTGTAAAGGAAACTATTAAGTCAGAGTACGATTTTCAACTTCACAACTTGACATCTTAGGATTGACAATACCATGTCATTGGGAAGCTATTTTGTACATTTTAAGATATGTAGAGTGGGGTTCAGTGCCTCAGCCTGTAATCCCGCGCCTTTGGGAGGCTGAGGTGAGTGGATTGCCTGAGCTCACGTGTTCGAAACCCACCTGGGCAGCGAGACCTCATCTCTACAATAAATTAAAAAATCAGCCGGGCATGGTAGCGCATGCCTGTAATTCCAGCTACTTGGAAGGCTGAGGTGGAAGGATCGCCGGAGCCCATCAGGTCAAGGCTGCGGTGGCCGGGAGCGGCCACTGCACTCCAGTCTGGGCAACCCAGTGAGACACCAACTCAAAAAAAAAAAAAAAAAAAAAAGATATGTAGAAACACCCTTTTCTTCTACTTAGATGACAGTAGCATCTTCTCCCATACCCCGTTGTGATAACAACAACAAAAAAACTCCAGACATTGTCAAATGTCCCCTGGGAGGAACAAAATAGGCCAAGATTAAGAACTTCAGAGAATAAAGAAAAAAGAAAACACTTTATAAAAAGCTAAGGTTCCTAAGGTTAGAGAGCTGAAAGATTAAGACCATCCAGGAAAGAGCAAAATAAATTGCTAATGTAAAAGTAAATGATCTTACCAAAATGTAAACGATAGATAAAATGTCAGGTGTTAGAAGGCTTTAAGCTTAAAAGTTTTAAAAATGCTTCTCCAGCCTGGATGCACTAGAAGTTCTGGATATGTGGGAATTATTTTGTAGATGGTGTGCAGCTTAGAGAAATATTTGATCAATACCAAAAGAACAACTTTGACTCTTCATTTAGGTATAGTGAGCTTTGTACTTTTTCTTATAAAAAGCATTTTTAACTTTACTTATCTAATAATCATATTAGATTAGAATCATGAGTTTCTATAATGTCCTAGGTCCTTAATGATATGGTAGATGAGAAAAACAAAAAACTTTACCTCTTTAAATCAGAGACAGAAAATAAGCATTCAAGTAAGTGTGGACAAATGATGCCAATGTGAACAAAAACAAACAAAAACACCTTGGTGATAAAACTAAAGTTAGCAAAAGCCTGTTGTAAGTACCAATTGTACTGAGAACGAAGGGAATAAAAATGTTCCTATATTTTGTAAGCAGTCACGGAGAAATGAAATTTAAGCCAGGGTGGTTTTGTGCATTTGGCACTAGGAACACAAGGCCAAGGGTCTATGAGGGTTTCAAAGGTCACAAATGTTGGAAGACAAAAACATATGCAATGCTTCTAAAATAAGATAACTAAAACAAAAATCAATACAATTAATCAAATGTCTCTAAAATGTGACATTTTTGTCAATCACTCAGCAGCAATTTAGTTCAATGTTTATTCATTTATGTATAATATAATAAACATGAATAATGCGCTCTCACAAATACTCAAATTTAAGCATTTAATGTGGCAACAATTTACCGTGTTTGAGATAAGAGGTGAGATGGGGAGTTTCCAAAGGCTATACTCTAAAAGTATTTTAGAAAGGCACTCCCTAAAATATAAAAAAGGGGGTATGACTTTTTTTTCTGTCTGAAGGAGTGTAATTGTTAGATATCGACAAAAACATAAGTAGTCTGTATTTTATTATATCTTTTCATTCTGGATAAACAATACCATAAAAAGTAAACTGAGAACTACATTTTCTAATATGGAAACACTAGTATGTGCATATTTAATTAAAATTTGGCATTTTGGGATTTGATGTACTTTACTTTTATAAGTTGAATTTCAAAAACATTACAAAAAAGTAAAAATGTTAAATAGTTCATTACATTTTATATCTATTACTTGTTGGCTTGATATTTTGGACAGATTAGCTTAAATAAATGTATGTTACTAAAATTAATTTAACTTACCTATTTTTACTTTTTCAGTGAGCTTACTAGAAAATTGACATTTCATATGCTGCTCACACTTTACAGTCTGCAGTACTTTCTATTGGACAGCACTGATCTAGACAATAGAGTTTAATTCAAAAAATGTGATTTATACTGAAGGAATTTATTCTTAACATTTAAAGTCAAATATCTAACATGAACTATTATGTCACGCTTGTAGTAACTATACTGCAGGGGTCAAAGAATATTAGCATCTAATTTCAAGAAGACTTTATAAGAATGGCAGGCATTTTTCCTCATCTGTTTTCAAGTTTACACTCCCAATATTAACCTTTATAGTGTTTTAATCTCTTGAACTTGTCATGTCATTCATATTTCTCCTCATATTTGTATCAGTCCTAGTCTGGGCATGTGCAGTTCACATGGGGAGAGTACTAACATGAGGAGAAAAGATGACTGGCAGGAAATCTTACTTCACAAAATTACTTTAGTATGTCATTAAGTTGTATTTTACTTTCTCTTTCTATGAAATTTTCTCCTCCTTTTGTTTGAAGATGTGAGGTATCACAATTCAGACTTTCACACGTTCTCAGGACCTCCTGAGGGTGGGTGTACCCAGGTTTAAGTCCTCAAGTTTGACTCAAGAATAAACCATCATGCCCAGGCTCAGTGGCTCAGTTTACAATTCCAGCACTTTGGGAGGCTTAGGTGAGAGGATTGCCTGAGTCTATGGGTTCGAGACCAGCCTGCGCAACTTGGCAAGACCTCATCTCTACAATAAATCAAAAAATTAGCCAGGCGTGGTTGTGCGTGCCTGTAGTTCCAACTACTTGGAAGGCTGAGGTGGAAGGATCACCTAAGTCCAGTAGGTCGAGACTGCAGTGGCCGTGAGCGTAACTGCACTCCAACGTGGGCAACAGAGTAGGAATCCAACTCAAAAATAAACAAACAGCCGGGCTGGTGGCTCAGCCTGTAATCCTGCGCCTTTGGGAGGCTAAGGTGAGTGGATTGCCTGAGCCTGCGGGTTCGAGACCCGCCTGGGCAGCGAGACCTTATCTCTACAATAAAATCAAAAAATCAGCCTGGCAGGTAGCGCACGCCTGTAATTCTGGCTACTTGGAAGGCTGAGGTGGAAGGATCGCTGGAGCCCAGCAGGCAAGGCTGCGGTGGCTGGGAGTGACCACTGCACGCCAGTCTGGGTGACCGAGTGAGACTCCAACTCAAAAAAATAAAATAAAATAAACAAAAGAATAAACCATCATACACACACACGCGCGCGCACACACACACACACACACGTGTATACATATATTATAGTGTGTGTGTGTGTGTGTGTGTGTGTGTGTGTGTGTGTGTATAACTTGGATTTTAGAGAGAACATTGACATCTAAGATCGTTTCTTGAAATAGACACCTTTCTGTTCTATTTAGAGATTTTTGGTGTTGGACATCTGGTTATTTCATCATCACTGCCACCTCTGTAATCTAAGTTCTCTTTTCCCCTTAGAAGTCAAAAGGTGTCTAAATCTGAGTTGTGATCCTGCACCACAGTAATCTTTTAGAAATTCTAATCTACTCATGTCTTCCCTTTCTGTCTGATGTGCTAGAATGTGTGTCTAGAAGTTGGGAAATTTAGCTCCTAAGTGATTGTTAAGTGGAGCATAGACAGTATGTATCTGCTGGACAAAGGGATAATTCTCCTCTCAGGTCGAACAGAGTGGGATGGTGTGAAATTTCATTGTGCTTCCCAGAATGACATGCAATTTAAAGCTCATGGATTGCTTATTTCTAGAATTTTGTATTTAGTACTTTTGTACTGCAGTTGACCACAGGCAACTGAAATTGTGAAGATGGAATCACAGGTAAGGGGTGGGAGTGATGACTGTATGTTGTTTCATAAGCCAATTTCTCAATGCATAAACAATTTGAACCACCAAAAGCCAGCAGTGAAATGCAAAATACGGTAACAAAGCTGAAGTTAACTGGAGCCACAGTGGAGTACAATGTGAAATACCATGCCAGATTCTCTCAGGGCCACATTCTGTTCTTTCTTTTGGTTCTAGTTGGAAACAAAGCCCATCATAATGTGCTGTGTTTTTACCACATTTTTGTGCTTTTCTCTCTTTCTTTAAGTATCCTAAGCCTTACCTATATCCATGCTATCAAATTACCTTATTTTATTCGCACAGTAGAATTTTATATCTGTGGAGGTATTTATTTATTCATAGTTCAGTTTTGCTAATATTTTCACTAGGGTAAGAGTTCATAGTGATGATTGTGTAGGTGTTACACATATTTTTTTTTTTTCCATGAGCGCTGTTATTTTAATATGGGTTTTGCAGAAAGCAAACCTTTTTAAAAACTTACATATTGCACTGTAGGAGAAACATCTGTAATTAAAAACATAAAAGCTTCTCACTGCATACATTAAAATTCAGACTTTTAATATGACATTCGTGAATTTATCAGGACCTGCATAATCTACCTATGTATCCTCAATCCTTGCCATTCTCTCCCTTCCCTTTAGTTTTTTTTTTTTTTTTGAGTTGGAGTCTTGCTCTGTCGACCAGACTGGAGTGCAGTGGCTGCTCCCGGCCACTGCAGCCTCGACCTGCTGTGCTCTGGCGATCCTCCCGCCTCAGCCTTCCAAGTAGCCAGAATTAGAGGCATGCACTACCATGCCCGGCTGATTTTTTGATTTGTTGTAGAGATGAGGTCTCACCAAGTTGCCCAGGCGGGTCTCGAAACCGCGGACTCAGGCAATCCACTCATCTCAGCCTCCCAAAGCGCGGGATTACAGGCTGAGCCACCGAGCCCGGCTCCCTTTAGTTTTAATTAATACTAATAGTAATAATTTATATTAGAAATGTGTTTGTATGATTATTTGTTTGCTCTTTTCTGGGCAAAGGGATAAGGTGAAGAGGGACTGGAGAGTAGCAATGGTGCCTGTTTTATCAGCTGTTCTGTCCCTGGGGTCTACAACACTACCTGGCATATGAAGAGCACCAAATCCATATTTGTTAAGTTTGGCTAAACTATTCATTGAATAAGAGTAGCTAAATTTTATTGAAAATTTACAACATTCTACATTGTGTTGTATATTCTATACCTACATAACAGCTCTGTGAAAGAGGTGGCAGTATTGTACCCATTTGACAGAAGAAATGAAGGAACTGAGGTGTTAAATGACCTGGCCATGGTCAGCACATTAGTGTACAACAGGCAGGCTTGAACTGGGACAGTCTGACTCCAAAGTTCATGCTCTTGGATGCTATACTGTGTCGCTCTTCTATTTATAAATGAACACATGCACAAAAATTTCGAGTGTCAAATCTTAGCAAAACAAAGATGAGCTTGGAGATATGGGCTCCAAATCCTTTTTCTGAAACTAAATAGGTATATCAATCAATATGACCTGCTTAAGTTTTCTTAAAATTATTTAGCTCTTCTGTAAAATTAAGAGATTGAAGCTATCAAGTCAATAAAGTTCCTTTGAACTTGACTTCCTGTTTCTATACTTCAGGATGTGGGAAGGATGTGTAAATCTAGGCAAAGGTTGAAAAAGGAAAAAAATAAAAAGCAATAATGGATAGGGCCACTGTGCTAATAGGATTAAATTGATGGATGCAAATTCCAAAAGTGCACCAACGACCCAACTCACCCACCTAGCAAGGCACCAAACAGGTCACCAGATTTGGGGGTAAGAAGTAGCAGAGAAGAGAGCATGGTAGCTTCCAGTTACTTCTGGCAGGTTTCCACAGTGAGCTTGAACTGTGGATACAGTCCTGGGGCCAGATAGAGGAGTTGGCAGCCTGTTTGACCTACTTGACAACTGAATTTGTCAAGGCTTCCAGCCTCGATGTTATTAAAAATAAATAAATTACTTCGTAAATTAATAAAATTTACTAAGGGCTTTGGAACAAGGCAAAGCTGAAGAATCATTTTAAAAGAAGTTGTTGTATAGCTTTATGCCAAGTAGTTGTCTGTTAAGTAGCATTTGAACTGTGGGGACACAATCAACAGTGCTCTATCTGCGAAGCTATATACATGTCTCAATAAATATTTTTTAAATCTCATCTTTCAATAGAACATGTATGCTAGTGCATTTTTTAACTCCTGTCAGAGTTTTATGATCCTGAAATCCATTCCAAACCTCTATAACACTGCAGTTCTTTAGTGAACAGATGAACCGATATTATTTTCAGTACAGGATGCCACTCCCAGTAGATCCCAGCCTCTGGCCACAGTTGTCAGGCAGGGAGCTTTTAACGTGCTATATCACAACAAAAATAATGCAAGGAGATTGAAGGGCTCCAGTTCTTAAGTGAAAGGGAAACAACTCCCTCAGGCATGAAATGCGGGCTAAATTACAAGGAAAACCTGTATCAAGCCATCAACCTGGGTACACTTGCCCCAGCACCAATGGTGCTGTTATAAAAGCTAGAATAGCAGACTTATTCTGAAGTGTCAGCACCCTACAGAAATATGTGAACTTAAAGAAGACATATTTGTTACAAAGGACATCATAAGAAGTATGCCTTACTCCATCTACCAGATTTTGGGCATAGTGTTTAAAAATTTATATTTTCCTAGTCTTCCTAATCTTTTGTAGAGCCAAAGTGGCTTTTCAAAAATTTTTCAACCTTGATCATGCGTCTCTGGAGTCGAATATTCCTTTTAGCAGGAGATAGTTTCTTTCTTTCTTTTTTTTTTAATGGTCATACATCAAAGCTGGGGATACTTAGTTGTGAAATATCCACTGACAGTAACAATTCCTTTAAGTTTGTCTCCAAAGCAAAGAGGCACCCAAAGGCTATAGTTTTCCTAGTTACTTTTTAATTTGTAGTATTCGCTTTTAAGAATAACTACTAAAAGTGTGCCTCCATGTTTGGTAAAAATTACAGTGAAAGGCTTCTCTTTGGCAGGAGACAAATTATTAGGTTGACAGACATGTTAAGGCATTCTCTATTATGGGTAGCGTTCTAAGACCATGTGCGCATTGGATAATTCTTTAACTGTAACTATGCTTGTGGTCTATTTTAAATTAATATTCTGTGGGGTAATTTTTCAAGGGCACATCTTGAAGTTTAAATAAAAGAATGCTACTCCCCTATCTCTGCTTATAAATAAAATAATCTTTTAATTTAAAAATTGATTCCCATTTAAATAATATAAGAGGAAGTCTTATTTTCCCTATTACAGAAAAAAAACAGCATAACTTATGTAATCCTAAAATTGCTAAAATATCACCAATAAGCTCTATATTTTCTTTCATGCTATTCTTTATCTTGAAAACAGTTTTAAATGTGATTTAACTTTACAAATTATATTTTCTGCTTTGACTGTATAAAATGGATGATAATCAATAACCATTTAAAAACTTTAGCCTTAAGAATCTGACTCCCAGAAAATTATTTAAATATTTTAACAGACATCATTGTGCAAAGTTTTAAACTTTTGTTTAAAGTGAAAGTAGTTCTTGATATGCCCTGGGGATGAGCAAACATCCCTACCAGGGCTCTATTGGTCCTAGTTAAACTCATGCCAAAAGAAAACTTTACCTTTTCTCTGATGTAATACAATCTTGAAGCCCACAGTTGTATTTTTAAAACTAGCCAGTTAGAAGTAGAGACAATAAACCAGTCTTTGTTAGCTCTTGTGAGTAAAATAGAGAAGCTTGCAGGTAATGGTTACTCAATGATCTTAGTTTATGAACTTCACTAATCCTTGCTCTCTGACTTGTACAGATTCTACACTCTACTTCACAAATATGCTAAGAAGCCAATTAGTACCAACAACTTGAATTTTAACAGAAATAAAAATGTCTGCAATTGGTTTCCTCTTCAAGTCAAGAAAAAAAATGCATTGTAGAAAAAAAGAAACTTAACATAGGACAATTTTCTAGTACTTGGTGACAAGGGATAGAATCTTTCTCTTAACAAGAAGAGAAATTCAATCACACAATTACTTTTTTGCTGTAATTTTGACTGCATTGTTCAAAAACACTTGATAATATGTTCCAAAAATGGTACTTTACCTCTGTGGTCTCCCTCTTCAAAATTTATAACCCCAGTCAAATTATAAGAAAAACGTTAGACAAATCTCAGTTGAAGGATGTTCTGCAAAATACATAGCCAGTGATTTTTAAAATGATGAATGTCATCAAAAACAAGAAAAGTCTGAGAAAATGTCACAGCCAAGAGGAGCCTTAGGAAACATGACAACTAAGTAAATGGAATTCTAGAAGAGAAAAAAGGAAATCTTAGGTGGGAAATAAGGAAATAAAGTATAGACTTTAGTTAACAATAATGGATGGATATCAGTTATTTATCTGTAAGAAATGTACCACACCAGGCATGGTGACTCAAGCCTGTGTTACCAGCAATTTGGGAGCCTGAGGTGAAAGAATTTCCTGAGTCCAGGGGTTTGAGACCAGCCTGGGAAACTTGGTGGGACCTCGTCTCTACAATAAATCAAAAAGTTAAACAAGGCATGGTAGTGTGCGCCTATAGGTTCAGCTACTTGGAAGGCTGAGGTGGAAGGATCGCCTGAGCCCAGCAGGTGTAGGCTGTGGTGGCCATGAGCATGCCACTGCATTCCAGCCTGAGCAACAGAGTAAGATGCCAACTCAAAAAAAAACCAAAAAAACGAAAAAGGAAATGTACCATATAAAATAAGATGCTCATCATAGAGGTGCTAGATACATAGAAACTCTCTGTACTATCTTTGAAATTCATCTGTAAATCAAGACCACTCAAAAAGTAAAGTTCATTTATTAAAAAAGGAATTTAAAATAGGAGAAATGGAATGCAAGGTGAAGATATATAATGGAAAAAAGAGGCAAAGAAAATTTCCAGCAAAATGATGGAGAGGAGTTTTAGGAAGATAACTGTACTACAGGACAAGAGAGTACCAGTTCAGATTGGAGCAGAAGAAATAATTCCAGGAGATATGACATCAACTAGGGGAAATTAATGAACTAAAAACCAATGAAATACTTGGGAGTTTTATATGATCAAGAAAAAATGTATACTTTGTTGGAGATTTTGTTGATAAGTTAATGATCAGCACATAGAAAAATAAGCCCAAAGAGGCAATTATCCACTTCTTAGAAACAAACAAAAAAATGATAAAATGTGAAACTGAATCATATCATTGCACGATATGATGATGTTTAAGGATAAAAATACAAGTTTTGTGTCATCAGCAACTTAACTACTTTTCAGGGTATAAAAACATACTTATGCTAATATTGACTAGATATTTGTCTTTAGTTAAGCATCAACAGACAAATAATCATCAAGAAATTCACATCCTTTTTTGTAAATTAAGAGTTTGTAGTCAAATAAATGAAACATTTTCAAAATACTTCCCGATAAATGGCTATGAATTCATCATTTAGATTCTTGACTTTGGCTGAAAAATTGTATCATCTACTTTGTGCCAGATGTACTAATTTACAAGAAGTAATATGATAAGAATGGGAGACAAAGAATGTGAGCATTATTTAGGTATTGCTTCTGTAATAGATGAAAATTTTCAGTACTGAGAATAAGTCAAGGGCTGAAAGCCATAGAATCTCCATTCTGCTATTTCACAATGCCTAAAAGAAGTATACCTGTGATGGAAAATAGTTTAGATTTTCAAAATTTCATTCAAATTTTGTAGCAACAAATTAAGAGAATATGTACCAGCAGGGATAGATTGGAGAAAGTCTCCAGTAAGTCAACCACTGGGGATTGATGGGGATCTGCTCAGATAACCAGTGTAGGATCATTTTGGAATAAATCCCAGTTGCAGCAATGCCATCAAGATTATCTGAAGGATCTTAAACTCCATCAAACCCCTGAGATCGGTAGGCTGCAATACTTCTGGAATGCCAGAGTGAGGTGTTTAGCTGACATTATGCAAATCCAAGGAAAGAGTTTAGTGGGGGAAAGTAATTAATAACAGTCATTTAAAGTCTCCAGAAATTGTCTTTAAGTGTACAGCAAATGAAGACACATTCATTTAAAGCACTATACTAAATCTTGCAGCCAGAGTCTGTGGCACAGAACCATGAGCTGCTTTGTGCCAAAGGAGCAAAGATGTTGCCAAGAAAAGGTTGGGTCTCCTTTTCCCTTATTTGGAGCTATGATTTTACCCCAAGAGGCATAGATTGTCAGCTGTGTTTCTCATCTCCCGTTCCCAGCCCTGAGTTGCAGAAACACTATTTCCAGCAGGTAAGGAGAAGAAGAAAAGATTCCCTTGATTCTCAGCTCCACTTATAGGGTGAGAACCCTTCTTCAGACTCACCAAATAAAGAATACTAGTACCTGGTCGCCTTGTCCTTGCTCTCTTGTAGATAAAGGCTCCACATTTGTAGAAGCAAACTGAAAAGACCAGTGACTGTTACCCCATCACCATCACCACCAATGCCCTCTCATAGAGTGAGGGTGTTACTACAGGACAGGTGTGTCCCAACTTCCAGGTCTCACACACTCATTCTTCTTGGGGGAACAGATACCTCAAGGACAAAGGGCTCCACAGCTTTATCTGAGACAACATAAATTATTTGGAACAGAATGTAAACTCCCTGTGTAATGTTGTTGAAAATAATAAAGATGTGGTGGGGAGAAATTGCAAAGGAAGTTGGTAGCTCTATGATACTAGCAAAGGAATATCAAAAGACCTTTCATAGGAACACAGTCAACTCCCCCACTGTCAAATCTGGGGTTTGCAAAAGCAGTCCATGTATGCTAAACATTACTTACTCACTAGTAATCACTGCAGGAGTGAGACAGATGCGAAAGTATTCCCAAAGCTGTACTCAAGTTCTCTGATGTGGCAGGTGAGTCACTTGCACAAGCAGCTTAAATACAACTTCATAACAAACACTAACTGAACAATATGCTACTGTGATTTTGAGGCATCTCCTACGAAGTCAGTCTTAAAAATTATACTCATCCTTTATAGTCTGGGAGAATTTATGCATCCCCAAGCCTATGTCCTCTCAGGAGTAGTTAGAGTTGAAACCATTCAGGCGCCAGTCCCTAATTCAACTCTGATTATTACTAGCAGCCAGCAAGTCACAGACCTATCCAATGGTAAAGGATCAAAACCTAACTGTCTAAGGGGGATTAAGAACAGCCATTGACCAGTAGGGGTTTATGCTGACATGTGGACAATGCCATTTGTAGCCATGCTAAAAGATGGAGAATAGAGAAAACATCTGAACAGAGCTATCGGAGTCTGCACATTGTGGGGATAGTAGACTTCACTGAATGAGTTCATCTGATTCACCAAACAAATAAATGATTAAGCAAAAACAACAATAACAACCTAAAGTGGGGGGAGATTGATGATTCAGTAACCAGAATTGTTATAATATATTATTTATAAAGTCAATTTTTAAAATTTTAACAATTGGAAGACATGCAAAGAAAGAGAAAAATGGGACACACACACACACACACACACACACACACACACACACACACGAGAGACACTAGTCTTTGAAGGAGCTCAGATGATAGACTTAGCAGGCAAAGGTTTCAAACAGCTATTATAAATATATTGAAAACACTAAATAAAACTATCCATAAGGAATTGTAGGAAACCAGGATGATAGCTCATCAAATAGAGAATGCTATTACAGAGATAATTATTTTTAAAGAATCACATAGCAAATATGGAGATGAAAAGTACAATAATATAAATTTTTAAAAACTGCTAGAGGAGCTCAAAATTAGATTTGATCTGGCAAAAGAAAAACATCAAGATTAAAATTTTTTAACATGCAGTCTACAACTACTAATGTTATTAAATTAGATATCAATGATGGAAGAAAATTTGGGAGCAACTTAAGAAAATTTGACTTTTTAAAAAATTTGGGAAATAAAAGAATGAAAAAAAGCAAACAATGCAGACCTAAGTGATCAATTATTTAAAGAAGAAACTATAGAGAAATTAAATATCATTTTGAGATGAATTAAAATGAGATGAATTAAAATGATAATAGAATAACCGAAAACTTATAATGTATGATACGACATAGGGAAATTTATGGCTATAAATGCCTACATTTAAAAAAGAGAAAACAAAATCTCTTATCAATATCTAGACTTTCTCTTAAGAAACAAGATAAAAAGAAGAGCAAATTAAACTCAAAATAATCAAAAGGAGGAAAAGTAAGATTAAAGTAAAAATTAATGATTTAGAGAATTGAAAACAAAAGATAAAATTAACAAACCAAATTTGTTCCTTTGAAAGTATTAACAAAATAGACAAAGTCTGAGTTATACTTACTACAGAGAAAGACAGAAAGAGAGAAAAGAATCAAGTTAACTAAAGAAAGGACAACACTACCAAACTCACAGCAATACGTAATATGCAACCAATACTATAAATAACTTTATGCCAACAAATCAAACAATCTTAATGAAATGGAAATGTTCTTAGAATGACAAAACATTAGTGATATTGCCTCAAAGATTTAGAAACTCTGGTTAGGCATTTAACACATAAAGGAACAAATTATTAATTTCTTACAAAAAAAAAATTCCAAAATGAGATGTCTTCACTGGTGAACTCTATCAAACATTCAAAGAATAATTAGTACAAAACCTTCACCAACTTAAAAAAAAACAAACATAGAATTTGAGGAAACATACCCTAACTTATTTTATGAGACTGATATTCTAGTATCCAACCCAGACTTCTCAACATAAATATTTGCACACACACACAAACACTATATAACTATATAATTTATAAGTTAAATTATAGTATAACTATAATTTATAACTATATTAACACACACATTAGTAAATGAGTCAGAAACCCGACAGCATGCAAAGTAAACGCGAAAATCAGCTGGTCTCGGTGGCTCAGCCTGTAATCCCAGCACTTTGGGAGGCCAGAGCGAGTAAATTGCCCGAGCCCACGGGTTCGAGCCCCTCCCAGGCAACTTGGCAAGACCTCTTTCTACAATAAATCAAAAATTAGATGGGCGTGGTAGCGCATGTCTGTAGTTTCAACTATTTGGAAGGCTTAGGCAGAAGGATCACCAGAGCCCAAGAGGTCGAGGCTGCGGTAGCTGGGAGTGTGCCACTGCACTCCAGTCTGGGCAACAGAGTGAGACTCCAACTCAAAAAAAAAAAAAAAAAAGCAAAAATCACCTGTACTTCTATACACTAAAGATAGCATTTTGAAAAAATGAATTAAGGAAACACTTCCATTTGCAAAAGACCGAGTAAGATAAAATACTTAAGACAAAATTTAAGGAAAAAATATGAAATATGTATGAAGAAAATTACAAAACATTGTTGAAATAAATTAAACAATGAATAAACAAAGACAGAATAGCACGTTAATAGATTGAAAAACTTAATATTATTAAGAAGACAAATTTTCCATATTGATTCTTATGTAGTTTCTATAAATTCAAGTTTCAATACTGCAGCAATCAGAAATGGAAGAGACCAAACTATTCAAAACAATCTTTTTTAAAAAAGTAAATAATTTGGAGAACACATATTTTATAATTTTAAAGCTTAATACACCACTGTAATAATCACAACAATGTGTTACTGGCTTCAGGATACATATAGAGATCAATAAAACTACATTGAGATCTTAAAACTATTCATGGTCAACTGATTTTCCACAAGCGTTCTTAGATTCAATAAGGGAAGAACTAGTCTGTTTAGCAAATGGTCCTGGGTCCACAAGCAAAAGATGAGTTTGGTTCTTTACCACCAACCGATGTAAAACCTTTTTTTTTTTTTTTTTTTTTGAGTGGGAGTCTCACTCCATTGCCCAGACTGGAGTGCAGTGGCCGCTCCTGGCCACCGCAGCCTCGACCTACTGGGCTCTGGCGATCCTTCTGCCTCAGCCTTCCAAGGAGCTGGAACTACAGATGCGCGCTACCATCCAGCTAATTTTTGATTTATTGTAGAGATGAGGTCTCGCCAAGTTGCCCAGGCGGCTCTCGAACCCTCGGCTCCCTTTAGTTTTAATTAATACTAATAGTAACTTTTGAGCCGGGCTCGGTAACTCAGCCTGTAATCCCGTGCCTTTGGGAGGCTGAGGTGAGTGGATTGCCTGAGCCACGGGTTCGAGACCCGCCTAGGCAACTTGGCGAGACCTCATCTCTACAATAAATCAAAACATTAGCCAGGCGTGGTAGCGAGAGCCTGTAGTTCCAGCTACTTGGAAGGCTGAGGCGGAAGGATCGCTGGAGCCCAGCAGGTCGAGGCTGCGGTGGCCGGGTGCGGCCACTGCACTCCAGTCTGGGTGACAGAGTGAGACTCCAACTGAAAATAAATAAATAAATAAATAAATAAATAAATAAATAAAATAAAACAACTCAGGAAGGATCATAGATCTTATTTTGCATAAGGTCCTTAGGCAAAAACATAGAATAAGCAACATGTGTATATGAATGTGTTTTAAAATATGACAAAAGCAGAAGTGACAAAATATAAAGTTGAACTTTTGAAAAGTATCCATTTCTTGTTTCAAAGAAGACCAATGTGGAAGTAAAAAGACAATCTATAGAATGAGAAAAAAATACTGTGTTCAAATCATGTATCTGACAAGAGACATATATCTCAAATATGTAAAGGCCATTTGTTACTCGATGATAATAAAACAAATAAGCCAACCAATACAACTGAGAAATATTTGAATAGACATGTCTCCAAGTAAGATATATAAACTACTATTAAGCACATGAAAGGATGGTCAACATCATTAGTCAATTGGGAAATGCAAATCAAAACTGCAGTGAGGATGGTCACAATTAAAAAGACACCAAGCATTGGAGAAGGATGTGAAAAATAAGAACCCTCATACAATACTGAAAAGAATATAAAATGGTGCAACCTCTTTGGATATTCTTTTGGCAGTTCATCAAACTGCTAAATATAGAGCAACCACATGACCTTGTAATTTCATTCACAGGTATATACTCAAGAGAGCTGAAAACACCCATTCACACAAAAACTGGCACAGATGCTCATAGAAGTATTATTCATAATAGCCAAACAGTAGAAACAAACGAAACCAAAACCAATGACAGTATTTGATTTTTTAAAAATCTGATATATTTATAGGGGGTTCAAGGGATTTGGGTACTGATCAAAGAAAATGATATAACATTGAAAAACACTAACACACAAGAAGCTTAATTATATAGTACTTGCACAGGGTTGCATGAGATGGGACATCCCTTGCAGCAAGAGATCATCCAGAGGCTTATGGTGAGGGCCACCATCCAGAAAAAGGAGGGCACCGGAACTCTCAGAGGGTGATTTGCATATTTAGTGATTTCATTCAGCAACATGGTCAGGAGTTCTGGGTCAGAGAGCTCCAAACTTCTGTAGTAGTTTGTGGGTGTTATAACCACAAACCCTGAGGGAAAACACAGGGTGAGGTTTTATAGGGCAAGTAAATCAGACGTTCTCTAAATGGGTAAGAATATACCATGTTTGGACTATTTAAAAATAATTAAAGTGCAAAACTTTGAGCTGTCTTAGGTTTGGAGCTAATGGGTCTCAACCTGAAAGTCCATTTTTGCTCATTTATATAACCAATACAATGGAATATTATTTGGCAGTAAAAAAGGATATATTTGTACATGTTACAACATGGATGAATCTTTCAAACATATGCTAAATGAAAGAAGCTAGTTACAAAAGATTATATAGCTTATGAATTTCATTTATATGAAATGTCCAGAATAGGCAAATATATAAAGACCGAAGGCAAATTAATGGTTGCCTAGGGCTAGTATCAGTGGTAGGGCCTGCAGAATGATTTTTAACAAGTTTGTGGTTTTCTTAACGGAAACACAAATTTCCTAAAAGTATATTTTGGTGATGTTTGGACAACTATATGAATATATTAATAAAACCTTGAGTTTCACACTTTAAATGCATAAATTGTATTGTATGGATGTTTTACCATAAAACTATCATTAAAAAACAAGTATGGTAGACTTCATACTAAAGATTTTGGGCTGCCATTAGTGGACATAAAATTGTCTTTGCTTCTTGAAGTAAATTAAATAAAATCTGGTCCCAATGCATATGTTAATATATTTTGTGTGATATTTTTCAGAGTCTATCTCAGTACTAATCTATGGCTCATATTTGAGTGGATGCCTACTGATTTACTACTGCTAGCACTTCAGGGCTTCACTATGACCACCCAGACATCATACACATTTTTAAAGTTTTACAGAAACCATCTGGCCAGAAGATAGCCCCACATTTGCTTTATCTGTGCTGCAAAGGGAAATCAAGATGCAAACTGTTACCCATATAATTTTTTTCCCCAACATACAAAGCCAGTGCACTCCTTTAAGTGTTCCTGGAGGCAGCAAATATGGGTAAAAGAGGACTATGAAGCCATGCCTTAGCCTATTTTCAAGACTAAGCCTTGGAAGTAACTTTATCGATGCCTCACAGGAACCCAACTAACTGTGAGCAACAAGAACCCTGGGGTTGCAAAAATAGATACCGCACTACTCTTCACAGAGAACCACAAAGATGTGAATTATGTCAATGCTTAATGGAGTGAGTAGTTTTACTCACCAGAATTCCAGAGAGACTAGATCTTGGATAAAAATGAAGCGGAGTTTAGCACAGACTATATTCTTCAGAGGAATGTACATATGATAGAAAGTAATAACAGAGACCATCATGACAGTGAGGGAGTGGCAGGGCATATGGGTAGGTGGGTATGCAGGAAAAGATGAGAAAGAGGGAAGGAGATTTTAGAGACAGATATGAATTTGAGAGCATATTAACGGGCATCAAGAGGTCTCAGGATGGCCCAGCTACATATCAGTACAGACTTCAAGATGTACAAACAATTCAAACTCCAAAGCTATTCACAGGGTTTCTAAAAATCAAGAAAATATTTTGTCATTCTCAAACAAAAAATGCTGTATTTATCAACTTGTCTTTTTTAAGATGGTATTTCCTGACTTTTAAACTTAAATAAAATGCCAGATATGTTTTCCTTGTAATTTATTTGAGAGCTATATTTGAGGCTATGAATGGAGAATGGATTTTAACTTTTCAAATAGAAAAATAGTAGATGGTAGTAAAAGAAAGGACAGTCTATCAAGAAGAGAAACATTTTGTAAACAGGAAATATTCTCTAGTTCTGTAATTCCAGAAAACACTGAGATCACACATAATTCACAAGACTTTTTTTTCTTAGTTTTTATCTCACATAAGTTCTGACAATGAAGTTTGTGAACTCATCCTAGAAAAAGTGCTACAAAATTCATTCCTGATTATCACTACAGTCAGCTTTGAATTCCTCCCCTATTCCACCTGTCAAAGCAATTTTGAAACTCTTTCTCTGAAATGGCATCAGAGCTGTCATGGCAAGAATGTTGGAATTTGAATTACAGCAATAAACAAACATTAAATGGCTCGTAACAATTGGCAAGAGTGGAAGTGAAATCAGGAACATGTTAGTCCATATTTATGGGGATAATTCCATGATGAAAACAGCAGTGTATAAACGGATTAAACATTTTTCTGAGCGGAGTGAAAGTGTCACTGATGAAGATAAGTCAGAACAGCCAGTAACAAGCAAAATGGATGAAAGTATCGCAAAAATTCATTGAATTGTGTGTCAAAATTATTGGCTGAATGTAAGAAGCATAGCAGGTCAAATAAATATCAATAGAAAAACAGTTAGGAAAGTCTTAACTGAAAATCTTGGCATGAGAAAGGTGTGTGCAAAAAATGGTCCTGAAGGAGCTCTTGCATCATGACAATGTACCAGCTCACACAACACTGTTTGTGAGGGAGTTTTTAGCCAGTAAACAAATAACTGTATGAAAGCACTCACTCTGCTCATCTGATCTAGCCTCCCCCCCACCCCTGCCCATGACTTTTCTCTGTAACCAAAGGTAAAGGAAATATTGAAAGGAAAATTTTGTGATGACATTCAGGACATCAAGGATAATTTGTCAACAGTTCTGATGGCCATTCCAGAAGGAGTTCCAAAATGGCTTTGACAGGTGACCTAGGCACTGTCATTGGTGCATAGATTTCCAAGGGGAATACTTCAAAGTGACCATAGTGATATTCAACAATGAGTTATGTAGCACTTTTTCTAGGATGAATTTGTGAACTTAATTGTTGAAGCTCATAATCTCCTATAAGTTTGACTTTGGATGTTTCTCATTAGAAAACTTCACATGTAAGCCTGTAAAATAATCACATTACTCTTTATAAAATTTTACCAAGATTACTATGACTTTTTAATCTCCTATATGATGTGTGTGTGTCTGTGTGTGAGAGTGATTATATATTATAGTCATATATCTATATAGAGAGATTTTGTATATATATGGGATTATATGTTAGAAAAAGTGAGATAGCCACTCTATTTTAAATAATATATTTACTTAAATTATAAAGTATTGCATTACATGTTGATTTATTAAAATATCCCTGCATATTGCAGCCCTTCTGATTTTCATATACCACAGGGGACATACATGAGGTTTTTTTGTTGTTTGTTTTTTTGCTGTTGTTGTTGTTTACTTTGGGAACTACTCTATAATTTAACTTATTAAATTGTATTTTATTTAAAACTCATTCAACCAGTTGAGTGGCACCTATTATTTATCAAACTACCAGCTGCAACTGTATGAAATTCATTCTTGATCTCTTTTGCTATAACATTTCATTATAGAGTATCGGTTATTCCCTCCATGTAAAAACTTGAAAATATGGTACAAAAAACATTTAGTCATATCAATGCCCTGAATTTTGCTTATTTCTTCAGCAGAAAAGTATTTACTATGATATTATATCTTTTGTATACATATAATTATATTACATATTATCTAGGAATTATTTGGGGCGCTACAGACTAACACTGAATAAAAATCATGCCCTTTCATATACATATGATGCTTGCACTTTGGAGACAATAAAAATGTTGATGTAATTACTTGAAAATTTTATTCCCATATTTAAAACACTAATCATGTATTCTAGATATATATGTGATATAGGTTTATACTTGTCATTATGGAAAATTTAGAATTTATTTGCAAGAGTGTAGAACATCATTATCTTTATTCTTTCTTTTGCAGACTTTTAAAAGTTTCTTAATATCAGGTCTCATTAGACAACTTAGAATATAACATTGACTATTTCATTTTTCCAGAATATGGAAGTTGTGGTACTTCCAGAGTTCCTGTGGACCATAACCAGGTTTAAGTTAGGAATCAAGCCTGAGAAGAGGTATTCTCCATTTTGAAAGAAGTATTAAAGACAAATAGAGAAAATAAAAGTACTTTTCATTAAAAAAAATTTTTAAAGTCAAAAATTTAAACCTGTGAAAAGACACATATTATATAAAAATACTTTTTCTGTCTATTTAAATGTTATAAATCAAAGAATGTATTAGAATATTTTTTCAAAACATTTCATACAAATGATGCAATTTATAAAATGTAGATGAGGAAACTGTGATCCAGATATGAGACAGAATTTTATTTATGTTATAATTCAGAGATTGGCAAACTTTTTCTGTATAAGACCAAGTGGTATGTATTCTAGACTTTGTGGATCTTAAGGTTTCCATCACAGTGACTCAGTTCTTGTCACTATAACCTGAAAAAAGTCATAAACCATATTATAATAAATTGGTATGACTGCGTTCCAATAGTACTATATTTACAAGTTCAACAAGTACAATATTTGACCGGGGTTCACAAATTGCTGATTCCTGACATCTGAAGAATCTTTGAATACTACCTTGAAAGAAGCACAGTGGAAATGTATCCTTACAAAGGCACAGATAATTGAATATCAGCAGTGGATTTTCCCAATATTTAAGACCATTGTGTTTTTTTAATTTTATTTCTCTTTCAAATACTTGAGGTGCTTTAAAATAACTTTGAAACCTACTGAGACAATAAGACGTTATGATGTCCAGAGAGCTTCCTTCCTCCCCCAGTAAGCATTCATTCTTTGTAACTGAGATATGGGCTTTCAAATAATGACCCTGAGTTGTTTCAAATATGTAATGCTAAGGTTTGGGTGTGTTCCAAAAAAAAGGAAGTATTGGAAACTTAATGTCCAATGGAACAATGTCGGGAGGTGATTAGGCCTTGAGGGCTTTCTCCTCATCAATGGATTAATATTGTCTCCAGAATTGGTTTATTATAAGAAGGGTAAATTGGGCTCTCTCTTTTTTCCCTCATCCCGTTTCACCTTTCGCCTTCGACCATAGAATGATGCAGTGAAAAGACCCTCACCAGATGCCGCAAAACAGGTTAGACACCCACCAACATACCATAGGAAACATACTACAATCCAGAGTGAGGCATAGACACTAATCTGCACTGACCTACATCATTAGAGGTTCTGAAGTAATGTCCCCAGTGTGACTTGTGCACATTCCCTGCCCTCATGATTAATGAATACAGTATTTCAGCAGATGCCTGTTCCGACTTTAAGCACTTAGAGACAGCAGATGAGTGACAGAGAAAGAAAAACAAAAGTCATACTTCCGTGACAGCTTCTAATCTCGCCTCACAATGTATTTGATCTCCTGAAAGCAAATCTAGCAACCTTTCTATCATTTTTTCTTCTTTTTCCTGTTTTTCCCTGACTCTTTCTCTCTTAGGAGTTGTGATGCTCTTAAGATGGTGAAAAATTCTTTAACATGGAACTCTAAAACATGATGCAGTTAGCTTTCATTCTTACAGCTAATAATTCAAATGAGAGAGGGGGGAAAAAGGATCTTAGCTCCCATGCAACTGTTCTTCAACACAGATCTCCTCAAATGATAAATTGCCCTCTATTTGCTGGTGTGAACACATAGATAAATATTGACTTCAACAAATGCTAAGCTTTTCTTTAATTTCATAAATTGCATTGTGATTTCTCTTCACTGCAAGCATAGTCCTTATCACTTCTTATACAACTAATCATTTATTGCCTATTAAAACAGCTAACAATATCCAGAAACTAGATTGCTTTACAGATTCATACATCTTATCCAAATATCTGTGTAATTCTATGCTTTCAAAGTCACTCATTCTGAATTGAGGGTAATATATATAAAACAGTGAAAATAACACAGTGCTTCCATTTCTCACTTAATCTCAGAAAGTTATATTTTCCATTTATTTCATATAACATTATTTTGTAGTGAATATTTTTCCAAATGTAACAGCAGTGACATAGATGCATACGAAATAATGACATTTTGTAAGTAAAGGAAGTCACATCTGTTTGTCAAGTTAGGTTTTTGGCAATAAACATAAATTTGTCAAGGTACTGTAATGCACTTTGCATCATTATGGTTTGGAAGAAAAATCAATAATGCATTTGTAAGAGTTGTATTCACTGAAACTAAACAAAGAAAGAGTCCCTGGTGATGCCGCACTTTAGGTGAACTCACAATGGAATGTTATAAGAAAATTTAATGACAACTACAACTTTATAGATTGAAAAGCTAATCAGTAACAGAAACCTTGCAAGTAAATACATATTGTAAGTTCATTATACTCTGTCACACAAAACAAATATCTGTTATAGTTGTAACATATTAGAACAATACTAAAAATAATTGGCTATTAAATTGCTATTGCCAGTTTCTGTGTGGACATTTGAATTTGAGTCTATGAAAATTAGTACCATCCTAAATGTTCAAGATTTGGTGAATGTCTACTTTTTCATGTTATCCAGTCTTTGCAAAAATATGCATTTGGAAAGAAATGTTGTTTTATTTTGAGTCAGATTAAACGAGAAACACAGGATGGAAAGAATAAAGAAAGGAAGCGGAAAAGAGAGGAAAAAACACTTGCAAGTTTGTTTTATCATTAGCTAGGCTATCCAGGAAGGACAGTATAGCCTGTAAGAATTTACAAAAGGATGTATATCTTGATTAGTTCAGGAATGTGTGCATTCAAAACACTGGGTGTTATTGCCAGTTGCTCTTCAAGTTGAATACATTGATTTATACTTCCATCAGAATACGTAAGAACCTATATTTCTTTATCCTCTAGAATCCTCTTTCTTTCAGACTTTTTTTTAACTTTGCTATCCTAATAGTTTAAATATATATGACTGTCTAAATTAAGACAAAAACTTCTCATTTTTATTATACACATATATGTGAGGCATTTAATTTTCATTTGTAATTATTTGTCTGCTAGTGTTTTGTCCAATTTTCAGCAGGATAGGTATTAATTTCCTGGCTGCTGTAATGAAATAAAGTACCATGAACAGGATAGCTTAAACAAGTTAAAGGTATTGTCTCACATTCTGATGACTACAAGTCTGAAATTAAAGTTTGGGCAGGGTTGATTTCTTCTGAACACTATGAGAAAGAATCTGTTGCATGACTCTCTCCTAGCTTCTAGAAGCTTTAAGCATTCCTTTGCTTGTAAATGACATTCTTCCTGTGTCTTTACTTCACCTTCTCTCAGTGCCTCTGTTTCCAAATTTCTGCTTTTAGATTATTTTTCTTTAAACAAGAACACTAATTTTGTTAGATTAGGTCACAACCCAGTGATCTCATTTTACCTTGATTGCCTCTGTGAAGATCCTATTCCAAATAAAGTCACAATCTTAAGTAGAGGGAGACTTCAGCATAATTTTAGGGGGAGGTAAACAATTGAACCCTTCGCATGAATATGAATATATATATTTAATTTTAATTGTTTTTAAACTAGTATATACCGGTCAGATGTGTTATGAATATTATTTCTATATTGACATATGTGCTTTGGTTGGTGTATGGAATACTACTGCAGTAGAAGATTTACTTTGAGTTTGTGTGTGGTCAAATTTGTTATTCTTCCAGTTAAAAATTATCGGTGTTATATCATTTTCTGATGTTTTCCTTTAGTACTGTCATTTCTTTTTTATGCACATCTTCAATCCTTTTGGCATGTATTTTTTACATACAGGACAGTGTAGGTATTCAGCTATATTTTATCCAGTAGATGAGTAATTGTTTTATATATCTGTTAACTAATACATGTATTCATGCTGCATAATATAACAAAGGCAGATATTTATTGAGTTTGACTATATTCTCAAATAACAGCACTCTTCTAAAAGCTTTATGTTATTAATCATTTAATACTTTAAAAAATCTCTATATTGTTTTTATCATCTGCATTTTCCTGATGAGGAAACTGACACAATGAAGTTCTGCCTACCTATCTCATGAGCTCCATGCCTGCATTGACCCTATTTGAGACTATGTTTAAGACCTCTTCACACTTCAGAGAAAAATGTGCCCCATCCCCTGCCACACACACAGTTTGCATTAAAAAAAATTATGCATCCAACAGGCAATAATTTATGAGTAGGCTTACGTTTCTCTATCCTAAACCATCCAGATGTTTTACACAAAGGCACCAATTTTATACTGTAAAAGGCATTGCTATTGAGTTATATGCACCTTAATAGAAACGTAATTCTGAAGAGAAGGATCTAATAGGTGAGCTTTCCAGCATCACTCATATAATAGGAGAGATAAGGGTTTTTTTGTTTTATTTGTTTTGCTTTGTTTTATCTTCAATGTAAAAGCCTCAATCTCATATGATAAAATGGGAAGACTAATTACTTTGATAAAAATATCAACAACATATACTAAAAATCTGACATATGAACTACTATTTATAATAAATTCATAGTCATAAGCAAGAAAAAGGGAGACAAAAGGAGCAGATGATAATGTAAAACTTACTGGCAAATGCATATAGACTATGACCTGTTTTTCCTGTGGCCCAGAAAGAGATATATAATGAAGGTTTTTATCACTACATTGTTTGTTGTAGCAAATAGAAATAGTCACATAGCTGTGCATCACTATAGCAGCAGAGATATAAAATGCGTTACAGGCATAAGATGAGATACTACAAAGTATTCAGAGGGAATGAACTAGATTTACATGCAGCAATATGGATAGATCTCAAAACTATAGCATTGAGTAATGGCATGGAACAGGAGAATGTTTTTTAACAAAGATAATTTTTGCAATTAAGAATCATACATAACCAAAATGAAATATTTTTATGACCTTCATCTAAAGAAAAGTATAAAAAATGGATTGGAAGGACTGGGTATACTCATCAATGACTGTTTCTAGACTTGTTTCCACGGAGAGGAGGGATGAAGAGAAAAATCACATAAAGAATAAAAAGTGTGGCATCTTGAAATGATGCTAGTGAGGCATGACTAGAGGTATATGATCAACTCAGTTTTGTACACCTGGGATCTGACAGAGAAAACAAAGTAGCTAGGGACTCATCATGTGAGCAACTTAAGCCTTGAGTCCAATACTTATACACAGACTGATTTTATTGCTGCAGAAATGCCATCCTGAGTGATAACACAGATGACAAATAATGACAAACTGTAGAACCTTCTCTGTAATAATATGTCTTATGTCACATTAGACTCATAATGAACTTGGAAGGGATTTGGAGCATTGATCAAAGTTTTTATAGCAACTCCCATTAGAAAATGAAAGTTTTATACAATAGTACTGACTAGTACTGTATTAATTTGAAAACTATAAGCACATTATTTATTTTAGATAACTATTTTTAAATTTTGGAATGCATAATTTGCAAAAGAATTTAGACATTTTGTCAAGCAATTATCATAATATTTGGAGTCAAATGCTGGATAAAAACAAGCATCATTAAAATGTGTGCAAGGAGCTGATCATCATAATTCATGCTACTCTTTGTGATATTTGAAGTTTGGGGAAGACAATTCTCCATGCATCTTTTATGTATCTATGAAACTTGCAAATGAGGCACTGACGACCCTTTGGTTCTGGACCATCTTTTCAAGGACAGAAGAAAGAGATGAGGTCTTTGGTTGGAGCAAAGGGCAAGTCTACTGCAGCCATGGGAGACAGAGATAACATTCCCCTTGAGAGCAAAAGTCAAGCATGCTTGTGGCCCATTATAAATGATTCAGCTTTTCTTTACTTTTTTTTTTTTTTTTTTTGAGTTGGTGTCTCACTCTGTCTCCCAGACTGGAGTGCAGTGTCTGCTCCCGGCCACCGCAGCCTCGACCTGCTGGGCTCTGGCGATCCTTCCGCCTCAGCCTTCCAAGTAGATGGAATTACAGGCGCGCGCTACCATGCCCGGCTAATTTTTTGATTTGTTGTAGAGATGAGGTCTTGCCAAGTTGCCCAGGGGGGTCTCGAACCTGCGGGCTGAGGCAATCTACTCACCTCAGCCTCCCAAGATGCGGGATTGCAGGTTGAGTCACAGAGCCTGGCTTGATTCAGCTTTTCTAAGTTCGGGGGTCCTTGCCTGTAATGCAACTCTCTGCATTTGCAAATGTCACTTGGTCCTGTTCATATCACCTTATGGGATTCGAGGCTTAGGGGACCAGCACCAAAAATGCTGATATATTGCCTAATGCTGTCACTCTGAGTAATGAAGTACACTATTTCTGATGCATCAGTCTCATACTTTCCAGCATCCATGAAACTGGCAGTGTAAGTTAGTTTGCAAGCAAGGAAAAGTCCTAAATACTTTGCACTTCCTAACAGCAACCAAGAGGAAAATTATTGGATACAATCTAAACTCTTATTTTTAAAAAATCTGTGCCTATACCACAAATAAGTGTGTTTTATTTACTTAAGACATTAGAAGAGATTTCTTAGATTATCAAAGGTGTTGTGGGGGACACAAACTCCACTTTCATTCTCTTAGGTTCCCAGCTTGGGGGAGAATTAAATTGATATAAGACAGATTAGCAGGAAAGAACCATACACATTCACAAAATACATATTTGTAATGGCACAGAAGCCCTCATGAAGACATGAAAACCCAGAGAAACACTTGGAGTCAGTCACTTACATAATGAATTGGACAAAGAGTAATACATTGTGAAATTGGACAAGGCAAAGAGGCTTGGACTAGGGTAGTTAATGGGTAGAAAAGTGACTAGGAAGATAAGGGTTAGTTTAACAATGTTTGTCTAAATTTTCTTTGGCTTCAATGCTCCATCCTTAATGACAAGAATGGTATTTTCTTTCTGCTGCAGGGAGGACATTTTTACTATGGTCATTTTATCTTCTGCTTTTAAGCAATAGAGTGAAGGTCAGCATGAACTTCTTGCACCTGCAGGGTTTTTTTTTTTTTAAGTGCCTTTAATTCAAAATAATCAATATGCCAGATATTTTAAGGTAGCATTTTATTTGACTCCTTCAGTGTGCAGCCATGTATTCTGTAAAGATAGTTGAAATAGTTACTCAACTATATTCCATGATTTGAGTAGTCCATGATGTTCCCCAAATTATTCTATTCCTTTCATTTCCTGAATGGGTGGGTGGTGGTGGTTATTCATTGCCCTTAGCTGTGATCTGTTTTCAACATGAATGTTACAACTAAATGCATATTTACAACTAAATGCTACTTATTTTCAAAGATGGTATTTGTGAACTGACAAAATAAGAACACCGATAGTTTGGGCATTTTGTTTGAAGCCTATAATCCCAGTACTTTGGAAGGCCAAAGTGGGAAATCGGTTGAGTCAGGGAGTTCAAGACCAGCCTGGGTAACATGGTGAAACCTCGTCTCTACAAAAAAAAAAAAAAAAAAAAAAGCCAAGTGTAGTAGCACATGCCTGTAGTCTCAGCTACTCAGGAGTCTGAGTTGTCCTGAATCCAAGGAGGTAGAGGCTGCAATGAACTGTGTTCCTGCCACTGTACTCTGGCATGGAGATAGAGTGAGACCCCCCCACTCAAAAAAATAAAGTAAAATAAAAATACTGATAAAGCGAGGCTGAAAGAAAAGATACATTTAAATATATCTTTAAAAATTCCCTTTATACAAGAGATGCTGGAGAGGATGTGGAAAAAAGGGAATGCCTCTACACTGTTGGTAGGAGTGTAAACTAGTACAACCTTTGTGGAAAACAGTGTAGCCATTTCTAAAAGATCTAAAAATTGTCCTTACATACCACCCAGCATCCTCCCTCTGGGGATATACCCAAAGAAAATAAAATCATTCTACACAAAATATACCTGCATATCGATGTTTACTGCAGCACGATTTGCAATAGCAAAAACATGGAAGCAATTGTGCTGCTTATTGAAAATGACCTGGATTAAAAAAATTGTAGCACATATACACAATGGAATATTATGCAGACAAAAAGAAAGACAACATTATGGATTTGAGAGCAACTTGGATGAATCTAGAGTCTATCATACTCAATGATCTCTCACAGAAACAAAGAACTGAGTACCACGTGTTCTCGCTCACGAGTGGACCCTGAACATTTATCATAATACCACATAAAAGAGATAGGCAGTAGCGGATCAATGCCAAGAGAGCAAGGAGCACATAACATTAATAAGGATATCTGATCCCTAACCAGGCGAAGTGAGGACGAATAGGAGGCTCAAACTTCACCTGTACGATGACCTTCCATATATTATACCTAACTCTGAATCATATCCACATCTTTAAAAAAAGTTTCCCTTTATTCTGTAATTAGTGAAATATAAGAAAGTTAGGTCAGAGGAGTGTAGATCGCATATTGCTGCTTCCCCATTTTTTCTGAAACCAACCCTTTAGGCTCTGATTGTAAATCTAGAAACGTTGTCTGTTCTCTATACTTTGTTGAATAATTCAATTAGAGTTTCACTATGTCTTTGGTACTCTTGGTTACAAGTGAATCTTTTTCATTTACATAATCATATTCTACCCACTTGAGTATTCCCTGTACAGTTACACTTTTATATAATATACTTGTTCACCATCTGTCCTCAATTTTGGTCAAAAGTTACTTCATATTTTCCAACACTTTCATGGTAATTGTGCTACCCCAAAAGTCATTTTTGTTAATATACATCTTGCTTACGTGTGAGAGACAGCTTAGGTTCTTACCAACTAACAGACGGCCTCCCTCGGAAACTTTACATCCACCTATTATATACAAAGAAAAAGTTCCTACATAACTATTAAATATATTTGAAACTTAAAACGTGTGTATACTCACACAGGTACTATTGCTATGAAGAAATTGTTTGAAATAAATGACTGTGGGAATGTAAGCATATACTTAAGTATCTGAATGACATATATTTTGGTTCTAAAATTCATTGTAAAGTTAAAAATAAGTCATAAGAATGATTTAATAGTACTCATTGTTTAAGATATTTAGGTCATTCCCTAAAACATTATAAAATAAAATACGAATGCATTTAGGGATCATTCAAGATTTATCAGATAGATTAAGTCTCTCTGCTGTTTCTTTGTTGTTGATAATGTGAAAGGATGAATAAATGCATACAGCAAATCAAAATCTTTTGTTCTTAAAAAAATGAATTAAACTCAACTGATTTCTTTGCCTGTTTTTTTCTAAAAGGCACTCTGATGCAAGAATTTTTGATATGCCTGGGAGGCTTTTTCCCCAGGACAAGGCTCTAGTTTTCTATTTCAAAAAGAAGAAAAACATACTTTTTGTTGTTTGTTCCCTTTGATGTATTCATATGTGTACACACACACACACACACACACACACACACACACACACACACACACACACACTTTGCCTCATTAAATTTAGCTGTTTCTACCATTCTTGCAGTAAACAACAAACTACAGATTCTGTTGTTTTCTGAATGGATGATTGCATGAACTACTATCCCAGATATAAACTAACTTAAACTAAAAGGTCGATAGAGTTACCTAAACTTTCCCTTACGCTTGTCCTATCTTGCAATATAATTTAATTTTATGGTCTACCATGGTCCCATTTTTTTCAACTTTTAATTACATTTAGAAACTCTTTCTCACAATTAGATGATACAGATATTCAAACTCGCAAAGGTGAATCAAAATATTTACCCAAATAATTAACCAAGTGTTCTAGCATTAGTGTCAGGTAAGCATTACAGTCCAGTGGGCAAAGAAAAGATCTGAAGTAAAAATCTGGATGTGATTACCCACTCTGCGGACTCCTGCTGTATGACTTTATGCAATTCCTTTACTATTTTGCAGCTAAATCTCTTTGAGAATTCATTTTTGTTAAAGGGACAATTTAATAAACTATTCATGTCATAATGTTGTGAGAGAATGTAAGCAAAGATATTAGCCCAGTTCATGGCACACAGTAGGCTTTCAATAAAGCATAGTAGTGGTTACTTTAACTTTAACTTTAAGATGAAATCATGACCTAACAAGCAGTTATTTAAACAGACATAAAAACAGAATAGTTTCTCCTGCTCTCTGATTCTCCCATTTGCTTTAAAATAATTTATCTCTGAGATTATGTAGGGGTTGTTCCTATTTTAATAACCTTTCACTACTCTCTGCTTTCCTATGGGCATCCTGCCATAGGGAGGGAAAGGTCCTAATGTAAAAAAGCAAATATCAGCCAACTTAACTGCATAGCTGTTCTACTTTCAGAACTAGAATTCAGCAACCAACCTCTCTTCTTTGCATCATATTTATTACATGCAACATTGTATATTGTCTTTGAAGAGTACTTCAATAAAACCAACAATATATAAACAAATATGCAAATACAAAACTCTAATATTAAATCATCATTTAGTTTTTCTCTATTTTTTAAGTAATACATGTTCATTTTCAAACCTTAGAAACATAGCAAGAAGGTCATATATATCTGAAAATCATTCTTATCTCACTATTCAGAGTAAAATGATCTTTCTAGATTTTTAACTAGTACTATTAATATATATAGAACTTGTTTATTATTATTTTATTAAGTATTTGTAGAATTTTTGATATTGTCAAATAAATTGTTGATACAACTTATAATATTGTACTGTTAATATAATATTAATATAAATTAGCCGGGCTCGGTGGCTCAGCCTGTAATCCCACGCTTTGGGAGGCTGAGGTGAGTGGATTGCCTGAGTCGGTGGGTTCGAGACCCACCTGGGCAACTTGGCGAGACCTCATCTCTACAGTAAATCAAACATTAGCTGGGCGTGGTAGTACGCACCTGTAGTTCCAGCTACTTGGAAGGCTGAGGCAGAAGGATCGCCGGAGCCCAGCAGGCCGAGGCTGCGGTGGCCGGGAGCGGCCACTGCACTCCAGTCTGGGTGACAGAGTGAGACTTCAACTCAAATATATATATATATATATATATTTATTTATTTATATATAAATTATGTATAATATATATTTATTTATATATAAATGAATATAATTTGAATGCTAATAGACAACAGCAGTAGACTCTTTCTGTTTGGCTGCCTTACTATGCTCAATTGACTTCTCAGCTATTCTACTTCCTATTATCAATACTTTGCATTGAATTCTCTCTTTTAAAAGCTCAACAATTAACACAAAATTAATAATGCATTATTGTATTACTTAAAATTTCTAATATTTATAGTATTATCATTTCATTAAATGTAAGATTTTATGTATTTTTTCCTGGTTTAACTTGGGTACCATTTCTAAGGAGGAAGTATTTTTGAGCAAGAGAGAACTTGATAAAATCATATAATTAAAGATGTTTTATGGGTTTTAAAAATTAAAAAGATAGCTTTCTGTGATGATATACTCTTATAGTTAAGACAAATTAAGACAAATTAGTCTTAACTATAATGACTAAGAGACATTATCTCAGTCTACACATATAGAATAGACAGAATAGTTCGTTTGAGGGGAAACAAAAGAAAACCAGAAGCATTGAATCTTGATTTCTTAGTTTTCCCTCTACTATTATTACATTTTAGGAAGGAGAGAAAATGACAAAGAGAGAGAGAGAGAGAGATTCTTGCATTAAAACAAGAATAAATTAAGACTATAATGTTAAACAGGGTTATGATCAGTGTGGCAGAATGGTCATTAGATATGGATCTTTCAGTCCTAAGACAGTTTCCTGATGCATTCATAGCCTATCTCTTGCTCTGTTCTGGTTCTGGTTGGCTGAGAGGCAACTGTGGGCTGATTTACAGGGTCCTTGTTAGTTGGAGACCCTCTATGGCTTCAGCCAATCAGAGGTATTAGAGGACATCTTGAGAGCGGGAGGCGGGGGGGAAACTTGAGTATTTCTTCCTTTCCAACACCATATCAGATGGCACCTCCAGCAGGTGGCTCAGAGTTTCCAGAGAAGAGGCCTACTTGATTCCAGCACCCATGGAGTGATGCACCCCCAGGGCTTTAGAAATAGTATATGCCCGCTTTGTTCCTCCAGACAACAGCAGTATTTATGTTTGACTGCCTTATTATACCCAGCTGGCTTCTCAGCTATTCTACTTCCTGTACTTCCTTGCATTGAGTTCCCTATTTTAAATGCTCAGAATGGTTTTTGTTTTCCTTGTTGGAGACTGATTGATACTGTGTACAATTGAAACCTTCCTCTAGACACTATTTCTATATAATATAAAATGTACCTTTTTCTGTACGATCATTTTCCAATGGTACAAAATTTTGTCTGTCATTTTTATCGGGGCATATATTGTCTTGACTTTGAGTATTCCTTTAGAGTTTTGGGCAGTTGGTTGTTACATCCATAAAACATGTCTTATTACAGAAAACAGTCAAAAGGGATTTGATTTTTAAGGAAAAGAACTATAATAGTGATCTCTTAAATTACTAGGCAGTTTGCTTATTACATTGAAAATAAAACAACATTATGTAACAACTGCTATTATGAAAACTGCTATGCATTTGATATATGCTGTTTTTTAAAATAAAAGAGTAAAGGCTTATTTCCTTCTTATATTGTTGCTTAATTTGGGGGAAGAGTAATACTGTGCTATCCATGTATAAAATTAGTGTGTACATAAGCATTTTACTTGAAGGTGCATTATGTCAAATAGATTCTTTTTTTTTTTTTTTTGAGTTGGAGTCTCACTCTGTCACCCAGACTGGAGTGCAGTGGCCACTCCCAGCCACCGCAGCCTCAACCTGCTGGGCTCCAGCGATCCTTCCGCCTCAGCCTTCCGAGTAGCCAGAATTACAGGCATGCGCTACCACGCCCGACTGATTTTTTGGTTTATTGTAGAGATGAGGTCTTGCTGCCCAGGCGGGTCTCGAACCCGCGGGCTCAGGCAATCCACTCACCTCAGCCTCCCAAAGGCGCGGGATTACAAGCTGAACCACCAAGTCTGGCTGATTCTTTCTTTACATTGATGCATACAAGAAAACACTCAGAGAATTGATAATTGCATACCATCTCTCTCTGAAGGGGAGAAATCAAGTAAAAGTGTGCAAATGGTTTCTTATTTTTCTTTATTTCTTAAGAATAAGAAATGAAATAAACTCCCAGAAAAAAATAACACCATGGATTTGAAAACAAAGAGGAGAAGATTATGCACTACTTTTTTGTTTCAGCAACCTCAAATCTCAGAAGAGCAATCTTGAAGCTAACAATCCAGGAACAAAGAGGCTTAAAGTTTACATCTTAGTTTCAGTCAATAAATCCCATGGTAATCTACATTCCTTTTGAACCATCCAGATAAACACACTTTTATTTACATAGATGCTATTTGATAGTATTCAAACACTATCAAACCTTAATGCTCTTGATAATATTGACAACATGACTTTCAGTTATCTCTTAAGACTTCCTCCTATACACAGACTTTGGAATGCTATGCATTTTAACCAAAAGATTCCATTTTCTGTTCCCATAACAGTTATGTTTATGGCATACAGCTTTGTTCCTTAGGTGGTTTTATTGCATTTTAGAAACTATAATTTATTCTTAATGTTTTCAGAACATTCACATAGTTGCAAACATATATTTTATACTCAGTTTAGAAAGTGGATATGATAATAAGATCAGAAGCCACATCATAAGATTAGTAGCTAAAAAGACATTAAAATCTATTGCCATCAACTGTTTCATGGCACTAATTTTTAATTGGTTGTATTTCTGTTTGACTCTACCATTTATAAAATAGTCACATCAATTTGTATACATTGGCTATATTATTATGTGATACATATTTGCTTTGATTGGTCAAAAGAAAATATAGCAAATTTAATATCAGGACCCATATCTTTTGCTTTTTGTCAATATTTTACCTTAGGCTGTGATTGGGATAGATGGAATTTTGACCCTATGACTTCTACTCCCCTAGTGTCATACCCACAAACATGCTACATTACATAACAAACAAATTTTGGAGATATAATTAAAGTTACCAACCAATAAATTGGAAGATTACCTTGGCGTAAAAGGGTGAGGCTACTCTAACTACATGAGTCCCTAAAAGCTAAGCTTTCTCCTTCCTTATGGCAGAAAAGGTATTGAGAGAGATTTGGCAAATGGGAGAAGTCAGAGAGATTCACATCACAGAGATACTGTATGCCATTATAGGCTTGAAGATGAAAGGAGACCATATATCAAGGAATTAAATTGACCTGAATTCTGCCAACACTGAGTAAGTTTAAGAAAGGAATCCAAGCTCTAGATGAGGAGTGAAGTCCTGGCCCAGTGATTTTAGCCCAGTGATATCTTAAGCAGAGAATTAACCATCGTGGACTTCTATTGAACTGTGAGATAATAAATGTGTGTTTTCTTTTCCTTCCTCCCTCCTTTCCTCCCTTGTTTCCTCCCTCTCTCCCTCCCTCCCTCCCTCCCTTCCTTCCTTCCTTCCATCCTTCTTTCTTTTGATTATAGAGATGTAGATTACAAGTAAGGATTAATTTAAGGGAGGCTGCATGCAGGTGAAGTTTGGGTTTCCAGTTGGTCCTCTCTCCCCTCGTAATGGACCTGGTATCCTTTGTGTTGTCACATGACTGACACTCCCCTCCTTCTCTTCCTCCCTAGCAGTGCCTAGCAACTGCCAGTCTCTTACTTGTGTTCATGTGAAAGTATTCAGGACTCACTTTTGATTGTGAACATGCAGTATTCAGTTCTTTGTTTCTGTAATAGATCATTCACTCTTCCCAATTTGCTGTGAAGTCCATGATTTTGTTCTTTATGGCTTCATAATACTCATATTGTATTGTATTGTATTGTATACATACAACATTTTCTGTATTCAGTTCACTTTTGATGGGCAGTAGAGTTGGTTCCATGTTTGGGTGTTTTAAAGCCACTATATCTGTGTTAATTTGTTACAGCGTCATAGGTAACTAGTACAGTAACTGATGATATCTTCATTCACCAGGGTTGAATATCTGCAAAGGGAATATGTTCTATCATTACTGGTTTCCAATGACTTGACTGGTCTGATTTCTTTTATTTCTTTTCTCTCTCTCTCTCTCTTTTGCCACCTTTTTTTGGTTAGAAGCTATATGGTGGAGTGAGAAATAAGACTTATAAAGTCTGATTCTAGTGCCGCCTCTGCCTTGCTTCAGATTGTAAACTCATTCAAGTGAAGTAGCTTTTCTGGGCCACTGCTAAATCTCCAGTATACAATGAAAGGTCACTCTAATGTCCATATACTGTTTAGGCACTGTGATTCTATGAAATTATTTTCTAGTAGATTTAAAGAATAAGTTTAAGCCAAACAGCCTTCCTCGAATTATCTTATTCATGTGAAATAACTTGAATAAACACACAAAAATGTTTAATGAAATATATGACAACATAAAATTAAAATCTGGAATGTGTTGTCCAGAACCAAGGACTATGTTATTCCATATTATATGTAATATATCTATATATTATATATATATAGAAACATATACTTACATACACACAGTGACTTGATTTGGCATGGTTCTGAAGTTGATATCTCTAGACATGAATCATTTTCCACCATTTTCTACATAAATTATATGTATTTAAATTATTATATAAAAATTATTATGTATATACATAATTTAACTGTCAATATTTATTGGTCCTTGATCTTAAAAGTGGGATGTAATCCAGTTCTGATGTGATGAATAGAAATATTATTCATTTTAAATCAATAGATGTTAATGAGTGCTTAATTGCCAGGCAACATAAGAACAACAAAGATAAGTGAGACAAAATTTCTGATCTTGATGGGTTACATTGTTGGAGATAGACACATATGTACCCTAATGAGTGCAAATGCAATAACACTATTAATGATAATCATAACTACCTTTTTGGAGTGCTTTTTCTTTTGAGTACCATATTTTGCATGGATTACATCATTTAATTCTTATAATAATTCAATACATTTAAGTGCCATCATTACTCCTATATTATAGATAGTCAAAAAATGGCACCAGAAATTGAAGTAATTTGTGCAAAGTTATATATGGAGAAAACGGTGGAAATATAATTCATATCTAGTGACTCTGACTCTGGAACCATGAAAAATCAAACCACTGTCCTACAGCTGCTTGTATTCTTTCCTAAGGAACATATATCAAGTATTTATTAAGTATATCTGCTCGACTACACAGCATTTCAAATCATATCGACAGATTTTTGAGAACAAGATACATGATTTCATACTCAAACTTAGTCTTTCTTTAATGATTCCTATTTATGTGAATAGTAGGTCTATCTAATCAGCTGCACAAGTCAAAAACTGTTTACATTTTTTTTTTTTTTTGCGTTGGAGTTTCACACTGTCACCCAGGCTTGCGTGCAGCAGCATGCTCACAGCCACCGCAGCCTTGACCTGGTAGACTCAGGCAATCACTCCGCCTCAGCCTTCCAAACAGCTGAAACCACAGATGCACACCACCACGCCCGACTAACTTTTGGATTTATTGTAGAGACAGGGTCTCACCAAGTTGCTCAGACTGGTCTCAAAACCCTGGCCTTGGGCAATCCTCTCGCCTTGGCCTCCCAAAGTGCTGGGATTACAGGCTGAGCCACCACGTGTAGCCCACTTAAATTAATCCTAAGTGAATCACTCTTTCTATTACTTCTCTCACAAAATTTAACTCCAACCTGTCACTCAGGGTATTTTTCCAGCCTTACATATCTCAAGAAAATTCATCGTCTTGGTCTCCACAACCACCATCTCACTACATGCCAAAATTACCTCTTGTGACTCTGGCCTAGGCTACTATACACTTCATGAGTAAAGCATTGCAGTAGCTTTCTGATCCAAATGCACTCAAAAACTGAAGTATTTATGATTGATTCAAGACCTCAAATTAGGTGCTCTGTATTCATACACCTTTCAAAAGTGAAAGAATGCATAATTTTTTTTTTTTGCTAAAGTTGCTGCTCTTTCTTATTTTCTAAAATCCCCAAATATCAAGAATCACTACTATTACACTTCTATACAATATTATCTCCTTCTTTCTCTTGATTATCCACAGACTTCCATCTACCCTATGCTAGTCTCTTCCTTTTCTCTTTACTATCTTCTCCTATACCATGCCTCTGAACATGTCATATACAGTTTCCCTAAGGAGTGTAGTACTCAATCACCCTAACTGCTTTTCTGACTAGAATAAACACGAAATGTCTACTTAAGGTGGGAGTGAAGTACACAAGAAAGCCACATAGAAATGTTTCATTCTGAGGAGTGATAATTGGAGTCATAAACTGGCATATAGACCATTAAAATGGTAAGAAGAGGAAAATTTGAGAACGAGAAATAGTAACAGAATCTCCTTTTCATTTTTTCCTATGCACATCTCTTGGCATCTAATCAAGACCACACGCACCAAAAAAGAAGAGACCATTGCATTAGATACAGATACAGTTGTCAGGAGGAAGGTAAATAATAAAAATGTTGTTTAATTTAAATCCCCTGTCTTCTTACTATAAAGTAGTGAACACTGGAATTGTTTTTGGCTTTAATGTACCTAATAATTGTTTTTGGCTTCAATGTACACTAAAGAACAGTGTAATATTGGACAGTACTAAATCTTCTGTTTCTTAAGATGCATTGAAAAAAAGAGTTGACATTTCAATACATAAATTAGAGGTTCTTGTCAGAGTACTTTATGCCTTCACAGCCAAAAGCACTACCAATCTCTACAGGGTATCTATTCCTTGATTATCTTTTGTATTCACTCACACAAAGTAGAGCCATTATGCATGAGAAAAAAAAATGTGATATATATCTAATTTTAAAATGGCTATAACTCCAAATACATGCCAGAGTTTCTGGGTGGCTTGGAGATAACTGATTTTCATTGTTAAGCATTGGTATTATTCTCAAAATAAAAGGATGCTAATAAAAAATTTCATTAAAGAGGAGAAAATTTGCATTTGAACAAGAAAACTCCATTCTACAAGTATAAAGACTGGTTTTCTGACAGCAAAGTAAAGGGTAACACACTTGCCTTGCTGCCTCCTATTGATTATTTTTGTACCCCTAGGAAATCAAGGGGAAAAATATCTCAGATACTTTATCTTCCTCAGCTTTGTATAGAACTGAATCATCACTTTCTTTTCTAGTAGCTGAAAGTCCCACTGCTTCTGTTTTCATATGGATCAAAATTCTCGGAGGTTAAATATCTTTTTATTGAGTATCATCATAGGTCTGTTGGACCATGTAAACACAAAGGTAATTTTTGCCTTGGCCCCAGGTTTGAAAACTAGAAAACTAGGCACATAATGACAGAAAAATAAGTACACATATTCAATGGTATTTAAATTTTTCCTCCATCTTTCAGTACATAATAACGTGCAAAAATGCCCAAAGAAATAAAGATAACCATATATCAGTGAGTGAAGTGAAGTATTACGTGTATGAAAAAATTATATTTGAGGTTATTCAAGTTCACAGACAAAAAAAAGTAAGAGAAAAATAAGCCACTATAATAAAATATGGTGACATAATATTTATGGAAGACCCAAAAGAATATTTGTGTAGATTTTGTATGAATTTTGACACATTTTATAATGTTTTATTTGCTATTTATAATAATATATAGAGATGTGAATAAATTAGAAAAGAACAGAAAAGAACAATGATTATGAAATCAGTAATAATAATTATATGGCATATATGATATTTATAATATAATCATCTTTTTTAGAAATAATTTACAAAAAAATAATGTGACATTATTGTTTTCTACATGATTTTGTTTAGTTTTATTTCTCTTCCTTCATTGACTTGAGTCTAATGATTACAATTTTGACTCTTTAAACTATCTGAAATTCAGATAGAAGGCAATGTGTATTTTTACACCGTTAATATGACTTCCTTCATTCAATTTGTTATACTACTTTTATACTTCAAATATACAGGCCTTTAAAAAAATTAAGTGTAATAATTTTATCATCACAAGATTTTTCTTCTGGATAATCCAGATGGATATATAACAGATGCCTCTGTTATCACTCACTGAGGGAAAACTGTGTCAAAATATTTTGTTAATTGAATAAATATTTAATTGCATTTTAAGGTGAGAATTATCACAAAGCTATAAGATTATGAAGGCCAAGCACTGGATTTACATTCCACTTAATTCCAAACTTAAAATTAAGACATCATTATGGCTGTGTTAAGAACAAGAAAAAACCCTTTTCCACTTACGGATGTTGATAGTCATTCTCTGTGAGTCTGTAGCATTTCTGCACATTTTGAGAAGAGGCATTTATAGCATTTGTTTCAGATTATCATTTAAAAATTATTTTATGATTTAAATAATTTAAAGTAAACAGCTTGGAAGGTAGAGATAATATCTCCTTCCCTTTCACAAAGATTGGGCAAGGTTTTAAGTAACTAGTTTATAAAGTCATCGGTGCTCTAAGCCAAGGGTTCTGCAATTTTCAGAAAAAGTCACCGTGCACCCAGCATCCACCTGGTTCACTTCACATTAACCATTTAGCATTTGGAGATGATAAGAACTAATATAAGCAAGTAGTTCATGCTTCCTGTTATGTCATAAATGACAAAGTCTTTCGTGTCTGATCAAGGAATTTAATGTTTCTACTAGATTCCATAATACTTGTTAATTTGCAAGTAGGGTAAAAGGTAAAATCTCAGACACTACAATTCTTGATAATAAGTTTTTGTTTATAATGTCCTCTCTTATTGTAGATAAAATATAAATTGTATATTAAGTCAATGTGGGTACATTTTAATGTATTTTTTATATGAAGGACTATTAATTCTCTTATATTCATAAAGTTCCTCACGTTCATCAGTTGACAGCTAGATGCATTTTTTTACAAAATTAACACATTAATGTACTCAACCCTGAGATCAAGAATCAGAACATTACCAGTCCTCTGGAAAACCCCCCAAACATGCTTCTAGTCACGAATCTCCCACCAAGGATAATCACTACTTGAACTTATAACCATGTAGACTAATTATGCTTGTCTTTTTACTTATTAAAATATACTTATTAAAAAGAGGTATAGATATTCAGTAGGTTACCTTCAAATAAGATAGCCACAGTCACCATGCTCCTTCAGCCATCCCTGAATCTGAAATTCTTTGACCATAAAAAAGATATATATTTGGTCATATTAGTTTCCCACTCAGAATCTTTCAGTGTTTTTTCACCATTGTCAAACATGTAATAAAACTAATTCCCCTGGCCTACAGGGCCCCACAGTTTCTTCCTCAGAACTCATCTCCCATTCTCCTATTGCTCCCTATATTGCCAGCTTTATCACTTATTTTGCATTATCTTTCTTCATAGTACATAGTATCCCCTGACATTTCTCTAAAGACATTTGCTTGGTCATAGTCCATCTATTTACTAGAATGTAAGCACCATGAGAGTGTAATCTGGGTGTTTCTGTGAGGTTATTTGTGGACGCAATTAACATTTGAATCCATAGACTTAGTAGGCAAATTCCTCTCCCTCATGTAAGAGGCCATTGCTTTTTTTTTTTTTTTCTCTCTCTTTTTTTTTTTTTTTTTTTTTAGTCAGAGTCTCATTCTTTTGCCCAGGCTGCGGTGCAGTGGCATGCTCACGGCCACCCCAGTATCAAGCTGCTGGTCTCAGGCGATTCTTCCACCTCAGTCTTATAAATAGCCAGAACTACAGGCTCATTGCTACCATACCCAGCTAATTTTTTGATATATTCTAGAGATGAGACCTCACCAAGTTGCCAAGGCCAGTCACAAACCCCCAGGCTCAGGTAATCCTGCGCTTTGGCCTCCCAAAGTGCTGGGATTAAAGGTTTAAGGCTTCTCACCCGGTCAAGTGGCCATCATTTAATCGACTGAAGGCCTGAACAGAACAAAACATACAGAACAAAAGTCTGAGTAAGATTCTTTCTTTTAACCAGGCTCGGTGGCTCAGCCTGTAATCCCATGCCTCTGGGAGGCTGAGGTGAGTGGATTGTCTGAGCCCACAGGTTCAAGACCTGCCTAGGTAGCGAGACCTCATCTCTACAATAAATCAAAAAATCAGCCAGATGGGTTAGTGCCCACCTGTAGTTCCAACTGCTTGGAAGGCCGAGGTGAAAGGATCACCAGAGCCCAGTGGGTCGAGGCTGCGGTGGCGCACTCCAGTCTGGGCGACAGAGTGAGACTCTAACTCAAAAAAAAAAAAAAAAATTCTTTCTTTTAACTGTAATATTGAATTTTTCCCTGCCTATGGATTCTAACTGAAACACTGATTGGGTCATCTTGGCGCATGAGTTTACCAGTTTTTGGTCTGGAACTACATCAGTTCTCCTAGTTCTCAGGATTTTGTACTTGAACTTTAGTAAAACCACTGAGTCTCCAGTTTGCCAGTTCATCCCACAGATCTTGCATGTTCTCAGCCTACATAATCATGAGAGCCACTTCCTTACAATAAATCATAAACATGCACATAAACACACATATATATTTATATCCTATAGACAGAATGTATCTCCCACATAATTTATATGTTGATGCCCTAATATTCATCCAATGTGATGATGCGAGAAGGTGGGGCATGAGGGAAGAGCTCCCATGAATGAGATATGTCCTTGTAAAAGAGACCCTGAATAGTTTCCTTGCCTCTTCGGGTGTGTGAGCAGATAGCTATCGATAAATAAGGAAGGGAGATCTCATCAGACACAAATTTGCTGGTGCCTTGATCTTGGACTTTCCAGCTTCCAGAAGTATAAAAAATAAATTTCTATTGTTACTGAGCTAGTCTAGGGCAGTTTCTTATAGCAGGCCCAAAGGACCAAGACTATATATATCTATCAGGTATCCTATTGGGTCTGTTTCTATGAAGAATTCTTATTCAGGAAGTAAAATTGACACAGCTAAGATTTGGTATTAGCAACTGGGTAGGTAGTTCTTCAGTATTTTGAATCTAGAAAGCCAGAGAAAAGAAGATTGAAAGACAAAAATTCTATGATATATCACAGGTTTTGGTTAGTTATTAGGAGTACCGATAATTGATTTTTCCTCACCATCTTTAAAACTTTGAAAATAAAAATGCATCACCTTTGTTTTTGCTTCGTACTAAGTAATTTTTATATTGTAATGAGGATAACCTTCACCATAAGCAAAGAAATGAGGTCATATTATTCAAATTTTAAAGACGAGAACATGAATATTTAGAATATCTTGGTAATCTAGACAAGGTCAAACACGTAATAAATGGCAACATTAGAGTCTGAATCCAGCTTTATGACAAATGGAGCATGTAAGCAATAAAGTACATGATTTTTTTTTTTTTACTTCATTGTTTGTTTTCAGAGTTTTAAATGTTCTGCAATAGTTTGACTTATTGTTGAGGTGGTTGTTTCTCAGTCACCTTACTTCCTTGGGTCTGTGCATGTCCTTCCCATCTCATCCCACTTTTTTTCTCATCTTCACATTTTCATGGATTTGCATTTTACTGAATATCATAGGGAACAAAAAATGAACAGTTTAATACTCTCTTGTGTCCTGATATGTATTCTTCAGAAATAGGTTCTTCACCTTCTTTTTCATTGTTATGTTGCTTTCCTTCATCTTTTTCTTCCATTTATATATTGATTTATTTGAGTTAATACATGAATTCTATATACCATTCATCTTTTAAAATGTATCTTTTCCTAGGTATGCTCCTCACATGGATTTAGTTCTATGTTGGTCTGCTGTTTGGGTGTATGGAGACATTCTTTCTGATTTTCCTTCTTATTCTAGGCCCAAGATGACTATTCCTTTCAAAAAAAATGTGCCTAAGATATTAATATATACAGTTCTTCAGTGAAAAGGTTTACTAAGATAAGACCTTGTGACGTCACTAGTTATAAGTTTTTCATTCATTTTTTTCTAAATACAAATGAAAACAGAAAAGAAGTAAATGAAAAAAGTGCACTTAAAAGAATGATTAGTCTTGTGTAAAGTTGTATCTGTCCTTGGCTTAAGGTGAGTGGGTTACTTTTTTAAAAAGCATTTGTATTTTCAAGATTGAGGGTTTTGTATAGTCATATTTTTAATTTTATTTCTTTAATAACCTAATCATCTCTTTGCTGGTTTTACTTAGTCACAACTGAGGCAATGGCTCATCTTAGACTTCATTTCATTTCTGCTATCAACCTCTGCAAGGAAATATTCTGCAGCTTTTCTGACCTGACCAGGGGCTGCAGTGTATTCATGCTGAGGAGATGAATTCCAAGTCCTCAGTCTTTCCTCAAGTAGCCTGGATGTTCTGTCTACATCCTCACTTTAAGAACATCAGTGAGATTTTTGAGATGTTCTTTTAATTTCTGCCACAGAAAAATATCCTCTGGAAGGAGACACCCTGCACTGACTCTCTGACTCTTTGTTTACTTTATTCCCAAGTTATGCTCCATCCTGGATGACACTTAAGGAAATTTAAGGGAAGAAGTTAGACGTTTTCATCATGTCAGCTTTCATGATATAATTTTATTTATTTTTATTTATTTGTATTATTATTATTATTTGAGTTGGAGTCTCACTGTCACCCAGACTGGAGTGCAGTGGCCGCTCCCGGCCACCACAGCCTCGACCTACTGGGCTCCAGTGATCCTTCCGCCTCAGCCTTCCGAGTAGCTGGAACTACAGGCGCGCACTACCATGCCCGGCTAATTTTTTTTTATTTATTATAGAGATGAGGTCTTGCCAAGTTGCCCAGGTGGGTCTCGAACCCGCAGGCTCAGGCAATTCACTCACCTCAGCTTCCCAAGGTGCAGGATTACAGGCTGAGCCACCGAGCCCGGCTCATGATATAATTTTAAAACTTTTTTCTTTTTATTCAGTTTTGGGAAATAAATTCTATAAACTGCTTTAATATTATCATTTTTCCAATATTCACAAGTTTTAATGTAAAATATAGCAATCGTTTTAATAAATAATATATAGAAATAAATTATATAGAGGCTGAATGTACACAGTTACTATGAAACATTAAAAAATGAATTTCACTCTGCAAAGACTCTGAGTTGCCCTCTGGTACTAAGTGAAACACTTAGGGAAATGCTTTCAGTCATTGAGGTCGCAGGAACATGAGATTATATTAAAGGCAACCTGGAGCCATCAGCTCTCTAAGTGGCCCTTCTGTCCTACAGATACATAAAAACTAATGTGTTCTGCTATGTGGCTCACTTTCTCCTACTAGACTAAGAAAAAGGTACTGGTTACATCATATTTTGCTTTCAGACAAAAAGAGTGGCAGAAATTCTATATATCTCATGAAGGACATTGGCATGCATTTTTCAAAGTAGGGCAGATTGTGTTGAAATTATCAGTTTATTTTGCATCTAAAACATATTTTATATATTTTAAGTAATATATAAAGTGTAGTAAATTTCAAAAAAGTTTGATTTACTTTACCAATTTTATATTCTTTGCTGCTGAAGATTTTCTCTATATATTTGATATATTCCAAGAATGTATTTTATTTACAAAGTAGCAACGACTTTATCAGTGAATACAGTTGCAGGATCTCTCATTTCTTCAGCCTCACCTGTCCCTCTATCCCAGTCACGTGCAGAAGTGGCAGGTGCATTAAAAAGACTGGTTGTGGGCCTTGCAAGCTCCAGACAGCAAATCATCAATATGTTAAGAAAATGACCACTTCCCTTTATTATCCCCAAAGTCATATAATAAGGCTGTTAAACAGGTTGTCTAATGTTTCCTACACATCGATTCATCCCAAAGTTAAAAGATTTCTCATGGGAAAAATAAAATCATCAAACAAAGAATAAACAAGGAAACATGAGTTAAAAGAGGCACTTTTGGTTGCTTTTACAAAGAAAGATACAAATTCTCAAATGTGTGTGTGTGTGTAGCAGGGGTGAGGGGTTAATGCAAATGTATAGCATGCCATAGAAATAATCTTAAGCTTATCAAAACCAACTATATTGTGCTTTCTTAAATACGCACATGTAAAGGGAAAGCTATAAGAAGGGAGAAAAATGTCAAAAAAATAAATAAAAGAAATAAGTAAATGGAAAAGACTATTTCTGGGGAAATAGGCTGAAATGTACAAATCCAAGTAATGCTCTTGTTGTATCTTGAACTGCAGAACATTTAGCAAAATCTTATTTTCCTGCCCTTTAGTACCTTGAAGTTGAGTAATAACTGTGTCCTTTGCACTGTATTCTAAAACTTCAAATTACTTCATATGCTTTCTGAATATGACTATGCAAAAAAACAAAAAAACCCAGAACTGGTCAAATTTAGGTTATTTGAAGTTGGTGTCCTGTGTTTTTTAGGGTATGCCATTATCTTCATATAGCATAAAAGGCTGCCATATGCACATTATTTTAAATGAGATATTGTGGAGATAATAGAAGAAATAAACAGGCAATATATATCCAAATATAGTTTTACTAGTAGAACTAGATATGCAGGGACACCTCCTTACTCAACAAATGTCTGACAGAATGACCTGGCATTACTATTCTGGATGTGTAATATGCTATCCCAACAGGGACATTTTATGAAAGCTACAAGGTTGTGGCATACTGTTCATTACACTTAGTTTCTGAGGTGCTAAAGATTGATGTCAGAGCCAAAGTGCATTATTGTTCTTCACTGGACCTTTGCATTTATAAGTCCAATGCTAATGGGATTCATTCTTTTGTTGGACTGATGTTCAAGGTTAGATGGGCAGATGAGCTCCTGATCTTGACCAAAAATGATTGCCCACTGCCAATTAGAAGAGGAAAAGGGCAAGGTGGAGGATGAACTTGGAGTTAATAGAAATAATAGATGCTGAGGATGCATGATGAAACTCAATAAGATATGCATTCTATTCTTAGATTGATAAATTTAAATAGTGAAGAGACTTTTTATCATTGTCATCCCCAAAAATAAATATATAATGCTAAGAGAAAAAGTTCAGCTTTCTTTCTTTTTTTTCTTTCTTTCTTTCTTTCTTTCTTTCTTTCTTTCTTTCTTTCTTTCTTTCTTTCTTTCTTTCTTTCTTTCTTTCTTTCTTTCTTTCTTTCTTTCTCCTCTTTCTTTCTCTCTTTCTTTCTTCTTTCTTTCTTCTTTCTTTCTTTCTTTCTTTCTTTCTTTCTTTCTTCCTTTCTTTCTTTCTTTCCTTTCACCTAATCATACAACATAAACCTTATTTTTGTTAGATATAGATATTTTTCTATGTTTGAAATTTTCTTCTGTTTCACACAAATGAAAAACTAAGGTTATACAATCATCTTAACACATAATCTCTCAAGATACATGCCCTCCTATAAAAGCATTTAATATAAATATACATTTAAACTATGATTAAAATTAATAGAAACAGAACAAAGTAGTTGTCTGTAAAAACTGTAGTTTTTCCTCCAAAATATTTTCACACTAAGGAATCCTTCCTATTTCTCTGTCTCTGAGAAGCATGGCCCTCAAAACTTTCTAAAGATATTAGTATTTAGCAGTGGGAAACATTTTGGACGAGAGTAATGTGATGCTATCTTTCAATTTTTTCTCATGTAAGCTTTCTAAATTATTTTCTACTAAGCTAGAAGTATGCACATTGACCACTCTTTACTTATAAATATTTGCTGAGTATCTTCACTTTGTAAAGAGTTGCATGGGATGAATTTAAGATAAATGAAATATAATTTTTATCTCCAAGTTGTTAGTAACTTGTAGAGATAGGAACACGTGCATAAATGACTCGAATATAAGTTGCTAAGTGACAAATGACAAAAATGTTTAACTTTTAAATAGTTTTCTTGTGATAATGAGAATAAAAAACTCCCAATAAGGGGAAGCAAAGGTTTTCATGACCAAAGTTGTGTGAAGAGGGTGGGCACAGGGCTCACACCTGTCATTCCAGGAGTTTGGGAAGCTGATGTGGGAGGATTACTTGAGCCCAGGAGTTCAAGGTCATCCTGAGAAATATAGCAAGACCTTGTCTCCACACACACAAAAAAGAGAATCAATAAATGAAAAAAAAAAGAATGAATAAATAAATAAATATTTGAGAGGCTGAAATGGCAAGATCACCTGAGCCCAGGAATCTGAGACTGTGGTGAGTAGGGCTCATGATACTGCTCTGCAGCTTGGGCAGTAGAGTAAGACTCTGGCTCAGAAAAAATAAAAATAAAAGTTTTATGAAGGATGAATCAGGTGTAGCACAATATAAGACAGTATATTAAGGCAAGAAGGGCTATGATTTCTTAGGTGAAAGACTGGCTTGATTTTTTTACTTATGTGATCATAGCAAATTATGCAATATTGCAGAGTTTCCAAATCTTCCTCTGTAAAGTGGACACAACTAATCCAACTTCACAGAATTGTTGTGAAGGTGAAATGCAACGGTGTGCACCAATTGCCTTGCAGAATGTTGGACCTCCTGTTACACTACACAAATGATGCCTACAATTTTCATGCTTATGCTTAATATTATTATCATCCCAGGAAGTTAGAAAAATCTCAGCAGAGGTACAAAATGAGCAAGCTCTGGGCAAAATGATCTTAGTGGGTTTATTTCAAAGGGTGCTTGAAAGTAATCTGTGGGAAATAAAATTGACAAAATGTGCAGGTTGAGATGGAAACTAGCAGGTCTTTGAATGTTAAGGCAGGAATATAATGCATGCTCTTTTATCAGTCTATGTCTGGTCATCAGCAAATGCCTGGTGCTTTTCAGTTTTCAAGATACTTGTTTAATTGTTTTTGCTAGATTTCAAATTAAATTTCTGACAGATATTGACGACTGACAGGCAGACAAAAGATACAATATGGGTTGTGTTTTAGTAGTAGTATGACTTAAAAGTAGTATGCAGAATAAATTAGACAAAAGAGCAGGGCACAATTATACTAATTATGACTAATTGTTAATGTAAACTGTTTGCCAGAATAATTGCAGAGATACAGAAAGAGGGAAAGAGAGGGTGCATAAAGGATGCATTAAAAACAAAACAGACAAGCAAAAAAAACCCCTAAGATCCTAAAATAAACTCTGTGGCAAATCCAAGAGAGAAGGAGTTGAAACATACACTGAGGTTTAAATCTGAGGTTCAAGATATCTTGAAGAGGACATGGTCAGTGAAATTTGAAATGTGATGTTTGTTGTAGGAGATCGAGATACTATATTTTGTCAGTTGGACCAGTCCTCAAGAAAAGACTGCAGATAACACATATAAGACTAAGTCCAGAAGTGACTGAAAAGAGAAAGATGAATAGGATCTGTGGTAGAATTCTGGGTGCAGGGAGAAGTTTAAAGAGCCAAATAGAAGGATCTAGGAAAAGGGAGACTGAGGGGGGATACAGAAATCTTAAGTCAAGTGTAGAACATGAGCTGGGCGCAGTGGTTCACACCTTTAATCCCAGCATTTTGAGAGGCTTGGGAAGAGGATTGCCTGAGCCCACAAGTTCAAGACCAGCCTGGGCAACAAGGCGAGACATTATCCTACAATAAATAAAAAATTTAGCCAGGCATGGTGGCACTGGCCATAGTTCCAGCTACTAGGAAGGCTGTGGCGGAAGGATCGCCTGAGCCCAACAGGTCAAGACTTCGGTGGCAGTGAGCATACCAAGGCACACCAGCCTCGACAACAGAGTGAGACTCCAACTCAAAAAAAAAAAAAAAAAGAGTAGTATAGAAAATGTTCTGAAGAAACACACACACACACACACACACACACACACACACACACACACACACACAAAAGTAATTACCTAAAAAGGTGAGAAGCATTGGCGGTGCTGACTTAAAGTGACTTTTTTCTTCAAGTTTCAGTAAAAGGGCTGATGGACATTAGAATGCAAGAAATTAATGAATCATTGAAGTAGAAGTAATAAACTTTGACTATTATTTCAACAAATTTGCATGGAAGAAGGAAAGGAGGATAAGAGTTTGAAAATAATGTTTTTTCTTTTCATTTTTCAATCACAGGGAAATATGGGCATGTTTTTTAAATATCTGAGTATGAAAAGGAAATGAGATAGTTGGGCATGTTGGCATGTGTCTGCAGTTCCAGCTACTTGGAAAGATGAGGGGAAAGTATCGCCTAAGCCCATCAGGTTGAGGTTGTAGTGGTCGTGAGCATGCCACAGCATTCCAACCAGGGAGACAGAGTGAGACTCCAACTCAAAAAAAAAAAAAAAAAAGAAAAGAAAAAAGAAATGAGAGAAAAAATTTAAATAGGCTTGCATTCAAACCCCAAATCCAAATAGACACCTCTGAGACTTAGTAGTTTTATCTATAAATATATGATAAATTCTTACATAAAATATGTTTAGCTATAAAAATTTTAAATTAATGCATATAATGTTTAAAAATCAATTTGCTGAACTGTGACTCACATACAATAAAATATATATTTAATTATACAGTTTGATGACTTTTGACAACTATATATCCTTTGGCAACCATCTCCACAATTAAGATAGAAAATATTTTTACCACCCTAAAGTGTTCTCTCATGCCCTCAATATCCAGCACTTGACCACAGGCAACCACTGACCTACATTCTGTTGTTATGTACATATAAATTTTATGTAAAAGGTATCATACATGTGTATTATTGTTTCTGGCTTCTTTATCTCAGTATCATTTTTTAAGTGTATCCTTATTACTGAGTGTATTCATGGCTAGTTTCTTATTATTGCTGAGTGTGTATCATTTTAGGAAGAATATTCATCCAATTTATTTGTTTTATCCATTGTATACATTCAACTTTTGATGAACATTTGGAGTGTTTCTAGTCCGAGGCTAATATTAACAAAGCTGCTGTGGATACTCATGTTCAAGTCTCTGTATAGATATGTTTAACTAAGAGTTTTGTATGTAAAAATTAAAAAATAAATCACTATTTCTTAGAAAACTGAAAATGCTGGCATCTGGAATTCAGCATTGGCTAGCATGTGTGGATGGGCATTACTTTTCCAATTCCTTGGAAAAGGACAATAATACCTTTTCCAAGACTACCATAGTTTACAAAGTGTCTTTACCAATTAGTTACATAGTTTGCCTCTGCAGACATTTAATTGTTTGTCTCTGACCATAGTCCTAACCCACCCTGACACAATAGTTGCTCCGATGGGATAGACTGATTTTAGACATTAGTGTCAGTATTCTGCTTTCTGCATACCTGTCTAACAACGGTCACTGGACTTTAGAACAGGAACCCTTCTCCTGAGTGTTTAAATGACTCCACACCCACTATTCTAGGTCACCTAATTCCTTGGTAAGAGAAAAAGAACCCAGATATGACTCTTTTCTCTTATATTTGCACACACTCTCAGTAGGCAAATCTCATTTGTAGGAACTCTTTTTAGGAAGAATGTGGAAGTATTTTTATTTCTGATACGTGAAACTGAAGAGAGCATCCTCATATTTTCCAGACCTAAGGAAACATATATTCATCAACTGATTTCTTTCATTCATAGAATTGTTCAGTGGGTGGAGATTCCTGCCTGAAAATTTAATCTAACCCAAGGTAAAGAGATACTACAATCTCAGATCTTTGACCAGTTCTCTACTAGCCTAGAGGAACTGGGGGTTTTGAATGGTACTGTAATGTACTCCTTTTTCTTGCGCAACATGGACATAATCAGGAGGCAGAAAGCTACAGAAAGGAAAATTTAAACTGCACAAAATTGTAAGATGTTTCTCTCCATGGAAGGCCTGCAAAACCTTTGTAATATACTATGCTTTCAGGGACTCCTTTTCTTATGCTGCTGTTTCAATCTTATTTTTTTTTCTATCTCCCCTTAGATAGACAGATAATGTAAAAGTAAAATATAACAAACTTCTTAAAGACAACAGGAAGGAGGCAACAACTACTGTAGACAAATAATAGTTAAGTTTCAGGTTATTACCAGGTCATTCTATATCCTCTTAGATATACAGATACACATTATTGAAAGTCTTGATTTGAAGTGCTACTGGACTATTGAGATGAAGCCTTACCTTGATGGATGTGCCAGTTTGTTTGAGGGACAAGAGTAAGGAGGGGAGGTCTTCTGGAAGGAAGAGATAAAATTTTCTGAAATAGATGAGAGCACAAAGAGGGACTGAGGAGCAAAGAGGGATTGAAGAACAGGTCTCAAACAGAGAGCCATACCTAAGAATTAAGGTAAATCTAGGTGATTTTGCTGTTGTGTTTACAGTATTTTTCTTTCTTAATATAACTTGCTACAGTTATATTAAGCATCCATAATTTTACGAAGTTGTGGTTTGGGGATACATAGTTTTATTTTCCTTTAGAACACAAAAATTTGTGTAGACAAATAATAGTTATGCTCCAGGTGATTACAAGGTCAAGAAAGGGAATGCTCAGGGTGGGGCTAATACTTATAGTCAAATGTAAGTAAAACAAAAAGGCTGGGACTGATCCAGGAAAATTTATTTTCCTCAATAACTTTCTAAGAAAGAGACCATGGAAGGAAGGAGACAGTGGCAGGGATTTCTGTTACATCCAGCTTAGTTATGCAGATCTGGTCTAGGATTCCTTCCCTCCATCAACTGAATGAAACTCCCAGGAGTCACTGCCTCAAAATGCCATGTCCATGAGATTTTAGGTTTTGATCAGTCATGTTTTGTTTTTAATGATCATAAATTTCATTCAAAAACCAAATACCATTTCCAGAAAATTATTTATGCCATTTTAGAAACTGATAAAACTCTAATGTTGATCAATTCGAATATTTTGATTATGACCTCAGATACGTAAACTGAAATTTAACATAAAGAGTTCAAGATTGGGGAAAAGCAGCAAGATGGCAATGGGGCAACCTGGTCTGTGAAACCCTCTGCAAAGGAGAACTGCAGTGGGTCTCTGACTCTCGCTTTGGGGGCTGTGGACCCCAACATTGCAGCCTGTTCTTCATACGGAGCTCGGCCGTTGCCACTGCTGGGGCATCACAACGGACTGGATAGTCACTGCAGCGCAAATGATGCCACCGCCGCAGCCTCCCCTGCCACTGCCACCGCCGCGGCCTCCGAGGCAGCCATAGCACATCGCACCACCAGGGCCAGAGGCAATCCACTTCAGTCCTTGAAGCCCCTTCAGGGAATATCTGCTGGGATCACTGCCACCTCTCCTGCAACTGAGACATCCTGCCCCCTGTAAGTCTCCTACCATTTGCCCTGAGGCAGGCAGCCATCTTCAGCCTCTGCCGGTCTTGTCCAGCCCCACCCCCTCTGGGGCAAGCAGCTGAGATAGCACCACCTGCTAGCGATTCAAGGTAACAACAGTGAAACAGGAGACACAAGCTTGAAAAAGATATAGGCCAGAGTGGTGAACGGAGGGTGATCTGAACTGTCCTTCACATCAGGCCAGGGGCAACTGACCCTAAGTGCAAACTAATTTACCAGCTTGAAAAGAAAACTAGAAATCAGAACTGAAAGGACATTGGACTTAAATGAAATGTCTCAGAATGTGCTTCATTGATTCTGTTAGTTTAATGACTTAATTCTATTCCTATTGTATTGTGCCTTTTTCTCTTTTTTCCTCTTTCTTTTCTTCTCTTTTCTTCTCTCTGTAAACCATATCTTTGTATAGAGGAACAGCACACTAATAAGGTGGTCGGTTAGCTTGTATGTTAGCATCACTATAAGTTTTATTTTATTTTATTTGTATGAGAGTTGGTACATCTGTAGCTGTGGTCTATTGTTTTTATCTGTTTCAGTATAGGCCTCTCTCTCTATTTGTTGGCACACTTGTTTGTTTCCCCCCTTATTCCTCTATTCTCACCACCCCCCTCTTCAACCCACTGTCTGCTCCATTCTCTCCCCTCTGCTAACCACATTTTATATCAGGGAGTAAACCTACAGCCCCACTGCATGGTCAGATTCCAAGGCAGTGGGAAGTGGGTTCCAGATTATCCACACACCTGTCAGCGAATACCAGGACCTGCAGATAGATTTTGAATCACAGCTCTCGCCTTAAATAAATCTCAAAACTGCAAAAAGAACCACCCCCAACCGACAGTACAACTCCAGAATTGAACAAAGTAAGACGGCATACATAAAGAATAGGAGATTTAAAAAACAGAAGTAAAACCAATCCCTTTACCCCCGAATAACAGAATTAAAGAAGACGGTGACGTGGAGGGAAGGAAAAAGTGGGGGGGGGGACCGCACAAATGAAGAAAAACCAAAAGAAGAATATAGGTCTCACACAGACCCCTGGGAAATCAGACACTGAAAAAACAAATTCTGGAACACAAACAATGAAGTGCCCCCAGAATGACTGGTTCCATGCAACAAACCCAGACATCAAGACATTAATGGAGAGAATTAAAAAAATTGAGGAGAGACAAGAGGAAAATAGGAAGGAACTGATGTCAGAAATGACAGCAGTAAAGAATACTGTGATGAAAATGAATAACAGACTAATAAACATGGAAAGCAGAATCAGCCAAGCAGAAGAAAGAATCTCAGAGCTCGAAGACCAAAACACAGAACTAACCCAAACTTTCAAAAGCATAGAAAAGAAGCTCAAAAAGACAGAACAAAACCTGCAAGAGATGAATGATCACTTCAACAGACCAAACCTAAGAGTAATTGGGCTTCCTGAGGCAGAGAGAGAAACAGAAGCCACACTGGAACAAACATTTCATGAAATCATTCAAGAAAACTTCCCTCATCTCATCAAAGATGAAAGAATTCAAACACAAGAGATTCAGAGAACCCCTGCAAGACAACAAATGAGAAGACCAACTCCCAGACACATAATAATTCACCTAAAAAAAGTAGTTGTAAAAGAAAAAATCCTAAAGGCAGCAAGAGAAAAAAGCCAGACTACCTACCAGGGGAAAAGCAATTAGAATAGCAGCAGATTTATCCACAGAAACCCTTCAGGCTAGGAGAGCCTGGAGCCCTATCTTCAAAGCTCTAAAAGATAAACAATTTCAACAAAGAATAGCCTACCCAGCCAAATAAGCTTCATTAGTGAGGAAGAATTGAAATCTTTTCCAGATATTCAATCCCTAAAAACCTACGCTGCCACTAGACCACCTCTACAAGAAACACTTAAGAAAGTACTGAACACAGAAGAAAAAGAAAAAAGAACAACAACATTCTTCACAAGAGTACAGGCAAAAGATTAAAAACACACCTGAACCAACTCCAAACCCCAAAGAAGACAACAAACAAACAGGAACAACTCTGTAAGAACCTTAAGACAGGGATCAACTCTTGCATTTCAATTATTAGCCTAAATGTGAATGGACTAAATGCACCACTCAAAAGACACAGAATGGCAAAATGGATAAAATATCATCAGGCAACAATCTATTGCCTTCAAGAGACTCACCTCACTAAAAAGGACACCCACAGACTCAAAGTAAGAGGATGGGAAACAAACTTTCAGGTGAACGGAATACAAAAGAAAGAGGAGTAATGATCTTAATTTCAGACAAAATACCCTTCAAGCTTTTAAAAATCAAAAAAGATACAGAAGGCCACTACATAATGATAAAAGGCTCAATCCATCAACAAGAAATATCTATCCTAAACATTTATGCACCCAACATAGATGCGCCAACTTTCATAAAGCAACTTCTAGGATAACTAGAGAAAGATATTGATTCTAACACCATCATAACTGGGGATTTTAATACCCCACTCACAACCCTAGACAGATCATCAGGACAATACATCAGCAAGGAGATCTGGAACCTCAATGTGACTTTGGACCAAATGGACTTAATTGATATCTACAGAACACTCCATCCAAAAACCACAGAATACACATTCTACCCATCACCACATAGAACACATTCTAAGATCGACCACATACTCGACCATAAATCAAGCATAAGCAAATTTAAAAGACCAAAATTCTACCATGCACCTTCTTGGACCACAGTGGAATTAAAATATACATTGACACCAACAAAGTCCCCCCAAAACCCACAAAGACATGTACACTAAACAGCACGATGCTAAACAACTCCTGGGACAATGATGAAATCAAAACAGAGATCAAAAGATACCTGGAAACAAATGAAAATGAAGGAACATCTTACCAAAATCTCTGGGATGCCCTGAAAGCTGTAGTAAGAGGGGAATTTATATCCCTACAAACACACATGAAGAAAATGGAAGGGTTACAAATTAACAGCCTAACAAGCCACCTAAGAAAGGTGGAAAAGCAAGACCACAAAAACCCTAATTTCAGCAGAAGAATCCAGATCACCAAAATAAAAGCCCAAATCCAGGACATAGAAGACAAAAAGATAATAGAAAAAAAAAATCAATGAAACAAAAATCTGATTCTTCAAAGGATAAACAAGATTGATGGTCCCCTAGCTAGACTGACCAAGAAAAAATGAGAAAAATCAAATAAGCACAATCAAAAACACAAAAGATGAAGTCACATCTGACCCTGAAGAAATACAAAAGATCATTAGAGACTACCACGTACACTTGTATGGAAACAAACCTTGAAAACCTTAAGGAAATGGAGGATTTCTGACATCACACAACCTACCTACGTTGGAACAAGAAGAAATTGAGACCATAAATAGACCAATGACAATCAAGGAAATCGACTAAGTATAAGAAAACTTCCTATAAAAAAAAGCCCTGGTCCAGATGGCTATCCAGCAGAATTCTACAAGACATTTAAGGAGGAGCTGATACCAATCCTACTGAAGGTATTCCAGGTGATTGAAAAAGATGGAACTCTCCCCAAATCATTTTACGAAGCCAACATCACATTGATACCCAAGCCAGGTAAAGATCCAACAAAGAAAGAGAATTACAGGCCAATATCTTTGATGAACATAGATGCTAAAATTCTCAACAAGATCCTAGCAAACCGGATTCAGCAATACATCACAAAAATCATTCATTATGACCAAGTAGGCTTCATTCCTGGGATGCAAGGCTGGTTCAACATTCGTAAAACCATAAATGTAATTAAATACATCAACAGATGTCAAAACGAAAACCACATGATCATATCATTAGATGCAGATAAAACTTTTGATAAAATTCAGCACCCCTTCTTGATAAAAACCCTTGAACATCTAGGCATATGGGGAACATACCTCAAAATAGTAAAAGCCATCTATGAGAAACCCACAGCCATCATAGTCCTAAATGGACAAAAATTGAAACCAATTCCCCCTGAGAACTGAAACTAGACAAGGATGCCCACTCTCATCCCTCCTGTTCAACATAGTATTGGAAGTCCTGGCTAGAGCAATCAGAGAAGACGAGGCAATCAGGGGTATCCAAGTAGGAAAAGAGGAAGTCAAGTTATCTCTCTTTGCAGATGATATGATTGTGTACCTTGAAAACCCAAGAGAATCTGTCAAAAACCTCCTTACACTGATAAAGGACTTTGGCAAAGTCTCAGGATACAAAATAAATGTACAAAAGACAATCGCATTTCTCTACACCAATTATAAACAAACAGAAACCCAAATAAAAAGCCCAATTCCATTTACAATAGCCACAAAAAAAATGAAATACCTTGGCATCTTCCTAACCAGAGACATGAAAGACCTTTACAATGAAAATTACAAAACACTGCTCGAAGAAATCAAAGATGACACAAACAAGTGGAAAAATATCCCATGCTCATGGATCGGAAGAATCAACATTGTGAAGATGTCCATCTTACCTAAGGCAATCTACAAACTCAATACAATACCCATGAAATTACCAGCAACATTCTTCTCAGACCTAGAAAAAACAACACAGGAATTCATATGGAAACACAAACGTCCAAGAATAGCCAGAACAATCCTCAGCAAAAAAAAAACAAAGCAGGTAGTATTACATGACCAGACTTCAAACTTTACTACAAAGCTACAATCATCAAAACAGCTTGGTATTGGTACAGGAACAGGCATATAGATCAATGGAATAGAATTGAGATTCCAGAAGCAAAACCTCAATTTCTCAACCAACTCATCTTTGACAAAGCCTCCACCACCTACCACTGGGGAGAGGAGAACCTATTCACTAAATGGTGCTGGGAAAACTGGCTGACCACATGCAGAAGATTGAAACAGGACCCCTATCTATCCCCATGCACAAAGGTTAACTTCAAATGGATCAGAGACCTAAATGTAAAACCTCAAACCATAAGAATCTTAGAAAAGGAAGGAAATACCCTCATGGAAATCGGAACTGGCATCCAATTCCTGAACAAAACCCGAAACCCACAGGTCAGAGGAGAGAAGATAGACAAGTGGGACCTTATTAAACTGACAAGCTTCTGCAAAGCCAAAGAAACCATTAAGAGAGCAGGGAGACAGCCTACAGACTGGGAAAAACTATTTGCCAAAACCAGGTCTGACAAGGGCTTAACATCCTTGATCTACAAGGAACTGAAATGTGCTGAAAAGAAATAAACAAACAACCTCATTATATAATGGGTAAAAAATATGAACAGACACTTCACAAAAGAAGTCTTCCGAGCAGCCAACAAACACATGAAGAAATGCTCAACCTCACTAATCATCAGGGAGATGTAAATCAAAACCACACTGAGATACCACCTAACTCCAGTCGGAATGGCAATTATCAACAACTCAAAAAATAACAGCTGCTGGAGAGGGTATGGTAAAAAGGGAACACTTCTACACTGTTGGTGGGAGTGTAAACTAGTGCAACTTCTGTGGAAAGCAGTGTGGCAATTCCTAAAAGCTCTAAAAATCGACCTTCCATATGACCCTGCAATCCCCCTACTGGGAATATACCCTGAAGAACTCAAATCACTCTATAAAAAAGATACTTGCACACGTATGTTTATCTCAGCATTTGTTCACAATAGCAAGAACCTGGAAACAACCATGCTGCCCATCAAAAGAGGACTGGATTAAAAAACTGTGGTACATATACAAGATGGAATACTGCGCAGCCATAAAAAAAGAACAAAATCATGAATTTCGCAGCAAACTGGATGGAACTAGAGTCTATAATACTGAGTGACCTCTCACAGAAACAAAGAGCCGAGTATCACATGTTCTTACTCATATAATGGACCTTGAACATCCAATGTAATACTATAAGAAAATTACTGATGGTACCGGGAAACTATGTGGGGGGAGGAGCTGGGATTAACAGTAGCAAATATCTGTTTGGGGATGGGGAAACACCTCTTATCAACAGGGTGACTGAATGAAACGTAATTGTATACCTAACCCTTAACTGTACCCCACAAAACCATAATAAAAAATATTTTTAAAAAAAGAATTCAAGATTAATAATACATAAAGTTGTTTTTTAGAATCATTGAAACATTTTAAATTTTTTCTATAAGATATGTGTAAAATGGATTTTGTTATTTATTATTACTGGAGGCGTTTCTCTATTTTAACTAGCATAACTAGAAGCTATCCATGCCTTCAGAAGAATGTCATTATCTTTGATCATTTAAGTTGGCAAGTTTGTCTTTGAGAATATGTTTTAGTCAGATAGTCGAGAGTGATCTTTAATGAATTCTCATATCCATCCATCCATTTCAAGTTGTACTTTGCCCTAAATCCAGTTTAGAAATTGTGGAAAAATTGTAGCACTTCTGACATTTTAGAAACTAGTTAAAAGGAATTGCATTCAGCCTATGAGGCAGAGAAAACTTAGACTCATATTTGCAAGTCAATCCAAATTAATAATTTTTAGTTAGAAATTTTATTCTAGTTTTTTAACATTATGGAATTTTTACCTGTAAGTTCTAAATAAAATAATAGCATCAAGAATTCATTGTCAGAACAAGGGCAGGTTCTATATCAAAAATTTACTTGTATGTCATTCTGCATATAAAAGAAGCTTTTATATTTACCAAATAAAATCCAAATTTTATTTGGATAAGTAAATGAGTTAAATTTATATTATGTAAAATTTATAATAACTACATATGCATATACATAACTAAATGTATACCCTTGTTAAATGTGAAGTAAATAATTAAAATAAAACATGCTAGTCTTTACTTAATCAAGCTATTTTAACTTAACATAAAAGACAGGTAAGTAGTTATCTAACTAAAGAGCTAATTTCATTTTCAACTATTATTATGCACTGGCATAGTTTCCAGATAGATTTGAAATATAGTAGTGGTTGAAGATGAGGAACAATCACATATTAAATAGTCATAATACCAATGTTGCAGTTTACATAAGGAAACCCAAGAAGGAATTAATAAGCAAATAGAAGAATAGCTATACATAGTTACTATTATCCAAGGTGTTTTACTTCAGATTGTTGTTTGTGTCATTATATGAGTCTGCACTTATTGTTTATTAGTTCAGCAAGCTGACATGACCATCTTGACCCACTACATTCAGATTATGAGCATGGGAAGAAGGAGTCAACACACTACTTCTAATAGGCAGAAAATGCAAATGTCCACAGGCACTACTTTGGAAGGAGAATAATGCTAACGTTGGTGAGAGTTCCGCCTGAGCAATGAATATTTACCTTACTATAAACATAATTAAGAGTCAAAGGCATCGATTTCACTGGCATGACTCATTCAGAGGATTCTACAGTTCTTCCTTTTTGTAAGCTATTTCTTCTAGGATGGGGTGGGTTTTCATTTGTGGAATACATCAGAAAAGCTGAGAAGAGGGATGTGATAAGAACTTTGTCACTGTTGAAAAGTGCGTGGGTGGTGACATTGAAATAGATTCACTTAGAAAGACAAGTTAGATATATCTTTGATCTTTTTATAAGCATCTGGGTAGAAAGAAATTAAGCAGCAGGAAGGAGGGACAGGATACAAGAAAGTATCTTTTTTCCTCTTCATTCTTACAATGTTTTGATTATGCAGCCCAGAGCTTTAAAAAATTTTTTAACTACATTCTTGGGGAACTGTCATCTTATAGTAATTTTGTATATATTGAGTTCCTAAAGCTATGGATGCTTTATAAAGCTACAATGTAAATTTATTTCTCTCCATAACCCCTGTCACTTTCCCTGTCTCCACATAAAAAGCAAGAGATGTAACATTTCATTAATTACAGCAACAGCAAGCTGGCTGTCAGAGTCAAACCCTGACACACTTCCCCCACCAAGCTGCTTAGCTTTCAGCTATTTATTCATTACGCTTATGATGATGGTGGAGTTTTTAAAACCTGCTGTTTGTAATGGACAGTAGACCTTAAAAATTGTCATGAATTGCTCAATTGAGAAAATTGAATGGCAAAGAGAGTGAGCCAGTGTTAGAGCAAACAAATTGCACCATAAAAGAAAGTTGTGTCTTCAACTGAGCTTTTATTTTTTATAAAGAATGTGAGGGCAACTCTGAGACTATAAGTGGATGCTGTGAGATTAATTGAGAACACTTATTCACATTAAAGGGACTAAACACACAGGAAAAGTAAAATGAAAACCAAACCAAACAAAAACAAAGAAACAAAAGCATCATAGAGTGTTTTTGTTTTATAAATAATATGGTACTGGTGAGTAAAAATGACTAAATCCATTTTTAAAAAAAATAAATTTAGGTGTATTTTTTCTTAACATTTTAAACCTGACTACATAAGATGAAAGTATATTTCAGGGAGAATACAAATCAAGTTTAGAATCTACACATATAAAGGATTTTTCTCTCACATCTAGTAAGAGTTTTTCAAAATATACATTTATTCTGATACTTTTTATTCATTTATTCAAGAAATATTAATGAGTGCTGTCAAACTCAAAATAGAAATGTAAAGTGGAATCTCTAGATTTAATTTGGAAAGAAAGAACTGCAATTTGGGGTATACTAACAGACCAGGTAGTCTTCAGAAAGTCTGAAGACAAAGAGAAATTTGGAAGTTTATAAAAAAGTGAAATGCTAAGCATTGCTCTTGGAGAAAGTTCACTGTCACTAGTGAGGTTCTGGGGAGCTGACAAGTTCTGATTGGTGAGTGATAGCAGCTGGTAAAACTAGTTTTACAGTTGCAGCAGTTTTTTTGTTTTTTGTTTTCCCGGAAACTATGAGATAGCACTGGTTTCAGATTATAGCAGGTAGTTTCAGCAACTAGGCTTGCACCATAAAAGACACAATACTCTAAGGTGCTTTTGTTCCTTTGCTTTTGTTTGGTTTGATCTTCGTTTTTCATTTCCTATGTGTTTAGTCCCTTTAATGCGAATAAGTGCTCTCAATTAATCTCACAGCATCCACTTATAGTCTCAGAGTTGCCCTCACATTCCTTATAAAAAATAAAAGTCCAGTTAAAGACACAAATTTCTTTTATATTGTTTTACACATTTGGGAGCAATGTTATGTGTCCTTTCCCTGTCAGTTCTGTTTACATTAGGTATGACAAGAATCACCCAATTCACATAATCAGCTTTCACAAACCTACTATGGTCCAACTGTTTTACCAAGCTTTTTTGTAATACAAGAGTAAGCTAAACAGAAAATAATACTCCCTTGAAGGGGGAAGCAGCAAATAAGCAATAGGTATAATGTGTATATAAGTGAAATTGTTTAATTGAAAGAGATAAGTGATAAAAAATAAGAAAAGCACAACAGGAAAAAGGAAACTGATAGGGAAGATGTGGTGATAGAAAAAGAAGTGAATACAAGCTCAACCAGAAAGCAACAGGTCAGCAGATACATTCTATAAGAGAGGAGCTGGCAACATGGACAACATGGACACTTGGAGGAAAGAAACATTTTCTAGGTGGACAGAGATTACCCTTACAAAAGGAACTTGCTGGAGTAAGCACAACTCCCATTGTTACTCCACAAAAGCACTTATATGTGAGGAAAAGCAGAGCAGTGGTCACCTGTGTTGTATCCACATATGAAATAACTCATTCTGGCTGGGTGCGGTGGCTCATGCCCATAACACCAGCAATTTGGGAGGCCGAGGTTAGAGGACTGCTTGAGCCTACAGATTCGAGGCCAGCCTGGGCAACTTGGTCAAACTTCATCTCTACAATAAATTTAAAAATTAGTTTGGCACGGTAGCGTGTGCCTGTAGTTCCAGCTACTTGGAAGGCTGAGGTGGAAGGATCGCCAGAGGTCAGCAGGTGGAAGCTGTGGTGGCCATGAACATGCCACTGCACTCCAATCTAGGTGACAGAGTAAGACACTGACTCAAAAAAAAAAAAAGAAAGAAAGAAAGAAAAAGAAAAAGAAATAACTCATTCTAACATAGGCCAGGAAGCATCCAAGATAAATTGTTGGGAGCCCATGAAGGCCCACTGAGTGTTAGGGATCAGGAAGGGCCGTTGACCCCGAGACCACTAGGATGTGTTCAGGAGCTATTGATCCCATTTCCTCCCCCTTTCTACTCAGTACTAACCAGATTAAGCTCCTGTGAGTTCAAAACATAAAAACTCTGAGACCAGGACGAACACAAGCTAACTTTAGAAGCTCATTGCTCCCATTCTTCCTCAAACTGCAGTTTTGGCTTTCACACAACTTATAATTCAAACTTGTGTCACATCTAAGAGCCTTAGTATTGGTCACAGGCTTCTGGGTCATGATCTTAGGATTTATTGAAGGTGTAAATGGAATGGTAGAATATAGTTTTAGAAGACAGCCATTTTGTTGAAAGAATGTGGCTGGGTTACTTGCAGGTAGCCCACTGTGAACTTTGGACTGGGCCACACTCCAAAGTGTGGGGCCACTTTCATTTGTAAAGTAAATACTTAAGCTTCTATAGAATTGTTTAACTTGGTATAAATCAATCAGCTTAGGATGAAAAAGGTTTTTAGAATATGTCAGTCACAGATTAGGTTATCCTTTGATATGGGATTTTAAGATTATCATACGGAAAGGATTTAAAAGCAATCATTGATTAAGTTTTCATGGATTAAGGTTTCTGGTGGGTGGGGGACACCTCACCCCTCCCACATCTGACTTTGTGTATAAAAGACCCGTTGTAATTCCCAATAACACACATCGCTTCTGCACTAGACCGGAGTCCAGTCTCTTTCTTTCTCTCTTTCTCTCTTCTTCCCCCCAATCGCTGACGCCGTCTCCACCTTTGGGCTACCCTGAACCCGGCTGGAGCTGGTCCCCGGCAATAAATTTTGCTGCCAAACAGTAGCTATATCCAACTTTTAAAGGTGTACATTTGACAACTGAAATACCACTGCAAAGAAAGATTGTGTGCCTAATTGTACCCAGGCTTTTGTCAATCCTCCATTATATATACATAATAATCAGCCATATATAAACAGCCAACCTGCCCATTTACAATGTGATTTTGTTCAACTCATATTAATAATAGACTTTTTTCTACCATATCAATCGATGATTTAGGGTTTTAAATCCCAAGCATCTACACTCTCTGAAATGTAGCTATGAAGTAGAAGAGAAAAAAGAAATGCTAATACCATTATTGGAAATTCAGATACTTAAGTGGAAGAAAATGTGCTATTTTGATATAAGGTATATCATTTAAGAACTGAAATCTTATTATCAAAGCAAAAACAACAACAGAAAACAAACAAACAATTCTGGAATCGTATGCAAAAAAACATGAAATGACAAGTAGCAAATCACCAAACATGAGTTGACATCATTTTTTGCAAAAATAATAATTGTATGAATTGCTCTAAAATTTAGGAATTTTTTGTCTGTTTGTTTTAAAGATGCGGAGTACAACCCAGTATTGGGTACATAAGTGGTCTATATACAGGTGAAGTTTGGGCCTCCCATTGGACCTCACTTTGCCTGGATTGGGATCGTGGGAGAGAGAATACAACATCAATTTGTTAGTCTTAAATGTGACCATCACTATATGAAATTCTCTTAAACTTGACAGTCCAGTATGATATGTAAAACACAATTTCTAATTCTAAAGGCCTCTTACAACTCAGGCTTGCTTTATAACTTTTCTTGGAAGCAGTACTGACAGTAAATTCATATTGTTTGAATTTTAAGCTTTGTTTTTCATATTTTGCACATTAATTGTCATTTAAGTTTTCGTAATAAATTCTACACAGTCCTATGTGTGTGACTGCACATGCAAGTTGTATTAGAACAAGCATTCCCAGTGTTCGCTTATAGTTGTAATATATAAAATATTGACATAATTCTGCCTCTTTATACAGTTTTTTCAGATCTCTTGGGGTTGATATTCTCTCTGTGTGTGTTGCTTTAAGACATTCATTAAATATACTACTGTGTATTGCTCAGTTATTACTGATGACTAAATTCAGTGGATGTTCTCTTTTATTTTAAGTTCCTTTAAAACATTTATGATTTTAACTGTGGAAAATTACCCTGTACCTTCATGGATGTGTGTTTCTCTCAATCCATCCCATCAATTTTCCAGGAGCAATTGACATAATTTAAGTCTTCACCTAAGTATTCTCCTTTGATTGTAATTGGCAGCACCTATTTTTAAAGTAGTCTATTCTTGAAACTTTATATTACTTGGATAATTTATTGAGACTCCACTGCCAAAAACAGGCATATAGGTATACTATAAATAAAGCAGTGTGATAATTGCTTAAACAAAACTGAGCGTGAGGGACTGGCAATGGACTCTCATTAAAGTTCTGTTACAGAAGCTGCTGTAATTTCTCTGGATAACCTCTTTATTTCACTGAATACACTACCGCCCATTCCATAAAATTATACTTTTGAAAGATACCAGCAATAGTTTAAGCAAATAATTTTTTTAAATGACCTTGGAGGTTTGATTTACTAAGCTACATATTTAAATTTAAAAAATATAAACAAAAATATGCTGATGAAAACATTATTTATATGAAAGCAACAAGATTGTCAGTGGAGAGCTAGAGATATTTCACATTTTACAAGCTTGCTACCTTTGTGGTAAACTTTATTCACTATTCGAATTTAACTTAACCTTCCCTGTCCTCTAAAACTAAAAATAGTACTTACAGTTTCCTATTGTTTTATGCACAATTCGAACAATATTATTCAGTATTTTAGTGTGGCTCAGAACTTGTAAAGATTTATCTTCTAAAGGGTCCACACCACATGTATAAAATAATCTATATACCTTGTCTGCAATGTGAACATTTTAGAAATATGAACAAGAGCATGAAAACTTGATTATATTCAATTTCATCATATGAAATATAGGAAGATTAAAATTATACTTATAAACCAATTCAAAACAAATAAGTAACACAATTAATTTTTCTTCAAATTTGCTCCTGAATTGCCTATAATATATATGATTTTTTTTTAAGCTGGAGAAATAAAAACAAAAGGAAAATAAATGTGTTCACCTTATATTTAGAAAGTGTTCTTTCAATTCATTGCCTTTGAATTCAAAGGAAGTCTGTTAAAAATTGAGTTTTCTTTTAACACATAAAATGCTTGTTCGAATGTGAATAAGATCAAAAGTTCTTCAGCTGTATCTGCAAGATCTTAATTTTAGCATCATATAAACACTGTAATTTAATCTTTTGTTTCATTTTCAATTCATTTCTTTCTGATTTTGGACATGACTAATCTCATCTTATTGATTTCCAGTTACTATATGTCAGACACATCTATGTACATGAAGAGATTACGTGTGAATGAGAGTACTGTCATTGGCAACTGTTGATTATCTTTAACATTGATCATACACTGAAATCCTGTGGGCAAAACAGGTGACCCAATACTCTTACAACTTTTTTTCTAATAATTTAAAGTTTGGTTAAGTTGGTTTCCTATAACTTTTCCCCCAAATATTATTTTCCAAACAATAGTAATAATCTTGGAAAGTTAATAACACTGTGATTTATTAATTCAATTTCTATGATTTGTTATAATTATCAAAATAATATTTGTATTACAAAGATGCCAGTTATATTGGCCATATACATTGCCAGTTAGTATGTACCCCCTGTAGGTGAGTGTTTACAGCAGAAAGCCAATAGTTCATTGGCAAATTAGCATCATTAGTTTAAAAAGCTCACGTATTTAAGTTGCAGAAGGTTTGCAGGAAGCATGTGTGTTGGCAGAACTGTGTGATAAGGCATCTGCAATAACTGTCTGTATTATGCTTCCATTTAACTGGTGTCATCACTCTGTCACTTTCATCCATTCCATAATTTGTATGGAAAGAAAGCATACTACAACAACTCTTTAAATTCTGGAAATGTATGGTAAACTGTCAGTTTCTCTTATATAAAGTTGTTTATCACAGGATTTTACTTGGCATCCAATTTCTCAATAGATGAATCCCTCCTTCCCAAATGTGAAGGAAATCCCATTGATCAATGGAGGTTGAAGTACTTATCAACATCACAACGGAGACAGCTTAATTCCTTAGATTAGCATTTGGGTCAATGCAGCAAATGTTTCCTGAGAAATTACTATTAATACATTTAAAAGTATCCAACTTCTTTATCTTCCTTCTATCAGCTCAAAATATAAGCCGGGGCCATGTGGCTGCATCTTAATCACGTTCGGACCGGAGAGCCATCCGTTGAAAGCCTGTCTCAGTTCATAGATATGAGCGATTGTAATATTTTAACATTTCCTACTGCCAAGTTGCTAAGCAATAAAACTATCTTGGCACTTTCCTGCCAGTTCATCATGAAGAACTACTTTAGTTTTGCTTAGTCTCTTGATGAAACAAATGGAAGGCAGCTGCACCAAAAGGCCTTTCAGAAACGTGTTGCCAAACAAATCCCTGGAACTTTCACCCCTTTGCATAACTAATTTAGATGGTTCCAAGCAGAGAAATTCTACATAAGTATCAGCATAGCCAATCACATTTTATATATTAGTAATTAACATTACACAAATAACAGCTCATTATAATTTTAGCATCATGCTTTTGTTCCACGTTACCTTCTCCAAGATGTATGTATATGAATGTGAAAATTTCTCAGCTAAAGACACATTTTTTCATAATGAAGTCAACCAAAGTCAAACATACCCATCCAACTACATGCCAAATTAAAGATACATTTCTACTTAATATTTACTTATAGTTTGATAGCTTTGATCACACACAATCCAAAAGGAATTCCAGATAGATAATTTTAAACAAGAAGAAAATATATGAAATAAAATGTATAAAGTTAAAAGAGAAGTATATGAAATTTCCTTTACACACACATTCATTCCTACACTTTTAAGGATTTGAGATCGTTCTCTGTGCATGAAAACTAAAAAATTTAGTTCATAAACTTACAGCAGAAGTCAGCACATTTCTCTATTACTGTTTTTATTAAAATTAAATCAGATTTTGAGTCCCTAGCCTGCCATTATGTAAACTAAGTTCTTTCCACCTCAGAGGAGTCTGAAAGTCCCAGAAGTCTATGATTAAAACAGGATATTTTGGAGGAGCCCTCTTGGGCTTTGTACACATGGATCACCAAGGAAAATTCACGTTATCCCATGAACCAGTCAGCCATAACCCAGTTCTATAAAGACTATACCTTCTCCTGCTTCAAGGAGTTTGCAAGTGAAAGTCCCTCAGCCCGTCCACTTCACATCTCAATTTTTTTACACAGCCAACTTCTACTTACCTTTAGTCTCAGCCTGAAAGCACAGTTTTCAGTTGTTTTTTCCCCCCAGAAACGTCTTTTCCATGAACCCAGATGAAACTAGGCCCTGTCCTAGCAAGCAAAAAGACATTTTTGTATATTTCCATCTTAATAGTTCTCACACTTGCTTTTGCTGACTATCCTTTTCCTTTCCAAGCTATCATCTTTACAAGAGCAGGACACCATCCTGGACATTTATTTCTGAACTGGATGGATTCTTGTTGAACATCTACTATGGCGAATCAATGTGCTACATGCTGAGGATAAAAGTAATATATTTGAATGGCATGATTCTCTCTCTTACTTTCCTTACATTTTGGGAAAACAGTGAACCAAAACTATGCAGATACTTAATTAGAATGGTGATAGTGTCTATGAAGGAAAGGAATGATGTTTATGTGAGTAGATGGAGCAAGTTAGGCTGGTGAGAGAGGTTGATGTTTCAGGAAGTTCCCAAGAAAAATGTATATTGATTTTTTTTTTTTTTTTGAGACTTGAAAAATAAACAAGACTTGATCAGGAGAGGAGAAGGTCTTTAGCTCCTTAATGAAACATGAAGGTGTGTAGAGTAAAAAGCTTAGAAAGAGTAGCTGGTAGACACATTCAGGAAGAAGAAGGATTCTAAAGCTAAGGTGGTCACAAGGTTTTTATATTACAAAAAGGAAAAAAAAATAGTCTACTTCCTAAGAATATTGTGAGATCAAAGAGCAGTATTAAGTGAAACAGTGATGGGATGACAGATTTGGTCAGGATGGTGAAAACAAGGAGAATCAGATTGAAACATATTTTGGAATTAGAAATGGGAGAACTTAGTAGTTGACTGAATGTAGAGGGTCTGAGGCAATGAAGAAAAAGGTGAAAAAATAACAAGACAAGCAATTGCCAGCACTCATAGAGCACTTGCTAAGTACAAATCATTAATTAAGTTTTTTACGATTCTTAGGTCATTTAATTTGCACAATATGCCTATGAAATAGGTACCATTATTATGCAACATCATAGATAAAAAAAGTAAAGCACAGGGATATTAAATAACTTGCCCAAACACACACACCAGGGGTGGTATTCAAATTCTTCTGGTTTGACTTCAGAATCTGTCACTTAAACTTTACTCCAAGAAACCAAGAGGATGGTTTTGCAATAAACTGAAACAAGGCACATTGGTAAAGCAGTGGTTAAAAAGTTATTGAGGCTTGCTTTTTGGATAAGTTGAACTTGTGCCTCTGAGGCAAGTGGAGAGAAAAGGACTGGAATTCTAAAGTTGAATGTGAGCAGAAGATACCTAAAGCCATGGGAGGAATGAAATCATCTGGGATTACAGTGTAGACTAGGAGAAAAGAAAGCCCGTGCTTTGTAGAGGAAGGGGTACTGGCATAGTATCCCTAAAGAGGAATTGCTAGGGTAATAGAACAATGGGATTATGTTGTCACAAGAACCAAAGAAAGATGTTTGTCAAGGAGTGGGCAGTCAACCAGGACATTGTGGGCTCTTAGGATGTTTACTGACTTACTGATTATTCACTAGCTTGTACTCTAACATCTGTATGTTTTCACTAGTGTTCACAGTTCACCCTTACTGAAGCATGAATGTGTGATTGTGATCTCTAAAATCAGTCTCTTTTTTTCTACTTAAGTAAGTGCAATATTTAAAAATAAATTATTTTCTGTAGGTATATAAAGCATGCTTTTTAAAAATTCACCCACTCAATGATGCAGAAATATAATTAGTTTCTAATATTTGAACAATAAATTTTGAAAGTTGATCTATTGCTTAAATTGATCTATTGCTTAAATTTCGATAAATGTCCATGAAATAAGCAAATTTTAATTAATGTTAATTTTATCCAACTAATACTTGAAAACAATTATTGATTTATATTACTGTCATTTTAAAGAAATTTAATTAGTGTACTCCTAATTAAAATGGTATTAGTTACAATTTTATATACAAAGTACAATAAAGAAACACAGATTTTATTTTTTTTTAATTTTTGTTCTTTTGGTTAATGCCTAATGATCAAAATTTTAATTGAGATTTTGCACTAAAGGTAAAATAAAAACTTGAGATCAAAATATGCATTATTTTATTTGTTATAAAAAGGTTTCTTTTCTATAGCCAATTTTAATCAATTATGGCCCTCTGCCTATTTAGATTAACTAATAAGAATCATATAAACATTTCTTACCACCTTGTTATAAAGTAAAAGTGGCAATTTGTGAACTGTCCAGTGATACCGGTAATCTGATGTCAGTTATACACAGTTATGCCAGAAACAGCTCACAACACAGCCAAAACTAAACGTATATAGTTAAGTACATAGATTCAGATCCAGGTGTCTATTCTTTAAGATAAAACCAGATTATAGCACTATCGTGGAATTTAACTGAAAGTTCAAGTGAAGAAGACTAAATTTTTATTACAAAAAGAGGAATAGTAACCTTGAACTGGATGTAGCAAAGCATCTTTCATTATTTTGCAGAGGAAAGACATAAAAGCTTTCAGTAGTTATTTGTCAAAACAGACAGGGAATTCTGGGAAAATGGAGACTTGAATACAGTTTTCTTTAGCTACATGTCAAGAGAGTTGCATTTTTGTGAGAAAATAGCTACTGCTATTGGTGATAAATTAACATATGTGCAATTATGTAAAATTAATTATGTACGTGTATATGGGTGCACATATAATACATAAAATTATTATTAAGATTTATTCAAGGCCATATGGCTAGTTATGAGGGGAACTAGGATTCTGTCATATACCACCTTTTTATGAGGTCTTTGTTCTTTCCATTACATTTGCCAGCTTGTTCATGAAAGGGATTCTTAATTATCTACTGACATAACACAAAAGTGATGGGGAGTCAGGTTGCCACCTTGATCCTACTTGATACTTGACAAATTCACATTGACTCCCAATAAGCAAAATTCTACAGCAATTTTTCCCACTATGATGCTCTTGTCTATGGTGTGTTGTCATGGATCCCTATTCTCTAACTTTTCCAAAGAAGAAACACACAATATATCCATTTTTTAATCATTTGGGTAAGAATACTGATAAAGGGAAAGAAAAAAAGGCAAGTAAAATGGTGGGCAAACACAAGATAAACAGGAAGATATACGTTATTTCATTTCTAAGTTGGTATAAACTGTAGCAGAAAGCACTTTATTTAATCAACGCATTTTCAAGATCACACAGTAAACGTACAGAGGGTACAAAATACAGCACTGAAGCAGGAATGACTTGTCCCACAGATGAGTGAGATGAGACTTGAGAAAAAAGTTGAGATAAGAATATAGAAAATTCTGAAGCACAGCAGAGTTCAGAAATTCAATCTGAATATATTTCAACTCAATGCTTCACAATAGATGTTGATGACTGTTTAACTTTCTATCTTACAAAACAGCTGATACCATTTCAACATTTTTCTAGCCTGAAAAAGTGCCTAGGTTATGCAATATACACTTTACCTAAAAATGATTCCAGTGGCTACAAGCAACTTGATTGCAATGACCTGCAGAACAAGCAATATTTTAAACTCTAGAATTCCAATCAATATTCGTTAGTGAAGTATGTAACAAGCCAAAACACCTTTTAAATACCCTCAGATGTCATCATGATACAAATTCTTCCATTTATGGTATACACTGTATACCATAACTTTTAGATTGTCTACCTTTTAAACATTGTAATAATGTAAATAAAATACATCTGAAGCACCTGATACTAAACAAGTTAACCTTTTATTGAGGAAGCCATAAAAATAGTTGTGTTATATGTATTTTGTATTTTTATTATATAAATCAGGATTATATTTTCAACTTTTCATACAGTTTAACAGACTGAATACAAGACTTAAAGTTGTTCAACTCAAAATGAATAGCTGTTTTGTACAATTTAAGAGTAGAAAACAATGATTGGTAACAAAAATAGACTTATAGCATTTTATGGTACCATTTCCATTATTTAATGCCATTTTCTCACAATTATGAAGAGAGGGGACATTGTATACTAGTAACTAGGAAACAAATCATTTGTAAGTATTATTTTGCTTTAAAGGATGATTTTTTATTCAACTAAAATTGAAAATTTTCCACAATTAAAGCTTACTTTTAATATTGCTCAATATACATAAATAAAAATTAATGTGTTCAACTCAGGAAGACAGGTGTTTTTTTCTTTCAAAGAAAGCTGTGATGGTTTCTTCCCTGAATAATTATGGCAACTTTACTTTGTATCATGTGAAACCAACAGCCTCCTGGGGAGCTGTGCATTTTCTAATTTCACCGCCCCCATAAACAAGCCAAGACCATATGAAATAGGGCCAGCTCAGTCATTGTCTTCAGAAAACTTCAGAAATAATGTTTATTGCAAATGGACATGTATCATAAATGTATATATGGACACATCTTTCTGATATTACTTCTTTAAATGTGCTCTTATGGAGAGGTAACTTTGCTTAACCAGTCAAATTTTTAGAAATGTATGTATAGAGATAAGTAATAGCTTATCCCCCAACTCTTTGTAGTTTGTTTTTCCCATTTTATTGCTTCTATAAAATACTTTTCAGTCAAATTAATTTTCAGTACTATCTTATTAGTGAATTACTGTCTTTGGATGAATAATTATTATCTTCCTTTTTATCTGAGGAGAAGTTCGAGCATTTTTGCCCAGTTTTTAATACATTCTGGTTCCTTTTTTCTATATTGTTCTGTCTTTCTCTGACACCCTCCCCTTCCCCGGCACTAAATCCAACACTATTAACACTATTAATGAAGTGAAGTTGGCAGAAGTCACATTTGCTCTATAAGGAATGAAAGAAATTTGTAATCACCCATATTTGCCCTATCAAAAAAACAAACAAAGAGTAATCACCAAAAAAAGACATTGGTTATTAACAGGTAGTGCCAATTTTTTCAAAAAATATAATATATATGTTTACATAATACATAGCATCTATTGGGCAGTGGTCAGAATTCTATGGTACAACCTAAGAGACGACTGGAATGCATTTTGGTTTTCCATATCTACTCTCTCACACCAGCGATTTCTGTCTTCAAGTATACAAACCATGTTATTTTTCTCTGCTCTTTGAGTTTCTAAAGGTTGCAGTAGCTACTTTTGGGATTATATTCCTGTACAGTGTCCCTTTTTGTCACTATACCTACAAATCCATTAAGCACTAAAAGACTTGTTCCTGTGACTGGGATTCTGATGCTTGTTTATTCTTCCTATGCAACTACCTATACTTCTGAGTCTCACCCATCTATCACTGCTGTTATCTCAATAACTAAAAGATGCCTTTATTAAGTATTTGCTGTATTTCAAAAATTACTCTAAGTACCTTGCTTACATTGTCTCACTTAATCCTCATAGTCCACTGAGTGATGTATTGTATGGATGTGGCCATTGCCCACATTCTTTCACTGAAGCTATCTTGAATTTTAGTTCATTTTTATTAAATGGTCATTTTATTAAACAGTCATTTTATTACATGATCAATGAAGATTTTGAGAAGTAAGTAGTATCCCAGAGGTGGGAATGCATTTGAAGATGCCCGTGTTAGTTTCCTAAGGCTACCATTGCAAATTACTACAAATTTGGCATTTTAATATAACAGAAATTTATTTTCTCACAATTCAGAAGGTGAGAAGTCAGAAATCAGAAGAGTTGGTTCCTTCTGGAATCTCTCAGGAAAAATGTGTTCCGTGCCTATTTCCTAGCTTCTGGTGGCTGCTGGCAACTGGCATTCCTTGATTGGTAGGTACATCACTGCAATCTCTGTCATCACATGACCTTTGTCCAAGTATGTCTCTTCTGTGTTGCTATATCCAAATACCCGTCTCTTTTCACTTTTAAAGATGCTAATCACTGGATTTCCAGTCCACTCTAATCCAGGAAGACCTTATCCTGACTACATCCGGAAAAACTCTTTTTAAATAATGTCACATGCATTGATACCAGGGATTAGGATGCAAACATAACTTTTGGGGGGACACAATTCAACCCACTACAACGTCTGATCTTATTTCAAGTTGTGTGCTCAATTACATATTATATAGTATGCTGCTCTAAAGTACATCATACTGCTGTGCTGGGCACCACATTTTTAAAGGACTGCTGTCGTGTCCACTGTAATGCCGTACTTTCTCCTGGGTATATTTCTAGAAGCAATCTCAAACCATCTTTAGAAAGGATTTGAAGAAGAAAATCTGCCATATTATACAATTACTCAGTCAACCACAAATAAGCAATGCTTTCCCTGACTGCTCTGTTTCTTCTGCCTCTTGATACTCTAGAAAACTCTCTCTCCTGGGTTTCAGTAGAGTCTCTGTGCATCCTACACAGATGATCTGATGTCCAGCCTCAATAGACTTCAAGTCAGTAATAAGCAAATTGAAAAACTTTGACTCATTTAAAATGTATCATTGATCAATTCATACATTCAATGTATTTTATTCAAACACACACACACACACACACACACACACACACACATACACACACACACACATGATGTTTTCCTTAAAACCTTGGAAATACCCTTCCTTATATACAGTATTTACATCTATATTTACTCAGAAATGAATTTTCTCTGTAAATTTTTTGGTTTTGTCCTCTCCACTTTTTGTGATGTGTCTGGCTTCCATGTCAACTAACGCTTCTTAATCTGACAATTAGCGTAAATTATTCACAAAGTGAGTTACTATTTACTATATATTTAATGCCTCATTTATTTTACTATTTTATAAGTACAGGTCTAAAAGGAAAGCAAGCATCTCAGAGTAAAGAATATGATATAATATCCGTATGGTTTTCTGGCCTATTATGCAGTCAGTTCTCAATAACTGTAGGCATGTATACCAAATACAATTTAAATATATATGTATATATGTAAGAATTTATATATAGCTATGGTTAGCATTTAGTTATCAGAGAAATTCTAGCTTTATAAGAACTCAAGTAAAGAAAAAATGAGATCGCTCTTAGCTCTGGAGTAGCCAGAGAAGCTGAATCAGAATTTTTTAAAAATAAATAATACAGCAAAATCTTATCACACATAAACATTTGGGAAGACAGAGCTGTGTTAAGTTACATCTTCTAATAGAGTATACATTTACTAATGTCATTGTTAGAAAAAAAACCAGTCTCCCTTCTAGGTGGATAAATCAGAAAAACAGACCTTCTTTAGTGGACTCAAGCTTAAGAGCACTTGGCTTGGTGATGGAAGAAGAAATGGAATTTTAGTCTCTAAGTCTCCCTCTACAAGGTACTATTGTGCAGTATACACACTGCGCAACCATACAGAATGAACCTGGTTATTTATTTTTTTTTAGGATAAAGTTTTTTTAGTAAATGAGATTTAATATCTTATGTTAAATCCTTAATGTATTTTAAGCACTTGTATGTCAGTGTCTTAATGAATTAATCAATTTAATACTTATTTGTGCCACATGAGCCTATACACACCCATTTTACTTAAGTGGAAACCAAGTCACAAAGAACTTAAATGATTCACTCAAATTCGCATAGCTTTTAAGTGATAGATCTGGGATTCCAGCCTTTCACTCAAACTGTGTTCATGAACATTTTGCTGCCACTAAATTGATGGAGGAAATTAGAATATATGTAAAATCTTGGGACTATTAAAAAAAAAGAATGAAAAGCAGTAAGTAGGAGGCATTGTTAAGTCAAGGAACTCACTTTGGGAAATACTAGCTTAGAACATTATAAGCATTTGATAAGATTTATTTTTTAAAAAGTATAAAGTTGAGAAACCATTCTGTGAGCTGTAGATAAATATCTTATCAGTTTTCATGCAAGGCTAAAATTATTTCTCCAGAGATTAAGTCACAAAGGGTTAGTTCTCTGTTTTGCATGTAATTTTTCCACTGCCAATAATTTTGGTCTCTAAGTAGTGAAACAAGTAATTCCCAAATTAAGAGCATGTTAGGCCTGCAGGTCCTTGTTTTCCTAATTGCAAAGAAAATTGTTTTAAAAGTAATTTTCCCTCAGAAGCAATTCCAAGAGTGAAGATTAAATATGCAGAGAAGCTATGGTTCAGTTTTTTTTAAAAGAAAGAAAAATAGCTTTTTGGAGGAGTGTAACTGAAAACATTTAAAGTCAATATGCTTAATTACTAAGAATTTATTGTATATTTAACCACATAAAAAAACTTTTAAAATAACGTTTCCAGTTCACACAGTAACTAATCTGATAATCTTAACTTTTGAAAAAGGCAATTATGATACAAGCAGCTTTTGAGAATGTAAAAAGATCACCCTTATATGTTGGGAAATTATATATGGACTTGAACTTGATCAGTATGGTTCTATCCTCAGGGCAAAAGCATGCACATAGTTAACTCCAGATCCATGCTGCTGCCCAATAATAACAGTAATTCATGGGTTTGCTGGGCTGGTGAGTCTTCCCCATCTCATCCTGGAATTTCTGTCTGACCTGACCTTACTACCAGGAGACTGGATCCTCAAAGTAAAAACTGTTCTGCACGGAACCACTTCCAGGCCTCAGAGAGAAGGAGGCACTAAGAAGTTTCCAGTCACCACACTCCAATTTACTTCCACCATTAAAACAAACTTACCAAGCCATATATCCACACACACACACACAACTATTTATTCATTATTATGTAGTAGATCATATTCTAGACATTAGGAATTCTAAAAATCGAGAACTTTGTCTATGTTTTATAGAAGTGTCAAGACAAGAAAACAGGATGAAGTGAACTACCTGAAGCTGCAATATCAGACAAGGTATTCACGGTCACCTTTGTTGAATCTTAAGACGATGATGAAATATATTTGATTGCTAAAACAAAATGAGAGACCAGGTGTGGTGGCTCATGCCTGTCATCCCAGCACTTTGGGAGGTGGAGGTATGAGGATTGCTGGAGACCAGAATTTTGAGACCAACCTGGGCAACATAGTGACACAAATAAAACAAAATAAATTAGCTGAATGTGGTGTTGCATGCCTGCAGTCCCAGATACTCAGGAGGCTGAAGCAGAAAGATTACCTGATCCCAGAAGGTCAAGGCTGCGGTGAGCTGTGATTATGCCACCATACTACAGCCTGGGTGATAGAGTGAGACTCCAACTCAAAAGCAAACAAACAAAAAATTGACAGATAAATTGTATGTATTTACCACATATAAGCTGACATTTTGAGGTCTATACAGCTTCTGGAATAGCAAAATCTAGCTAATTAACATAGGCATTATCTCACATAGTTATGTTTTTATGAGGACATATCAACATTCAGCATTTTTCAAGAATACAATCAATTTTTTATTTTTAATTAGTTGATTTATTATAGAGTTGTGGGATACAAGTGAAGATTTGTTGCATAAGTAGGCTGAATGCAGGTGAAGTGTGACCTTCTCCATGACCCTCACTCTGCCTGGTAGTGGACCAAGTACTCTTTGTGTTGTCACGTCTCTCACCCTCTTCCCCTCTTGCTCCCCTAGCAGTGCCCAGAGACTGCCAACCCACCCTTGTGCTAATATGACTAATGTTCAGGACCCACTTAGAAGTGAGAACATGTCATATTCAGTTTTTTGTTTCTGTGATAGCTCACTTAGTATGATGGTCTCCAACTCCATTGAAGTTGCTGCAAAGTCTATGATTTTGTGCTTCTTTATGGCTGGATCCAGTCCACTTTTGGTGAGCAGCAGGATTTGTTCCATGTTTTTGCCATTGTGAATATTCCGTCAATAAACTTGTGTGTGCAAGTGTCTGCGGTGGAATGATTTATGTTTCACTGGTGATATTCTCAAGAGAGAGATTGCTGGATCGTATAGTACGATTTTTTTTTTTTTTAGGTATTGACACAGTATTTTCTATAGAGGTTGAGTTAGTTTACATTCCCACCAAGAGTGTAGACATAATCTCTCTTCTCTTCAGCCACTCCAGCACCTGTTGTTTATTGACTTATTAATGATAGTCATCCTTACTGAAGCTTGGTGGTATCTCATTGTAGTTCTGATTTGTGTTTCTCTGATGATTAGTGAGGCTGAGCATTTTTTTTATGTGCCTGTAGGCTGCTTGTGTGTTATTGTTAGAGAAGTATCTGTTCATGTCTTTTGCCCACTTTTGATTAGTTTTTTTTTTTTTTTTTCTTTTAAGCTCCCTGTAGATCCCGGATGTTAGGCCTTTTGTCAGATGCATAATATTATTAATTGTATGCACCATGTTATACAATAGATCTCTAAAACTTATTCATCCTATTTTATTTATTTGATTATTTATTTATTTACTTTCTTACATGAGGTCTCACTCTGTCACTCAGGCTCAAGTAAAGTGGCAGGATCTTGGCTTACCATATCCTTGTACTCCTGGGCTCCAGCGATCCTTCCATCTTAGCTTCAGGTAGCTGGGACTACAGGCATATGCCACAATACCTGACTGACTGTTTCTTTTTTTCTAAGCAAGTTCTTGCCATGTTACCTAGGCTGCTGTCAAACTCCCAGGTTCAAGCAATCTTCCCAATTTAGCATTCCAAAGTGCTGAGATTACAGGCATGAGGCACCATGCCAAGCCCTTCCTACATAATTTAAGCTATGTATGCTTTAGCTAACATCCCTCCACCCTGTATACTCCTCAATGTTTCTAACTATTGGTGACTATGATTCTACTCTCTAATTTAGTGACATTAACTTTTATAGATCTTATACATGAATGAGAGTTTCTTTCAGTTGTTTTGTTTTTGTCTTTCTGTCCCTGGCTCACTTTACTTAACATAATGTCTTCTAAGTTCATCCATGTTGTTGCAAATGGCCAAATCTTCTTTTTTAAAGCTGAATAATGTTCCGTTATGAACACATGACACAATTTCTTTATCCATCCATCTGTTAAAGGACATTTCAGTTGTTTCCATATTTTAGTTATTGTGAATTATGTTATGGTAAACATAGGGGTGCAGATATTTTTGTAAGGTGGTGATTTATTTTCCTTTGGATATATGCCCAGAAGAGAAATGGAAGGATCATATGGCAGTTCTATTTTTAATATTTTAGAAACCTCTATACTGTTTTCCACAGCAGCTATACCAATCTACATCCCCAAATTAAACTTTGATATGCAGAGGAATCATCTAAAATTTGTGATAAATTGCAAACACTGATGTAAAGATCTGCCGATTTTATAGCATTTCTAAAATGACTCCCCTTCCCTCCTCAATATCGCCTTCTCTAGGAGATGTCCTTCTTCTACTCAGTGGTATCCCTTGGATTATCTAGGGTCATCACTACTTTTTTTTTCTATTAGAGCATGAAACTGGGTCGCCTGTGTCCTGAGGCTTTATGAAACCCTGAAGAAAGAGGTAAATATATGAGATCTGCAACTAAACTGCTTGGTTTTATATTTTGCCTTTCTTTGAAACTTAATTATCATTTTCAATGTGAGGAAATTCCTAAAACTCTCTAAACCTCTGTTTCTTTATCTGTAAAGTGGGAACTATGGCAGTACTATCTCCCTCTGTAATTGTAAAGATCAAATGAGAAAATGCACGAAAATGGGAACATAGCTCTTAGCACATAGTAAATGCTTAAGATATACTAATGGCTATTTTAAATTTAAAATGTTCATTCCAGCATTGTTCACAGTGGCCAAGCTGTGAAGTTAACCTAAACATCCATCATTGGATACAACAATAAAGGAAAGGTGATTATACACACACGTACACACAATGGAATACTCTTCAGGCTTAAAGAAGAAAATCTTTTCATTTGTGACAACTTGAAGAACATTATGCTAAGTAAGATAAGCCAGGCACAGAAAGACAAATATTTCATAATCTCACTTATATGTGAAATCTTAAAAAGTTGAATATATAGGAACAGAGATTAGAATGGTGCTTACCAGGGGCTAGAGTGAAGGAAATGGGAAATGTTAGCCAATGGGTAGAAAATTTCAGTTATGCAGAATAAATAATTTCTGGATATCAAATAAGAATGAGATGACTACAGCTAATAATAATGTATAATATACTTGATATTTGCCTAGAGAGTAAATCTTAAATGGTCTCATCACAAAAAAGATAATTATGTGAGCTGGTAGTTAATTTGCTTGACTGTGGTAACCATTTCACAGCATATATGTATATCAAAACATCAAGTGTACAGCACTAATACATACAATTTCATCAATTACACCTCAGTAAAGCTAGGGGGAAAAACACCATTAGTAAAACTCAAAATAATAATACAAATAATTTTGAAACTGTCTAGAAATTTCAAGAAACAGATCTCTCCTTTGAACTTCCTTAATCCACACAGCAACGTATTTTTTGTCTATTATATTACCACAAACTAAGCCACTTCAGACAATGCAAGTTTATTGTTGCAATATTTGTGTTAGCCAGGAATCTTCCATATTTTAGCTGAGCCCTCTCCTTGGGGTTTTATAAGGCTAAAATCAAAGCACTGGCCAACCACATCCTCATCTGGAGACCTGATTACAGAAAGATCTGCTTCCACATTCCTTCAGATTGTTGGTAGCATTCATCTCCTTGTTGTAAGATTGAGGTCCTTGGAGCCTTGGAATAGGTTAATATAAATAGAGGGCATTTTGGTAATTATGTCTTATTCATAATCTAATGAGTTGAAATCGTTTGTTTTTAGTTAAACTAATTGCCATATTTGGTTCATTCAAGTCACAGAAAGCTGTGGCTGATCTCAGCTACTCTGAGGCTGCTCTCAGGTTGTGCTACAGGGACGCTCCATTTCAGCAATAGAGAACTGTCCTCAGGTAGAATCTCTATTACATTCCAAATCTCTCTGATTACTCTTCTGCTTTCAACTAGAGAAAACTTTCTGCTTTTATAAGGGACTCATGTGATTAAATTATTCTCTACTATATTGGGGCCCAAGTTAGGTTATCAATTGCCCTATGAATAAGGATGGCCAGTATATAATTGGAAAGCTGAAAATAGTCAACATCTCAAGTGAAAAAAAAAATTGTAATTTGACTGAAAATATTAGAAAATGTGTGGTTAGAAATTTATTATTTTTAGGTAATATAAAGATATTTTAATCACAGTGTCATCTAATCATGATATTAGGTAAAGAAGACTGATTAAGAATTAAGACTAATTTACATTTTAGAGAAACATCATTTATTTGAAATAAATATATTTTGTGCAGGTTTGGAGTTTGGGGATTTATCCCTAAATATAATATGTTTTTAAGCTCCTAAAAACCTTTAAAAAATAAAGTTAATTTTTTTTTACAGAAGAAAAATTATTGATACTGAATATTGCATTGACACCATTGATGTGTTTAAGGAAATACTCTCCTAAACAATAGGAGGAAACAAAGGCAACAGTGATTTTAAAAAGATTTACAAACACGAGCTGCATGCACTTGGTTTATGGACTAGAATCTATGCCTTCTAGAAGCAGAGAATATGCAGGGGTTCACTGTGCCTTATGGGCATTTTAGAGCTTTTAATCTAATAAAACCCATATGTCAGCCAGTAGCATGTCAGGGTCTCATTACTCTGCTTCCTTAGTGCTTGATGTGGAAGGTTAAGTCCCTGCACAAATGTACCCCTTGGGGTTCCCTGAGGTGAGCCATGTAGGTGTGCAGCTTTACTTACTGACAACAACAAAAAAAGATAACATTAAATATTCTATTCCTGTTTTCACTTATGCATTCACTAAGAATGATGAAAGTGGAGACTGTGTGGCATGGCCTAGGAATTGTGATGAAACGCTCTTTATCTTACGTGTCTCATCAGAAGTCAGTTTCTAACCATATTCAGTAGAAAAGCATATCACATAAGCTTCCTCAGAGAGTGCAGGCATATAAGCAGAGCTTCAATGGTTCAACTAAGAAAAGAGACATACATTTAAATTATACCTTAATGAGAAAAAAATATGACAAAGAGAATTAATAGAGCTTTTTCAAATACAATTTAACAAGCATGACTTTCATTATTGAACAATACTTGCCTAGGAAGCTTGAACTAAGTTGAATAACTTCATAAAAAATTCTAAGATAAATGTTAAAGAGTTCTCATTTTAATACTTTACTTTGAAGTTGTATATACATATGCTTAAAGAAGAAAATTAAATAATGGATTATCTGCTGTTCGTCTAAATTATTGAGGCAAAAATTTTGAAAAACCACATGCATCATTTAACTTAGCCAAAGAATGAAGGTGATTGAAAAATAATTTTTATATAAGATACTAAGTAGCTGGCTGGGTTTTGCTAATGTTTCAAAATTTGAAATCATTTTAAAAAAGGACATTCCAATGAGCATTAGAGAAGTTTTAAAATAAAATTGTAACTGCACTTAATCTCACATTGTCTCCTTACCTTTTGACATTTTAATTGCAATGCCATTTTTCACTGAGTTGGCAAGCATTTTTTTTACATATGCATAATGTAGCTTGTGTTAATGTGTATTGATTAAAGTATAGATAGTGATGCCAGGATGTTGAAATTTTCTTCACTGTGACCCTGTTAATGTCTCTCTTCTTCCCTTTTTTCTGTTTCTGTTTAAACAGAGAAAAGAAAACATGTATTTTCCATTAAGTCTCTATGCTATATGAATTCTGGTATTGATAAGGAAAGAAAGAAAGAAAGAAAGAAAGAAAGAAAGAAAGAAAGAAAGAAAGAAGGAAGGAAGGAAGGAAGGAAGGAAGGAAGGAAGGAAGGAAGGAAGGAAAGAAAGAAAGAAAGAAAGAAAGAAAGAAAGAAAGAAAGAAAGAAAGAAAGAAAGAAAGAAAGAAAGAAAGAAAGAAAGAAAGAAAGACATGGTTTACCGACAGAAAAACTAGAAAGCATCTACCCCACAAACTTGTAAGTCTTTCATTTCTGCATCGGAGACACTATAGAAAAATCGATAACTTCTTTTGAGTCGAGTGATCTAGCTGCTTATAAGAAATTTACATCTCCCTGACAGGCAGTTTGTAAGGCCTGGTTCACCTAGGTCACAGGAGTCCACGCAATTTGCATCTAGAGCAATTTCTCTCTTTCCTTCTACCTGTTCCATGAGGAAGGAAGATTGAACCTGATCATAAAGAGGAGCACATGTCTCAGCTGAGAAGAGTAATTTTGTAGGTGTTCTTAGAGGCAAGAATATCATATAATGACAATGTTTTCTCATAGCTTTGCAGACCTATGCACACACAAGGAAATGAAAGTAACATATTCAGAGGCATATTTGAAGTTGTCATTCACCAGATTAAATTGAAGTGTGCCGTCAAAGTCACTGGTGAAATATCATCTCAAGATGGAGATACAGGTCATTTGCCAAGAAATATACAAGAGGGAAAGATATATGGTTTACTTCTCATAAAATCTGGAAAAATTATTCTCTTATATTTTATTCTGACCTTCAAAATTTACAATGCCCAAATGTCAAACAAATATTTATATTATGATATGCTATAATGCCTGGCATGTATTTTCCTAATTAGTGCAATAAGCTCAGTTAAAAATAAATAAAAACAAAAGAGGCAATGCTGAAATATTTGTGATTCAGAAATAAAATGCACTAATCATAATTAAGTCTTCAGCATGCCTACTTGAATCTCATGTACAGTTCAACACAGGTCTATTTGAAAATCATCTAAATAAATATTAGGCATGGTGTCTAAAATCTACTTTATGCCAATGTTTACTCACCTGGTTGAAGACTGTAATAAGATTCAAATGTATTAATTTTCATCAGAATTCATGAAAACCATTGTTTAGTTATAAATGAAAAGTATTATTACAATTCATTATGTTGTATTAAAACCCCATTTTGGAGTTTTGGCATATAAAATAGAGGGAAAGTACAACTTTAAAATGTGCTTATATATCCATTTCATATTTTTTCTCTTTGCAATTTAGAACGAATCTTCTTAAAATGAGATTATGCTAGTAATGTACCAACATTAACTTAGAAAAATGTACTTAGGACTATTGAATTTGAATACTAATAATCCTGATCTAAGCCATGGTTCCTGAAAATAGCCCACCATATCTTGCAAAATATTCTGACGTCATTGGCACCATTTGGAAATGAAAACTGGCATTATCTATTTTTTTCACATACAAGCTTCTCTCATTATTTTTGCATATAATAAAATAAATAATATTTACTAAGCACTTATCACAAATCAGATGTCTCGTTAAATGATGCACAAGCATTTTCTGTTAGTCTCCAGAAAACCATTCTGAGGTTGGTATAACACAGCTGCATTTTATTGAAGGATTCATTCATGAAGACCTTGTAATAACATAATGGAAGATTAATTCCCCACAGGAGCAAATAAAAAGCTGAATGGGTGTGTCCTCTAGAAATATCACAGTGATAATTCAATTTTATTTAGAGTGAATTTCTAAACCCAGCGTCTGCTGCACTACATTTGGTGACTTGTTTTTCAGTATTTTAGCCTTGTACATACAATTTCTATATCATTATGACAGAATACACTTTTATTTGCATTATCACAATGTTCAAATAAAAGCCTAAGCATCAGCACAATCACTCCCAAGTGTTCTGATCCACTTCAACACCATGATTTAAAATATGTTGACAAGCTAACTTGTCATTTTTTAAAATCTAATATACTACTGCTCCATAAAATTAATAAAAACAGGATTTATAATAGTGTCCTCTCATTTTTGAAATTTTGTGACTGTTAATAACAGCTTTACTTGTATTATTTTTAAGTTTCCACATAAAATGAAACTTTATTATTCAAAAATTTGGCATAGTTGTATCTTTGGTATTCGTTTCCCTTAGGCTCTTGAATATTCAGATTCCTTAAAAGGGTCATACTTTTACTAGAGTAGACTTTATAGTAGGGGTGAATTTGAGGGAGATATTAGAAGAGAAAGGTCATGGACAAAACAAAGACCCCATAATAAATCAACTAAAAGTGAAAAAAAAATTATCAGAGCACACACTCAATAGCAAGGATAAGAGAGAGACAGGTCAAAATGGGATATGTTGACAATAGTATTGATACATAAAGTAGGAAATATTTTTAAAAATACTGCTCTGAGTCTGTTTAATATGGTGACATTGAAATGCCCCATGTTGAAATGATTAGTTTTCTCCATTCAAATTTCTCAAGATAATGAGGATATGCTGATGAATATATATTTATGCATTTGTACTAAGAAAATTTGGTTGTTTTAATTAGAAAATAGTGCATGAGTAAAACTTTCTTAAATTTTTTTTTTTTTTTTTTTTTAGTGAAGCAGCACTTTTTTCCAAGATGTATTAACAAAAACCATATTACCTTTTTTCTGATTCATATTTTTAGCTTACACAGTTCAGGTGATTTCCTGTCTGGCAGCTATTTAACTTAATCACTACTGATAAACACTATTGATCATTTATTACTCACTAAATAAAAATGTTTATCTTAATGCATTTTATCTGCATTGCACACATTTAAATGGTGAATAATCATCTCAGCAAAAACTCACCTAGGTTTTTATCTTGTACACAAATAACCTATCTTAAGCACATAAACATCATTACAGCATATCTACTGGATGAGTATAAATATACTGGAGTGATTTTTGCCATGAAATAATTTAAATATTTTATAGCTTATCAATAAGATAAAACATTATTTTTTTTCTGAAAAAGACATCTGTATACATGGATGTATTCAAAAGACTAGCAAAATGTATGTTTGTATTATGATTATTTCAGATAATGTTAGAGACAACAAATAGCAATAGGTGGGATAAAAATTAAACATGTGCTAGACCAAGGAAAATTAGAAAACCATCACCTAGCTGATATAAAATATGTAGCTCTTTTGTTTTGGCTCAGTTAACCAGGCATGTGTTCCAGAGAGTTCTGCAACTCCTCAAAGACTCTTCATTTCATTAGAGTATTCATCATTTGGCACATTAGTTGAGACTGAAAATGGATCCAAGTTGGAAGTAAAATGTCCACATGAGGCTTTTTTTTAGCAGAAAAACAAGATAAAACAAATTATTAACATTCTACTTTGCGTATGTTAGAAGTGTTTCCCAAGAGACACTGTGGTTATCTCTGCAACTGACCTCGTTTCCCTCAGGTTTTGAACACTGAGTAGTCATGTGAATGTTGTTTAGCCAAAAGAGGTAGGTCAAGTAAATCGTTCTTTCAGATAAGGAAATAGCCATGGAAATCAGCATCACAGCACACAAACAAACCAAAATGAATAGTCATATTTTTTTCTTCTTAGTATGTTCAGGCTGCTATAACAAAATGCCACAAGCTGGGTAATGTATAAGCTACAGAAATTTATTTCTGACTGTTCTGGAGATTGGGAAGTTTAAGATCAATTTGCTTGTCAATTTAGCGTCTGGTGAGGGCATATTTTCTGGTTCATAGATGGTACCTTTTGGCTGTATCCTGTGTTCTCACATGGTAGAAAGGACAAATGTGCTGTACTCCTAGAGATTATTTCATATGGGCACTAATCTCATCCATGAGGGCTCCACCCTCATGACCTAATTGGTTCCTAAAAGGCCCTACTTCCTAATACTATTGCCTTGGGGATTATGTTTCAATATATGATTTTTGGGGGAAACACACTTTCAGATTATGTCAGTATGAAATGTTTGAAGCAGAAAAATATTAATGTTGAGAGATCTTAACCACTGTTTTTGGGAAAACTGTCCATGGCTCTGCATGTAGTCTTCATTTAACACACATGAGCCTTGGAATGCACGAACTCGGCAACCTTGCCCACATCCAAAAGCTTGCATACCACAGCTCAGGAAGAAGAGGCAAAAGGGACAAAAAACTTAGCTGTCATAGAAGTCACTATTTTCATACTTTTTGTTCTCTTTCCTTTTATCTCCAATATGACCTTTAACCCCAATGAGTTCTTTCTTAGCACTGTATGTTATAGAGTTCCCTTAAACCCCTTTATCTTTATTTCTATTCTCTGTTCTGAAAATTAGCGATAAAATTTTTTAGATAATTTAAGAAGGCTTATAAAAGAATGACTCAACTTTGGAAGCTTAAAAATCCTAAAACACTTAAAAGAGAGCATCATGTTGTACAAATAATAAAAACCAAACTAAAGAAAGAAATCTAAGCACCTAAGTGTATTCGTTAGCTGCAGTTGGGAATTAAATTTGTATTTGAGCTGTCTAAAAATTGAAATACTAGGGAAACACACAAACACACACACACACGCACACACAAGCCACATCTGTTTAGTGACTTCTCAAAATTTACCTTGCCTTGGCATCCATTTTGAGTACAAATTTAACTTTCTCATACCAGAAGCAAAACTCAGTCACTCTTGACACATTTTTTTAAGTTCTACATACCCCCAAATGACTTAAGCTAGTAGTCAAGTATTAAAAAAATGAAAATGTAGAGGTATCTCTTCTGCCTAGCATACTGGACTCTGCCTTTTCGCCCTTTTCTTTAAAGGCAGCATTCAGGCATTTGCCCTGAATTTAGAGTGCCCCACACCCTAATTTTCTCTGTGTATTTCTAGTTGTCACATACTTCTCTCTCTCTCTGATTCTTCATCTCTTCCTGACATGACCCTCTGACTCATTTGATCCTCTCGCCCACCCTTACGAACAGTCCAGGGTCTGTAAGTAAAACATAGAACTTGTTCCCTATGGTGTTTGGTGCATTAAATTTGCTCCTTCCATCTGAAGAACCAAGAGCTGCCCCAGTCTGGGTTTTCCCTGGATGTTGAAGAAGACACATGGTCGGGCTGCCAGTGCTACACTGACAGATAGTCAGCCAGGGCGAAACTGGACACAGGTCAGACAAAAGCCACAAGGGTATTTGCGAGTATAAACAAGTTTCCCATGCAAGGGACATGAGTATGAAAGGCACACCGTACCCACTCACATCCAATTTCCCATCATTTCCTACTATGGTGAGGTTGCCAGTTTCTCTGGTACTGGAGTCCCAATTTAGTTAGGGGTTTCTCAAAAAATCTGGCATCATGGAATACTTTCTTTTCCCTTATATAGCTTTCAAGACATATTCCTCTGATCTTTTTTTTTTTTTTTTTGAGTTGGAGTCTCACTCTGTTGCCCAGACTGGAGTGCAGTGGCCGCTCCCGGCCACCGCAGCCTCGACCTGCTGGGCTCTGGCCATCCTTCCGCCTCAGCCTTCCTAGCAGCCGGAATTACAGGCATGCGCTACCATGCCCGGCTGATTTTTTTTTATTTATTGTAGAGATGAGGTCTTGTTGCCCAGGCAGGTCTCGAACCCGCGGGCTCAGGCAATCCACTCACCTCAGCCTCCCAAAGGCGCAGGATTACAGGCTGAGCCACCAAGCCCGGCTCCTCTGATCTTATAATGTCACATCTCAGGGTTTAGACTTTGGTCCTCTTCTTTATCTTGTTTATACACATTTGGTTGGATTTCTCATCCAGTGTTAGGATTTTAAATATCCTGAATAGGATGACAACTTCCAGATATATATTTCCATCCCAGTCATCCCTTCTTTCCTGTATATTTTATGTACATAACACAAAGAATCATGTATCAATGCCCTACTCAACATTTCAACATCTACCACTGGGATGTCTAAAATGTATCTCAAACTTGGTGTGTAAAAATCTGCACTGCATCTCCACTCACTACACACACACACACACACACACACACACACACACACACACTCACTCACACTTTATTTGTAGCCTTATCCTCTTTAAATGATGGTCATGCCACTCAGATCAGGATTTTAAAAGTTATTCTTCAGTCTTCTCTTAATACTCTACACCCATTTTGTTGGTAGAATACTCCCCCAAATATCCATAATTTAAAAACGTTAATCACCTTTATCACCTTTCCTGCTGTCATTTTGATGTAAGCCACCACTGTCTTTGGCCAGGATTATTGCCACCTGCAACAACATCCAGGACTGGATTTTCAAAAGAAATTTCTAAAAACTAGAGATTTGATCCAGTATCTATCTTATTAACAATTTCAAGGATACAAATAAACATTTAATATGGGTGAAGTAGGGAGAATTCCGGGTCAGTATGACTCTCTAGGTCATTTTTTCAGCTCACTTAATGTGCCTTTTACAGGTAACAGATGAGATTTCTAATAAAGTATGTGGTCACCTCAGTTAAAAAAAAAAAGCCATTTTGATTATAGAGCATTGCCATGTCATACTTATATGATTTACATTTATATTATTCAGGGAGTTATGTCCCATAAATCCATAGATTTCAGGTTCATTTACCAAAATCAATTATAGAAGAAGTAAGCATATCCTGCCAAAACATCCCATAGTAAAGACTCTCCCCTTAGCAAAAACCATTTAGCTTAATTGCCAGGAGGTCTGTCATTGTCATGTTTAGTAGGAGACTAGACTTCTTACTGAATGTGTTTCATTCCCAGGAGCATTGCCTGGGTAAAAGGAATTAATTCATCAATTAATCACAGACCTGCTGTGTAAACATTTTCATCTCACCCCATAACAATGTCTCTACTTTCATTCTCAGTTCCTACTTTCTATCCTCAACCCAGTGACCAAAGGGAGAGGATAGAATGTTGGTCTGATCATGTCAGTTATTTGCTCATCATCCAGCAATGACTCCACTGAGGCCTCATTTTATTCTGAGTGAGAGTCAAATTACTGACAAGGGCCCCCCGAAGACCCCACATGAGCAGTTCAGGTTACTTCTCTATTTGTCTCTCCCCTTCACTTTTGTCATGACAGCCACACTAGACTCTTGGATGCTCTTGGGTTTGTCAGATGTGTTCCTGCTACTATTTTCATAGATGCACACAGGTACAATTCCTTTACTCCCTTTTAGACTTTGCTGACCTTTCACATTCTCAACGGGTGGAAGCTTGATGACTCTATTTAAAATCTCAGTCACCAGCCGGGCTCGGTGGCTCAGCCTGTAATCCTGCGCCTTTGGGAGGCTGAGGTGAGTGGATTGCCTGAGCCTGCGGGTTCGAGACCCAGCTGGGCAGCGAGACCTCATCTCTACAATAAATCAAAAAATCAACCGGGCATGGTAGCACATGCCTGTAATTCCGGCTACTCGGAAGGCTGAGGCAGAAGGATCGTGGGAGCCCAGCAGGTGGAGGCTGCGGTGGCCGAAAGCGGCCACTGCACTCCAGTCTGGGTGACAGAGTGAGACTCCAACTCAAAAAAAAAAAAAAAAAAATCTCAGTCACCTGATCCCCCCCACAACTCTCTCTCTTCCCCCCCCCCCGAAGCATTTGTGGTCAACATCCTTACTGTTTTGTTTTTTCCTTATCAATTTCACTTTTTTAAAAATACATAATGGCTGGCCCCTATCCTTTTCTGCTAGAATACAAGTTTCAGAAAAGCAAGGATATTTATCTCTTTTGTTCATTGATGTATCCCAAACACCTAGAAGAGAACTAGTATATTATAGATACTAAGTATTTTTGAATAAATATGTGACTGCAAGAGGGATTATGTAGTTGTTCATTTATGTTGGGTATCTGGTCATCCCTCCAATGCTCCTATCATACTCATATCATCCCTCTTTCTCATGCTTATATCTTACTGCCAGGTAATCAATTAAGAGGATAATTTTTCTAATATACTTTCACTTAAAGAATATTTTCTCCTAAATTACTAGTAACCATATTAAGGTGTTTCAAGTATTTTACTAAAAAGATTTTAAAAGTAGCTCAATCAGAAGAAATCTGAAGAATAAACATTTTTATAATCATACATTGCCAATTCCTTATATGGCACAATTTTTCTAAATTATGCAAAAATATGTACACATCCTTTAACAATATTGTGACAGATAGAAAACTACATAGTAAAACACTACTATAAAATGATCATAGAGCAAAGCTTCATTTTACAAAAAAATCTTCTGCTCTAATATATTAAGTTTGAGACACATTTTTAATTCCAAGTTTATATTTGAAAAATTCATTAATTTTAGAAATGATCCCTCCCTGTGGAGAAAGAATAGATTTTATAATTTTTAAAAATAAAAAAATGATTGTAAAAATCAATTTCAATCAAATCTAAATAACCGTTAAGTTGAAAAGTATTATCATGTGAATCTCTACTTCTTTAGTTTCAGAATAAACCTGAGTTGTTAATACCCAATTATTGTGTTTTGTGTAAAAATATTTTGAAAAGAAAATAAAAAATTTTCAACTGAAAATAATAAAAGAGTTTTAAAATGTTTGTCTGTTCATCCTTTGTAGTAATATACTTTTGTGTGTGTGGGCGTGAAACATACACATGGATGAGAAAGGAGAGACCTCAATTTGTTTAGATTAGATCCATTTCAAGCAGCAGGAGAAAATGCGTACAGAATGGATGTGGTTTGTGAAACAATGTGTTAGAATCTGTTTTTATTCTGAAGGCTGCTAGTCACATGGATGATTTTAAGCAGGAGAGTATGTAAATGCCAATCAAGTAAATCACTCACAGGGAGCCAAAGCCTTCCTGAAAGAAAGATACCCCAGGGAATTGGAATGACCTTACACTGCCAAACCAAAGCGGATTGAAAAGTTTAATGCCATGGACAGATTTTGACAGTGGTAATGGTATTGGTGTCCTTGGCTTGTTCCTACTCTGGGGAGTTATAACTTTAAAAGGTTTGATTTTTGTTTATCATGACAAGTTCTTCAAATATATAGCTCTTTGGACTCAATGACTGTGCCATGCCCCATTTCTCTTTTGCAGGCCTGCAATCAGCTATAACAAAAGAAAGCATGGCAATATATATATTTTAAAAGACATAATTTAAAACTTTAATTCTACTTTGATACTTATAGGTAGTATAAAGTTATGGTGCTATAAATAGGTAATAATATCATGATGAATACTAAATATTCTCATTTTACGTAAGTTTGGCTATTTTATGATATGTTCTGTCTATGACTCCTCTGGGTCTAGTTTTGTTAATGACATTAAAGTTAAGCTTTAAAAACTCCATATTCCATTCCTAATAGCTTTCCTATGGCATATGAACATACCTAAAGAGTGACTTCATCCTTTTTTCCCTCGATCATCTTGATTTTCCTCAACCTCTGCTCACAGTACCACTATTAGAATGAATAGATTTTTTTCATTGTTTCTCCTCCCAGTCAATATAAATGCCATGAATAGCAGCAAAAAAAAGGACACAAGAATGCTTTTGGCATCCCAGACGGGAAACTGAGGACTGTCAGAAAAGGATGAAAGTTTTTGCCCCTTCCTTCCTTCATTCTTTCCCTCCCTCCCTTCCTCTTTCTCTCCCTTCCTTATTTCATTCTTTCTCTTTCTCTCTTTTGTAATCTTGTTAGGTGTAACTACTAACTTTGTGGAATGATGTGTTGTATGATCACATGCATGAAGATAATACGTATGCTTGTGGATAAGTATTAATTTTAATGGATCACACAATTAAAAATTAAGTGATTATTTTCTTCCAGTCCCCCTTTCCATTAATGCACTACTGGTCCTTGCTAAACTCACTCACTGGTGTCCACTTTTCTGGCTTCGATTCCACAGTTAGTATTCAATTATCTGCCTAATATGATATATTCTATTTATGTAGTGATTACTCATTTATTTCGCTGTCATCAGAAATTCTTAATGGACTTTGCTGTCTTAAGCTACTCGAAGGAAGGCGTCATTTAATTTTTTTTAAAAAAGTTTATTTAGCATGCATTAGAATCTAAAAAAGACTGATGGATACACATTTATGGTAATATGAACACATTTCTCTCCTGTTTCCCTTACGTTGCATTAAAATAAAAGCAAATAGGTAGAAGCTGCCTTTTGTTTGTGTGATTTTTACTTTTCAACTTCTTTTTATCCTTACTCTCCTTGCAGCTTTCAAATATGGACACATATTATTTGTTTTGAACATGATTCAAGTACTGTTTTGAGTTATGTGGTACAATGTCTGATATATGTCATATATAAAAATAAAGGGTCTCATACATTCCTTCAAAGAATAATCAAAGTAAGTAATGTGTGCATGGGGTATACACTGCTCAAATAAATACCACAAAGAGACAGCATTCTTTGCTGTGAGGCACACATCTCTCCTCGTGACCTCCCCTTGACAATGACTACACTTCACTTAGGAAGAATGAGGATGCTTTTTCCTGTCAGATGATAAAAAAGTACAACTGCTTTAGGTGCATTTATCTTTTCTCTTTCTCTGTGTCCTTCTTCCTCTCTGTCTGTCCAATCTCTAGTTCTCTAGTCTGATTCTGACTTTGTTTCCCTTTCCTCATGATTTTATGACTCTATGTCTGTTTCTTTCTCTCGCTGCGTTTCTATTTTTGGCTCTCAATTCCTCTTTACTTTCCTGTTTCTTTGTCTTTCTCTTTCTCTGTGTTTGTATGTGCCTGTGTCTCTCTCCACATATAGAGACACACTTCATGTTTCTTCTTTTTCACTTCATCCTCTTTTACTCATGTTTATATATCAAGTGATAGATTCATAATTTATACTTTATAGGCTGAACTCATTTCTGTTCTGCTCTCTTGCATAGTAAAATATCAATCACACTAACCCGCTTACTGAGCCAAAGTTCTTCCTTGCGGTTGAGAAACCTCCTATGAGTCTAAAAATGAACAGTCTTATCCATAACGATGACAGCATGCATTTGATTTGCAAAGTGCCTTTTCAGTCAAACTTTTATGCAGTCCAGTTAGACCTCTGACTTCAAGACAGCACACAGAATTGTTTAACACAGTGACCTTGACGAGCTTCACAGTAAAGTCTCATTCTGAGAAGATCACACTTGAAAGAAAAAAATAATTTATACCTAGCATTCTAAAGCCTAATTACACCCATGATAAGCATTATTTCTCAGGGCTTGAATCTAAAGCTACATTTTACAGTGCAAGGAAAAGAAAGAGAAAGAAATGATTGCTTGTGGAATGCATATCATTGACTAAGCACAATGCTAATTGCTTTATATATAATATCTCATTTTATTCTCCATGTCACATATTTATCCCTGTGAATTATCTCTGTTTTATACACGAGGGAACTGGAGTTCCAAGAAAGCAAATTAACTTTCTTACAATGTCATAAATTTAGAAAATGTATGCTTGGGATTCAGCTGTAGATCTATAGGTATCAAAAATACATCTTTATCTCCTTGTTAATATATGTCTTCTACCCAAATTCCTATGAGGATTCCATTTCTTTGTCATATAAATGTATCACATTAAAAATATAATTAGGGGCAACCCCTTCAGGTGTCCTCCCACTGTGGGAGCTTTTCTGTCCTCTCAATAAATCCTGCTGTCTAAAAAAAAAAAAATATATATATATATATATATATATATACATATATGTATAGTTAGTTAGTTGAGATAACTCCCTAAGTATTTATTTGCCAAGACAATTTTTAGAGTCCTTTTCCCAAAAGCTAATGCCTAGCAGATTAGAAAAGTTGAAATGTATAGCTAAATTATATATAAAACTTTATATATATTATTAAAATATATATAATTTGAATGTCTCCCCAAATAGTAGAAAATTGTTGGGATGGGTATGGAAATAATAGTAGCTAGATCTGCTTCTTTCAAATATATTTTATTTAAACCATTAATATTCAAAGGCAAAAAAGTAATAATATGATCAAAAATCCTAAGTTGTTCTGATTTTCTAGGCACATCAGTTTTGGAGAACTGAATATATTTAATAATTCAATTGACTTTTCACATTCCACCTACTCACATTTGCTAAATACCTAAAGGCAGAATTTTGTTAGGGAATTTTACTTCTTTGACATTTTTTAAGACTAATAACAACCTTAAATTGTATATATGCTTGCCCAAAGTTAAATAAATGTTTTACTAGAGCTGGAAAGGTTATGTTATATGTTCAGAATAAGAGAGGTGGTAATTAAAAAAGAACCCACTCATATTTTTTAAAATGTAAATTCCGTACTTTCTACCAATCGTCATTCTTTCCACTTCACTTCTGAACTCCCTTTTCTATATCTAAGGAGTATGTCTAGGTTAACATTGTACAATCTAACCTCTGGCAGCAGCACCACTAATTCACTGGATTTGAGAGTCGGTGGCACATTCCATGTGATTATAATGATCTTAATAGCAAGCCTTTTCAAACCTTCAACTAGATTGAACTTTAAAATTAACATTTATCTTAGTTCATTCATTTTGTCCATAGCTGCTGCTAATTAAAATTTTAATCAAGCAGCAGTTGTTAGCAGTTCTAAGTTGTTCAAATTCATGATCATCTAAAATCCAAATGTTAGTAGATATATGCTTAAAAGTAGGCATAGAAGTCTAGGAACACTTGTTTTCGCCAGTCTTAACAGTTGAAATTAGATATGCTTACATATGATTGTTCAGAAACAATTTAAGGATATCTAGCCAAATAACTAGCATGGTCCACTTAACAGCATTCTTGACAAGGAATCAGGCATTTGCTCCTATTCCTGATCCCATGCTGGAAAAGTAAGATTTTTGAAAGTAGTTCACTGGCTTTGTATATCAGTTTCGTGATTGCTAACACTCAGACAATAATTCTGACCTACCACACAGGAATCTGTAATGATTAATTGGATAATGTTCGTTAAGTGCTTCTAGCTACTTGGAATAAATGTACTATATGGCTATTAAGTGTTGTTATTATAAGATGTTGCTTCGATGTAAGATCAGTGTCTTCTCCATGATTATGAGGAAAATTACTTCCTCTGATAATGTGAACGCAATTCATATTGATTTATAATATATATTCTTTGAAACACATTTAGACTTTTTGAATGTACTAAGCAAAGGGCAGCTTTCTATACAGTTTTTTAGTTGCATATTTAATAGCATACACTATCTCCCAGGCATTTTCATAAGCACTTCATCCTTACAATAATATTGAATGTAGATGCTGTTATTTCTTTGCTTTTTATATGAGGAACCTAGGAAACTGAAACTTAAATGACTTGCCCAAGGCCACACAGTACCAAAACATAAACCTTGGAAAACTGGCTTCTGCTCGCTCAAATGTAATCACTACCTTAAATTGCATGTTTCTTATGTTTACATTTGCATTATGTTTATATCTTTGTTCAAGAAAGTGGAAATGTTTGTTTGCATATCACCTAGAGAATCTGCTGATCGATCTCCTTTAAAACAAACTGTGCAAGGTTAGTCTAGGATGCTCCCCCAGGAAATAGTGATCACTATTAATGTCCACCAGACCAACGAATACAAAGTCCATTATAACTATTCTCTGGAAAGAAAGGTACAGAAGGCAAGAGGAATACTTTTTTTTCCTGAAGGAAGCAGACCAGGGAAGGGAGGTTTCTATGCCTTTGGGAGTGTTATTATTATTTTTTAAAATCTAGGTACTTAGTACATGTGTTTTCATTTTATTTTATTTTATTTTATTTTTTATGGTTTCTATTTCACTTCTTCCTTCCAAATCCCATGCAGTTAAAGGGATAATTAGTTAAAGAAGAATTGAGACATAAAGAAAGCATGAGTGTCCATGCACAGTTGATATGATTTTATATTCTTTGGGGAAGATGTTATAAGTTTAGTGTAATCCTGGATTTAGACACCCTAGATGTTTTGAAAAATGCAGAAAATGAAACAAAGAACTGAGTACTACATGTTCTCACTCCCTAGTGGACACTGAACATCTAGCATAATATTACAAAAAAGGGATTGGCAGTAGCGGGACACTGCCAGCTGGGGGAGGGACACATAACATCAATAAGGGTTCCTGATCCTAATCCAGGCAAAGTGAGGTTGAATGGGAGGTCCAAACTTCACCTGTATGTAAACCTCCTATGTACCAAATTCTAACTTGTACCCTACATCTTTCAACTAAAAAAAGATACAGTGAAAAAAGAAATAATGATTGAGTTTACAGCACCTGGACAAACAGCAGGCATTTTCTCCTCTAATGTTTTATCAAGTGGAATGATTTGAGCTGAAAATAAAATAAAACCCCAATATGCTATATTCAAACCACAAAGCAAATTATCTCCCACAAAATAAATCAAGAGACAAAATTATTTAATTTAATGTTAAATTCAGCACTTCAACATCATTATCAAGGACCCAAAGTTTTCATCTTTCTCTACTATCTTCCTTTGCCTGTTGCTTGGCTCTCTCCTTCCCTCCTTGACGATGACTTCAGCAGCTCCATCCACCTGTTGGACCATAACAATATCTTCAAGAAGAATGGGAACTCACTCTTCCTTGCTTCTCCCCCAAAAGCCTACCAGAATCATTCCCCTCATGTCTCCCTGGATTAAAAAAAAAAACAAAAAAAAAACTTGGCTGCATGCTTGTGCCTAAAACAAACAGCAAGAGGAATAAAATTTTCATGCAAAATTAGTCTTAATCAATATTCATTCCTTTGGTGAGGGATTGGGAGTGTTCTTCCTTGAATCCATTGTTTCATGATGAATGAATGAATGTGTTATCCATAACACAATTGGCATTCCCCTAACAAGGAAGAAGATATCTATAGGGTAGATTACTGTATAGAGTCTACTCTTCTTATATTTTCTTAAAAGCACTTTTCTTTTCCTCACCCTTGACATTTTCAAGGTGGGAATGGATATATTTAATTGATGTTATTTCTAAACATAAATTAAAAAACATAATGATAAACATTTTTAGTTCATTAGACTCAGTGTGATTGCATTGAATTAAATTTTCTCATAATTTTATGATTTGGAGGATGACCACCACAACTCATTTTTTCAAAGTCAAATCCATACATTACTTAAGATGCATTAGCCAAACCCAGTGATACTTGTGTCTGATACACATTTTTTTCTAGATATTAAATCCACATGTAGAGTTTAAAAAATCAGACACCATACTTTACCTTACTAGGCTATTCTTAGGCTCTATTCTCTCTAATACATATTTACCTCTTGGTTTGTTGATTTTAATTGAACAGTAGTTTTGGTGGTGATGGTGATGTGTATGTGCATATACATACATACATACATATACGTACATATTTAATTATATGTGTGTGTGTGTGTGTGTGTGTGTGTGTGTGTGTGTGTATGTGCATACACACACTGAAAATTGACTGTAGGGACCTCTACATCTAACTCTCTATATGGGTTATATTAAATATTTTGAAGCATTATTTCATTTTCACAACACTGCTTAACTATTTCTTTTTATGAAATGGCAATAAAATTTGCACTGTGTTTATTATACTGTGGGTCTGCTGTGTGCTGTATCTCTTTGTTTATTAAAGTGTTATTCCTGCTGTACTAAGAGAATAAAGGCACAAGAAACATTTACATAATATATGATATCTTCAGTATTTTCCATTTACAATATTTTTGCAGTGCTAATGCATATTGCATAACAAAATACTTATGTTAAATAAGTTTGGAAAATACTAGTTTAGAAAAAAAATTGTTGAGCCTCTAAAAGCTAATGTGCCACATGCCACTCCAAATGGAACAGATATAGTATGTCACATTTCTCAAACATGATTGACCAGGAATTGCAAATTAGTATTGTGATTTTAATTCACAAAATAATTTCTAAATATTTCTTATTGGATTTTTACAAACCATTTGGGGCAAATGGATCAATAATTGACAATATTCTCATTCTATAGAGAGGATGTTGATTTTATTTTATATAATTTTATTTTATTTTTTGAGTCAGAATTTCACTCTGTCACCCAGGGTAGGCTGGAGTGCAATGACATGCTCATAGACATCGCGGTCTTGACCTCCTGGGCTCCGGTAATCCTTCTGCCTCTGTCTTCCAGGTAGCTGGGACTACAGGCACATGCCATCATGTCCGACTAATTTTTTTATTTATTGTAGAGATGAAGTCTCGCCAAGTTGCTGCTCTTGAACCCCTGGGCACAGGGACTCTTCTGGCCTCCACCTCCCACAGTATGGTGCTGGGATTACAGGCAAGAGTCACCGCACCTGGCTTAAAGTTTATTTAAAAATATGACACACAACTTTCATTGCAAGTTCAAAATAAAAGGATCTCAAATTTTCATTAAATCTAAAGCACTAGTGTGCTTTTTTCATTACACTAGTTTAAACTCATGCTTATACCTCTATTTTCCTTGTACTTTCTTCAGCACCTGGTACATCATCTTGCACCTTAAAAAAACTGTAGTTTTAGCTTTCATCTGATAGTAAACTACTATTAAAGCAAAAATATGTATGCAAGAAATATGAATGTGTATTAATATTTGGTGAGCACATTGATATAACAAATTATTTTTTATTTAATCAGTTCAAGATCACATGGCATTTCCAAAAGTTTGCCAAAACTGTAATTAAGTTCTGTCTTCTTTTCTATCAAATCTATAAGCCTAGAATTTAGTGAGAAATCAGGGATAAACCATGAATTGGAAAATCTGTTCTGACATGGCCTAGGGTAAGAAATGGGATGATTAATCCAGACCATAATGAATACAAATGGAGTTCTACCTGTTCTATTAAGTGAATCACAGGAATTAGTCAATACCATTTGTCTTGAGGACAAGTAAAGATTGAACCAAAACACACTAAAAAGAAGGCATTTTAATGTGAATTTGTAATTAGCCAGAATACCCCACAATCTGATCATTAATAATAAAAATTTAAATGTTTTATAAATGTATAACCACATATATCTGATGTCAATCCACCTTACAAAGCTATAACTTTTAATCAAATATTTTTAAATTGTATTAATTTTGAATTAAATTTTCGCTATTCCAAGAATATAAGAACTGGGAATCATTTCAATGTCTTATTGATTTTATTCAATTTTATTCTTAGACTTTTCCATAAATTTTATTTTGAATGTTCTATGTCTACTTACCTAGAGTTAAGATGAAAATTCATATACATATTAATTAAAATATGTATTGAATGTCAAATAATTTACTACATACACAAATACTTATTTTCAATTACATTTCAGGTAAAAGAAAAAAATTGCCTACATTTTGTGAATTATCTAGAAAATAAGCATAGTTTTTCCTTTTAGACTCAATAAACTCTCTTTTCATACATGGTTTAAAACATTGTCAATATTTGCCACACATCACATGTAAGAACATTTAGAAAATTTAATGTACAGCTCTATTTTCTCTCTTTACAAAGAGTAAAAATTTATTCACTTTATATTTATAATATAAAGGAAAATGTGGTACATTCTTCTATTTCTATCAGATTATTCTGTTAAGTACTAGCAGCACTCAGAGGCTCAAAAATCAAAGAGAAAGTTGGTATAAAACTATTTGGAAAACTTGAGAATGGAAAAAAAATGAATGCTTATCTTTGACTTTTTCCTATGGTTTATTTTTCCTAGATGGCAGAAGAAAACTACATTTTTTATAATTAATAAATTTAAAAGAATATGGTGTTAATTTTTCAAAAACAATAGGAAATGCCAGTTAAGATTTATAGGTTGAATGAGACACTCCTGAAAAAAAGAATTTATAGAGGTGGCATTTATATAGGTTAATCTGCAGTGCAACGTATAAATGGCATTGGCAGAGTGGAGTCTATTCAGGCTAGGGGAAAAAATACCTAGATACCCCTGGCGACTCATTTGCTCCACTTTTTTTTAATGATTTAGCAAGAACTAGCTTAGCTCATTTGAACCAGCTTGAGAAAGACGTGATACCAGGGGCAGAGCTCAGGAGTTTGTTCTTTTAATTCAGCCACTTCCTCACCAGGAAGCACAATCATCACAGAGCTGCTACATTCCATTTCTCTCTCTGCCCCTACTAAAAATGTGGAGACCATTACAGGGTAGGAGTGCCTTTACTGGAACTCTTTCTGAAGTCAATCCAGTTTAGTTACACCTGCTCTTAGCATGTCTCTCTGGATTATTGAAAAACTGATTGTTGTTTGAGTTGTCCTACTGCTTCAACTTACGTATTCTCCCCAAACAAACTTATTTCATGTACTTTATGATGTAGTGGTGTAAGAAGATTTATATATCTAAATGAAATGGCAAAATCTTGGCTTTTCATATAAAATGAAAGATTCAAAGCCAGGTAACATGTAGATTCCTTCACTGTTTTCTTGCCCCTTTTCTCCCCTTTCAAAAATCTGTTTCAAGGTAAGCTTTTGCTGACCAATACATAATATCTTATTCCATGTGTTGAAGGAAACAGCATTTCTGATTCTTGAAATACTAGCTATGTCCAGGTGGTTACATTTGTTACTTGACATTCCCTGCTCAATTATCATACACAGAGGGTGCCAAAAAAATGTATACACATTTTAAGAAAAGAAAAACTGTATTGAAATTGCAATATTCAATATATACTGATAACAAAAAAATGAGTGCAAGTCACATTTGGCTTACAAGAGGTGCTCAAAGTGTTCACCATCAGCTTCCAGACACTTCTGATTACCGCAAGCTAAGAGTAACATATAGATAACATCTCTTAAAATGTGTATACATTTTTTGGCACTCCTGGTTTTTGCTTTTTTTCTGCCTTCCTCACTTAAATAAACCAGCATCTTTCTCACATCACATGTTGGATGTCATCTTTTATTCTTTCCTTATGTATCTGGGCAGCAGGCCTGGTTGTTGGTTCTACCCCAAATGCCTTCTCAGTACTTCTACTTGGTATATTGCCACAATTAATATCCTACCCCTAGGCACTGTCAATTTCTTTCCGACTGCCATCCTACTTTTTCTCTCTGCTTCCTCTTGCTCCAGTCAAACCCAAACCCTTCCACAGGAGAATGGAAGCAATCATTTAATAAGATCAAGGCACTCCTCTTTCATTGGAAACAAAATTCAGACACTGAGTTCTTGCAGAGTCTAGGACTTCCCTCTCAACTAACTTTTGCTGGCCTCAGTATCCCTCAGTCTTATTTGCCAGCAATGACTTTTCTCTACATATCTTCATGCCATGCCTCTTTAATTTGCTCCTGTCTCCATGAAGATGTCATCTGATCAGACAAGATTCTCTCCCTACTGACCCTCACAAACAGGCATGCATTCATATCCACTACCCCCAAATCCTGACTTTTATTTTGACTCTACAGTAATTATTCCATCCTGATATAATACACATTAGTTTATCACTTTAAAGTGTGAATGCTTCGGTGACTATGAATGCTGTAAAAACAGGCAATTTGACTTCTTAGTTTGTTATGGTATTCTCAGTATTTAGCACAGTGTAGGTTTTGAAGAAATAGTTATTAATGGAAATGTTGATATAAGCTGCAGGGTCATAATATGCCAGATTAAAAAACCTCCAACCTATTTTTTCAGACAGAAATGGTTTTGCTTTTTTTCTCTCTAATTATATTTATCAGGGGAGGACTTGGTGGCTTAGCCTGTAATCCAGCACTTTGGGAGACCGAGCCAAGTGGATTGCCTTAGCCAGTGGGTTAGAGACCAGCCTAGGCAACTCGGGGAGACCTCGTCTCTACAATAAATAAAAAAGTAGCCGAACGTGGTAGCGCATACCTGTAGTTCCATCTACTTGGAAGGCTAAGGCAGAAGAATTGCCAGAGGCCAGCAAGTCGACGCTGGGGTGGCCTTGAGTGAGTGTGCCACTGCACTCCAGCCTCATAACAGAGAGTCTCACAACAGAGTGAGACTCTAACTAAAACAACAAAAAAATCTTTTGAATGAAATAAAATATATTGGAAAACAAGAAGAAATTTCATGTGATTTGGGTGTGGTAATTACCTTGTAGAATTTGGTATCTAAAAAATCTTATTTCAAGGGAGTGAACATTATAAGTCCTATGCTTAAATTATGTAGTACAAATGGACATACTATCAAACTACAAAATTCCACAAATTCTTTGAAAGTCCAACTATTCAAAGAAAACCCTTATTCAAAGACAAACTTTAATTTGGAGTTTCTTTTCTATTGGATCTGCATATAGCTTTGAGACTGATTAAAGCTGCCTTTGATTTCTGCATTTAGAAATTAATTACACCCGGCTGGACCATAGCCATCGGGGCTGCTGTCCTAGAGCAAACTTGCTCAGTAAGACTATGAAAAAAGTGAAGAGAATTACCCATTTATCACGCTACCAAACCCTCAGACATACAACCTGGGGCGAGGGGTTGCTTCACGTATTCATTTCCCTAAAAACATTGTCTAAAACATTCTTGCCTAGCTTTAACTCAATTTTTAAGTATGACAGAGAGATGAATTTGACAAATAAAAGAGTGTCTGGCTTAATAAACATAGCTCTGTAATAAGATAACATTTTACTACCTTCGAATTATGGAAACAGGTGATAGTAAATGTGGGTATCACTGCCAGTGGGTGAAAAAGAGAAGATAGGATGTGACTCCTGTACACTTCTATTGCATCTTCCTGCACCAGCTTACTTCCACACAACACTTCAGGAACACCAAGATATTTAGTACTTCTTTAATAGTCAAGACTATTTGGTCTAATTAGTATGCTGCTTTGCCCAGCCGAATTTTAATGCCTCTCGTTTCTCTGGCTAACCTTATTTAGATTTCTGATTACAGCCCAAAATTAAAACTCCTCCAAATGAGGTATTATCCAGAGTAGAGTGAACTTAGCTCAAATACCATGGAGATTCTGAGATATCACTGACTTAATTATCTACATACTCATGAACATTTTTCTTACATTATTGGAATATGTTGTTATAGAAGATATTAGTTATCTGCAGAACTATAAATAACTGGTAAAAATGGTAATATTTAAGCAGAAAATTTGTTTTTCAATATCTACATATTTTAAATATTTAACACCATTTAAAAAATATTTTTCTGTTACAAACAATGGATATCTGTTTATGCAATGGGCATCTCATTCATCTATCTTTGTACCTTCTTTTGATGGTTTATGTCAGATATATTCTTGTTTTTTTTTTTTTTTTTCTGAGTCGGAGTCTCACTCTGTCGCCCAGACTGGAGTGCAGTGGCCGCTCCCGGCCACTGCAGCCTCAACCTGCTGGGCTCCTTCCACCTCAGCCTTCCAAGTAGCTGGAACTACAGGCGTGCACTACCATGCCTAGCTAATTTTTTTTTTTTTTTTTTGGTTTATTGTAGAGATGAAGTCTTGCCAAGTTGCCCAGGAGGGTCTCGAATCCACGGGCTCAGGCAATCCACTCACCTCAGCCTCCCAATGCGTGGGATTACAGGCTGAGCCACTGAGCCCAGCAGGTACATTCTTATATTTTGAAATTGTTGATTAAATGGTGCTAACATCTAACACATGTTGCCAAGTAGCCATTCTGAAAAGTTCTACCAGATCATATTTATACCAGTTGTCAACAGGGTACCTTTTTTCCCACAGACTGAAAACTCTGGATATCATCGATATTTTTAACTTTGCAAGACTGAGAGACAAATAGTTGTTTTGTGGTTCTGTTATACCAAAAGAAGACAAAAAAAAACAGACATAAAAGCCTCAGCATCATTATAAGTTTGTGGTTTAAGGGACTTCCCCTTTCTAATTTATATGTATCTGTTTTCAATTTTGATGTAATGGATACATTACACTTTAATAATAACAAATCTACTAAATGTATTTACATTTGAACATTTCCTTAATACTTTAACTGTGAAAAGATAGTCTTGCACAATGGTTAACATTTGAGGTGAAGACTCATTTGGGCTTGTGTTCAAATTCAAGCACATGTGCTTAAAACTCAGTTTCATCATCTGGAATATGAGTGTGAATTATCCATGTATCATACACCAAACACACAGACACAGGACCTAGCAAAAGGACTCTAGGGAATCGATAATTTTCCTCACTTTCTCCCTGGCCCTGGGGTGCGCTCCTAGCGGTAAACTGATCTTCTATATGTTAGATGTTGAGAACTTAGAGAATTATTGACACATAACAGAAAATAAATGACAGCAATAGGAAGACTCACAATAAATGTAGCATCAGCATCTCAAACTTAAGCATCCTTTAAAACAAAATTTACCTCTCTGTGTGCATGGACATTTATTCCTCACGATGTTTCCTTTTGGAGATAATGAATGTAAGAAAGCAAAATTAATTTGAGTGTGATTATTTGTGTTGTTATCACATATGGGTTTATAACATATTAAAGAGTATTCTTTGGAGGGAGGTTAATTGCATTTATCCAATAAGAAGAGATTTAGTACTATAAATAGAAAACACAAAGCTTTTTGAATTTGTCTTAAAAGCAATTGAAATTAAGAATAAACTATAATATTTTGCTCATTATCTTAAAGTTAGAAGATAAATTAAATGTTTCAGAAGCAATTATTTTTGGGTTTTTTTTTTTGTTTGTTTTTTTGTTTTTTTTTTGAGTTGGAGTCTCACTCTGTCGCCCAGACTGGAGTGCAGTGGCCGCTCCCGGCCACCGCAGCCTCGCCTGCTGGGCTCCGGTGATCTTTCCGCCTCAGCCTTCCGAGTAGCTGAAATTACAGGCATGCGCTACCACGCCCGGCTGATTTTTTGATTTATTGTAGAGATGAGGTCTCGCTGCCCAGGCGGGTCTCGAGCCCGCGGGCTCAGGCAATCCACTCACCTCAGCCTCCCAAAGGCACGGGATTACAGGCTGAGCCACCGAGCCCGGCTAGAAGCAATTATTTTAATACAAAGTTAAAATTCGAATCATTATCCGTCTAAAATGCAATAAGTTAACTTTAAAAGAGTGTTACTCAGTTAAAAGTTTATTTTGAAGAAAACTTGATAGTTTACGGTACATAGCTTCTGTTAGTTAAAAAAAAAAAGTTTGTCAATTTGACCATGTTATTATTCTCAGTGAATAAAAATTAACAGACTATGAATTTAAACAAGAGCTTCGGAAACAATTTCAAAATAAACGTATCTAAATTAAGTGCCTGGACAAGTCTGTAATGTTTTATCTATTAATTTGCACCTATAGATTCTTAAACTTTAGAGACTTGAGGAGGTATTAAGAGTGGTAAAGTTGTGTGGCCTTTATCTTAAAAAATGAGAAGCATTAGTTTACCAAGCAGAATGGACAGGTATTATCACACAGGGGAAGCAACTAACATATGCACAGAGAGGGGATAAGTTCAAGGTGCTCTCAGAGCATCATGGATGTAGCTTGAGGAGCCGGATATGAAAGCTGGCGAATCTAATTCAGAAAGATAGTTAAGAATGGGCTATGTAAAGGATGTTCCAAGTTCCCTCATTGATAAAGGAACTTGGAAATCTCATAAATTGTCTCTTTAATCTACTGCAAACATGGGTGATACCATGATCTACATCATCAATTATTTAGACTAGTAAGTCTAATTTTGCTTTTTTTTTTGCCCTGCCTAAACTACCTTTCCTCAGTACTTCTAACTTTCAGCTCTAATTTCAGGAGATGACTTTGTTATCTACTTAGAGAAAAACTGGATCTATTAATGGGTAACTATCTCAACTTTTCTTCCTCACACATACAAATTCAACTAAGTCTATAGTGGCCTATTTAAAATTTTTTTTTCTTTTTACATTAGATGAATCATCTATTCTTTTATGTAAGAAAATCCTTTATACCAAAGTTTTCAATACCCAGTGGAAATCCCAGTTTTTGAGCTGGAAAGCCTTTAGGGCACACACTGCAGTTGTCCATAGAATCTTTAACTATTTACTTTTTATAGGGGGTTGTCTTGCCTGAGGAGTGTTGCATTGTTAGATATTTAAAGGCACATAAATGTCAGAATCTTGAATTATATTATCTTACTTTGATATATTTGACATTGACTTCTTAATTACATCCTTCCCCTGGGTATATGAACCCTTTCAAGTTACTTGCAAAAAAACAAACAACAATAAACAGATCCTCTGTTGGACAGCACATCCTAATCTTCTCCCTCACAAGCAAAATTATCCAGAAGCATCACATACTACCAGAATCTCCATTCATTTCTTTCCCTCCCACTAACATTTTCAACTTACACTAATTTCACTTCAGATTCCTATTACTTAAAAAGTTATTGATTGGGTCACCCATATAGTTTTATGTGAACATCCAATAAACATTATTTGGCTCTTATATACTCATATCCTGAGTGATACTTGACCACTCCCTTCAACTTGACATTCTTCCTCTCATATTTATCACATGGCAGCCTCCTATTTTCTTCTTAGCATTCTTCTTCATCCCCCTTTGCTGTCACCTTAGACTCATTATCTTCTATAGAGGCATTAAATGTTGAAATTATTGAAGACTCTTCTTTGGTTTTCTTTGAAATCTATATTCTTTCTCTATGTAATCACAGTTACACCCACATTTCTACATACCATTTTTGTGCAACATCCCCAATATTTATATTTCAATCTTGGCTTATTTATATTTATATGAATATTCATCTTTTAGTTTTATTTCCATATACTCAACGATTCTTAGATACTCTTTGATGTCATAATGCTTTATGTCACACAAGAACATCGAATGTAATGTTTACATAAGCAGACACCATTATCTAGCCATGTTTCTCCCGTCAATATCTACTCCTTGATTTTAGCAAATGGTAATTGCATGCATCCATTTCTGCAAATTAGACATCTAGGAGTCATCCGTGATATATCTCTTTGTTTCATTTCTCTCTCTCCGCATTCCATCCATTAATGTGGTTTAAAATATTAAAAAGCCTGGGGGCTCATGCCTATAATCTCAGCACTTTGGGACATTGAGGTGTGAGGATCACTTGAACCCAGGAGTTCGAGACCAGCCTAGGCAACATAAAATACAAAAATTAACCAGGCATGGTGATATGCACCTATAGTCCCAGCTACTTGGGGAGCTGAGGTGGGAGGATCACCTGAGTCCAGAAGGTTGATGTTAAAGAGTCGTGATTGTACTGCTGCACTCCAGCCTGAGTGACAAAGTTACACCCCAACTCAAATAAAATAACTTAAAATGCAAGTAAAATAAAATATTAAAAAACAAATTAAGGACCAATTCCTAAAAACACCCCTTAAGTCTTGCCACTTCTCACTATAATCACCACAAGTCTCATAGCCCAAATTATCTTTTTTTTTTTTTTTGAGTTGGAGTCTCACTCGGTTGCCCAGGCTGGAGTGCAGTGGCCACTCCCGGCCACCCAGCCTCGCCTGCTGAGCTCCAGTGATCCTTTCGCCTCAGCCTTCCAAGTAGCCGGAATTACAGGCATGTGCTACCACGCCCAGCTGATTTTTTGATTTATTGTAGAGATGAGGTCTCGCTGCCCAGGCAGGTCTCGAACCCGTGGGCTCAGGCAATCCATTCACCTCAGCCTCCCAAAGGCGCGGGATTACAGGCTGAGCCACTGAGCCCGGTTTAGCCCAAACTATCTTAATCTTTTGCTGGCAATACATTTGGTAATATCTCCCCACATAGACCCTTACTCTTTCAATCTGTTTTCTAACCATATCACCCTCGCTGCACCCTTAAACCTTATAATTGGCTTTCTCTGAATTAGAATAAAGACCATATTTACAGTTTTTAACTGCCCTGAATAGTTGCAATCTCATATTTGTTCTCTGCGTTTAAATATACTGACCTTTCATTCTTAAATTTGTTGAGCCTCTTCTGATTTAAGGAATTTTGTTCAATTTATTTCTCTTGTTTGGAAATTGTTTTTTCTAACCTAGTTTTCATCCTTCTTCAGTTTTCAACTTGAAATCTCTCTGACTGACTTTCCAGACTCCTCAGGAAATGCTCTCACTGTGGTAGGTTTGTAATCTTACATTTGTTGACTAAGTAATTTGATGAATGTCCCTCTCACTTAACTTAAGAAGATGACTTGAATGTCACCATTGTTTCTTCAGTACCTAGCCTGGTAGATAACTGAATCTCCATAAATGCTTCCCTAAAATATTTTTTAATCTTTTGAGATAAAATGTACTAAAATATTATGCAAAGTAGTAACATGGCTAATTTTTGTATTTAGAAATTGTATACAGCAGAAAAATAAAATGAAGAAAAGGGGTGAGAGTATTCTAAAAATAGGGAAATTGGTTAGGAGTCTATTTTAATAACCCATAGTCTTGCATGGGCTAAAGATGTTGACTAAGACAATAGCAACTGGGTTAAAGAGGAGAAGGTGACTGAGAGATATTAAGATTAATGCACGGCTTGCCTCTGATTGCCTGGGCTAGACCAAATAAAAAGGAAGCCACATGAAGAAATGATTGACTGTGTAAGTTGTAATCAGCTGTAGAGAAGAAGGAGCAATTTGTCACAAATTCTTAGTTATATTTTGCAAAGATTGAATTTTAATTGCTTAATATTGAGAAGTCTAGAAGGATATAGAGAGATAAGTACATGGCACTCAAAGAGAGCACTGGACTGGTGGAACAAATTTGAGAGTCACTGGTACAAATAGCAGATAAAATTATAAAAGTGTCTGAGAGCACATTATTGTGGCCTATGACTAAACCATGGGAATAATCATGTTTTCAGAAGGAAAATGGAGGAATTTGAGCTCCCCAAAATGAATAAGATATATATATCTACACTGACAGAAAGAAAACTAGAGATTTAGGAATACAAAAAAAGCAACATGAGAGACATACAAGAAAATTGTGTCCAATCAAGATGAAGATTAAATAAAATATTGTTTTAGTAATATCTGATGATTTATTAAACAATAGTAAAAATATTGCTTTAATAATATTTGGTGAGTAGAACATATTTATTGGATTATCAAGTGTGTCTTTATTGGAGTTAGATAGTAGTTATAATGCCAATTAAGCTCAAAAGTAAATGGGAGAGAAAGCACTGGAAGTTATAGTACAAATTACTTTTTAAATATTTTGCTGTTCTAAAGATAAAATGAGCAATATGGTGGTAATTAGGTAAGAAAGCAGTCAGAGATGAGTGTTTTCTTCCTGTGAAATTTAAAGAAACCAAATAAGTCACCCTTGTACAGCATTTACTGTAATTTATGCTACTCATCTAGGATTCTCCCTAACTCAGCCCTGAGAGGGAAAGGGTTACTTCACGTAGTACCTCTAAGTATCATCAGGGGGAATCTCACTCAAACCCACAGGGCACACTCAATCAGACAAGTAAAATAAAGATGACTCAAATGTAATGTTAAAAGTCCAGAAATCTGGCCAGCACAGGGCTCATGCCTGTAATCCCAGCACTTTGGGAGGTGGAGACGAGAGGATTGCCTGAGCCCAGTGGGTGGGGACCAGCCTGGGCAATTTGGCGAGCCCTTGTCTCTATAATAAGTAAAAAAAAATTAGCCAGAAGGATCACCTGAGTCCAGAGTCCAGTATGTTGAGGCTGCAGTGATCAAGAACATGCCGCTGCACTCCATACTGGATGACAAAGTGAGAACCTGACTCAAAAAAAAAAAAAAAAAAATCCAGAAATGAGACACTTTGCAAAGTTATTAAACTGAAAGGATAAGGAATGCGATTGTACAATCGGAAATCTCTCTCCAAAGTAAAAAACTCAAGAGTTAAGAAGGATACTACTTCCCTGACAATAAGTTAAAGAGTCATTAATGGCTTCCTTTCAAGTTCTGATCTAATATAAGAAGATAAGAATGGCTAGTTTGGAAAGGAAGTGTAAATAAGCTGTTGATTAAAAAAACCAAAAAACAAAATAACAACAACAAGAAAAAGAACTCCCACAAGGTTTAGAATTAGAAAGACCTGGATCTAAACTTCCAGTTTTGTGGTTCACCAAAGGCATGATTTTAGATAAGACACAGAATGTAATTTAACTCACTTAAAAAAATAAATGAACAACCATGGCTATTTCTCAGATTGTAGAAAGGACTAAATAAGACAATAAATCTAAAATACTTATCATGTAATACATGCCTAAGAGCTAATAAAATCAAGCTTGTTCTTGATAGAGTTCTAAATTGGAAGTAAATAGCGAGATGGGTTCATAAAATTGACCCTCTGTTTTTGGAAATGAAAGTTTTTTGTTTCAAAAAATATATATTGCTAATTATTGCTAATAAAATTTACAACTGTTTTTCACTGCATGTAAGTTCAAGGCAAAATATAATTTCAAAGCCACAAATACCCCTTGCCTGGAGCTCTTTCTTCATCCATTCTTCAACAACTATAACAAGACATTTTCTCTGTGTCTAAAATGTCCATTCCTAGTAATTGTGTGACTAGAGGCCCAAAGCAAATGAAGGGTGTCTGCTTTTGTTATATATCTATGCACAGCAATGAACACAGCAAATCCTAACCCAAGAAAGAGAGAGTGTATCGGAAAAGAGAAAAAGAAATCCTCCCAGATACTATGCATTTTTCTTATTTCGAGCTCCTATACAGGCTTCATATATGCAGGACTAGATCAAAGTCGGAGTGTAAGCCAGCCACGCTCATGACTCTGCTGTGAATATCACTCCCCCAAACAGTAACTCCCAACTTGTCATTTCCCTATGTGGACAACGTTGTCAATTTGCACAATATCTATTACATAGCTAGCACTCAAGACATTTTTGTTGTTGTTGTTTTGTTATTTTATCAAGATTCAGCTTATCTCAAGAGATATGCTTACAAATCTTCCTCTTCTCTTCTACTCCTGGCAAATAAAATATTCTATTTGCTCATCTACAGAAAGAAAGAGAATTTCCCTTCTCTTTGATGCATATCAAGGCATATTACAAAACCGCTTCTGTAGAAATGGCACACATGAGCTATTGTCATGCAACCTGAATCCTAAATTGTTTGGAAGAAATAGAAATTGTGTACTATAGAGTCAAAGAGGTATTTAGCTTGACATTCACAGTTCATCCCTTCTCATATAACATGAATAACACTGTTTACTATCTGTCATCTGAAACTTATTTAGGTGTGTAAGTGAAAGAACCCTGGAGTTTATTTCTCATTAGGTAAGTGAAGATGCTTCATGGCAAAAAAGAAATCTGATAATGGAGCAAATTTTTTTAAAATTTTATATTGTAGCAGGAATTTTACTGATAATCTGTCACTGCAATATGAAATGAAGTAGGTGTTGGGGGATCAGTTCCATTAACATTTATTCCACAAAAGAGATATTCTATCTATATGCAGCTGTTTGTCTATTCTAAGGTTCACAGAAGGAAGAAAATGCTCTGTGACTTGCACCAAGAATAGTACAAAATAATGTTGAGGGATATAGTTGTAACAAAGAGATCTAGTCATAGTCATGCAATTTGTGATTCCCAGAACATTCTGAAGAGACATACTTGCGTCATTCATTTGGTTCTAAATACACGTGACAGAAATGTATCTGGACATCTTCTCAGGGGAATCGTCTCTCCTTAAGTGTCTTTGAGTGAGATCCCTCTGTCAGTTAAGTACCCAACATTATTAGGAATCTTAATTTTGTACTGCCTTCTTGTACATGCAGCATAAAATTTAGGCTAAGATAACACTGCCTTTTTGAAAGTCAATTTAAAACACACACACATATGAGGAAGTTTTAAAAATTTAATAACTACTGTCATTTGATAAAAATCTTCAAATGAAATTTAATAATATTAAGTTTTTTTACCCACTTCATTTTGATTGGAATTTAAAGGAAAGGTTTTAAAACCAATCTCTAAACATTCAGTCAAGCCAAGCTGAAAGTTTGTAGATTGCCTAAGGAAAGTTTATTCATATATTTTTTTCAGTAGTGTAAGAGATACTGCCGCCATTCTGGGGACAAAATCTATAACATTTTATATACCTGCATAAGATATTTTGCAATAACAAATAAATGTTTAATGATGCAGATGATGAAAACTTGAATATTTACCCCTCCAATTCAGAGTCAGAAATAAAGGTTCACCTTGTATTAATACAAGTAGTATTAATGAAAAATATCTTACTGAGTACATTTCTCAAAATAATTCTAACTAAAGTTTTAGGGATTAACTCTAAACCCCAAGTACAAATGATCCATAATAATTTGATTTATTTAAAATATACATTTATAAAACAAAATAGATATTTAGGCTGGGAATTTCCTAATAAAAGAAAGGAAGTGCACATAGAAATTAATCATGAGGACATGATCTTGGTTCTCAATTACTAAGATTTCTTCATCATCATTTGTGCTGTTTTTATAAATCACTGGTGCTGCAAATAAGTGCCCATGATTTGTAACTCATTGCTCTTATGCAAACACACAAACCCATGAGAAGGTCCCTAATAAGCAAAAGAACAGTGCTTGGCATCTCAGCAGATGCGTGCTTCTGTTGATGGCAGGCAAAGAAACTGAGGAATGACACTTGTCATCTCAATTCCCAGAGACCAACACTTTCAACTTAGAAATGAAAATATCCTACTTATAAATCTCCAAGGTGGAAAAGGCTGCATCAGGAGAACACTCTAAACCACGCCTTTGTGCTGTATCCCAGTCAAAAGGAAATAAAGAGGTTCCCTTTGTTTAATGAGTAACTGTTAAGTTTTCCTTTCATACCTCTCACAGTTCTTGGCATTCCCTATAACTGTGACAGTTTAATAAAGACTCCTTTTAAATTTGTAAATGTTAACTGAATATCTCAAGAGGGCTCATTCCCTTCACTTCAAGTTCATTTTGACCCCAAATGCATTAACCTGGGCTGCCCACATTTCTTCCTGTGCTGTCACATAAGATAGACTCCACATAAAATAAAGAACATCGACCTTGAAAGAGAAAAAAAAAAGAAAGAAAAGAAAAAAAGAGGTGGGGGAGGGGAGAGTAGAAGCATACACATGCAATTTAGCAACACAGACTAGAATCTAGGCTCTGTCAAAGTGATTTCTTATTCCATTTTACTGAAGCAGTGCCAAGCTTTATCACTTCTGAGTTCATGTCTTACAGCTGAATCAACTCACTTGAATTGGTAAGTTGCTTAAAGTATACATGCACTGCTCATGTTGTCACTGTGATTTAAAGGTCAAGAGGAATTTTGCAGGTGAAATACAACTGAAATAGAGAGAAGAAGTAGGAACAAGAAACATTAAACCATGTACAATGAACAATTCTGCTTCTTGCTGGTCCCCCGAAACTCTTTTTATGGTAGTATGTAGACGTCCCCTAAGTAGAAGAGTAATGCAATGGTTTGGATACAGTCTGTCTGCCTTCACCAAAGCTCATGTTGAAATTTAATCCCCAGTGTGCCAGTGTTGGGAGATGGGACCTAGTGGGAGATATTTGGGTTTTGTGATGGATCCCTTGTTGATTGATCCCTTGGCTTGGTTCTATGCTCTTGGTAGTGAGTTCTCACTCTCAGGAGACTGAATTAACTCTAGTGAGTTCCTGAGTGAATTGTTATAAATTCAGCATGCCCCTTCGGTTTTCCTCTTTTCATATGTCTGCTTCCACTTTGACCTTCTCTACCATGTTGTGGTACAGCACAGAAGCCCTTGCCAGAAGCCAGGTCCATGGCATTGAACTTCTCAGCCTGCAGAACCAAGAGCTAAATAAATCTCTATTCTTTACAAATAACCCAGTCTCAAGTGTTCTTTTATAGCTTCACAAAATGAACTAAGACAGGCAGGATGCTTGGTGTTGAAGGTCCTGACTCTGTGTCATCCTATGTCCTTCATTCACATCAGTGTCAAAAATAGAAATGGGGAAAATAAGTCTGATTACCGCAGCTAAATATGACAAATTGTCACCTACCTACACCCTAACTATGCCATGTAATCTCACAAAACTTCCATAAATGTCCTTTGCCTATTAGCATTTTAAAGGGCTTTTTGGTCATCATACTCTCATTTTGGAACTGGGAATGTTTCATTATCCTCAATTAAAACTCTCTCAGAGGCAAGATTGGCAAGCATTTATTTATATATTTCCCTTAGAGGCAACATGGGAGGCATGGATTTTGTAAAGTAGGTAGGGTGCTGTTCTGTGCTGCATCAAGAGGCAATGCTGGTTTGGAATAATTCTCCTAATGTGAAGCTATCCCCATTAAAACATAAACCATAATTGTGGAAAGCAATTTGCTCAGCAGCAGAGAACTAACAGGGCTTCTTATTGTGATTCAATAACAAGGGAGCACAGAGATGCAATGCTGAAAAAGCTCCCCAAACTCTTTTAATTTTGTCGAAATGTAATTTTCTTCTGTGAAACCAATGTGAAAAGTTGAAATCATTTTTATTACACTCAGAAGCAAGATGTATATACATTTCCTGTAAATTAACATTCTCCTACTTCAATAAATTTAAACACTCTTTCATTTGTATATTTCAAAATGTGGATTAATAAAAACTTGAAACTGACACTGCCGACAAATGGTAAAAGCAAACCCACAGCTAGGGCAAAAGTTGATGTACTTAAAGTTCTAATCAGTTTTGTCATATTTTTACAGCTGTTTCCTTTTTTTTTTTTTTTTTTTTTTTTTTTTGAGTTGGAGTCTCACTCTGTCGCCCAGTCTGGAGTGCAGTGGCCGCTCCCGGCCACCGCAGCCTCGACCTGCTGGGCTCCGGTGATCCTTCCGCCTCAGCCTTCCAAGTAGCCGGAATTACAGGCATGCGCTACCACACCCGGCTAATTTTTTGATTTTTTATTGTAGAGGTGAGGTCTCGCTGCCCAGGCGGGTCTCGAACCCGCGGGCTCAGGCAATCCGCTCACCTCAGCCTCCCAAAAGCGTGGGATTACAGGCTGAGCCACCGAGCCCGGCTAGCTGTTTCCTTTTTACTAACAATTGATTATAGTTCAACAAAGATTATATACCAACATGAAAGGTTAATAAATATTAATAATAAATATTTTTTAAAATCAATCATATTATTAATAGAATCCTTCCTGTATTATATGGTCAAAATCAATAATAACATATAAATACAACAGTTGCTCAGAAGTCATATAGTATATGCTACTAAAGTCAAAATCAATAGTTACAATCAGGAGACCTATTATGTTATTACTTATACTTATCATAAGTACATATTCCATGTGTACAGTTCTATTTCTTTTATTAGTCATAATGTGGATCAGGTAAATTACAGAAGTCATAAACAAGTTTAATAAATTTATACAAACATATTTATTTGTTTAAAATGTGTAACTGTCTCATTTCTGTTTAGAGCATTATCCACTTGTGAAAGGCAAGTGATAAAAACACCTTTGTTTTTCTTTTATGTTTTCAATGGTAGTGCCCAGTAGTGGGACAAGCTTTGGCTTGAGATCCACAGTGCATCTAGGGGATAACAAATGCCCTAAAAGCATGAGCACATCTTCCCCTCACCTCCCTCCAGCTTCCTGGAGCTACCTCTCTGAGCGGCTCCCATGTGATTTGCTAAGGCCTCCTTACTTCACAGTTGGTGAGAGGATGCTTTCCATCACTTCACCTCTTGGCAACAGATGCCTCTCACTTAGGCACAGATGCTGAGTGTCCACCCATTCTTGACATTAGCCTCATGTTCCAGACTAACTGGGTCTGCACAGTCGCAATTAAGATTGGAATAATTAGATAACGAACATGATCACTTTGGTAATTAATCCTCATATTGAGTCATGATCTGTCCAGGGTGATGACCACTGGTTTGTAGTTAATTCAAACTGAGGTAACAAGTATAAAAAGTAAAGCATTCTCCAAAATGTTCTCATTCTCATTTCTCCCCCAGAGTTAATATATTTTTTAAAAAATGACACTATATGTAATAGATACATAGTTTTCATTTTTGAAGTTGATTTTATAGTGATCTGTTGAATGATGAGACTCATTTCAATTCAATCCATGAGCATACGTGGTGCGTGTGTGTATGTATGCGTGTATGTGTGTGTGTTTAAGAATTTCACCTTGCATGCTGTACTGCTTTGGAACTGTGACCCACATTGTTAAAAGAGTTCTTTCTTTCATTTTTTCCACAAAGTTTATGGTATAATAAAAACACATACATAAAAACAAATGAAGGTGACTCCTTTCATCTTTTTTGTCTGCAAAAAGCCATAAATGTTAGGGTTGCGTATGTGGCTGTGAGCTCCTTCTCTTATCTCTACTGCTTCTGTCCACTATCCACTTCCATGATTCCTAAAATGTCATCTTGGAGAACTCTGCTGCTCAAAGACATGCATAAACCACAAGACAGAGAAGACCTGCCAGATCTCCCCTTGCTGCAGATCCCTCACAGAGGCCATTCAACTTTTTTCTCAAAGGAAGGATCCACCAGCTTGGTAAATCAGTCTGGAGACTTGTCCATCTCACCACTCACTCCCATAACCATCAAACTCCAATCTGTCACTAAATAATATTAACTTTTCATTCTAAATATTTCTCAAGTTTGCCATGACATATTTCTCTCCATTATCACAACACGGTGATCATGATATCTTCTTGAAGTACCATAATAGTTTTCTTCTCCCTTTCCAAATCTCCTTCAAACGACACATCCTTCCCTCAACTGAGTGTGCTCTTCTACCCCTGTATGCATTTCAGCCAGGCTAGCTTCTCTCAAACCTTTTAATACTGGTGTTTTTAATCCCACTTGTTATTGTATGACCTCTTCTATTACCCAGAACAATCGTTCTTCCCTCTTCATCTCTAAATTGCACATCCTCAGATCTCTGTCCATCAGTTCTCCCCAGTTTCTCTTGTCTCTCTAGACCACGGCAGGCCCTCCCTCATGACATCATTCACATTTTTTCATAGAACTTTGTAGTTATATGCTTTTTTATTAATCATTTTAGTTCTTTTCATTAATCAATTTCTAACATATAAGAGACACTACACTATTAAATCAATGAATGATAAGATGGTATTATATTCAAAATGGGCCAAAAAGTGTGATTAGTAACTAAGGATGAGAGCAGTCTCAGAAGTCACTATTCAATGTTTTATTTATAAGTTGTCCATACATATCATTAGTCTTTAAAGAACTAATTATTTTATATACGTGCTCATGTATGACAAAGTTAGTACTCAAGTATTATTTAGTGACATACACAGGAAAAGTCATGAATATGAACATAATTAAAATATAGTCTAGGTCTGCAAGGAGATTATAATCTTGCAGGCAACACAAACCTGTAAAGACAAAATTATGCAGTCATGGCAAATATAGTAAAAAATGAGTTAATCAGGCTGGTGGCTGGAGATCGAGGAGAGTTTCCTGATGATGTCAGGTTTGAGTAGAAAGTAGGAATTCAGTCAGAAAAGTTATGGAGGAGAGGAAGGACAAGAAGGGGAAAGGCAAACACATTTAACACCCCAAAGATAGCATGGATGAAAGACACTAAGAATTGCAAATATCATTAGGTATGTGGGTGTGTACCTGTATTCACACATGTGTATGCATGTGACTACAAGCCATTCACAGTAAGTCAAAGGAGAGGAATGTTGGGAAATTTGGTGAATGAGAGAAAGTAAGAGGTGTCATAGTAGGCCTCTCATATCCTTTGATAGATAGCAGCTAATTTTGTAGATAATCGCAAGTTTTCATGTAGAAAAATGGTAAGGTTACATTTGTATCTGAGATAGATCACAGCTGGGGAGATTGGGCATGGAAGAGAAACAACTAGAGGCTAAAATTCTGAAGAGGGGGCTGAATCCAGGCAGGAACTTTCTATCCTTGCCTGTGTAGGCAAGAGTAAGGGTCTGCACTGAAGAGAGGAACAGCAGGTGTGCAGTTGAGGGTCCATACTTAAGGCATTAGGAGGGAAATCTGAGAACTCTGGTTGAGGGAAAGCGTGTGAAAAAAGACATCATAGTTTAGTAAGAAACTCAGGTTTCAAACATGGGCCCCTGCAAAAACTGCAGATTCAACAAATGTTTTTAGTTTCTCTGACTCATGAATTTAAGACCTACATATACATCTTTTTTGTTTGTTTGTTTTTGAATATTGAATGACAAACTTGCATGGATACAAAGTTTGCTGTGAACTGAAGATTTTATAACTTCCCAAATTCAGGTTTAATATTTCTAGGAGAAAACATGTTCAGAAATCTAACCAAGAACATAAAGAAATGAAATGGGGTCACTTGGTTGAAACCAGATTTGGATGTAGTGGGGTTTCTTTTGTTTTGTTTTGGTTTGTTTTTTTTAAGCTGTAAATATTGGTGGGAAAAAATCTCATTTTCCTTTTACTTTGTGCAACATATGTTTATTTATTATTTCTATTTGCTGGCCATTTTCCTAGTCATTGAGGGTTACAGGTAGAGTCATATGTTAGCTTTGGGAAGGTTTTCACTTTGTACTGAATGTAAACCTGTTTTCTGAATGTGCAGTACTCAGAATAAGAAGCTAATTATTCTGTTATTATTTGACATGAAAGCTTGATTTTTCAGGCTGTTGTCTTTTTTATTATTCTTTTATACGTATACAAATCTATATAAGCCTCCGGGCTTGTTAGGCACATTCTTGAAGATCTATGGTTGTACAATTGTTTTTGTTTTAAGAGACAGGGTCTCACTCTGTCCTCACTCTGGAGTGTAGTGGCACAATCATGGCTCACTTCAGCTTCCATCTCTTGCACTCAAGTGATCCTCCTATCTCACCCTTCTGAGTAGCTGAACTATAAGCATGCACTACCACATGTGATGAATGTTCTATGTATTTTTGTAGGGATGGAGTTCTCACTATGTTGCCCAGGCTGTTCTTAAACTCCTGACTTCAAGCATTTCTCCTGCCTCAGCCTCCCAAAGTGCTGAGATTACAAGTGTGAGTCACTGTGACTGTTTCATCCTTGTACAACTGTTAATATAGTTTTTTGATAAGAGCAAAGACCCGTGAGGATTGCTGGGAAGATCAGGGGACTCCACTGTACCCTTCTCTTAAGAAAAGAATGTACCAAGAACTTAGTTTGGCTAAGTACAACTCACTGGGTTAGTGACAGCCTACACAAGATGATATTTAAGACTTACTAATACAGATTGATTTTATGTAGGATTATTTTCATTTAAATTTTCTTTTTTGGAATAGTTTAGATTGTGGAAGTAAAAGAATTGTTTTTAAACTGAAATAAGCAGAAATTCCTATAGACAACACTACGAGTTAGTATCTAGAAATAAAACCTATTGTTCTGTAATCAAAGCCTTGGATGAAATCTGGAGTTTTGTCTCTGACACCACATGAGAAATGAATCCTGGCCTCTGTGCCAGAAGATCTATTTAAATACTGTCTTTTTGGCCCCTTGACAATGGTAAGAGGGCTGAGAAGAAACATTCAGGTCCCATGCCTGTGAGCTTGAGAGATGACACACTGCCTAGCACTTGATGGTGTCTTATGTGTTTTAGCTCCCTATGATTCTTATGTTTTTTGCTTTACTACAAACAAAAACAAACAAACAAACAAGCTGCTTGATCTGCATATACAGTGTGGACTAAATGAAAAGGTCAGGCTCAAGCTGTAAGTAAAAAGCAGTAAAATGAAAGATGTTATTCCTCTTTTGTAGCTACAGTTGTGTGCGCATTGGGGACCACAGGCAGGGGACAGTTTGCCCATAGCACTTGTTATCATCGAAGAGACCTCAGCAGTAGGGGTCTCACTTGGGGATGGCAGAAGGTCAGAGGGGGATACACAAGAATCTTGTTTCCAAGGGCCTGAGTGAGTACCTTGGGAGCTTTCACAAACAGCCAGGGAGTCGTCGAGTGACTCAGAGGCAGCAATCAAGGCAGAGGTTCTGAGCCATCATAAAGGTGGTATTTGATGGAAAGAGAATACAATTTTATTATCTCAAACCTAGACACTTGGGCTATATAGGTTCTTGATAAAAGTCAATTTCCTATCCTCTGGGTAAATAGAGACTTTCTTATCTCAAAATTATTAGAGACTCTTGAGGGCAAAGTTATAGACAGAATAAGGGAAAAAGAGAATTCCAGATAAATACAGGGACATGGGCCATCCGGTTGACATAATAATAACACCCACAGCAATAGTGTGCTTGCTGTATACCAGGCACTTTGCTAAGCACTTTTATTATGGTATCTCATTATATAACAGCCTGTAAGGTCATTAATATTATATGTATTATACTAGGAAAGGAAACCAGGATATTAGGAAGGTAAAGAAAATTGCCTAAAATTACACAGGTAGTCAGTGGTAGACTAAGATTGAAATTTCAACGTGTTTCAGTGGTGCAAATACCATTCTTTTAACTATTAAATCATTACATCTTTGAGATTATACTGTGCTACCTGGTTTAACAAAAAGAAGCAAAGGACTCCTGGCCTCACTCTGTTGCCACCACATTTGTTCCCATGAAGATTTTTCTTCTTCTGTATTCCTCTGCAAAATATTGTATGTTTTGGCAATTTCTCTCCCTTACTTTTCTGTTTCTGAATTTGGCTAAATATTAGGGTATAATAGACTGGGGTGAAATAATCTTTTTTTCCTGTATAGTCTCTCTCTCTCTCGCTCTCTCTCAAACACATACACACACTCACACACACAATCACATTTTCTCAGTTTTTTTTTGTGTGTGTGTTGGAGTCTCGCTCTGTCGCCCAGACTGGAGTGCAGTGGCCGCTCCCGGCCACCGCAGCCTCGACCTGCTGGGCTCTGGCGATCCTTCCGCCTCAGCCTTCCTAGTAGCCGGAATTACAGGCGCGTGCTACCACGCCCGGTTGATTTTTTGATTTATTGTAGAGATGAGGTCTCGCTGCCCAGGCGGGTCTCGAACCCGTGGGCTCAGGCAATCCACTCACCTCAGCCTCCCCAAAGGCGCGGGATTACAGGCTGAGCCACCGAGCCCGGCTTTTCTCAGTTTTTAATAATTTAAAAAAGAAGTATGCATGCATGTTAATCACAGACATTAATAAGAGATGTTTAGGTAGATTTAAATAAGAACATTCCATATCTCTATTATATTATAGAAGTTCTGGTAGAAATTGTGTGTGTGTGTATGTGTGTGTGTGTGTGTGTGTGTGTGTGTGTGTGTGTGTATTATAGTGTATATGTATTGTGTTTGTGCGAAATATATATATTTTTATTCCTTTTAGAGAGATAATTAGAATTTTCTCTCCTCTCCTGCTGTCTGCTATACTCCATTCCATGTAACATCTCACATAGAAGCCACATAGACAGCAGACAATGCCTATCCCAAATTGATCCTAAGTAGGGAAAGACTTAACACAGCTTTCAAATTTCCCTCACTTGACCCCATACAAAAAGGAAACCTGCCAATGGAATAGAGACATTCACTTTGCATGCAAATCAGTCTTCAACTTCTGAAGTGTCATCAGGCCCTTGAGGGCCCACTCACGCCCTTTCTTCTTGTCTCATTCTCCTTTCCCCCTTCGCATAAAGGCTCTGTGAATTTGAGGCACCACTGCAGCTCCTTGTTGGATCTGCTCTCTGTAATTATTGCATGTGACAGACTTTGGTTCTTTCCCTCAAGAAAAGGGATGCAGAATGGGTCAGTTCCAATTTCTCAATCCGCAGTCAATCAGATAAAAATAAATTATGATAAGATGATAATTAATAAGGAAGAAACTGCTGGTTATATTTCTAAAACAGGGACCTTTCATACGTCAATTTAAAGAGTAGAAATAATCTTTAGAGAGTGTCTGAAAGATGCTTTTGAAGAGAAGCAGTTTTCAGAAGCATTAGTTCTTATCTATTTAGGCAACTCTTCTGTTTTATTATAAATTAGCTTTTTTTTTTTTTTTTTTTTTTTGAGTCGGAGTCTCACTCTGTCGCCCAGACTGGAGTGCAGTGGCCGCTCCCGGCCACCGCAGTCTCGACCTGCTGCTCCAGCGATCCTTCCGCCTCTGCCTTCCGAGTAGCCGAATTACAGCATGGGCTACCATGCCGGCTGATTTTTTGATTTATTGTAGAGATGAGGTCTCGCTCCCAGGCGGGTCTTTAAGGAAGAAACTGCTTATCTCAGGCCTTCCCAAAAAAGCGAGAGGTTAAAGGCTTTTAAGAGCATTTTAGAGCTTTTTACAGGCGTTTTTAAAATTAGCTTTTATTGCTTGCTTTTTATGACAATTATGTATTGGCAAAGTGTCCTAATTGTATTTTCCTCATCTAAAATTAAGATGTTATTATCACTTTTTCCCTACATCTATACAGTAAAAATTTGGGGTATATTTTATTTTTGGATAAACCTCTCTCAAGATGATCTCCTCATACATGAACTCATTACCTTTAAAATGTATACAGTCTCTCAAGAAGTATGGAGTTTCCTGATTTATAAATTTGCATGCTTCTTACAAGTTTTTTGTTCATTTCTTTTGTTGTATATCTGTGTGCAATCAGTTTAGAATGTATAAAAGACTTTACATGGTGTTCCTCATTTGCAAATTAGTCAACTTTGCATATTTATCAACTCTCAGAGACGACCCAACAAGGAGCTACAGTGGTGTCCCAAACTCACAGGGAGTTTATGCTGAGGGTGATGCTTTAGAAGTAGAGGACTAGGTGAATCCATATCAACAAGTTGTCCATTCCACCAAGGCAATTTACAGATTCGATGGAATTTCTATCAAATTGCCAACATCATTTTTCACACACATAGAAAAGGTAATACAGAAATTCATATGGAAGCAAGAAAGAGCCTGAATAACTAAAACAATCCTTGGCAAGCAGAACAAAGCTGACTTCCAGACTTAAACATTACTACAAAGCTACAGTAACCAAGACAGCATGGTGTTGGTACAGACATAAACACATAGACCAATACATCAGAATAGAGAATCTGGAAGTAAGACCATGAACCTTCAATCAACTCCTCTCTGACAAAATTGACAAAATAAACATTAGGGAAAGGTAACTATATTTAACAAACAGTGCTGGGAAAACTTGCTAACCACATGTAGAAGAAAGAAATTGGACCCCTACCTATTCCATACACACACACACACACACACACACACACACACACACACACACACACACACACACAAATTAACTAAGAATGAATCAGGAACTTAAATGTGAAACTTTAGTTTTTCAGGGTTAGGTATACAGATGTTCATTATTCAAGTATCCATGTTGATGAGGTGTGCTCCCCCACCCTCCTGGCAGATTCCCACTACTGTCAATTCTGATCCCCCCACCCCGGACAGTTTCCTACTACTGCCAATCCTTTTCTTATAGTATTAAAAAGATTGTTCAAGGTCCACTTATTAGTGAGAACATGTGATACTCAGTTCTTTGTTTCTGTGACAGATCACTCAGTATTATAGACTCTAAGTCCATCCAAGTTGATGTGAAGTTCATAATTTTGTCTTTAATTATGGCTGCATAATATTCCATTGTGTATATGTGCCACATTTTTTTAACCAGTTCTCTTTTGATGGGCAGTATGGTTAGTTCCATGTTTTTGCTATTGTGAACAATGCTACAATAAACATGCATGTCCAGGTATCTTTTCAGAGAGTGATTTGAGTTCCACCAGGTATAGTCCCAGTGGGGGCATTGCATTGTCATATGGGAGGTCAAATTTTAGATCTTTTAGGAATCATCAAATTGTTTTCCACAGAAGTTGAACTAATTTACACTCCTACTAACAGTGTAGAAGTGCTCCCTTTTCCCTGCATTCTCCCCAGCATCTGTTGTTTTTTGAGTTATTATAATGACCATCCAGACTGGAGTTAGGGGGTATCTCAGTGTGGTTTTAATTTGCATTACTTTGATGATTAGTGAGGCTGAGCATTTTTTTTTCATGTATCTGTTGGCTGCTTGTATGTCTTCTTTTGAGAAGTGTTATTTACATATTTTGCCCACATTGTAACTGGGTCATTTATTTGCTTCTTTTTGGCATGTTTGAGTTCTTTGCAGGTCTTAGATGTTAGGCCTTTGTCGGATGTAAAGTTGGCAAATATTTTTACCCAGTCTGTGGGCTCTCTCCTCGCTCTCTTTATGGTTTCTTAGGCATTGCAGAAACTTGTCAGTTTGATGAGGTCCCACTTGTCTATCTTATTTCTTATGGCATGGGCACTTACAGCGTCGGCAAAGTCTCAGAGAATAAAAGAAATGTGCAAAAGACAGTCATATTCCTATACACTAACAATAAACAAACAGAAGCATAAACAAAAAGCACAATCCCAATCACAATAGCCACATAAAAAAATTGAAATACCTTGGCATCTTCTTAACCAGAGGCGTGAAGGACCTTTACAACGAAAACTATAAAGAAATCAAAAATGACACAAAGAAATCAAAGATGACACAACTAAAAAATATTCCATGCCCATGGATTGGAAGAGTCAACCTTTTTTTAGATGTCCATTCTACCCAGGGCAATTGACAGATTTAGCGCAATACCCATTAAATTATCAGCAACATTCTTCTCAGTCCTGTAAATGACAATACAGGAATTCATATGGAAATCTAAATGACCATGAATAGATAAAACAATCCTCAGAAAAAAAGGAAAAAACAAAACAAAGTGGGAGTTATTATACTCCTAGACTTTAAACTTTATTATAAAGCTACAATAATCAAAATAGCCTGGCATTGGTACAAGAACAGGCATATAGACCAATGGAACAGGATAGAGATTCCAGAAACAAAACCTCAATTTCTCAACCAACTAATCTTCCACAAAACCTCCGCCATCAACCACTGTGAGAGGAGAACCTAAACAGTAAATGATGCTGGAAAAACTGGCTGACCACATGTAGAAGATTCAAACATGACCGCTCCCTATCACCATACACAAAAATTTGCTCCAAATGAATCAAAGACTTAAACGTAAATCCTCAAACTGCAAGAACCTTAGAAATTGCAGGAGACATCCTTATGGAAATTGGAACTGACCACCAATTCCTGATCAAATGTGAAACATTAAACTATAAGAATCTTAGAAGAAAACTTAGGAAACATTCTCCTGGTCATCAGAGTAGGCAATTAATTCCTGGTCAAGTCCTCAAAAGTAAATTCAGCAAAAACTAAGATTGATAGGTGGGACCTAATCAAACCAAAATGTTTTTGCATAGCAAAAGAAACCATCAGGACAGTCAAGAGACAACCCATGGAATGGGAAAACAACACTTGCAAGCTATACATCCAACAAAGGCCTAACAACCAAGATCTACAGGGAGCTTTAACTAATTGACAGGAAACAAAAAAAAACAAACCAAACCCCAAACAACTCAACTCTATTAAATAGTGAGCAATGGAAATGAACTGACACTTTTCAAAGGAAGACAATCAAGAAACCAACAAACATAGGGAAAAATGCTCAGCTTCACTAATCAGCAGACAAATACAAATCAAAACCACAATGAGATACCACCTAACACCAGTAAGGATGGCTACCATTAAAAAGTCAAAAAAACGAGCCGGGCTCGGTGGCTCAGCCTAAAATCACGCACCTTTGGGAGGCTGAGGTGAGTGGATTGCCTGAGCCCGTGGGTTCGAGACCTGCCTGGGCAGTGAGACCTCATCTCTGCAATAAATCAAAAAGTCAGCCGGGCGTGGTAGCGCATGCCTATAATTCCGGCTACTTGGAAGGCTGAGGCGGAAAGATGGCCAGAGCCCAGCAGGTTGAGGCTGCGGTGGCCGGGAGCGACCACTGCACTCCAGTTTGGGCAACAGAGACTCCAACTCAAAAAAAAAAAAAAAAAAGTCAAAAAAAAAAACAAGTGTTGTCATGACTGTTAAGAAAAACGAATGCTTCTACATTGTAGAGAATGCAAGCTAGTTTAGCCTTTGTGGAAAGCAGTGTGGCATTCTCTCAAAGAACTAAAAACTGAACTTCCATACAATCCAGCAATCTCACTTCTGGAAATATGTCCAGAGGAACATAAATCACTCTGCCAAAAAGACATCTACACATGTATGTTTGTGTTCGTTCCAACAATGTTCACAATAGCAAAAACATGGAATAAACCCAGATGCCCGTCTAAAGTAAATTGGATCAAGAAGATGTGGTACATACACAGGGGTGACTCAAAAAACTCAGAATTTATTTATTTAAAAAGTGTGTATTTATTCTTTCATGTTTAAACTTTAGTCACCTTCAAAGTACTTCCGTTTGATGCAATACACCCACTGAGATGCTTTCTCCACTGTTCAAACAGTGGAAATTTTTGATGCTTTTTAGTGCTTCTGTCTTTTTTTTTGTTTTACCTCTTTCACAGAGGCAAAATGTTTCTTTTTGGGGACTTTTTAATCCAAGGAAACAAAAAAATATTGCTCAGGGAGAGATCAGGTGAATAGGGAGGGTGGGGCATGGAGCCATGCAGTTTTTGGTCAAAGACTGCTGAACACTCAATGTGGTGTGGGCAGATGCATTGTCGTCAATGGGTTTATAAAATACTTACCTAGTATGGAAGCCTGTACTACACAAGGGAGCCACCCCTCAAAAGATAATTTCAGTTTTTTTCGGGCCCCCCTCATACATGGCGGAATATTACAAAGAAGAACAAATTCATGTCCTTTGCAGCAACATGGATATAACTGGAGACCATCATACTAAATGAACTATCACATAAACAAAAAGCTGAATACCACATACTCTTACTCTCAAGCAGGCCCTGATCGCTGGTCATATGAGCACAAACAGTGGGAACAACAGAGACAGGACACTACTAAAGAAGGGAGGGAGGGAGGAGGGACAGGGGCATACATCCACACACTGGGTGATAGATCCACTATCGGAGAAGAGAGGCCCTCTAGAAGCCCAGACTTCACCTGCATGCAATTTTCTTATATAGTAAATCCTCACAGGTACTCCAGAACTCTAAAATAAAAGAATAAATAAAAGTTGAAGCCTAATTTGCATGCAAACGTAAATGTCTCCAATCCATTTGCAGATGTCCTTTTTGTATGGAAGCAAGTGAGGGAATTTTGATAAATATTGTGATAAAAATAACTAAACAAAATATGCATTTTTGCAACAAAATTAGTCTCAATCTACCTTTAAAAAGATAATTTATAATTGCAAAAAAATTCTTAGCAAGCCATGCAGAATAATTTTATTTCATTACTTTAAAAAATCACATTATAAGACCAGGCTCAGTGGCTTAGCCTGTAATCCCAGCACTTTGGGAGGCCGAGAAGAGTGGATTGTCTGAGCCCGTGGGTTCGAGATCCACCTGGGGAACCTGGTGAGACCTCGTCGCTACAATAAATCAAAAATTAGCCAGGCATGGTAGCACATGCCTGTAGTTCCAGCTACTTGGAAGACTGAGGCAGAAGGATCGCCGGAGCCCAGCAGGTCGAGGTTGCAGTGGCTAGGAGCGGCCACTGCACTCCAGTCTGGGCGACAGAATGAGACTCGAACTAAAAAAAAAAAAAAAAAAAATCACATTATGTATGTGTATGTATAGCCATATAATCACAGTCTACATCAAGGTGTTCATTTCTAGCACCTAAGTCATCTCTCTATTGTATTTTTTCTCAGTCAGGCCCCAAAGAAAGCATTCATAATGTTGGCTCAGTGAATAAAGGTACAGTACTTTTATTCTTCCCATTATACTTCTATTTGATTGCATTTATTTACTTTTTAACTAATATTTTTGAGTCGGGGTCTTCCTCTGTTGCCCAGGCTGGAGTGCAGTGTCACGTTCACCGCTTACCACAGTCTAAATCTCCTGGGCTCAGTTCATCCCTCCACCTCAGCCTCCCGAATAGCTGGGACTGCAGTCATGTGTCACCACACCTAGTTAATTTTAAAATTTTTTGTAGAGATGAAGAATTGCTATTTTGTCTAAGCTGGTTTTGAACTCCTGGGCTCAAGCAATCCTCCTGCCTTGTCCTCCCAAAGTGCTGATGTTACAGGAGTGAGCCACTGCACGTAGCCTGTACTTTCATTTTTTATAATTACTAACAAGGTTGAAGCTATGTTTGGAGTTTATCTTACATACCAAATGAGCACGATGTATAAATGTAATATATACATGACAGTTGTGTTGTCTGATAATGCTATAAACAGGCATTTCTGACATTCTTCAGCATTTTTTTAATGTTGAGATTGTAACTAACGCCTAAGTAGCTTAATGCCTAACAAACTATTTCTGCTATTTAAATTAGATCTAGCAAACTGAATGTTAAACTTACTCCATTTGAACATGTTGATATGCTGTTGTTGGATTTCAATGGGTGATTTCAAGGCCTATAGACATTATATTTCCTATTCCATGTTACTTCCACAGTTGTGCTCCATCCAGCAAGTTATTTACACACAAAACTCAAGATTGATCCTTGGAGATATCTTTAACTTTCATTGATAATGGCTTTATGTGAGTAAAAATCCTGTTAATTCTAAATTTTCTTCTTAAAATGCAAAATTTATGAAAAATTTCAATGAGTGTAACACTAGCAGAGTCACTCTCCTTAACAATCCTCAAGATTTTGAAATGCTTACCAACTCTGGCAAGGTTTAATGTTTTTTGTGAAGCAAGCAGATAGGCAAATAGGACCTACTTTTTTGTATTTGTATTTGTACACATCAACAGAAAGGGAGTGAATGGTCTTTCAATTATCTCAAGCTGTAATGTGTCCTAAAGAGGACATTGGAGAGGTGAATGAAGTTAGCTTCTGATTACACAGAAAGCACTAGAACACCCAGTTTTGTACTTAGGAGTACAAAATGCTGCTTAAGATGGTGAACAGTTCACCCAGATTTCTCCAAAGATGGAATAAACCACTTTGGGAAGCAAAATATTTTAACTTCACTGCTTCTACTCAAACTCAAATCACACTTCGTGAGTAGGACACTGTTACAGAAAACAATTAAAAAAACACAGAAAATAATGAAGATATATGCCAATAGGTTATAGATATTTTGTCATTAGGTTTAGACAATTAAAGACTCTATAAAAACCAGACTAAAAAAGACCCAGAAGGGAGTCGAGGTGAGAGACTCTTATATGTTTATAAGTTGTTCTGGATGAAGGGAATTATAAGTCATCATCCCACACACAACAGGGTTTACTTTGTTAAAGGAATCAGTGCAATGTTTTCATTATTTTATAAAAAAATTTTATGTTAACTGTTTCCACTCACTACTGCTTACCTCCAGGCTGGGCTCCTCTTTTCCAATCAGTAAATTAGGGTAGAATTGGACCTGCTTTTTTCCCTAAAATGTTTTAAAAACAATGGCTTAGCATCCAGTAAAGAAAAAATTCCTAATGTTTAATTATTACTACTGAGTAGATATAGAAATGTATGTACCTCATGATGGTGTTTGACAAGAGCCATGTCTCTATTATTTCAGTATTATGCCCTCCCCCCCTTAGACACTAGTCACAACATTTTTCTTTGTATCATTTTTTATCTCTGCCTTTGAGATGTTTGCCTTCAGGGACACTGATAAAAAGCATCATATTTGGTGGATCTGCATTAAAAATCACTTCTTTTCCTGACAAGCTATTTAAAGTGTCATTTGTGCCTTGTGAAGGCTTTTAGAGAAATCTGGAGACCTGGACCCAGATGACCCAAACTGTGTTTCTGCAAGGACTGCAATTTCCTTTTGAGGATTATGGTTCCAGGGAAGATTGCTTCTAAATATCTGTGAGAGAAATACTTTCCAGAATTAATGCTGTTGTTTACTCTATATTGATTTTGAGAGCATTTCACTTTACTCTCTATAAAGAACAAATAATAAAATACAGTTTAATTATGGTAATATTAAAATAACAGCGTGATCATTCCTTAAACACAAAAGATCAAAGCCTATCTAGTTAGAATGTGCTTTTTTACTACTGATTCTCAAATACAGAATAACCAATTTCTGTTGTTTGTTCTATCAATTATATTTCTCTGAAGATAAAAAAGCATGAGAATAAGAATTAGTGTAGTTCCCCTGTACTAAATATCATCTAGTTATAAAATGAGAACCTATAAGAGTGGCACTTTTGAAGAGAATGGGCTTGTGAGTTAAAATATGCATGTTCATTGATCACACATGGATGAGAAATGTCACCCAGTTATTACACAGAAAGAAACTGATTGAAAATAGGTGACCTTTACCAAACGTGTGTGAACAATTTCCACTGTTCATTAAAGAACAAGATATCTACATAGTTCAGAAGGTGGATGTAATGTTTAAAATGCATTAAACAGATTTCAGTAGTTACAGCTATGGCAAATGTTTTGAGCTAATCTAATTGTTACTATATTTTTGTGTTTTTTGACATTTCGTGAAGATAACATGGAGAAGCAAAATATTTTTTTAGAATGGCAGGAATTTAACTGCCCAAGTGGAAGGAAGAAGTGTTAGCTTATGACTAAGTGACTTTTCTTTAATTCAGAGAAGAATATTAACTATTCTTTTTACAAAGGACTTGTGCACATAATAAATGTTTGTCTCTGGAAATATAGGAGTGAATGAGACAAGTAGGGTGCCTGCCATCAAAGAATTTGGAGTTTGGCATTATTCAGTGATGTAATGAGTATGTGACTGGCACAAAAGGGATATGGAACGCTATGGAAACTGATAGGAGAAACATTAGAACTGGACTGCTAGGAGCCACAAACACACATATAAAATGCATCTTGAGTTATGAAGGTCAAGAGATCTAGCTAGGCAAAATGTTAACCTACTATGACAGACAGCAACCATGAATTCTCAGTAATAGGAACCAAATTATAGTGAACATGACTGAGTCAGAGACTGCTGGAGGTTAGGCAAAAGTAGACAGTATGCAACATTCAAACCTCACATAGAAATGGGAACAGCACTATTCGCTATAGTAAAGATATAGAATCAACCTAGGAGTCTACCAATAGATTATTAGATAAAGAAAATATGTTGTATATGTACAGTGGAATACTATTTAGCCATCAAAAGGATAAAATATCTTTTGCAGCAACATTGATACAACTAGAGGACATAACTCAGAAACAGAAAGACAAATACTTCATGTACTCAATTATAAGTGGAAGCTAAATAAGGTATACAAATGAACATAGAGTGGGGAATGATAGACACTGAAGACTCGAAAGGGAGGGGATGAAGAATGACAATTTACTTCTAGGATACAACGCACATTATTTGGGTGCTGGATACCCTAGAAGGCCAGGCTTTAACATATGCAATATATCTATGTAGTAAAACTACACCTGTACCCCTCAAATTTATGCAAACAAAAAACATGCCAAATGAAGGTTTTATTTATATCCTAAAAAGGAGAGAAATCATAAAAGTCTAATGTGAGAGTTATATGACAAGTTTATATTTAGGAGATCAATTTTTCCATAGTGTATATCATTATTTTGTGGAGAAAAGGAGTAAAGTGACCATAAAGCAAGTGACATATGAAGACAACATGACCTGTGAGGAGGCAAGGATGAAAAGCCATGTGAGAGAAAGTTAGAAGGCAAGAGTATTGAAAGGACCAGATGGTGATGGGATCTGTGGGATATGAAAAGTTGGAAGGTACAGACAATGACTGGATGTCCAACTTGATGCACCGGGTGGATTATAGAGTCATTTTACTGAGATACTAAAGAGGGAGAAGTGGCACAAAAGGTTTTGGGGCAAGATTGAAGAATGCATTGATCCCTTCTTCCCTCTCTGTGTTTCTTTGACCCTCTCTCCCTTCCTCCCTTGTCTTTCTTTCCCTCCTTTAACAAATTGGTACTAGCTATATGACAGACATTGATCTGGATGATGAGGCTGCAGCAATGAGCAAAGCAAGGTTTTTAACTTCACAGAGCTTATGATCCCATTAACGTGAGAGTTATATGGCAAGTCTATATTTAGGAGATCAATTAATCAAGTGTGAGATGAATGGTTCGGAGAAACAGATGAGGGTATGATATTTTAGGTAGAGTTGTAAGAGAAACCTTCAGTGAAAAAAGTGACATCACCTATTAATTTCAGCTAAGATAAACAACAACTCTGCACAAAAGGGGCTGAGATTTTGCCAAAGTTAACATCTAGTATTCTATCTCTGAATAAATTAATTCATCTAATCATGCAATATAGAGCCCCTGAAAATCACATGTGGCTATATACTTAGACAAATTCATGCTCATTCAACTTTATTTGGTTCAAAGTTCTATACCTGAACTTTCATATATTCTTGCCACAGCATTTTAAATTTCTTAATCTATCTCCCTCAACCTTCAAAACATTATCCTCCTATAAATGTATGGCATTAAAATTAATTAGTTAACTTTGAGTTTGATTATCCTGCAAGAGTAGAGACATAAAGTTGGGCTCTTCTGTGAGGTCACAGTCAAGAGGTGGGAGAATGTGAACACTTCTTCATGTCAATACAATGGCCATCTGTGATCTATACTTTTCCTAAACTTTAAAACATAAATAAATTTATTCAGCTAATCACGAAATACAGAGCCTCTGAAGGTCACATATAGCTATATAGTTGGCCAAATTCATGACCATTCAACTTTATTTGGTTAAAGGTTCTATACCTAAACTCATATTTTCATGGCACAGCATTTTAAGTGTCTTATTCTATCGTTCTTCAATCTCTCCAAAAACTTCTTTTCTACTCTAGTATGTATTTTTATTTATTTTTAATTTTCATATGCCTCTTTTTTGTTGAAATTCTTTAATTAACATAGAATATTTGTACTTATGTATGGGGCATAGTGTGCTGTTCCTATACAATGTTATAATAATCAAATTGGGGTAATTAGCATATTCATCACCTTACAACTCTATCATTTATTTGTGGTGAGAACATGCAAAATCCTTTCTTGACTACTTTGAAATACACAATGTATTAACTATGGTCACCTAACTGTGCAATAGAACACTAGAACATATTTCTCCTGTCTAACCATAACCGTACACAGTGACCAATCACTCCCTGTGTCTTGTTTTCCCTCCCTTCTCCAGCCTCTGGTAACCACTATTTTATTCTCTACTTTTATAGTATCAACCTTTTTAGATTCCAGAATGAGATCATGTGGTTTTTGTCTTTCCATGACTGGCTTATTTTACTAATATGATGTCTTCTATTCAAGTTGTTATAAATGACAGGATTCACTCTGCTTTATGGTTGAATAGTATTCTATTGTGTGAATATACCACATTTTCTTTATCTACTCATCTGTTGATGGACACTTAGCTTGATTCCATATCTTAGCTATCATGAATAATGTTGCAATAAGTGTGATAGTGCAGACATTTATTTGACGTACTAAATGTATTTCCTTTGGATAAATACTCAAGAGTGACATTTTGGGGTCATACGGTAGCTCTATTTTTATTTCTTTGAGAAACTTTCATCCTGTTGTCTATAATGGCAACGCTAATTTACATTTTCGCTAAAGCATATTAGTTCCTCTTTCTCCATGTCCTTGCCTGCATTTGTTATTCTTTGTCTTTTTGTTAATAACCATTTTAGCTGGGGTGAGGTGATATCTCATTGAAATTTTATTTGCATTTCCCTGATGATTAGTGACGTCAAGCATTTTGCATATACCTGTTGGCCCTTTGTATGTCTCTTTTTGAGAAATGTCTATTCAGATCTTTGTATAAGACTTCCAATGTACAGATTAAAAAACAAAAAAATAGACAAATGGGATTAAAATTAAAATGAAAGACTTTTTCATAGCAAAGAAAATAATCAACAGAGTGAAGAAACAACTTACAGAATAGAAGAATATATTTGTAAATTATGCATCTGACAAAGGGTTAATATCCAGAAATGCAAACAACTCAATAGCAACAAAATGTTAACTTATTTCTGTGTTTTTTAAAAAGCTGATAGCATGTTTTTCCATTTGAAGTAGTAAAAAATAAAACGCAAGATTCAAAATAGATCACTAATATATCTTCCTTTCTCATTCTCTAAGTGGTTTAATGAGTTCCCATTGTTACTGTGATCAAGTCCCTTACATAGGTATGCATGAAGTTGCTTCTTTTTACACATACACAGCCCCATCTTCATGTTACACCAAACGAATGTGGTGCTGAAGGATGTCAGAAACTCTCATATCATATCTCTGTGCTTTTGCACACAGCTTGCGACTTCCATTAGGAGCAAATAATTCCCTTTCTTCTGTCTAAATTCAAGCTATCCTTCAAGGTATGACTCAAGAAAATTTTCTTCTTAGAAACATTCCTTGGCCCTTCTAGTTAAGTCAGCAGCTACCCTCTGTGCATTACAACTGTCTGTACATACCTTTCATGATTGCACAGCACTAATAGTGTAACTGGTCTTTCTCCTGTCTATCCCTCCTTTACCATCAGGCTGAGAACATTATGCACAGAAAAGAGGTCTTGTCAACATATGTCTCTAACACCTAGCATAGTGCCTGACACTTAAAAGTTATGCAATAATGACTGAATAAATTAAATGGATGAATGTAAATTGGAAATGTATTGTAATCTTAAGCATTCAGATTTGATTATGTAACTGTTAAAACATTACAAAGTAAAAGCAAAGCAAACCTATCATTATTTAGTATTTGTCTTCATCCTAACAGACACACATATAAGTTAGTTTAAAATATCCATACTTTCTTTATTCAGCACATAGTCTCTGAGGATGAGCTTCATGATAGAAACTATTTTAGGTACTGGGTTGTAGCTTTGAAGAAAATAAACAGTAATCCGGCCTTCTTGAAGCTTACTTTCTAAAAATTAATGGGAAGTGGGTAGACAAATAATAATCAAATGAATTTAAAAATCTATGATTAATAAGATGTTAAAAATTCTAGAAGAACATAATAGGGAATATTAATAGAACATTATGCAAGCAGATTTGCAATTTTTAAAATAAATGGCAATATAAATTATACATTTGTGTTTATATTTATGAAATGTATTTCCCTCTGTGGTTTTTAGATTTTAGCAACAACAAAGAAATGTGGCAATTGGGATAAGAAAGAGAGAAAAGGACAAATAGATTAGAGAGATAAAATCAATATCTTTGTGATTCAGTTTTGGGAGAGAAGAAAAAAGTTGAACTGACAAATAACACAACCTTAGAACTACATTCCTAGAGTGAAGAGGACTTAGATGTCACCTGAACGGTCAGCAGTTTTTATGTTTAAACTTTGGTATGGAGTCATCCTGAATAGTTCTAAATCTGTAACTTTCTGGATATTGGGAAGGGGACTTGGAGAAGCAAAAGGTACTCTTTTCTCCCTTAATTGAAAATAATTTAATAGTTTGCATTTGAAATATCCAATTGTCCTATGTCCTGAGTGGTTAAGTTGAAATCATAATAGATTAAAATAAAATTATCTCTATATCCTGTATCTATATTTTATTTATTTATCATTTTGATCTGGCTCAGAATTTCTCATCACCTTTCTGAGACTGGTATAGCCTCTTGAGAATATTGAGTAGCTTCCGGTCTAGATGAGATAGACAGTAGGTCATATCATGTGGTAGTTCCTTGAATTTGCCCATGTGTGACAACCTTGGGGCAGATTCAGGAGTGGCAGTAGGGTGAGAGCAGCATTTCTTATCACCAGTAGTATCAGCATCTCTGGAGTCTGTTAGAAATGCAGATTCTTGGGCCATACTCCAAAACCATGAAACAAGATTCCCAGATCATTTGCAGGCTCGTTTTTATTGTATTTATTTATTTTTAAAGACACATTTATTCAGCGTCATGATCTATTATATTTAGCAATCAACAGCATGGGTGCAAAAAAAAAAATCACCTTAAAACCCTTTGTTAAAATGCTTTACACTTTCCACAAAACAGAAACAAAAAAAACCTGTTATACAATTAGTCACAAACACAGTCCTCAAGTGTTTTGGCCATACACAGAAGTATTGTGTAAATATGCCATCTTTGTAGCAGGTAGGCCCTGCCATCACTGTGTTTCGCTGGATTTGCAAATCTGTTGTAACCTGTAGCTTGACTGTCACTTCTCTGGCTATTCTCTCCTGCTAAGCTTTGTTACTTGGCAGTAATTAAAATCTTTGGCCACTTCCAGCCATAGCTACTGCCTGCTATGGTACCATCTGGATAACTGGAACCATCACAGTTATCTTGGTTTTGTGGTTTGGCTACATATTGGCCTCCACCACCATTGGAGCCAGAGCTTTTGCCTCCAAAGTTTTGCCCCGTCATGGGTTCAAAATTTGAGACGTAATTGCCAAAATCACTGTAGCTTCCACCACCTCCAAAATTACTTCCATCATTACCAAATCCATTTTAGTCATCCCCACTGCCATCACCACCATGACTGCCTCCAAAGCCACCATTGGAATTTCCCCCACGACCAAAGTTATCATTCCCACTGATACCACCACCATGACAACTACTGAAGTTTTCAGAAACAGTTTGATCTTATTGGTTGGATAAAGCCATCTCTTGGGTTTCCTTATTTCACAGTTGTGACCATTCACACTATGGTATTCTGAATAAAAATTTCATCGGTTTTAAACTTTGGGAGTTGCTGATCTACAGTACCAGTCCTCAACCTTGGCTGCATAACAGAATTTCAAAGAAATCTTAAAAATCCAAATGATTGGACCCCAGTCCTATATATATATGTTTTTAAAAAATCATAATTTAATTTTATCAGAATTACCTGTGAATGTCTCAAAACTATGGTTTCTGGGTTTTTCTGAGACCCTTTAAAATAGTACTCATTAAATTTCTGGAGAAAGGAGATCCAGAAATCTGCTGCTTTAAGTCACGTAGCAGTTGATTCCTATATATACCAAAATACAAAATGTGTGGCTTAGCAAATGAAAAACAATGGATTTCACTCTAAAAATATTTTTCTATATGTTTATATATCTATATATAAAACCAGTATATATATATATATATATACACACACATATATATACACACACACACATACACACACGAGTGTGTGTGTGACTGCTATACACACACACACACACACACATACACAAACATATTCACACATATGGCTGAGATAATTATAGATATAGATATAAAGATACAGAGATAGATATATAAATAGACATAGTTAGATACATGACCAGTATATATATATGGCTGTTTGCATGCTATAAAGCCAGATCTGAATAGTGTATGCGTAGAATGAGCATATGTGTATATGCAGGTGTGTGCAGTGTGTGTGTGTGTGTGTGTGTGTGTGTGTGTGTGTGTATACATATATATGTATACATACACATTTGTAATAGGTAACTCCCTCAAAATTTATAATGAGGAGATTTAAATACCGTGATTATACATGTAGAGTTGTGTGTAGAAAAGATTGCCATTCCCTTGTAGAATTTGTGGTATGTGGAGTGAAATGATTAGATAGATATCTCTACAATAAATAACAGTATGCCCGTATTCACTAATGGAAATTAATGAACATTGACAGATAGAAAATTTGATATTATTCAAGACATTTAAGAATATTCTACCACATGTTCATTATGCTGATAATAAAAAATTTCATACAAAATGAATGTTTCTCTCCTAAAAGAGAAGTCAGCAAACTTTTTTGTAAAAGATAAAATAGCAAATATTTTTGGCACTGCAGGCTCTACTATCTCTTTGTGTTCAACTATTCAGTTCTGGCTTGTAGCCTGCAAGCAGCCATTGACAATACAGAAATGAATAGCTATGGCTGCGTTCCAATAAAACTCTATTTACAAAAACAGATCATCGGCTATTTTTCTTACCCTTGTAAAACCAAATTGTATTGTTGACTAGCATTGGTCAAACAGAACTGGTTTTTAAAGACTTTTTCAATTCCTTTCAACATTTTAAAGAAAGAATCAAAGTAAAGGATTCAATTGTTATTTCAGTCCTCCGTCAAAAATAGGAATGCTTCTCTAAACTGACTCCTAAATTACATTCATTCAAGAAGTAGCCATTTGTTTGTTAAATTCAATAGGACCAAAAATATATATGTTCCTAAAATTCCAATGTACTGATACAAACAGTATCAAGAAATGGTTCCAGGAGCTTCTAGCAATATTCAAGTGTTTAATGTTGCTAAGTAAAGAGAATATACCTGATTTCCTCTACTGGAGAAGTAAGGTGAGGGACTAATGATACAACCTCCTGTTTTTAATAACAGCTATCATTTTATAAACACCTGAGTAATTGTAGGTGTATCAGTTATTTCCTTTATTTCTTACAACACTGCTCTGAGATAGGTACTATGATTACTTCCATTTTAAAGGAAATAAAAACAAAGTTTAAACATCTTAACTCACTTACCACAGCCATAGAGCTAGTAAGTGCCCTCAGTTGGATTTGAATCCAGGAAGTTGAAATCAGAATATGTACTTTAAACCATTACTGCCTCATCCACTGTCTACCAGGACTGTGATTATATAAGTTGTTGAGTCAATTACAGTTTTTTTTTTCCTTTCTAAGAAAAATTGATGTTACCAATTTGAATGGGTTAAAGAGACTGAATCTTCAGAGAAAAACATAAAAAAGTTGTACTTCATATCTGGCCTACCACCCAGGATAACACAGCTTACTGCCTTTGCACAAGAGAGCACTTCTTTCTTCTTGTGCTTAGCCACGGAGTGAGTTAGAAAATTTGTCTCTTTTCATTGACCTAAGATAATTAACCTCTTTTATTTTCTTCCTATCAACCTCACGACTGCAACTTATTCATGATTTTTTCAGATTACCATCTCTCAGTTTCTCAATAACTGTTCCTGTCCACCAACTGCTGGTGACCCACATGGTATTTTGGGAATATGTTGGGCACAATGAATGATCATATTTAATAACTATGCAATTTAACTTTCAGTTACCATCTTAGCACATCTTTGAATATGACAGCTAATTATATTAAATTTTCCAGGTCATCCTTAATTTTATAACATCTCTCCCTTCTTGTCATAAGATTGGATCAATTTTAGTTGGAAAATATTGTCACAATATCAACATAATTAGCTACAGAAAATCTCTGTGTACATAGGGGAAAGTGTATAAAGTCAGTAGACTAAATAAATTCCTGTGCATTTAAATTTGTTTTTTGTAAGTCTACTTCTGACATTCATTTCCAACTGCTAGCTTATCTATCTTTCCTAATATTGTGGATACATTTTTGCCATTAACGTGAGTTCCCCTTAACTTCCATTTAATCTCTCTTCAGTACAAGTGGCACTGAATTTATATCTCCTCTTTTTATTTTACTTTATCCTGAGAGTGTGTCAACCTCTCTTGGAAGGATGTTTATATTACAAAGACTAAATTTCTGTAGTGATTATGCTCAGAATACAGTGTTTTATTCTGTCAATACTAATCAGAATCAGCTGGAAGCAAAGACTTGTATACTGACCTCTTTCAAAACCTATGAAAACAAAGTACATGCTGGATTCAAACCCTGGTGTCTATGGAACTTACAAAATCATTTATTTTCTGTAAGCTAGGAGTTAACCTATTTTTGAAAGTAATACAATTATTGTGTATCGTCCTAAAAATAGTCCTAGATATTCAAGAGTATATCAAATATTGGATACAGTCACCATATAAACAGTGATAAGTATTGTACGAGTTTGAGCTTTCGCTGGGCATAGTGACTCATGTCTGTAAACCCGGAAGCTTAGGATTCTGAGGCAAGAGTACTGCTTGAGGCCAGGAGTTTGAGACCAGCCTGGGCAACACAAAAAAGACTCTGTCTCTAAAATAAATACTAATAAAATATTAATTTTAAACACAGCCAGAGAGTTGAGTTTGAATTAGAGGTCCACTAGTGATAGTGCTCCCTTAGCCCAGTAACATACCCTCTCTCCGCTTCCATCACGTCCTCTGGGACGTGAAGGTAAAGAACAAGCATGCTGTCATTCTGACTTAATGATTGTATAATCATGCATGCAAAGTTTATAACTCAGATATTTGGTATTTAGGAAGCCTGTGAGGTGCATCAGATACTGCCTCTGTCCTTTTTCTTTTGCATAACACATCATATATTAAAGACTAGGTTATGGATCTTGAAGAAATTTTTATAAAATTATGATTTTTTTCCTTAGCATTTTAGACCACCTGCTCTAAGTGATGTTATCTTGTAAGATATTTTCTGATCTTATAGAAGAGATAAGTTACCATTAAATTAATGAAAAATGTGATTCAATATAGAAACTAAAGGGATGATGGCGCCTCAGGATAACATAACACATGGACATAAAAACTAGGAAGTCATATTAAGGAAGTTGGTGCTATCTAAAATAAACAGCTAGTATTTCTCAATTGAACCAAAGACTTTTCCATCTTCTTATCAATCTGTGTAATGAAAATCATGACAACTACAACACTAATGCACTTCTTACAAGTTTTAGATATAACTTTATGAATAATACTACATAACCATAAAGAAGGACAAAATCAGCAAATTGGATGGAATTAGAGACAATCATTCTTAGTAATTCATCACAGAAATAAAAAAGAGAATACCGCATGTTCTCACTCATAAGTGGGACCTAAACATTACAACAGTACAAGGAAGGGAATGGCAGTTGTGGGACACTGCCGGGGAGGGAGCAAGGGATGGAGTGTGAGGGGTCACCTAACAACATAAAGTGTACCTTATCCTAAACAGGGGGAAGTGAGGATCAGTTGGAAGCTCAAACTTTACCTGTACATAGATTAGTTAGGAACCTATTCCTGACTTATATCCCACATCTTTAAAATAAAATAAAGTACTAAAAAATTTGGGGAAAAAATGGAATCATAATTGCCTTAAGTTTTAGGCAAACATATTTCATTACACACTGAGCACACAATTTAATGGTCATATACTTGTCATGCACTTCAGTGATTAATACTCCCAATCAAAGTCATTGTGTTTGATGCCACCATCAGTTCTGAAGTTGGCACAAGGGATGATCTGCAATATAGAGATGTGTCAGCAACATACAGTTTGTATATGGTTTCGTTTAATGTTGCCTATTTCTGTTTATCAAGTTTACCTAAGCCAAAGATCCAGTGACAGTCACTGTAGTCTATACTTCTCCTGGATATCTTTTAATCAATTGAAAATCTTCTCTCCAGAAACAAGAGATAAAAGTCTCAGTGCAACAAAGGTAAAAAACACACATGTCTTTAGGTTTTGGGTAAAAACATAGAAACAACCAAGATGTATATCAGTGCCTATGGGAATCCTGAATATTTTATTCCTGTGGAAAAGGGAATAACCTCAAGCCCGAAAAGTTCTCTAGAGAATTTCAGAAGGATAGTCAATTAATAAAGTTGGCAGAAAAACTTTATAAAATGTTCCATCTCAAGATAGCCATAGAAGGAAGGTAGAGTCAGCATTTCAGGAAATATGAGTGCTCACTCTCAAAAGCACAGTCAAGATACCATTAAAAATTTTTACACAAAAAGCACCAAGCAATTTGTATTGTGCTTTAACACAAGAGACTAATGATCAAAATTCAATTTGTATAAGCATTATACAAATATGATGTGATAGTTTAAATATTTGTTTCATTATTTGAAAACCGTTTTATAGTTTAAGTCTTACACGATAGCAAGGTGATTGCTGTTTTTCAACATTTGGAATGCTAATTATCACATATAACTATAGTGATAGAATTTATTATTCTAGATTACATAGAAGTTTACTATAATATGCAGATTTACATGTGCAAAGTAAGATAGAAAAGAAAAAGTTTAGAAATTATGCCTAACTTTGAAAAAAAGTTGCTACCATTATCCCTCTGGATATTTTTAGCAAACTTAAGAGGAAAGTGTGTATAAAAAAAGTAAGATGAGCTGGTTTATTTAAATTATCTGGATAATTGCCCTAAACTATGTGTAAAATACAAGCATAACCTAAATTTACTATACTTTGATAGTAAAAAATGACCTCAAATATAAAAATAAAACTATAAGAAAAGATTTTTAAAAATGTATATTCTTTTATTGAAGAATTCTCCTTTTAAAAAGAAGCATTTTACAAAGCAGGTAATTTTTCTTTTATATTATTCTATCTCATAAAAGAAATCCATCTCTCTTGAATAGAAACTATGAATTATATCAATGGCATATTAAATCATCCAGGTTCATTTTTCTTAACACTTGCATCAGAAACTACAACATTTAAATTTTAAGTTCTAAATGAACACTATTAAAATATTCAAGGATTTAGTCCTAAATCCTTAAACCAAAGGGAAGTTCAGGAATGTTGTTAAATTGGAAAGCTGCACAAAATCTCGACTCTCATTTGCAAATTTTCTTTCCATCTAATTTAACTTTGAAGCTTTCAGACTCAGAGATTTTACCATATGACATCAACAAACCACTTCAATCAAAATCAATTTACCTTGGCACTGCACAGTCCTCTAAATAGATTATTAAAAAGGCAAAATGAGAAATTAACTCTCTTTTCATGTTCCCTTTTATTTTCTACTGGTGCAAGGCAGAATGATTATATTTCCCAAGAAATTGCCCTGAAATATCATTACCCCAAACGCCTTTTTCTCTCCAGGACACTTGCTTATAAACTATGCTTTTTTTCCTGACAACAACAGTCACTTGCTGCAGTGCAGAATGTCAGTTTAGTCAGTTAGAACTTTCAATGCAGAAATTCAGTGCGATGCAGTCGCCCAGATAAAGCAGCACTTACCTTAATTGAAATATTCTCTGTGAATGAGGTGAGACAATCAGCCAAATGAACCGTGAATGGGGTGGGGAGATCGAAGTTTTCAATCAACACCCTCCAAGTAGCTGCATCCTGTGCTCTTGTCCCCTGTTTATGTGGAGCTCCTCACTGTCTAAGGAGAGAGAAAAAGATCAGCTGAAATCCTCCGAGGTTCCCAGTGAGTAAATGAGGACTAAGCGATGCTTCTGAACGGGAGGTTCTCCGTAAGAGGGCTCCGTGTGGAGGCTCCCTAACTGCTGTGACAGACGCCTGTCCTGTCCCTGGGGCCAGGCGCTAATCATTGACCTGATTAGCAGGACCGCTCCCGGGGCGCAGGCACCACACGCGGAGGCTCGCAGAGTCTCCCGGGAATTGGAAAAGGCACCAAGGCCCCTTGGGAATCGTGCCTTTTCCAGCCTAATGGATGAACTACAACTATGACTATCATTTGCCAGGAGATGAGTCGCCGAGTTAGCCATCGCAGGACTTGAACAAATGTGCTTGCTTCTGCTGTTTTTCAAGGTGCATTCGTGTTAGATATCAGGTACAGCGAAACAATTAATAGACACATATAGTTCATTTGTAAGACAAGCTTAAAGCTGAAAAATGTTTAAAGCGATGTGATCAAAGATAGGGGCACTTGTCTTTGCCCCCAGTGGACTACATACTCCAACCTTTGTCAAAGTAAAACGAATTAAGAGGTTTCTTACAGCCCTACAGAGTGCAACTCTCTGAATTTATAAGGAGGAAGTATTCTTACTAAATAAGCATTTTTGGCAGTTTTCTACTCAGACACATGCACTCAAACCAATGCATAAAAAATAGAGCACTGTTTGCATGGTTTTTCCAATAGCATTTTAAATTACCATCAAGCTTGCAAAAATTTTGCATTGTTATCATTAACCTGAATAACATAGGAGAGTAGAACATCACACATATCTGAGTCATCTCTTCTATTATTGGATAAAATACTGATTTACCAAAACAAAAACAAGGATATGAGAAGATCCAAAAAGTCAAACAACTTTCTAAATGCCATCATGTGCATTGCTCACCCATTCTGCCACTGACCACCTTCTCATCAAGTCCACATCTCTCACATCTAAAGTTACTAGTTCCCTGAAGAGATCTAAGTCTCCAGAAAAGGTCACATAACTGAATGCCAAAGCCCCAACTGGTTAATTTTTGACAGCTCTCACTTTTGCAGGATAAAATTATGCAAATAACATAAAAAGAACAGATGAAAAAAGTCATTTGCATGTCTTGAGGGTGAGAAAATTCTCATTGCCAGAGAGAAAACTGACGAATGTCCTCTCACAATGATACTGTGTGATATGTTCAGAACTTCTGTTTTTTCAAGTAGGTCTCACTTTGGACATATGGCCTTCCCTTGGGGTGTGTGTCGTGTGTGTGTGTGTGTGTGTGTGTGTGTCTGTGGAGAGAGAGAGAGAGAGAGAGAGAGAGAGAGAGAGAGAGAGAGAGAGAAGCTATATCTGCATTGTAATATTTACATGTATCTTAGAAAATCCCAGAATTTCAATAAGGGAATACACCAAACAGGCATAATAGACATTTTGTTTGCCTTATATATTCCCAGGTAATTTTTAAAGTATCTCATTAAAATACAAGCACTGTGATGAAATTTCTTGACCAAAACAATACCTCGGGATAACTGACTTGGTGTAAACAGGACAGATAGTTGTATTCCAGATGAAAAGAGAGATACCCAGAGACATGCCCCAAGAGGAAATGGGGCTGCAGCCTCCCATGCAGAGGTCTCTTGCTCCCTCCGCTGGTGGAGGGTGAGAGCTGACGGTGAAGAAACCGAGGCAATCCACTTCAGGGAGAGGAAAGAATAATTTCTGCTGCTGTTAAGCAGGAAACCCATTATGCAATTATAGATTGGCATCAAAGTGTTCTTGTAGAAAAGAGCCTGCTTGAATCGAAATAAATGCACTTTGAGCATAAATTTTAAACATAAAATATAATTGTTAATTTCTTCTGAGAGCATCCTGACTAGTCTTTGACACAGAACTTGTAGATGACAATTGGATGGATTCCATGGTTCTGATGTGGCATGCTCTTAAAACACTGCAGTTCTCATATTAGTCAAAGTCCCATTCTGAGGAGCCTAACTTAAAATGTAACTTCTTCTTAACCTTTAAAGGCAGAGTTTATTTTTCTGAAACCTGCCAGCCAGCAATTCTTGTCACCAAGTAAAACAGATGCATACAAAACTGACGTTGTGTCATAGTGGATCCTTTCTACCTGGAGCCCTTGACTGCATGAGATAGTACTGAAGATATTCCTAAATAACCTGCCTGTCTATTCTCATAAAGACCAAGCATCTTTTCAAACTCTGAACAGTTTCTACACAGAGTGTAAGTGACTCTTCGGGAGTTGGTTAACTATGTTGGACCATTAATTGATTTTATGTGGAAGTACACACATGAGTAACAAAGTAAAATGATTGTGTGGGAATAGAGAGGGCATATAGTAGTCATGTGATAATAATAGATCCTGTCTATTAAATGCTTGCTGTGTGTCAGGTGATTGGCTATGCACCTCAACTGTAGCTATTATCCCTGAAATCCTTAGACCAATCCTGTTAAGCAGGCATTATTCTATTTTTTTAAGTTTCATTAATTAAATTAAGACTCTGAGAAGGTAAGTAAATTTACCAATGTCAAACAGCCAGTATAGAGAAAATTCAGATGAGGACTCAAGTCACTGTAACTGTAAAATTAATAAATATTTAGAAATTCCCAGATGTTAAAACCAATAAAAATACCTACTTCCAACAAAAAAAGGAAAATGGCCTAGATTTTATGACTTGTAAAAATGATTTTGCATCTTTAAAACATTTTATAACTGATAAAACATTGCACTGTAACAGTTATGCTATGGAAACATTATTCATATTATAGCAGAAAATGAATTTCACCCAAAATAAACTATAGCCTAAAAAATAAACTCAGTCTGGAATTTTCTGTATGGTGTAATTTCATTTGTACAAATTGGCCAATTTCAAAAAAAAAAATTAAAAATTCCTTTGAAATTCATTTGTTTTTCCCCTCAAATATAGTTATTATTACTGTTTAAATCAATAAAAATGACTCATTTTAAGTATATGGCTATCTCAAGAATATTTTCTACAAATATTTTGGACCAGTATTATGATTTTTGATATCCCAGTTCTCCAAGAGGCATCATGTAACAGCAAAGTTCAAACATACTCATGGAGCTGAAAAGTTGATTTCTGGTCTGAAGCTCTCTTTACAAGTATTTTTTTAATCCACACAAATCCTACTGTTTCATGCAGTCTCTTGAAATTCTCAGACACATCTATAACCTTATAGAGAAGCGTTGTGACTACAGTTTTTCATTGTCTAATAAAAATTCCATCTAAAAAATGATGATAACGCAAATTAATGTGGCCATTAAACTTTGCCATTAACTTCTCACCTATTATCTCATTTGATTCTTACGGGAATTTTGTGAGATAAGTTACCATAAGTATTTTTCTCATATTTGAATGATGAGTAAATGAGGAATTAAAAAGAACAAGTGATTGTCCTTTGGTTTCTGATAGTGGAAAATGCAATGTCCTCCTTCTCAAACAAGTCTTATTGTTTTCCACTTCATCTAATACATTTTTTCTGAGACATGTTGGAGGAAAAAACCAAAAAACCTAAATGAACATATAAACATAAGCCACTTTTTCTTCATTCACTCGTTTGTTCTAAGCACTGTAAGCTGTGACTTTCATTTATTGAGAAAAAAATTAATAACTCTGAGCTGACAGAGAACTTGTATTGTATATATACAGAAATATCTTCCTTTAGATTTTTCAAAGACTTTTCCTGGTCTTGGCTATTATTATTTTAATTATTATTTAATTATTTAAATTTAGAATATATTAAGATAATTGTCCAAATATTGGTCTTATGATTCTTACATGAATTTAGTCATGTTTCTTAAAATAACTTTAGATTCAAATATTACCTTACTACAACTCTTTGTGGTGATTTAATTATCAAGAGAGAAGAAATGTTAGATCATTAGTGTTAATTATTGTAAATATATAGCACTATAACCATACATGCATATCAAGCCACCTAACTAATAACAAATTAATCTTTCACCCTTGAGCTAATGCTATCACACTAACACACACAGATGTTTGCTGAATGCTAATAGATCCTTGTACATACTTGTGCTTGGGTCAAAATAATGGAGGCTGAGTTGATAAATGTTTCAGCTTTTAAGTTAAATTTTTCACATTTTTGATGCCATCACTCATATATATTCATGATATTGATATATGATGAAATTTTTGACAAAAAAGCTAGACTAGACTAGATATCAGAAAATTTAGACTATAGTTAAACTTCTAGTACTAGTTGCTTTATTACCTTGAGCCATTTAAAAAAACTCCCGGTTAATAATTTCATTAGAAGATGTGAGAAAATTAAACATATTATCTCAAAGATTTTAGTCAGTTATAAAATAAAATTATTCAACTAATAATTTGTTATATCCTTTATCCTTGTTAAGAAATAATCAAGCAGTCAAGAAGCAAGGGTTGCATGTAAATACCCTTTTTCTGAGACCAGCCTGAGCAACATGGCCAGACCTTGTCTCTAAAATAAATGAAAAAATTAGCTGGGCATGGTGATGCACGCCTGTAGTTCCAGCTACTTGGAAGGCTGAGGTGAAAGGATCACCTGAGGCCAGCAGGTCAAGGTTGCAGTGATCGTGAGTGTGCCACTGCACTCCAGCCTGGTCAACAAAGTGACTCAGAAAAAAAAAGAAACAACAACCAATAAAAACCCTTTTTCCCCTTTCTTACTTTTCCATGCCCTTAACAATTGTTTAATACTGTGAATAACATAACAGCAAATAATTTTTTATTTCATATTTCAAGTAATTTAAAAATCAGCCAGCAGTTAATTGATTTGAAATTGTAAATGAAGTAGGTGAAAGATGTTTCTGAGGTCAACAACAATTCTTTAAATACTTTTAAATAATTATAATGAATTTCTTTAAAAGAATATAGTTGTTTTATTGCAAATAGATTGCATGCTTAGTCATTTTCTTTATTATTCTGGTCAGTAAAAAATGAAAGGTAATTTAATTAATATTAACTTAAACCGGGAGCATACTTAAAGAATGGACATATAATACAAATATATTTTGTTTTAAAACCACATTTCCTATGTAGTAGGCAATTATTAAAAAATAACACCAAAGCACAGTGCATAATTAACAGAAAAGAAATGGCTTTCAGTAGACATAATTGCTTGGCATTCTAGACCTTTGTTGTTAGCTCTGATTTATTCTACTTTGTATCTTTTATATATGACCATTAAGTGCAAGTAAAATGAAATAAATAATATGTAAAATTTAAAGAGTATTAAATTCATTTAATATTAAATTCACTTAAATTCACTAGAAGTTAGTGATGGTTAGAATTATACACATAAAATCTCAACTATACAAATTTTTAGAAATAACTTAAAATATGTCAATAAACAAATGTACATATAAAATAATATTATAGTAAATGTTCAGAGTCCATGTATGAGTGAGAACATATGGTACTCAATTCATTTTTTTCTGTGATAGATCACTGAGAATTATATACTCTAAATCCATCCATGATCCTGCAAAGTTCATAATACTATAAGAAAGGTATTGGCAGCAGCAGGATACTGCTGGGGTAAGAGTGGGGACACAACATCAATAAGGGCACCTGATCTCAAACCAGGCGAAGTGGAGACCAAAGGGAGGCCCAAACTACCTGTACAATGACCACTTGTATACCTAATCCTGAAATGTATCTCACATCTTTAAAATAAAATATAAGAAATTTTAAAAAAATGAATAGTATTACTTGGTAAAGAAAAAGGGAGGCATGTTTATTTCCTTAATGAGTAGACATGTTTACCCTTTTTGAAGAGCCAGGAAGGGTGGGATAGAGTGGAATGTAGAAAGATCTAGAAGCACTAATGTGAGAAACAGTATCAAATGAACTTGTTCACTAGAAATTCTTAGGATTACACAATCCTGATTGAATGATTGGTACTATTAATTTGAAACTATACAACTGTGTTTTTAATTATTCCAAAGTCATTTCTACCCCCTCCATACCCATTAGGAAAGTTAAAATATAAAAGAAAAAAATTATCATACCAAGTGCTGACAATGATACGAAACATCTAGAATCCTCATACACTGTTCATGTGCCTATAATATGATGCAGTCACTTTTAAAATTTCTGTTTTTGTTGTTGTTATTGTTGTTGGTGTTAGTGTTAGACTTTGTTATTGCAACCTCCTTATATCCATTAACTCCGAGTCCATGCACTTGTTCAAATACCCATTGAGAAACTGGATTCTCAAATCATATGCCCATCTCCTATGTTCTTCAGATGCTTTATACACCAAGACAACTCATGCAATTATTGATCCAGGAAGAGAAACATAGAATGGAAGACTAGTGACTACTAAGTCGTTGGCATAGTGGCTTCTTCCTTCTCCTTCTCCTCCTTCTTTTTCCTACTTCCTATTTCCCTTCTGCCCTTTATTTGTCTTTTTCACATGAGACAAAGGAAACCTGGACTTGTGGCAACGAAGAGTAGAGGTTGAGGTGACACTGCCTGCATTTATGTGACTGATAAAATTCTCAGCTCAATTTCCTATCTATAAAATGGGAATAATAGTAGCATTTGTGATAGAGGGTTGTGGCAGAAAGTAAATTAAATAACTCATATGAAAGCTTTACCTGGATTAAGGAATCTGTCTCCATAGGGTTTTATCCAGCCCTCCCCAGTTGACATCTCTGTATCTAATCAATTGGGACCCTCCTGAGTCCTTCCATGCATTTGAAAATAATGAAGATCCAGAAGAAGTTCAAGGATCCCTTTCACTTTGAACCCCAGAGTCATCATATTGGACCACAATACCAGCGGTGCTCACTCCATCAGGTACATATATTCTTGCCATCTTTGTGTGTTACTTTTGTCTTTTCCACAAATAGTGCCAGAACCAAATGCCCAGACTCAGTACTTGTTCCAGCTATGATGAAATTTTAGTGGTTTTTTTTTTTAAGTTAAATATATGCCTATTATGTAAGGCAGCCTTCTCACTCTGAGGCAGTCACTCCCCAAATAAATAAATAAATAAATAAATAAATAAATAAATAAATAAATAAACAAACAAATAAAATGTATTTCCAATAAAATACTTATACAGAAATTATTTTTATTTGTAATTGCCCCCAAACTTGAAAAAAAACTCTAAATGTCTATCAACAAGCGAGTGAATAAGCTATGATACATTCATGCAACCGAATATGTTTTGTCAATTAAAAGTAACAAACTACTAGTAGTATCAAAAACTAAATCATAAGATGATTATGCTGATGTAAAAAGGCCAGAAACAAATTCTTTTTTTTTTTGAAAGTGAGAAGCAGGATTTATTGAAAGGGCAGAAAAGCTCCCACAGTGCGAGGAGACCTGAAGGATTGCAAATTGTTAACTAGTATGCAATTTTATTTATGTACAATTCAAAAATATGGAAATTAATCTGTAATGATAGAAAACAGAGAAGTGGTTGGAGGTGAATGAGGTTAAAATAAGGAATGGCAAAAGTCACAAGAAACCTTCTGGGATGATGGAAATATTCAGTATCTTGATTATTGTGGTTTCATAGGTGTGTATTCTGTCAAAACCCATCTAATTTGTACTTTAAATATGTGCAGTTTGTTGTATATAAATTATATCTCAATAAAGTTTCAAAAAATCCCATTTCCCAATTTCTTCTTTAATAAACCATTACCATAACTAAATTGTTTATGGCATATTATATTCATCACAATCAACAATGACATTAGCTTTATTTCCTGTTTTCTAAAAGAAACCATGTTTAAGATGGATAAAGTAATCATCTTTATATTTCTAACAGTTTCTTAAATTGCATAGAGCATTCCCCATTCAATCACATTTTAAGACAACTTTAAACTTAATGTCCTAGTACCTATCCAGATAATAGTTCAGTAAAATTTTATATAGGGAAATAAAGTGCCATCCCATTTCAAACAATGACCGATGTGACATGCTTAATTGCTTTTTGACACACATATATCATTGTCCATTTGTTCCTAACTTCTCTGTGATGTATATTAAAATATTACTCTAGCATGTCTTCAGCATTTATGCCATAGCCGGTGACACTATATCACAGAAAAATAATTGGGCTTTCTCAAGCTCTAACTGTATTTGACAGGCATTACGACGAAAATACTTTATATAGCACCATAAACCTTATATTGTTACAGAAGGGTTCGGAAAGGATCTCCCTCTTACTCTTATTTACTTATTTACTAAATTGAACTTTTTCTCTGGGTTTCATGGTGACTGTATTAACTTCTAAGGACCATGTTTTATTCTCCTATCAGTTACCCTGACTGTAATACCCGGTTTCCTCTCATGTCAACTAGCTCTTTCTTGCTCTCAGCAAAAGTCAATAATCTGCTGCCACGACATAAAGAATAGGTTTCTTTTATCTGCCTTGCTGACTCTATTCTTCTTATTAAAATAATTTAAACTCTCCACAGTAATTCAGGGTTCTGATGTATCCTAGTCTGTTGGTGAATAACACCTGAAATAACACATTTACTGCTCATTGTACCTAAGTTTTTGTTATAATGGCAAACTAGTGGTACAAATAGCAGGAATTTTGGTAGTTCACTGCTGGGATTGAAAAAATCCCAAAACAACAAATAGCAATTGTGAGTCCTTGGTCTCATTGCGTAAGCCACATCGATGTCAGTTTCCTCAGGTAGAAAAAAAAGTTTATAACACAGTATGAAGTGAGTTAATGCATATGCAGAAGTAAGATTACATGAGTGAGTAGATAGGCACCACTAAGTAGGTAACTGTCACATGTGAGGGCTCTATAAATATCAACTACAAATTATTTGTAAAAAGAAGCAATGTATATACTAGGTATATCCCCCACCAGCTAAAATTTTGTTTCTAATTGTAATGAGTATGTCCAGTTGGATGTAGGCTGAATGTATGTCACACTGTTGTTTATATCATGAATCCCAAGAAAGATTTTTTATTGAAATGTAAAAGAAATTTTACCGTTAAATTTTTAGCAACAGTGTTAAAATATAGAATAACATGGTGCTGATGGACATAAAAATCACTATATCTCAGGGAACCAAATTTGTCTATGTAGCAAAATTATATACAGGCATTGGGTGAATCTACAGATATTATTGAGAAAACACTGTGCAATGTATCATTTTTTATAATTATACATTAATGTATTATATATTAACATATAATTGTGGTTTGATATAAATATATAAATTTCTTAAATAAATGTATCCATTAACATGTTTTAGAAATATATTTTTGACATGGAAAGGTCTTCACATTGTTTTTATTTAAAAAGTAGAATACAATACAATATAAGTCTGTTTATTTATTTATGCTCTCAACACAAGCCTAAACAAATATATATATATATATATATATATATATTTTTTTTTTTTTTTTTTTTGAGTTGTAGTCTCACTCTGTCGCCCAGACTGGAGTGCAGTGGCCACTCCCGGTCACTGCAGCCTCGATCTGCTGGGCTCCGGTGATCCTTCCGCCTCAGCCTTCCAAGTAGCCGGAATTACAGGCATGCGCTACCACGCCTGGCTGATTTTTTTTTTATTTATTGTAGAGATGAGGTCTCGCTACCCAGGCGGGTCTCGAACCCACGGGTTCAGGCAATCCACTCACCTCAGTCTCCCAAAGGCACGGGATTACAGGCTGAGCCACCGAGCCCAGCTAACAAATATATTTTTTAAAGAAAAGTTTTGAATCATGAGAAACTAAATTTCTTTCTTGATTGGTATTAAAGTTTTGGTAGGTTGACTTGCCATTCCTTGTTTGTAAGAAGTGTAAACTTGAGAAAATGATAAAAGTTATCATACTTATTTTATCTGATTTTCTCCCGATGCTTTTCTGTTTCTTATGTGTGTCTATATATGCAAAGGAAGAAGGGCTACAATTCAGAGAACTACATAAATTTCAATTTTAAATGATTTAAATTAAAGAGACACCTGACTTCTTTCAGAATGGATATTCATTCTTCCACAGATGAGTTTCAAATGTCGTTGGTGGTTGCATCAACTGAAATAGTTCTGTACCACCACCTTATTGTTGACAAGAGCTATGAGCTGTATTTTCTTTCTCACTCTAGCCCTTCCTGTCAAAGGTGAATAAAACTCAAGAAAACTGGTTCTAGTTTCACAGACAAGCAGAACAGCTACTGTATATGGGTATAGTTTCTAAGAAGACGACTTAGCCAATAAATAAATACATATCCCACTATTGGGCAAAATCCTTCCCATGTTTTGTGTAATCTGCTTTTCACTGTTGGATGCATTTAGAAGTGTCTTTGTATTGGAAGGATGGAATCTGATTTCATGTTGGCTTTGGAGTAGAATTAGACAAAGGAGTTACTTTCTTTTGCTTAGTTTTTAATCTTTCAATTCCATCTTTTTATTACAAAATTTCTAGCAAATACAAAAAGTAGAGAAAACAGTACTAATAGACAACCATGTTCTTATCTTCAAGTTTCATCATTTAGCTATTCTTGACCCATCTTGCTTTCTCTATATTCTCTCATTTGTTCACTCACCTTCCCTTGGATACTTTGAAGCAAATCTTAGAAATTATGTTATTCTAACTGTAAATGTTTCAGTACTGTGTAAATGATAATAATAAGGACTGCTTTGTTGTTGTTGTTGTTGTTTTGAAACATTCACAATTTCATTATCACATGTGCCTTTTTTTGTTTTGATTCTAAGTGACTAAGGCTTATGGGTCTTCCCTGAGAATTTAGCCTAGTAGAATCCTACTAGATTATTCACTTGAGCTGCTTTTATGCCCCCACTGGTAATACAAAGTTTTTATATAATTTTATTGCAGACTTCACAAAGAGGTTAGTGGGCCAACAACATCTTAGACTAGTTTTCACAGTCAATGGCCCCACCACTCAACATACCCTATTTATGGTGGCTAAAAACAACATATAAAGGTATAGTATTTAGCATAAATCTTAATAATTGGCATGTCAGTCGATCAAAAGATCTTCAATAGTCCCCAGTTGCATATTGGATAAAAATGTAAATTTCTTGTATATAATTCAAAATTATCCTTGATGTGCCTGTAAAACGATTTCCTACCATTCGAAAGACAAAAACCCATCTCTTAAATTGTTATCAGAATATAATTTTTCGATGTTTCAGATTTTATTCTTGAGGCTTGCCTGGCTTCTTCCCAAACTTCAACATATATGCTTAAGTTAAGAGCTATACTATTTGAGGGCGTACACAGTGACTAATGTAAGTACTGGATACAAAATAGATACCTAGTAAATATTTGCAGTACAAATGGTATGATGCCCTGTTGACAAAAGCATTGACTTTCTGTGAATGACAGGTGTTTACCCACTCCTATCACTTTACTATTCTGTTTAGAAGCTGCACAGTAAAACATTTGGGGAATTAGATTTCCAGATGCTTCTGCTCTGCTTAGGAATATGAAAAGCTCTCACAATTTGCCACACCAGAACTATTTTCATTTAGCAAAGTTCTCTCAAAGGGGATACAAAGCAAGGACCATTTATCTTTATTATATAGTATTATTTTTCTTATCTGAAGATCAAGAATTAGGTTCTTCATTTCCAGCACAGAAAACATTAGTTATTTGAGGTGCCTTTTATGTTGTCATATTTTATAATGACAAGCCAACTTTGCAATGTAATCGAATGTTTTTTCATCTCACTGAGTTTGTGCTCTTCTTCACTTAAAAAATCAGTTATTTTTCATTTCATAAAATTGTCATTTAAGTTCTTTACTCATTTTAAACTTGGTGCTATGGATATAAAAAATCAGTATCATATATTATTAATAAACATTTCTTGAAAAAAATTAATATTTTATAATTTATATATTTATTCATAATTAAAGCTTACAATTTATTATATTAATGACAGAGGACAAACATACTTTCAGTTGGTTATAGGATGATAGAGTGTGGTAAAACTGAGTTGCTATACTCTGCTTTTACTAGATTTAATTAAGAAAAAATTCAGATAATTATGAAACTAAGCAAAACGAGGTAGCAATAATTTAAATACATAAAGATTCTAGTAAGAATAATAAGAGTAACCCTTTTATAACTAATTTGAAATAATTTTACTTATTTCATAATTACTGCTGTACAAACTTTATGGCTTCTCTTCAATACTTAATATTTAATAGGAAGATTTTTATGGTGAACTTTGCTTTTAGAGTGACCAACTTGAGGGAAAAACTTAGACTTTTCTGAATTGAAATTTGACATATCATTAAGTGGACATCTTAGCTAAATGTTCACTATGGGACTGCCCTCAGGATCATCTACACAGTTCAGTCTATTTTAGAAGAGTTAGGAAACTAGACAGACAAGCCAGTTCACAGTAACAAATGTGTTACAGTTCTGATATGTGAGGTGTAAATATTTAGTGCTCAGCAGGTCAGCAGCTTGGTAGCAAGCAAAGGTGACTCAAGGACACAAATAAACAAGAAGCTGGCTGAAGTTGTGAGTGTCCCTTAAATTGTCCTATAATGAGAGGTGGCATAATCTGGGTATACACAAGGCATCATGAAAACCAGGCTTGGGGCAGTCTAAAGCAAATATTTGTGTTTGTCTTAGTTTAAAAGTGTGAGCCTTATATGGGATTTTTGCTGGTTTGGTTTTCAGATAAAGCAAGCCTGTGAATGGAGCTGTACCATTAAGTTTTGGGAGTTGATTTTCGCCCTGGGTAAGATTTTATGCTTAGGTTTTACATTAGGCCTCTCTACTATTGCTGTTATGCAAACAAGTGATATTTATGATATATACACAGGAAAAGAGCGGTTCTTAAAATAGGAAGGCTGTTCTAATCTATTTAGTGAAGCAGAGGAGAATTGTCTCACCTAGGCACTATATGCAACTGCTTCTGCATATCCCAGGACTGTTGGGGAGCAGATTAAGTTAGAAGAAGAAAGCCCTTTTAGTTACTGTAGGAGAGGACTATGAAAAACTGTTATTCCCATGAAAGCTGGCCAGAGAGAGAATATTCTAGGAATAAAAAATGTGGTGCCCAAAGAGTAGAACAAGGTCAAAGTTGGGTATTTTCCCAACAATTGACCCAAAAAGGTCAATCTTACAAGGAAGATCTCAGAAAAAAAAAAAAAAAAACACAAATAATCATTAGAGAATGTTTCACTGTCACTGGGCAGTGGAGGCAAAGTTCCAGAAAAGAAGCAGGTAAGAAATGTCTGGGGACACAGGGACCCTGCCAACAGCTCAGTTCTTGCACACAAGTGGGTTATTGTAAGTTTACTAAGTACAATAACCTTAATTAGGATAACTTTCCCAAAATCAACCACGTTAGGAACTGGCCTATCTTTCATCGAAACCCAGCAATTCTGCCAGAGCCTGCTGTTTAAAGATTCATTTTACACTGCTATGTATTTTTCAAAGAGATTTCATACATATTATTTCCTTTAAAAATAGATAATATCTAAGGTGAGTAAAATAATGCTATTATGTTTTATATTTTACAGATGAAGAAATAGAGGCTAATACAAATTATGTTATGAGCTAACATAAATTAAATCATCCTGCCTGGGGTAACTTGGATGATAATTTTTAAAGCAATAAACTATAAGCCAGTTCCTCTGACACACCATTGTCCTATGTTCTCTCAACATAGAGACTGACAAGCTTCTTTCCTAAAAGACTAGTTAGTAAATGTTTTAGAATTTGAGGCAAAAAGGCAAAATTGAGGATATTATCTAGGCACTTATATAATCATCTAAATATAACTATTAAAAAATGTAACATAGCCAGGCTCGGTGTCTCAGCCTTAATCCCGTGCTTTGGGAGGCTGAGATAAGTGGATTGCCTGAGCCCAAGGGTTCGAGACCCGCCTGGGCAACTTGGCGAGACCTCATCTCTACAATAAGTCAAAAAAAAATTAGCCGGGCATGGTAGCGCATGCCTGTAGTTCCAGCTACTTGGAAGGCTGAAGTGGAAGGATCGCCGGAGGCCAGCAGGTCAAGTTGCGGTGGCCGGTAGAGCCCGCTGCACTCCAATCTGGGTGACAGAGTGAGACTCCAACTCAAAAAAAAAAAAAGTAACATCTTTGTTTGTGGGTCATATAGAAATAGGCTAAAGGTCAGATTTGACCTATGGGCCACAGTTGATCCATCCTGGATTATAACAATCCTGACTTCAATCAGTTATTTGTAATATCAATTTTATCTTAATAGTGATAAATTAGATAGTGTATCTCTTTTACTCATTAGAGTTGTGTTTTGTGTAGAAGAAACTTATATGATTTTGATTTAAACATAATAAATATAAAATAACATAGCTTGTTTCCAAAATTGTATTTCTATACTTTATTTACATTAATATTCTGATTTCAGTTGAGCTTGTCAAATTTCAAATTTTTCCAAGAAGTATGATTTGCATTGAAATTAACTTATATTTAAATAATTTTTCACTATAGTTAAAATCTATAAATCGAACTAATGCCATACCATTTCCAAAAATAGACCAAGTTCATTTAGATATCTGAAATATTTACCATAACAATTTGGTTGCACACTCTGTGATGTTCCCAGACAATGATGACTCTGTGAAAATTTTAGTTACATTTTCTTAGAATGATTTAGAAAGTTTATAAACATACATCAACATGACTCAATAACATGTTTTTCCTTAGAAAGAATTTAACCTAAACATTTAAACTTTGGAAAAATATTTTTACTCAAACATAACTAAATGGGACATAAGTAGTTTTGTCTTCCCAATTTTTCAGACCTTTATACTGATGTTGAATAGATAATGAATTAAAGACAACAATTATTGGTAATACAACTGAAATGACATTAAGAATCACTAAAATGGATTGTCGTTTTGCCATGAGCTTTCAATATTTTTAATCTTCTAATTTTTAAAGACAATTCCACTGCTGTGGTTTATTGATGAAGTGTTTTTATAGATAAATGGATAAGCTTTTATTTCCTCTCTTATTTGTAATCTTAGAAATTACCTAGGGAAAAGAAAGTGCCAATTTGTCATGCTATGGTATGATATATGAATTACAGTAATCTTAGGGAAGGCTCACAATTGGGATCTATATGAAACACAGCATATTCACTCTAAAAAACAGGCCAACCACAAAGTTTGCCAAATTAATAAGCATTGCCTTTCTACATAATAGCACATTCAAAGGCATTCTTTTGAATATGAGCAAACACAGCATTGAGTAAAAAGACTATGCAAGAATGTGGCAAGTTGTGTTTGATTTGAAACATTTTACTACCATGACTGTTGATACTAATGAATAGCTCCAGATGAAGTTTGAGTTGACTCTAATCTTACTGCAATGCTAAAATGAGGTTATAAAATATAGAGGGATAATGTCACTTGTGATATTGATGTCTAGTCATTTTGCTTATCGAACTAAATATGTAAATAAATGATCATTCTTAAAATATTATGATGGCTTGGTCATCTGCAGTGTCGCCAAACTTGCTCACATTCTTTCTGAATATATCCGACAATTGAACTTACCAAGTCAATTAATGAAATCAATGAAATAAGAGAAAAGCTTGTTTTGATAGAGTGTGGTATACTGATACTTTGGGAAGAGAGAAAATTATTTTGTTTGTTTAAAAAACTGAAACTAGTCATGGTCGTTTATGTGTCAACTTGACTAGGCTACAGTCCTTTTTATGAAATCAACCATTAAACTGAGAATTTCTGTGAAAGTATTTTGTATAAATGGTTAAAGTATATAATTAGTTGACTTTACATAAAGAAAATTATCTTACAATCTTTGAGTGGACTTGATTCAATTAGTTAAAATGCCTTTAAAAGCAGAGCAGAGGCTTCCCTGAAGAAAAAGAAATTCTGCAAGTGCACAGCAGCTTCAGTCTATGCCCCAGATTTCCATTTAGCCCTTCCTGATGGTCTACCTTGCAAATGTTGAACTTACCTACACAGTCCTACATTTCCATAAGTCAATTCCTGGCAATACATTAGTAATATATATACCCACTGTTATTTTTTTCCCCTCTGGTGTAACCTGAACTGAGACACCTAGACATCCCCTTGGTTAAAGATTAAAAGAAAAATTCTGTAAAATTCCCAATGAAAAATGAATCATTTACAATGTTAAATGAAATACATAAAGGCTGGCCACCAACCATGACAATAACAACAACAGTAACTACAGCAGAAAAAGCTAAATACCTGTGGATCCAAAGTATAACTTGAGACAGAATATGGAATAACATTACACACATAGAATATTAATAAGCTTCAGTTTAAAAAGGAGAAAATTGGTGCCTCCCTTGGCTACTTTCTCACAATCTCTCTCTCCCAGTTTTTAAGTTTAGGTGTTTGCATTATTGAGTGTTATAGTATGAAACACAAGTGTAAAGATTTACTCTACAAATGCTGGTCTCTGTATTCTCAGCTTTCTACTCCTGTGTCTGTGGTAGGCAGGATCCTAAGATGATCAAAAGAACCTCACCCTTGGATAATGACAGCAAATCAATTTTTTGCAAATGTAATTAAGACTACAGTTGACCAAAAATAGGGACATTATCCTGGTGGGCCTCATATAGTTTAATGCACCCTTTTAAAGCACTGTATTTTGCTAGTTGGGATTAGACAAGGAAGTCAAAGATTTGAAACAAGAGGGACCCATGACTAGCTTCAGAATGAAGGCGACCCTGTGGAAAGTACCAGAGAGTAGCCTGAATTATCACACAAAGACTCCCAGCTGTTAATTATGTGAATGAACAGAATGCCACAGAAGAGCTTAATTTTTGATCTTTAATGACTTAGACTGGTATCTTTTGTCATTTTTTGGTATGTGTTGTCTCAGTATAACACATGTAGAAGAAAAAAGTAAGATAAGGTACTTTCAGTTTTTAAGTTAATATTCATAAATGATATTTCAGTAATACCATGTATATTCTCATTCCATTCTATTTTTTGGTGTATGACAGATTGTATAATTTAACATTTCTAGATTGATGAGGACTAGGGAAATTATAATAATACAGAAAGTCCTCCAAATTGCCTTACACTGAATTATAGAGGAACTAGACAGATGTCACGTGGAGTTTTCTAGAAGTCTGGGCTTCCTCTAACTTGAATGAATGTCAATCTGGTAAGTAAAGTATATATACCTAGGGAAGAGAGGAAAAGGGGCACTGGACACCCAGAGATCCAGCAGTTAAACAATCAGATGAATCAGTTTATGTGTGAACAGAGTTCCACATAAATTGCCTTTTAAAATTAACAACTTTTTTTTTTTGAGTTGGAGTCTCACTCTGTCGCCCAGACTGGCGTGCAGTGTTACGCTCGTGGCCACCCCAGCGTTGACCTACTGGGCTCTGGTGATCTTCCCACCTCAACCTTCCAAGTAGCTGGAACTACAGGAGCATGCTACCACGCCTGGCTAACTTTTTATTTATTGTAAAGACAGTCTTGCCAAGTTGTCTAGGCTGGTCTTGAACTCGTGGGCTCAGGCAATCCACTCACCTCAGCCTCCCAAAGTGCTAGAATTACAGGCTGAGCCACTGAGTCTGGTCACAACTCTTTAATAATTATGGAATTTTGGACATTTGGCAAGTGATTTGGCCAAAAACATTATTTTGTTTGATTTTTTTAGGGCTTTCCATAGTGTTTCTTTTTTTTTTTTTTTTTCCTGTCTCAGGTTTATTTGTACAAATAGCACAGGAGGACACCAGCCCCACGCAGACAGCATCCTGGGGGTCAAATCAGTCCTTCTGTCCACACATTGGCAGACAGAGGCCTCTACTCTGGAGCTTTTGTGGGGGTCTGGGCAGCTTTGGGAGCCTGAGCAGGAGCTGGAACTGAAGCTGGAGTTGCAGGTGAAGCTGCGGCTGGGGCCTTAGTTTGATCCTTGGCCTTTGGCCGGCAGAGCCTGCGGCTCTTGGCAATACGGGCACGAATACGCTTCCCAAGCTTGGGGTGGGCAATGTATGCAAGTCGAGTAAGCTTGCGGCTAGGACCCTTTGGGATCTTGGGCTTAACCTCCTTAGGCTTTACAAGGGCCTTGATGGCCTCAGCACGTGCACTCATGGCACTGGCGTTGTTGGCTTGCATCTTCTTCAGGCCTTTCTTGTTGTGCTTCTTGGCAAAGCGCATGTTCCTCAGGAACTTGGGGTCCACCCCCTTTAGACTCGTATCTTTGTGATCGGGGTTTCTTGATGCCATTTCTGTGCCATTTTCGGGACTGGTTGTGTGTGGTATGGTTCTTGGACTTGGCCATGTCTGCACCGTAAGCCGCGGATCCTGAAGCGCCTGGGACCGGAAGAGGAAGAGAGGCCGCTGTGCCCATAGTGTTTCTTAAGGTTGACTAATTTGCAAATTACTCATAGTGGGAACTTTGAAGAGTAGCTATACTTTAAACCTCAAGTAGTATAATTTAGATCCCTTGAGAAAAATTATCTTGCATGAGAGTAAGGGCATCTCTGTGCAACAGACCTTTTCTACAAGTATTTATAATATATTCTCTTTCATATGTTCAAACAACTGAGACACTTCAAAGATATTAAAAAACAAAACCTGTGGAAAATTTACAATTCTCTAATCCCTTGTTGCCAACATTCACTTCCCAACTTTAACACTTAAGTGACTATAATGGCCCCAGTAGGCTGCATATGAAAGAATGACCATAATGGCCCCCAGTAGGCTGCCATTGTTATTTGGCAAAAGAGTAATTTCTTTGTAGTGACATCCCACCCTTGTTTATTTTTTCATGAGTAATATGAACCCTTTGGGATTGTCTTAGAAGGGAATGGAATTCAAGTTCCTCAGGATTCCACATCCATCACTCGTTCTGTAGGTAGTACAGGTATGGACAGTGCTAGGATTTGTACAAGTCTCAGCTTTGTTGTTTAATAACTGCAAACTTAGGATAAGTGATTTAACTTTTCAAAACTTCAATTGTAAAATTTCTTAAATGGGGATATAAAAGTACCCACATTTAAGATATTTATAAAAATGAAATGAGCTAATTTCAGTAAACAATTCAGGAAAGCATCATTAACGTTTCCTTAGCTCTTAATAGTGGCACTTGTTACTTACTATTATTATTAATATAATTTTCATGATAGTAATATTTTGTGAAACAAATAGATGCAAACATAAAACATCTGAGAAATGAATTGGCCAAATGTATCCACAACGGCCAAGTAACATATATATTCATATCCCATCTACCTCAAATTTCAGATCATGATAAGGGTATAAGTGTTAGTTTTTCTACTGTTATGTAATTAGAATGTAGAGTTTTGCAAATTTTAATGTTACATTGGATGGTGAATAAAATGAGAAACTGAATATTATCTCTGGGTGTACATATTTTTCTATTCAGTGCTAGTAAAAACAAACAAACAAATAAATAAATAACTCATTTTCATAATGGAAGACTACAAATCATTTACTTTCCTGACCTAGTCAAAAAAGAAACTTGGTTCAATATCATGTCGTATACAATTTTAACATGAGACTAAGAAATTCTGTTCTGCTTCCATTAATGAAAACACAAGCATGATTCTAATTATCTGAATATGCCCTGGAAATGCACAAATCCCTTAATCAGATATGAGAAAGGAAGACTGGCCACCACCACTAAATTCCAAATTTATTATATTCTCAAAAAAAGTCCATTCTTTCTTCTAATTAAAATTATAGTCACCATAATGAACATAATGTAATTAAAGACAAAATAAATTAATCAAAGAAGCACTTTATGCTTCATTATATTAAAAACCAATTTTAATAGTTATATTAATAAAACTATACTTACATCTTCTTGGAAGGTGTTATTTAAGTTGTACATATTTATGAGGACTACAATTTCTAATGAGTAGACATTCTCCCTTCAAGTTAGTATACCAACCAACATCACCAGCATTTTAAAAAATTTTATACCGCCAAATTCATGGTGGCAATTATCTCAATACCCACTCCTAACAACTTTGCGAATATTTTACTGTTCTTTTAATGTATTCCGCTGTTATTGTGAGGGACTTTCTTTTTTAGTAATGTGATTCTGTCTTGTCCCCCAGAATATTATGGTGGCTTTCATTCTCATTCATTGGAAAAAAGAAGGATACTTATATCCATTCTTCTATTTAATCATCTTGTTGTCACTTTTAAAGATCAAGTACACAGGCAATTTACTTTTGCTTCTTCTTTTTGCTGTTGACCTCCCTCCCCCCAAAATGACTAAACATTATATTAAATGTGGATTTTTGACCCTGTTGGCATGATGTTGAAAGGGCACAGATGTAAACTCAAAACATGGAAATTAAATGAACTCCTCAAGTGGAACAGCAATTATACAACAAACTATTATGTTTTGTAATGATGTTTATGATATCAGGAATTAACACCCCCTTAACTTGTAGACTTTCAGATAATTTTCCCAAATAATCTTAGCTTTTGAAAGTTTTGTTTGATTAACCTTTCATTTCAAACCCGTGTCTGAAATTGTGTCCTTGTAGCGCTTTACGGTTCTGCATCTGCAGTCTATCCTGCGTTACACATAGTCTTTGTATTTAATCTGTCAGTGGAGTCAACAATGCCAAAGACTTAAGGACACGTTAGCAGACCTTTTCTGATTCTCACATGCATACAATATTTATTATGCATTACTTTAAATAATAACATATGTATTTGTTAATTTTAATCTTCCCACTTTAAAGTGACACTTTAAAGATGAATAAGATCATGAAAAAGTAATGTCTACTAATGAAGGAAGGTGTGACTATGCTGCTATCAAGACACACTGACTTAGAAAAATTGAATTGAAACAATTATTTGGAAAGTCAAAAACATGAAATGCGTATCGTTATGACTCAAAAGTACATGACTGTTTTAGATTTTTAAAAAACCTCAATTTGTTCATATGTATATGCAGACAACTCTACACCACACACACATGCACATTTGTACAAAAAAAGAATTGAAAAGATGTAAATTATCAGCTTTTATTCTGTGAATTTCAAGGACAAAAGGCAGATACTGAAAAGCTTTTTTATGGCTACCTTTTTCTTATCATAGTCTACATAATATCTCTATTTTTCTGATATCTTTAATGTTACATAAGAATCTGGCAGACTGTCTTGTTCATATTCACAACTACTGCCTGCCCCTCACAAGAGAATCACTTCATGCCAAACTAGTCTCTGTTTTGTTTATAAACCTTTGTCACAAAAAATGAAATATTATAATTCTTTAATATCCAGGATGATTCATGGAGGAAGACTGCACAAAGCATTTACAGATCTCTTTTACTTTCTTCACCCTATTATGAGAAATGGGTATAATTATAAATTAGCATCTTTGTCAGATTTATGAATAATAAGCATAAAGTAATAATAGGTAGTAAACCAAACTGAAAAGATCAGACTAAGATGTTTTCAAACAACAATGACATGATTTTGTGACAAGTTGCAATGTGCATAGAATGTGAGAAAATATGACTATATTCTCATGCTAATATCTTTATGACACTAGGAAATTATACATATAAATAGAACCTATTTTATGACAATTATGATATTTTAATCTCTAGTTCCCCTTTACATTTTATTATGTGTATTTGTGTTATATCAGTATGCAACAGAGTTGTCTAAAGATTAACAATATAGAGGACAATGCCCACTTAACAATGAGAATTATAGCTTAGAGTAAGAATTTTGAATAAAACCCTATATTTTGACTCAGATTTGTTCCGATCTCTTTGGGGTGAGATTATTAAACACAGATTATAGTGAATTATGAAGAATAACTATGGTTTTCTTAATTATTTTCATGATTATTTCCTTATTTTTAATTTAATGGATATTCAACAAACTGTTCATTAGGGGATTTTATGTTTAATACCACTAATAAAATTAAATGAAAAAGATATATGGTATCATTAAAGTAGCAAGTAAGAAAAATGCTAGTGCTAAAATAACTCTTTATTTAGTAGGTACCAAGAGATATATATGAAAATCATATTTCACGAAGTAACTCTTCTATTGAAAACTATTGCACTATGAGGTATATTTATCCTTTTCTCCCTATAGAGGTATAAACACAAAGCTTTTTTAAATAATAAATTACACCCTTTATGGGCTATTAAAAATGGCTTCTAAATAAACAGAACAGAAATATTACCAAATTTGTACAGCTGTACCATATACAAAAATAAAAACAAAACTTCAATTTTATCTCCTCAAAATGCAGTGACAAAATCAACCATCATTATGCATGAATCTGTGGACCAATCTAAAATATCTACTAAAATGTATAAAATCAGGGGACAAGAATTTATATTATACATGAAGAAATAGGCATGTTACTCAGAGAAGGAAGGACATAAAAACTAATACAACTACTTCAGAACATAGTTTATAGGTTTTCTAAATCATTAAAGAAAGTACTAATGTTTTGAAAAACTTAAAAAATATAATATGTGAGAGTCATATATATATATATATATATATATATATATTTTTTTTTTTTTTTTTTTTTTTTTTTTTTGAGTTTGAGTCTCACTCTGTCGCCCAGACCGGAGTGCAGTGACCACTCCCGGCCACCGCAGCCTCGACCTGCTGGACTCCAGCGATCCTTCCGCCTCAGCCTTCCGAGAAGCCGGAATTACAGGCGCGCGCTACCACACCGGCTAATTTTTTGATTTTATTGCAGAGATGAGGCCTAGCCTGCCCAGGTGGTGCTTGAACCCGCGGGCTCAAGCAATCCACTCACCTCAGCCTCCCAAAGGCGCGGGATTACAGGCTGAGCCACCGGCAGGCGGTAATTTACATTTTTAAGGATGGCAGAAATATTCTGTGTTTCATTGCATTTTATATATAAGAAACTATGAAATAACTAAAAAGAAAACTAATCATTGTATCTGTGTATATGTTTATTTGTGGTCTTATGAGGAGTACCTCCCCAAACACTGGAATTATATTTTGGTGGGTGGACCCCTTGTAGTACCCGCTTTTCCTGCTAGGTACGCGTTTTGGGAATCCATCCATATCAGTGGACCAGTTAGCATTGTTGTATGATTCAAACAGATGCTGGCAAGGATGTGGAGAAAAAGGAACGCTTTTACACTGCTGATGAGAATGCAAGCTAGCACAATCTTTTTGGAAGACAGTGGGGCAATTTCTGGAAGAACTAGAAATTGACCTTCCATATGACCCAGCAATTCATCTATTGGGAATATACCCAGAGGAACTCAAATCATTCTACAAAAAAGAAACCTGCACACGTATGTTTGTTGCAGCTCTCTTCATAATAGCAAAAACATGGAACCAACCATGTTGCCCATCAAAGCTGGACTGGATTAAAAAATGTGGTACATATACACAATGGAATATTATTTATCCATAAAGAAGGACAAACACATGGACTTCACAGCAACTAGGATTAATTTAGAGTCAATCATACTAAGTGATCTATCACAGAAAAAAGAACAGAGTACAATATATTCTCATGCATAAGTGGACCTTGAACAGTTATCATAATAGTATAAAAAAGGAATTGGCTCTAGTGGGAAACTAGGGGAGGGGGACTAGGATTGGGAGTTGAGGGAAACTGCTAGGGGAGGGAGGGGCACACCTCATCAACAAGGGTACCTGCATAATCAACATTTGTATATCTAACCCTGAGTTGTACCCCACATCTTTAAAATTAAAAAAAAAAGAGGCTGCCTTCACTTTTAGTGAATTTTTGTTTGGAGATTCTTACAATGAGTTTTCTCATTTCATGATGAGTGGTTTACAAGTGCACATGTCCACTCTTCACAGTGGTCCTCATTTTTTGATCAAAACCTGCATGACACCCATACTCCACCCTCCCTATTCACTGATATTGCCCTGAACTTTTTTTTGTTTGTTTCCTTGGATGAAAAGCCCCTCAAAGGGAAACATTTTGCCAATGTGAAAGAGGTGAAACAAAAAACCGCAGAAACATTAAAAGGCATTAAAATTGACAAGTTCAAAAACTGTTTTGAGCAGTGGAAAAAATGTCTTGATAGTTATATTGCATCAAATGGAGAGTACTTTGAAGGTGACTGATATTTAAACATGTAAGAATAAATATACATTTTGTAATAAATGAATTTCGATTTTTGAGTCCCCTTCATACATGTAAATCATTTTCTTGGATTTTAAAAGAATAGGAAACTCTATGAATTTTAAATATTTTCCTGAGATTTGTATGTAATGACAGTTTGTTTTTTAAGTTTTTAAAATATATTTCTTGGATTATCTTGAAAGCAACTTTGAGTTATAAAATCATATGACTATTTTATGTCTCCTTGAAATCATAGCAAAATAAAATTTAAAGAACTATGTGATAAAAAGTATTCAGTATAGTTAGTATAAATATTTGAATTTCTTACTAATAACTGCATAATAAGCACAGAATCATTGTATCTAGCAATGATCTTTGGAAGGACATTAATGATGTTAAAAGAGTGGTTATTAAGAAAATATTACAAAATTTCAATGACTGATTATTCAGAGGGCTTATATCTGCATTTCTAAAATCTGACAGAAAATTTAGTATGCAAGAAATAACAAAATATTATGACAGTTATCAATGAAAGGTTTTCCATTGGAGTATTTTGCTAGAGGTAGTTACTTTAATATCCAGAAAATTTTATTACACTTGTAAAACAAGGAATACTTTATCTTCATAGTTGAGAAGAAAACTTGTCTCTCTGCCTCTCTCTCTCTCTCTCTCTCTCTCTCTCTCTCTCTCTCTCTCAAAGACTCCTAGGACTGACATCTTCAATTAAATATATATTTATAAAGTTTTAATGATAAGAAATTTCCAGCTCATTCTATATGTGGCTATTTTAGATGAGATTTAGAGGCCTCGGGATTATGGCCTAAAGGAAATCTTGCTCATGTGCAAGGCCCTGAATGTCTCAAGCAAACTCTAACTTCTTATCTCACAGCTATGTCCAGTAAACTAGAAGCATCATCTAAAGCCCACAGTTTACAAATAAAAATGTCATCAGTAAGTCAATGTTACTGCTTTTTTACTGTTTGATATAAAAATAAAACAATATTAATGTGAGTGATCAAGCACCTAATGTCGTTTCTTTAGAGTCAGAATGGTGTTTTATAGAGAGACTTTCCTAAGGTACAATATTTTTTTTTGAACAACAGGAACAGTAACATTTTATCAGTGTCATGGCTATATTTTTGATAGTGAATGATATAAAGTTGAACAAGAGAAACTAGATAAGGTCTATAAATTCCAAGACAACACTCAGAAATGCGACTTGTATTTTACAGAAGTTTAGTTGGAACTAAATTGGTTGACCCTTTTCTGTCTTATCATCATAGTAAGTACACTTTGACATGTAACCCAAGTGACAAGATCACACTAGTTAAAATAATAGTCAATGAACAGTCCTAACACCACTATTTATATTATCAGTTTGAATTAGTTTATACAAAACAACATAGAAGTGTAGGCTTATGTTTACATTTCTATAATCTGACATGAAAAATTTAGCATGAAGTAAAAAATGTTATGACAGTTGTCAATTTTCTTCTTTTTATGCAAAAAATTCTTGTAGATTTTCAGACTCATTTGTCAGCAAAAATCTTTTTGTGTATCACATTTAGAACATTTAAATAAATTAAATAATTTGTATACATAGGAAGCAAAAATGCAATAATAAAATAAAATATTACAGTTACAGGGGGAGTTATATGTATACTTCTTTGGAGCTATCTCTACTTACACGTCTATGTATCTTTGTCTATATATGAATGCATATATATTTATATTTATGTGTGCGTGGAGATCTCTATACCTATATATCTGTTTATCTATATTTAGCATTTCCAATAAATGCACAAAACTCAGATATCATAAAGCACATAGACAAATATGTCAATATAAAAAATAAAATCATAGTTTAAACATATGGATAACAACTTAGAATACAATGTTCTCATTCACTTGAAAGACAGGATAATTTTTTTTACTGTATCAGTTTTTATATAAACCAACAGATAAAAAACAATTTAAAAAGTAGATAAAAACTTACATAGGTGGCACATGGTTTGTAAAGGGAGGCATGTTAAGCATGGCTTTGAAGTATGTGAAATAATGGTTAATCATCCTAAAAGGATAATATCATTGTTTACCTGAGTTTGGGATCATCATCTTGTTTATATGATGTGTGATTTGATTTTAACCTGCCTGCTAAAACTTGAAACCTTACTTATAAATCATGAAGGAATAATAAATGTATGCATGTATATTCAGTCAAAATACATTAGCACAATATGGTATGCCATGCAATAATAGGTATACACAGTAAACTGAAACAGATTGATACTGTCTGTTCAAAAACTAATTATCTTATAGAATATCACTTCAAATCACCTTCTCTAGTAAACATTTATTTTTGCATTATTTTTCTACTTTCAGAATGCTCTATTACACTAAGTGTTATGTGGTCAAAAGGATGATAAAAATAGTACAAAACAAAATAATTTTTAAAAATAGGGGATTGTTCATACAGTCATACCTCACTTAACACCAAGGATACATTCTGAGAAATGTATTGCTAGGCAATTTCTTCTTTGCATACTTCCTTGTATACCAGCAGAATATACTTACACAAATCTAAATGTTAGTGCCTACTACACACCCCAGGTATGGAGTATAGCCTATTATTCCTTGGCTACAAATCTGTACATGTTACTATACTAAATATTGTTTACCACTGTGGCATGATGGTAAGTATTTGTGTATTTAAATATATCTAAGCATAGAAAATATACAGTAAATATTTGGCATAAAAGATTATAAGGGCACCCCTGTATCAGACACTTACTATAAATGAAACTTGTAGGGCAAGAAGTTGCTCTGGGTGAGTCAGTGAGTGAATGAATGTGAAGGCCTAGGACATCACTGTATACTATTGTAGGTTTTATAAACACCAACTGTACACTAGGCAATGCTAACTTTATCAAGATATTTTTCTTCCTTCATTAATAAATTAACAGTTTACTGTAAAGTTTTACTTTATAAACATTTTAATTTTTTAAACTTTTGACCCCTTTATCATAAGATTTAGCTTAAAGCACAAACATATTATGCAGCTATACAAAATATTTTCTTTCTTTATATCCTTATCCTATCAGTGTTTTTCTATTCTCATGTTTTTTTATTTTTATTTTTCACTTTTTAAACTTATTTTTTAAGAGCTAAGGCACAAACACACAGATTTGCCTAGGCCTACACAGTGTCAGGATCGTCAGTATTACCGTCTTCCTCCTCCTTCACATCTTGTCCCCATTGGAAGGTCTTTAATGGCGAATACATGCATGGAGCTCTCATCTCCTATGATAACAATTCACACAGAGGCCCTTACTATGAGAGCAACTCTGAAAATAGATTACGGAAAGGGAGTACACGATTTTTCTTTGCCAATATTAATGTCAGGCAGGTCATTACAAACTATTTTTTAAATTGGTGTTAAAGAAAACTTTTGGACATTTTATACTCAACAAGTTTGTCAGGAGATATGCATGCATTTTAAATTGAATACATACATTTTATTTAATCACGTGTTTATGCTCATGTCTCATATTTACGGAATACCATTTGAAGTACCTGCCTGAGGCTCCTTTACAGTTAACTTTTTTTTAATAAGTAGAAGGAGCATAATCTAAAATAACAATTAAAAATGTAGTACAGTAAATGCACAAACCAGTTCAAAAGTCATTGATGATCATTATGATTATATACTGTACATAATTGTGAGTGCCCTACTTTTATACAACTTGTAGTATAGTAGGTATGTTTGCACCAACATCACCATGAACATGTGAGCAATGTATGCACTACGATGTTAGAAATCTTGAGCTCCATTATACTCTTATAGGACTAGCAATGTGTATGTAGTCTGTCATTGACTGAAATGTTCTTAGGCAGTGCATTACTGTATCATCTTTAAAGAAAAAAAACAATGCTGATAACCTGATTTTTTTCAAATGATCCGCCCCAAATGCTTCTTATTTTCTTTTCTTTTTTTTTTTTGTTGGAGTCTCACTCTGTCGCCCAGACTGGAGTGCAGTGGCATGCGCTACCACGCCCAGCTGATTTTTTGATTTATTGTAAAGATGAGGTCTCACCAAGTTGCCCAGGTGGGTCTCGAACCCGCGGGCTCAGGCAATCCACTCACCTCAGCCTCCCAAAGCACGGGATTACAGGTTGAGCCACCGAGCCCGGCTATGCTTCCTATTTTCAATCAGTTTGTGCTTTGTTCTGAAAGTTTGTGTTCCCTCAAACTTTATATGTCAAAATGCTAAGCCTGAGGGTGTTGGCACAGAGAGAAGGTGACCTTTAGGAGGTAATTAGGTCATCAGGGTAGAGCCCTCATAAAAAGGATGAATGCCCTTATAATAGAGGCTCCCAAGAACTACCTTGCCACCTTATCTTGTGAGGAAATTGCCAACTATAAGAAATAGACCCTTACCAGACATCAAATCTTCTAGTGTCCAACCACTAGAACTGTGAGAAATAAGTGTTTATTGCGTATAATCCACCCAGTTTATGATTTTTTTTTGTTGTTGTTACAGCATCTGGAACTGACTAGGACCATTTGTATTATGAAAATTTTAAAGTAAAACAATTTATAAAACATTATACTGATGAGACACATACACATTTTATGCAGAACTCTCTCTGTAGCAGAAGTGAAGAAGGCAATATGCCTAGTATGCCACTTACATAGCACCAGGGAGGCCTCATTATTTATATACATTTTAAAGTGAATTCTAGTATATTTTTGCCTATGTGATTGCAAATAGACTATTACATTGTTCTTAATTATTGTATTTGTAGCATGCTAGACACAGCAAAAAATTGCTTCCGAGCTATGGCTAATATAATTTCCAAGTGATTGACCTTCTTTTCTCACTGGCATGTTTTGAATATTTGAGTCTAATTGAACTAAACATAACAGAAAATTCAGGCGTGGAGCCAGCATGCTTGATGATTGACCTGTTCTGATTGCCAAGTCCTGAAGGAGCTTCAAGAACAGACCAACCTCTCCAGGTAGTGTTTAAAATTGATTCTGCTCCTAGGCAACACAATACAGCTACACACCTGCTACAACTGGGAAGAATTTCTCCAAGACTTTACATGTGTATATCAGTAGGCCAAAACTGTCATTTGTCACCTGTGTGGCTTTTCCTGATGAAGCCTGTGCAACACAGTAAGTTTTCTTGTAGGAAGCAGCTGGAGTATTAGTCAAACATTCCATCTTTTTGCAGTGCTTGATGAGAATACAAATGGATAATGAACAATCTTGCACGTTTTGTATATTATTCCAACAATTCTCAGTGTAAACAAGGTCCACAAAACCATTTTTGAGCCCTGAAAGGGAGGTTATAATTTCAAGCAGGTGAAGTTATAGAAGTCCTTACTATGACAGCAACTATGAAAATGGTACAGATTATGGAAAGGAAAGAGTACTAAGATTTTTGTCAGTACTAATGGAAGGCATTTCATTTCTCTAACTGGTGCTCAAGAAAATGTTTGCAAATTTTACCATCAACGTGGTCATAACAAGCCCATGTTTGTTAGGAGGCATGCATTTTAAATTGAATATATTCATTTTCACTTAATCATATGTTTATGGTCATCTTTTCCATTTTGAATTGGATAGTAGGGCTTTAAGACAAACTCCAAATGCTTAGCAAACTTAGGTGTTAAATATTGTCAGATCTTTCAGACATTAAAGAATAATCTGAATATATTTCTTCTTAATATAACTATATATTTAATCTAGGTGTTAGAGAAACAAACATACCTTTCTTCTAAGACCTCTTCAGAAAATATTATTTAGTGAAATGTTAAATGACATATAAGAATTTCTAGTAATAAATATGATGGTTTGTGCCACATAATGTGGTTATAAAAAAGATACACATTAATTATGAAAATTAGTAATATCTACTATTTCTTGAGCTGATGACTGCATGGTTCTGACATACAAACATATCCAAAGAGGAAAGAGAAATGTTTACGCCTATAGCTTACTCTCTGTCATAGGAGCTTTGAGATTCCCGTAAAAATCTCCCAGCAAATTCCCAACAATACTGATTGAACAGAATTGGGCATAAGCCCATTCTTGAATAAATTACTCTCCAGGAGATAGAAATACTGTTAGACAAATTAATTTTGGAGATATATGTTGATAAGCATCCACTGAGGCAAGAGCCTTGCGGGAAAGACAAGAACAATGAATAACATTGGAATTCTGTATAAAGACAGAAGGGAGGAATTGATAAGTCGATCCCTCACAAATCTGCCACACCAAGATTTAAATGTTAAGGTACATTAAAATTAAAGTTATGCTCGCAAGATTTACCGCACCATGGGATAAAAATACATAGGGAGATGTAATAATAGATAGATAGATAGATAGATAGATAGATAGATAGATAGATAGATAGATGATAGACAGAAATGTTATGGCCCTCATAGTTACAGGGAACTGTAATTTAATAGTGCTGATAAAATTAAACTGTAAAAGAAACATAATATTTCTGGTGGCAACACTGCAGTGATAGCATAGTTATAATTCCAGATAATCTAAATTTGCTACATTAGAAAGTGAACAAATCCATTATTAGAGGCATGAACTAATCGCTATCAGATATGCAGAATAACAAAGTAGAACAATACATTTATATTCCTTTTTCACCTTATTATCTTGATTTTACTTTATTATTTTAGGATTCATGTGAACTAATGTGATATTAGTTCCTTGTACAATATTTTCAACAGTGGATCAAAACATATTTCCCAGAACTGCTTTTTAAAATCACTGCATTCTTTCTTAGTATAAAATATTATAGTATGTGTATATTTAAAATAATCCTTAAAAATTACTTCCCCTCATTCTGTGCCTAGTTGCAAGCACATTTCAAAATAATACATTTTTTTTCATAGAAACTCAAAGATCCTTTCAGGATCTCTTAACTCCAGAGTCACTTCTACCCACTTTTTCTGTAATATTCAGATACTTATGAAAATGATAAATGCTAAAACATGTTCTTATTTGTAAAGATGAAATATTGATACGCTATTTTCTCCTGTTTAGACGAGTGACTTATGATTGTTTCATCAATAATGACTTAATATCCCAAAATGAACTTTAAAAATTGTAGTGTAGCTAATCCCATGCTATTATGTTTTAATGTAAGCATACAAATGACAAACTAAAAGTTACCAGGTTTAAGCCGGGCTCGGTGGCTCAGCCTGTAATCCCGCGCCTTTGGGAGGCTGAGGTGAGTGGATTGCCTGAGCCCGCGGGTTCGAGACCCGCCTGGGCAGCGAGACCTCATCTCTACAATAAATCAAAAAATCAGCCGGGCGTGGTAGCGCATGCCTGTAATTCCGGCAACTTGGAAGGCTGAGGCGGAAGGATCACCGGAGCCCAGCAGGCGAGGCTGCGGTGGCCGGGAGCGGCCACGGCACTCCAGTCTGGGCGACAGAGTGAGACTCCAACTCAAAAAAAAAAAAAAAAAGTTACTAGGTTTGTGGAAAAGAAGTAGGTAATTCTAAGTCTGAAAGCCATAAACAAGCAAACAAATACTTAAAAACCTTTCTTCACATCACTGAAGAATTTGAGCAGAATTTAAATCATTATGGGCAAGGAGATGGGCCAAGAATATTTTAAATTATTTTTTTTTTTGTTTCTGAGTTATTTCAGTTAGGATCATGACTTTCTGCACCACCCATCTTCCTGCAAAAGACATGATCTCATTCTTTTTTTTTTTTTTGAGTTGGAGTCTCACTCTGTCGCCCAGACTGGAGTGCAGTGGCCGCTCCCGGCCACCGCAGCTTCGACCTGCTGGGCTCCGGCGATCCTCCTGCCTCAGCCTTCCAAGTAGCCGGAATTACAGGCATGCGCTACCACGCCTGGCTGATTTTTTGATTTATTGTAGAGATGAGGTCTTGCTGCCCAGGCGGGTCTCCAACCCGCGGGCTCAGGCAATCCGCTCACCTCAGCCTCCTAAAGGCGCGGGATTACAGGCTGAGCCACTGAGCCCGGCTTCATTCTTTTTTTTAGTGGCTACAAAGTACTTCATGGTGTGTATATATTCATGTAACATCTGCACATATGCCTTTGAATAAATAATAATAATAATAATAATAATAATAACTATTATTGTTAACATCTCAATAGCCAGTGTTTTCTTTTTTACTCTGTAAGCTATCATTATCACAGAAGAATAAAAAACAGAAGAAAGAGAAGAAAAGGAGACTAGGAGAGGAGGAAGAGAAAGAAGAGAAGAAGGAGGAAGAGGAAAAAGAGGTGGAGGAGGAAGGAAAGGAGAAGAAAGAGCAGAAGAAAAAAAGAGGTGAAAGAGGAGGAGGAAGAGGAGAAGGATATGAAAAAAAAGAAAGAGGAAGAAAACAGAGGAGAAAGAGGATTAAAAATTTGGAAGAGTAGGAAGAAGAGGAGAAGGAAGATGAAAAGGAGGAGGAGGAATAGAAGAATAACAACAAAAAAAAAGAGAAAGAAGAAGAAAAGCTGGAGAATGGGGACAGAAAAGAAAATAATAGATATTTCAGAAATATTTTGATCCAACAAGGATAAATACCATTTCAAATATTTAAAATAATATACATAAAGTAAAATGTTTTTCTTATTGTGGGTAGCAATCAGAATATTTAGAAAACCTCTGTTTTATAAGGCTGACAAAAACATAATTTTGTTTTTTTGTTTTTAAAAATTCATTTTATTTAATAAATCACCCAGAATAATTGTACATATTCATAAGGTATAATATGACTTTTCAATGCATGTACACATTTTATTGTGATCAAATCAGGGTAATTAGTATGTCCATCACTTTAATCCTTTATTATTTGTTTGTGGTGATAACATTAAAATTCTTTCTTCTGGTCATCTTGAAATATATAATACATTATCATTAACTATAATCACCCTACTGTGTAATAATACACCGGAAGTTATTCTTGTTAATTATAATTTTGTATTGTTTGATGAACTTCTCCCTATCAATCCCCTCTTATTCCTCCCCAGCTTCTGGGAGTTATATTCTTCTTTCTACTTTTACGAGACCAATTTTTAAAATTTTACATATGAAGGAAACCGTGTGCTGTTTTTCTTTCTGTGCTAGCTTATTTCACCTAGCATAATGTCCTCCAGATTCATCAATGTTGCCAGAAATAACAGAATTTTATTATGCTTTATGAATGAATAGTATGTATATATATATCTATATTTCTTCATTCACTCATTAATAGATGGGCACTTATGTATTTAGTATCAATACTATCTTGGTTTTTTTTTGAGTCGGAGTATCACTGTCGCCCAGGCTGGAGTGCAGTGGCACCTTCACAGCCACCCCAGCATCGATCTGTTGGGCTCCAGCAATCCTTCCGCCTCAGTCTTCCAAGTAGCTGGAACTACGGGTGGGCGCGACCATGCCTGACTAACTTTTTTTTTTTTCATTGTAGAGATGAGGTCTCACCAAGTTGCCTGTGCTGGCCTCGAATCCCTGGACTGAGGCAATTCTCCCACCTTGGCCTCCCAAAATGCTAGGATTACAGGTTGAGCCAACGAGCCTAGCCAGCACTATTTATTTTTAAACGTTATGTTCATCAAATATAAATACTTTTTTTCACAAAGATTATCATACATTTCCAAAACTAAACTCTCATTTAATATTTAAAAAGTTTTATTCTGGGCAACCTCTTCAGGTCCCCTCTCATTGTGGGAGTTTTTCTGTCCTCTCAATAAATCCTGTTTTGCTTGTTTGTTTGTTTGGTTTGGTTTTTTGAAAGCTTTATTTCACCTTATCAGAATTTTAAGTTGATTTAAGGCTGCTTTAGATTAAATTTCTGTCAAAATTGCCCATATGTAGAATTAATGGTTAAACTAAAATTTGTGATTAAAAAGTTCTATAAAGACACAATGTTATACATGATTAAATTGTTGCTTTATTCTGTAATTAGATTATGCAAATTTTTTCATATATTTTTATATTTTGTAGTTTGGCAATTAGTATTTTTAAGAAGAAAAATTAGTGCTTTTGAAGTGTACTTTATGTGATTCCAATATTGTCTTTATTATTTCATAGAGTTTGTTTTGCTAAAGCTAAATCTTAGTGGTAAATACCTGTATGAAATTACTTCGTATCAGAATAATTGCAAGATACACTATCAAAACAACTCCAGTTTACTTGTCACTATGACTGTAAGAGCATTAATTAAAATGTTACTGATAAAAATCTGCAAATGTACATTATAAATTATGTGAATAAATGAAATTTATTGTTTGAATTATGATAAAGTTTAACTACTTTTAATCACTACTATCATTTATGGAGACAAATATGGTAATAAAATCCTCACCTATATTTTCTTATTTATTTTTTAAAAACAATCCAAACTGATAGTGAGCTATGAAAGTAACAATACTGACAGTCGCTGGATGTATTATGTGTTTATCTTAACTCAACTCAGGGCCCTACTCCCAATCAGAAAGCACGTATTTTCATATATTTGTATCAAATACAGTTAATCAAGAAAGCATTTTAGCCGGGCTCGGTGGCTCAGCCTGTAATTCTGCGCCTTTGGGAGGCTGAGGTGAGTGGATTGCCTAAGCCCACGGATTCAAGACCCACCTGGGCAGGTGAGACCTCATCTCTACAATAATTAAAAAAAAATTAGCCGGGCGTGGTAGCGTACGCCTGTATTTCCAGCTACTTGGAAGGCTGAGGCGGAAGGATCGCCAGAGCCCAGCAGGTCGAGGTTGTGGTGGCCGGGAGCGGCCACTGCACTCCAGTCTGGGTGACAGTGAGACTCCAATTCAAAAAATATGTATATAAATAAATAAATATATATATTAATAATTATGAAATTATTCACACTTTTACAAAGATATTTCGTTACCACTGGATGTTTAAGTCACCTTACCAAATTATACTTATATGACTTCTCAGATACAGATATGCACGCATTTTTATTAATTTTAAAATTCTACTTCTACCTTTTTGATTTTTTTTAAATTTGAGACCATTATATTAAATAATAACTTTTCAGGCATTTTAGAAAGAGGAAAATCTAATAAAATTCAGATACTTTGTTTCTGCTCATTTCACAACTAAGTCTTGTCAAAAATTAGATCCTGATATCCACATTCTATTCTCTAATCGCTAAAATTACTCTTCCACAGTCTGCACTATACAGATAGGACCAGGAATCATTGGTAGATTTCATTTCCTGACTCCTTTGCCAGATGGCTTCTTAGCAGAATATTGGGTCCTCTGGAGGGATTTGGAAAGTAGTGAAAAAAGAAAACAGCACTTAAAAAAAAAATTGTTCCAGGACACTTCTAGTCTCCAACTTCTCTTGGCCCCATCAGAACCAGCCTTATCATTCTATCATGCTCCCTCAAAGACTCCAGCCACATCCAGGCAAGACTCCTTCCAGAGATGACAGAACAGTAACTCTGCGAACTTTGAACTGAGATACGAACTTTGATAAAGTCAACTTATTATTTTCTCTATGATCTTGTTTTCTGTTGTAGATGCTTTTTGCTTCAGGTATTAGTTCTGATTTATCTTCCTTTTTTTAATGCTCCCAACTCATAATACTCTATATTAATAACCTCTTTCGATAGATATACTTTTCTTTATTTCTTGACTGCACTCTGTTTGAAGCACTCGAAAAAACTTTCTCTCTCAAATATTAATGTGAACTTTCTATTCTTTTTTTCCCCACTCCCACACATCCTTGAACTTTCTATTCTTACTTTAGAAATAGACATATCAACAATGCTTGACTCCTTCATGGACTTATAGTAGTATTTTGAATTAGGTGAACTGATATAGAAAAAGGAATAGCTAGGTGATAGAAATGTGAGTTTAGTGAATATCCTGGGTACCAGGAAGGTTTTAGAGCTTTTTGAAAAACAAAACAAACAAACAAAACTTTATTTTACTATAAAGATGTAGGGTGCAAGTCAGGATTAGGCACATAAATAACGTATGTGTATGTGAAGTTTGGGCTTCCAACTGGTTCTCCTGGCTCTCCCTTCACTTGGTTTAGGATCAGGTACCCTTTGGGTTGTTATGTGAACCCCTCTTTCCTTCTTCCCCTGACAGTGCCCTATGACTGTTGATCTCTTCCTTGTGCTTTTGTGTGAATGTTCAGGTCCCACTTACAAGTGAGAACATGTGGTATTCAGTTCTCTGTTTCTGTGGTAGATCACTCAGAATAGTTGTCTCCAATACCATCTATTTTGCTGAGAAGAACGTAATTTTGTCCTTCATGACTGTATGATATTCCATGGTATATATGTACCACATTTTCTTTATCCAGTCTACTTTCATTGGGCATAAAGGTTGGTTCCATTTTGTTGCCATTGTGAATGGGGTGGCAGAAAACATGCATGTAAAGGTGTCTTTTCTGTAGAATGATTTGTGTTTCTCTGTGTATTTTCCTAGGAGGGGAATTGCTGTATTGTATGGAAGGTCACTTTTTAGTTCCTTTAGATATCATCATACTACTTTCCACAGAGGTTGCACTAGTTTGCATTCCCAGCAGCAGTGTAGAAGCATTGCTTTTTCTCCACACAGTATCCAATTTTTTTTTCATTATTAATGATGCCCATTCTTACTGGGATAAGGTGGTATCTCGGTGTGGTTTTGATGTGCATTTCTCTCATGATTAATGAAACTGAGCATTTTTTCATGCATCTGTTGGCTGCTCATACGTCTGCTTTTGAGAAGTGTTTATTCATGTCCTCTGCTCATTGTTTAAATAGGGTTGTGTGATTTTTTTTTTCTTTTGGCTCTTTTGAGTCACTTGCAGATCATGGCTATTAGGCCTTTGTCAGATACGCAATTAGCAAATATTTTCTCCCATTCTGTGGGTTATCTACCCGCTCTCTTGATCATTTCTTTTGCTGTGCAAAAGCTTTTCAATTTGATAAAGTCCCATTTGTCTATCTTAGCTTTTTGGCATTTGCTTTAGGGTGTTTGGTCAAGAGTTGGTTGCCTACTACAATGTGCATACTGGTTTCTCCTACGTTTTCTTCTAAGATTCTTGTAGTTTGAGGCTTTACATTTATGTCTTTGATCCATGTACAGTTGATTTTTGTGTATGGTGATAGGTAGGGATCCTGTTTTATTCTTCTGCATATAGTCAGCCAATTTTTTCTGCTCTATTTGCTAAATAAGGTGTCTGTACCCCAGTGGTTGCTATTGATGGCTTTGTCAAAGACATGTTGTCTAAAAGATCAAGTTTTTGCTTCTGAAATTTCTGTTCTGCACCATTGGTCTGTATGTCTGTACTTGTACCAGTACCAAGCTGTTTTTATTCTTCTAGCCTTATAGTAAATTTTAAAGTCTGGAAGCGTAATACCTCCTCCTTTCCTCCTTTTGCTGAAGATTGTTTTGGCTATTTGTGGTCTGTTTTGTTTCCACATGCACTTTTGTATTGTCATTTCCAGGTCTGAGAAGAATGACATGGGTAACTTGATGGGTATTGAGTTGAATCTGTAGATTGTATTGGATAGAATGGATAGAATTCTTCTAATTCATGGCCATGGGAAGTTTTTTCATTTGTTTGTGTCCTTTTTGATTTCTTGGAGCAGTGTTTTATAGTTCTCATTGTAAAGGTCTTTCACTTCTCTGATTAGGAAGGTGTCAATGCATTTCTTTTTTTTTTTTTTTTGATGGTTGTTTTGAATGGGATTATGTTTGTGATTTTATTTGGTTTTCTGCCTGTAATGGATACTTCAATAGAAATATTTCCAGTTTGTTAACCTGCAAATAGCAGTTTGTTGACCTGCAAATAGCAATTTAGATGCTTTCAAGACTATTAATCTTACATTTAATATCAGAAGATCTTTACAACAAAGGGAAAAGAGAATGGATTTGAGGACTAACAGTAATTAAATGGATATTTGATTTTTTTAAAAAAACTGTGTCCTGACTCAGTTATTACATAATCTTTGGAAAATCATTTAATATTTCAAAGTCTCAGTGTCCTAACCTGTACAACGAAGCCAGTCATTCTCACCTTTCAATATTTAAGTTCATATGACAATGAAAATGTATTTATCAAGAGCCTGTCAGGTATTAGCAGAAAACTCATTATTAGTTTTCAGAAATAACTGCTAGGTTTAGTTTAGTCCTTTTTTTTTTTTTTTTTTTGAGTTGGAGTCTCACTCTGTCGCCCAGATTGGAGTGCAGTGGCCGCTCCCGGTCACTGCAGCCTTCACTTGCTGGGCTCCCCGATCCTTCCGCCTCAGCCTTCCAAGTAGCTGGAACTACAGGCGTGCGCTACCACGCCCAGCTAATTTTTGATTTATTGTAGAGATGAGGTCTTGCCAAGCTGCCCTGGCGGGTCTCAAACCCGCGGGCTCAGGCAATCCACTCACCTCAACCTCCCAAAGCGTTGGGACTACAGGCTGAGCCACCGAGCCTGGCTTAGTTTAGTTCTTTAAAAAGGAAAAAGTTAAATTGACATTTTAAAGTGTCATATGCTGTCACTTAGACATCAGCAAATAATCATTGAGTTACTTTATTACTCACTTTCTAAAGACCTGCAATAAAGCAGGGACCTCCCCCCCCAAAAAAAGTATTTCTAGGCCATGCTCGGTGGCTCAGTCTGTAATCCCAGCACTTTGGGAGGCTGAGGTGAGTGGACTGCCTGAGCCCGTGGGTTCGAGACCCAACTGGGCAATTTTGTGAGACCTAATCTCCACAGTAAACTAAAAAAATTAGCTGGGTGTGGTAGCTCACGCCAGTAGTTCCGGCTATTTGGAAGGCTGAGGTGGAGAACGATGGGGCTCAGTAGGTTGCGGCTGCGGCTTCGGTGGCCGGGAGCTTGCCACGGCACTCCAGTCTGGGCAACAGTGTGATACTCCAACACACACACACACACACACACGACACACACACACACACACACACACACACACACGCATTTCTAATCTTATGTACCATATATTTTAGTAGAAAGATACAATTAATAAATATACAAAATATCTAATGCTGCTAACAAATGATAAGAAGCAATATGAAGTACAGGAAGTTGTCTAGAAGCAAGAAGGGAAAGAGGGTGTGTGCTAATTTATATAGGAAGGCTAGGGAATGCCCGATGTAAGATAATATTAGAGTATAGACTTGGCAGAAGTAAGAGACAAAGTATGCAGCTATCTAGAAAATAACATTCTAGAATAGGAAATAGAAGTACAAAGATCCTGAGACAGAGCACATTGATACGGCAGATGGAGGAACAGTTTTGAGGGCACTGAGGCAGGCAAATTGCATGAATTGAAGTGCTACGGAAAGATGTTAGGAAGGTAGCAGGAGTGATTGCTGTGTTGGGCCTTATTAATTATGGTTTGGATTTGAAATTCTGTTTTTAGAGAGATGAAAAGTCATGGGAGTGGAAAGAGGAGAGATGTGTTCTGACTTTAAATCTGGCTACTGTGAAATTATGAGAACATAGGATCTAGAATGAAAGCTGGATGACATTTGGAGAATATTTTTCAAATAAAAGATGTAGATGCCTTTGAACATTGTCAATCTGTATATATTATAAGAAGTATTTGAATTCCAGGACTATTTTTGAGGATGCCTATGGAATTTTATGATAGATTTGATGAGGAACATGGGGACATCAACACTATAAAATGAAGATAGCAAAATTATGACATTTAAGCTATAATATTTTTAATTGATTTGATAGTTAACAGATGCTAAATGTAGCAAAAATCAAGTAGAACCAAAGACATAAGGAAGAACTTCTTCCTTCAGGGAATAATTTTCACAAGGACAAGAGTTAAATTTTTATCATTACTTTGAGTTTTAGAACTACAGATTTTTAAAAAATATATCTGAGGCTGTAGGAGTCTTTCATTCTTTGGAAAATCCAATGGGATCCATTCCAAGCCTCAGTTACACATATGCATTCACAAATGTTTAAATAAATAATACCTATACACCAGAGAAATTACCCAGTTTTATTACCCTCCTACTAAGATAATCTAAATCCATTACTTTTGAATAAGAATAGGAGGAAGATTCCATAACTTACAACACTTATGATGGACATACTACAGCTCGAGTGCAGGAGGACAGCAATGGCTTACCTATATGGGAAAGGGGCATGACAGCATTGACTTAGCTGAACTTGTAGGTTTATCCCAATGTGCCATTCCACACACAAATTTTACATTAGCCATTTAAGTTATTAACACTGTTTCCATCCAAATCATTCAGTGTATATTTTATATTTTGAAAAACAATTACATTTCCAAAACCCAGTTGACTAGATCTGTCATTACAATTCAGTGTTAATTAATACAAATTCAAAATGATTAGTAATGCCATATTCTATGGAAGGCACTGGGTAAAATACATTCATCAGTAAGACATAATACTAGCCTTAACATTGAACAACTAAAAGTAAAATTTTTTAAAAAACTAATTTTTTCCAAGGTGTAGATTTTGAAATTTCAGCTTTTTTTCTGAAGAAAATAATTATTTATAAAATAAAGACAATGTTAAAAATACAGTATAATTTCAGTCTTCTGGGCATTACTTTATTTCATTTTACTTTTTCTTTTCTTTCTTTTTTTTTTTTTGTGAGTTAGAGTCTCACTCTGTCATCCAGGTTGGAATGCAATGGTACAATCACGGCTCAACGAAGCCTCAACCTTTTGGATTCAGGTGATCCTTATGCCTAGCCTCTCAAGTGGCTGGGCCTACAGACACACACCACCATCCTCAACTAATTTTTTGATTTTTTTTTTTTTGTAGAAACAAGTTCTTTCTGTATTGCCCGGGCTGGTCTCAAATCCTGGGCTCAAGCGTCCCAAAGGGCTAGGATTACAGGCATGAACTACTGTACCTGGCCTCCCAGGCATTACAAAAACAAACACTTAAGACTTTTTTGGCTAAATCTTTGAAAATAAAACAGAGAAATGCCCAGATTCAGTATTTAATTTTTATTAAATCCAGGTTCTACATTTTGTCCAAATACATAATTCCTTAGTAAATGATCACTATCTATGCTTCATAGATAACAGGTTTTCAATTGAAGGTATTTAAAAATAGTTATTTTTATCAATTTGCCAGAAAGTATTTCTTATTTATGAGACTTGGGTCATTTATCTATCCTCAAATACTTTACTATTCTTAAAAAAGAATGAGTCAAATTTTCATTTAACATATTTAGCATTGTTGTGAAGAAATAAAAGGTTAACACTGAATATTTCAAAGCCTGTAATGGAGTAATTAAGCTCTATGACCTAATCATATTAATCATATCACTTATATAAATAACAATTCTGGAATAAAATTGTGATTTAAGATGTGCCTAAGCTTATCCACACTTAGGTACCTAAGAATCACATATTTTAATCATTGGTATCAGTTCACGAAAAGCCCAGAGAAGGTAAGTAGGCCCAGAGAGTTTACATAACTTATTTAAGGAGATTTTCTGGTTAATTTTATGAAATTACATACATCCACCACTAGGGTTAACAGATATCTAGTAAATGTACAGTTACTGCCCTTCTTTTCTCAAGGAATCACTAATCCAACATAGCTCCAATGTTCGCTCAGCCCGAATAAAGCTTCATGATGCTCCACATCAGAGTACATTGCACTACAACGCCATTCACGCAGGATTATAGGAAGTGTTGAACAACTTTGACCTATAGTTTTTTTCAAATTCATTAATATCGTGACATTAAATCATTCTGTAAGCCTCTTCATATTTAGGGCACTGCTTTATTATAGGAATAAATAGTTATAAGGATAAAAAAGTTACTTGTAAACTTATCCTGTTCTGATCAAATGCACAGAGGTGTGGGGGTAGATATATGCTCAAAACTTCAATGGACAAACCTTGCACATGTTCATGAAAAATTCAGTATCTTGACATGAAGAACCAAAGTTTAAATGTAGTAATCTATCTTTCACCAGACAGGCCATTTTAACGTCAAGAATATCTTGTTTTTCTATTTTGAATTATTTTTAATTATTAATATTTCAAATATTAAATACCAAGAGATTCTCAGGAGTTTTTTCAGCACCTTTAAACAATTTCAGGGGATATTTCAAATCAAAGAGAAAATAATGTGTCTGAGACCTCTGTAGTCCTTTCTTGTCTTACACAAAGGATATCTGTGCATAAATACATACTGTAAAGTTTATTTTTACTTGATTGAGTACACATGACTACTCTAGATACCATGCTTTTGGTTAACCCCAATGAATGAAATATAAAATGGAAGTTAAAAGAAAATAAATGTAAACTATAGGACCAGAATACTTATTTTTGAAATCATACTTCGTTGTATTTGTTGAAAAATCTAACCAATAGTATTTTCAGTAGGTTCTTTCACGTCCTCCAGATATGGTCATACGTAAATTTGAAATTGTTTTATTTTGCTTATCAGTAAAATAACTAAACATTATTCTAAAATACTATACATTTTTAATAATCTACATTTCAAATAAATATAAAATTATTCTCAATAAAAATGTCTTGTTATGCAGAAATCTAACCTCTCATTATATACATTTTAGTCAATGATTTATTTTTCCTTTCTTTCTGCAAGTTGCCATTCTGTAAATACACTATGAAATTAAAAACTTAGGATTTACATGTGATGATGAATCAATAATCTCTTTGCAATTTTTCTAGGATTAACCAAAGAAAATAATGTATTGTGATACAAATGTGATTACACACCAATATCTCTTTTACTGAGGAAAAATGACAAAAGTGCCAGTGAGCCACAGTGTCAATTAATTTTAAATTCACAGAACAGCTGTGAATGTTAGTGCCATAGGGTTCTTCCCTAGACCCCTGTGAATTATCTGTCATGGTTAAAGGAAGCATAACAATTTTGCTATAGGTATACCCAGGGGGTATGAACTCATAGGAGAGAGAAGAAAGAAAGTAGAATGGTCATGAAAGAGTGTGATTGGAAACAGCTGCATGGGGAGAGGCGATAAGGTAGCCGAGGTGAAGTTTGTAGGAGAGATAATGAAAGCAATGACGGGAGAGACAGCTGTGTAGAGATTAAGTTTACAAAGCAAGATCTGTATCCATAACTCAAATCTGTGAGAAGAACATTTCTACACATCAAAGAGCCTCAAGGAGATGGTTTACTTTCAATACAATTTGAAAGCAACAATAAAATGCCAGTGCATGCAGTGCTGCCGCTATTTCCTAGGTGTCTGAAATGATATGGTTACAATTCATGAATAGAATCATCCACCAACTATACTTCCCCAGAGGTTAAGAAACACTGACATAGCAGGGCGAACAATGTTTCAGTAATTATTATCACCTCGTATTTGCTATTAGTTGCTAAAGTTGACTTTTTCTAGATAGGTAACAGAAAAATTTCTCTACATCATTTTTATGATTGTACTTTGGTATATTGTGTATTTTTATTGTAACGAGCTCTACCTAAAGCTTATTAACTCACTTTTTAAAATCCAACATGTGTTATCTTTGATGGTGAAATTAAAGAGATAACAGAATTCTAATGGAAATCACTTAGAGGAGGTGTTAAGAATTGAGCCTTAGGCAATTGTCTCTTCTCCAAAAAACGTGGGGGTAGTTGAGAAGTGTTCCAAAAAGAACTGAACATAATTTGTAAGTCTTGAAATCTGGAAAAAAAATAAAGATGTCTTCAAGGAAATGCAGAGAGTTCAATATAATCTGAGATAAGTATGCACTAGAAAGTGCCAGTTTAGGCTAACAATTTTTTAAAACAGAAGAAATTATTATATATTGCTGTGTAAGAAAAATCCCACAAAATGTAGTGACTTCAAATAATGAGAACATTTACTTGTCACAAATCTACAATTTGAACAGGGCATGGCAGAGTCAACTCATCTCTGCTACACCCAGCATCAGCCCTCAGAATCATCTGAAGATTCCAACACTCACGTGTTGGGGAGTTAATGGTGGCTATCACCTGAAACTTAATCTGGGGCCATGATCAGAATCACTACAGGTGGATGCTGTGTCAATTTCGCCGCATACTATAGCTAAAAGGGCATCACTAAATACAATCTATATTCCTTGAGAAATTAGAGCTCATATCTCAGTGTATAAATGCCAATAACATGTAAAAAAAGAAAAGCATGTAGGAAGGGATAGTTTGGCATGTCCATCTTTGGAAAATAAAAGAAAAAAAATCATAAAATTGCTTTGGTTCTAAACTAGGAGTGGTAAAATGTAACCCAATGGCTTTATAATAGACATAAGACATTATTAGACATGTGGCAAAGAGAAATTTCTCTGGCAACTTTGGGGAAAACAAGAGAGAGAGCTTGCCTTTAATGGAAGAGGGACGAGGTTAAAAGCCATTACAGTGGTAGTAATGACACCTTGGATTACAGCAGTGAATGTGGGGAGAAAAAAGATAAGTTGGTGATATATTTTCAGAAAAAAAGTGATCTGCAAAGTTAAACGCTATAGAGAGAGAGAAAAATAAAGAGTGAAATCTCTTCATGCAATTTGGAAACAGTTATAATATAAATGTTAAATGCAGAATAAAGAAGCCAGGTTTAAATAATTTCCAAGGTTCATGAAACTTTGGAAATTCAAGAACACAAATATAGAAGATAATGACTCAAGGGATGGAAAAGATTGGAGGCTACATAGCTAGGAAAGGCAGATGGAAAGCTAATAATTTGATGTATTTATTTTTGCCATGTTTTATAATGGATCAAGTTGAGATTTCATTAAATGAGGCTAAAGTCACATTGGAAAGATAAGCTTGTGGAAAATGCAGAAGAAGGGTATTTGTTGGACAGTCTTATATTGACACTGATGGAAGGGTGGCAAGGCCATGAACTGGTTCAAGTACAGTATAGGTGAGGGGAGCATGGTTTGTTAAACTAGGGAATCTGCTCAAAAATACTGTGCAGATTATGAAGATTGTAAAAACATCAATGTACACTGGAATTAATAAGAAGTAAAATGCATACACCGCAAATTTTCTTTATCTCTTACTAACACTGTTTAAAATGAGGTGCATAAAAATGGGTACATTCCTTAACTTATCTGTACCTCAGTTTCATTGTCTGTAAACAAGGATAATAAAAATAGAGATGGTATGTATTAAAATGATGTAATTAATGAAAAACATTGAGATTGGTGTCTGACACATAATATACCCATATTTTTGTTATTCAAACATATTAAATCAAGAAATAATTGTATAAAACGAAAAGTACTCTCATCACACAAACAGTATTGGTTATTGAATCTCCTCTATATTAGAATTGTTGAAGCTGTGTCAACTGTACCTTTGAGGAAATATTACTTATCTAAATATTTCATAATAAAAGAGCTGAACATTGTCCAAAAAACCAAAGAAGATATAGATTAATTTTCTTGTGATCAAAACATTTTAAACATATTCCCAAACATACTATATAATAATGAACATACGGATAATTACTAAACCTTTCCAAATATAGTCACAACTTAAAATAGCACATTTTCTCTAATATTATAGATATACTATATATATATATTTTTTTTTTTAATTCAGTCTCACTCTGTTGCCCAGGCTGGAGTGCAGTGGCATGCTCACAGCCACTGCAGCCTCGACCTGCTGGGCTCAGGAGATCCTTCCATCTCAGCCTTCCAAGTAGCTGAAACTATAGGCGCATGCTACCATGCTCAACTTATTATTTGATTTATTGTAGAGACGAGGTCTCACCAAGTTGCCCAGGTTGGTCTCGAATCCCTGAGCTCAGGCAATCTTCTCACCTTGGCTTCCTAAAGTGATGGGATTACAGGCTAGAGACTCTGTGCCCAGCTTAGATATACTACTATTAAATTTTTAGTTTAAAACAATATCTAAGCAGGCCGATTTGGTGATTCCTATGGTCAGCTCCTCTTATTTAAATCAGTTGATGCATAAATTATTTTATTGGTTCTTAATTGTCATCTTTTCTACGCTATGTCATCAATTTATGAACAGGTTTTCAGGAATAAAATAAAACAGAAAAGGAGAATAAATACTACAGAAAAATTACTACAATAGTAATGTTGATAATTTAGTGTTAGATGGATCCCAACTTCAAAATACTAGAATGTAAAAAAAAAAAATGGAATGGAACACATACAGTAAATGCAACAATATTATTTTGTTGATGTATGATCAGTGTGATTTTATGTAGTGTTTGTAGTATCTTATGGATATCAGCCATTATTCCAAATAAAGGGGAAAAAAAGTAATTAAGAAATGATGGGTTGGATCTCTGCACTTGGTCTGCTAAATAAAAATGTCCATCCAGATTTTTGGTTCTTTGTTTCTTCCCAAATGGTTACTCTTATTTGATAAATTATCCCTCTATCACTGAATGGCACACTCAACAACCCAAATAATTAATCAGAAGCCTAAAGTTTATCTTTTATATTACTTTTGCTCTCAAAACCCATATCCAAATCATCACAAGCTGTACATATCTTCACTTCTTAAACCTCTCCCAAAGTGCACCAGTTGCATGAGAACCCCTAGTACTGCTCCTGGATTACTGCAACATCCTTCTGCTGGCAGATTTGGACATGTCCCCTTTTCTCTTTTGTTCTCCCTATCTTAGAAGGAATAATTAATTTTATTGCATTTCTCGATTTCATCATGAGATCCCCCTGCTATGAGACACGAAGGAGGCTCGCCTGCTATGCTCCTTCTTACCTCATCTCTAGTTTCCTCAGCTCTGTATATCTAACCCTCTTGGTTACAGTTATACTGGCTTGAATCCCAAATATACGCCATAGCCGGGTTCAGTGGCTCAACCTGTAATCCCGTGCCTTTGGGAGGCCGAGGTGAGTGGATTGCCTGAGCCCACGGGTTCGAGACCCGCCTGGGCATCAAGACCTCATCTCTACAATAAATCAAAAAATCAGCTGGGTGTGGTAGCGCATGCCTGTAATTCCGGCTACATGGAAGGCTGAGGCGGAAGGATGGCGGGAGCCCAGCAGGTCGAGGCTGCGGTGACTGGGAGCGGCCACTGCACTCTAGTCTGGGTGACAGAGTGAGACTCCAACTCAAAAAAAAAAAAAAAAAAAATATATATATATATATATATATATATATATATATGCGTCATTATTCCTACTTTCCAGGAACCTTTGCGTTGGCTAATCCCTCTCACGAATGTCCTTTCTACTTCTTTTTTCCTAAGTAACTCTTCCTTATAGATGAAGTTTTAGTTTAATTTCTTCTTTGTCCAGTTTTTTTCTGACCTTCCTGACCTGTGTAAGCCTTATTGTATGTTCTCATTGAAATCATGCATCCTTTTTCAGAAGTACTTATCAGATGTATAATTTAATACTTAATTGTGTCATTATCAATTAATATCTACTTTTCACATTAGAATAAATTTTTACCTAGGACCATTTTGTTTGTTCTCTGTTGTAAAGGTAAGATATTGATATCAAAATTTATGTCTAGCATTGTATTCAAAACATCTAGCACCATGTTGGCCACCTAGTAAGCTCTTCATTATTATCTATTTATTTCAATGGATAAATTGAATGATTCAGGATAAAACAATATGCAATGTGATATATTAACATGAAATCTTTTTTATTAATAAGGCTGTAACTTTAAAACATAAAATATATTTAGAATATCATATAATGTTTGCTATCATTACATGGTTAAGAAAAGTGACTATTTTTCCTTTAGAAATGCCAATTTTTGCCTTTAGTTTACAACTGGTAAGTTTTTAAAACAGTGCATCACTTGACTACCTAGGATGTTTAAACTAAATTTTTATTTTTATTTTTTTTTGAGTTGGAGTCTCACTCTGTCGCCTAGACTGGAGTGCAGTGGCCGCTCCCGGCCACCGCAACCTCGACCTGCTGGGCTTTGGCGATCCTTCCGCCTCAGCCTTCCAAGTAGCTGGAATTACAGGCATGCACTACCACGCCCGGCTGATTTTTTGATTTATTGTAGAGATGAGGTCTCGCTGCCCAGGCGGGTCTCGAACCCGCGGGCTCAGGCAATCCACTCACCTCAGCCTCCCAAAGGCGCGGGATTACAGGCTGAGCCACGGAGCCGGCTTAAACTAAATTTAGAAAATTGTAAACAATAATACTAAAAAATTAACTGAGGTAGCAATGTGACGCAGTTATCAATTTAATTGGAATAATTACAATTTATCGCAAATGTACTTCTTTGAATAATTTGATAAATGACATGCCTCAAATAATTTACATATCTTCCTGTTCTTTTTTTGCTTAAAGGCTTACTTTCATATTTTATTCATATAGTCTTATAAAAATACTAAATTTACATTGATTTCCAAAGTATTGACCATAACATTTGTCATTCTCAATATTCTCTTTCAATCTAGTTCCAAAATTTCAGAGTTCCAAATATTCTCCTTCTCGTCATCTTCCTTCTTCTTTTCTTCTCCTTCCTGTTGGTTTCCCATACTGTACTTTCCTTAAGGGTGCATGAAAATGGTGCCTAGGTAATAATGAGGCATGCAAGTATGAGCAGAAGTTATTTAAAAATACTTTAGAAATCACTGAGTCAGCCGTGCTCTGTGGCTCAGCCTGTAATCCCGCGCCTTTGGGAGGCTGAGGTGGGTGGATTGCCTGAGCCTGCGGGTTCGAGACCCGCCTGGGCGGCGAGACCTCATCTCTACAATAAATCAAAAAATCAGCCGGGCGTGGTAGCGCGCGCCTGTAATTCCGACTACTCGGAAGGCTGAGGCGGAAGGATCGCCGGAGCCCAGCAGGTCGAGGCTGCGGTGGCCGGGAGCAGCCGCTGCACTCCAGTCTGGGCGACCGAGTGAGACTCCAACTCGAAATCACTGAGTGGAGGGAGTATTCCTGAACATGTGTATTATATATTTCAGTGCATTTCACAAATATCCATAAATTATTATCATGGCCAGAAATCAGGTGTTGGAGATAATTGTCTTTGAAAGAAATTTGAGAAGAGAAATGAACTCAGGAAGACTTTGAAATGGAGCGAATTTATTATTTTTACTCCCGCTGCAGCATCTCTATCCTCTTATTCTTTAAAGTAACCTAAATGTGCTGAAACATTTGGTAATATGCTTAAAAAATTAGTGTTAGATAAACCTGAAAGAAAACTACCATAATTTCAGGCACAGAATGAAAGAATTTCTTTGAACTCTTCTTTTGAAATTTGGCAATTCAAAATATTAAAGAGGGAAGAAATAGACATTCAGAATAGTATCTTTCAAATAACACCACTATTCTCGACCACTTGTAAATATATGCACAAGTATATTTTCTCACAAACTTTGTATTACTTACAACAAAAGCATATGCAGATGATAAAGAAAAATATCAACAGCTCAAGTAGGTTTGATTTTTATATCATTTTGTTTCTTTGGTAACTTATTTCAAAGTGTACTTTGAAAGCATCAGTCCACAGTTCAATAAAATATTTGGTACTTTTAAAAATCTTTTTATTATTATGAATATATAATATTTGTACATATTTATGAGGTGCATGTGACATTTCGATACAAGGAAAGGATGTGTAATGATTAAATCAGGGTGATTGGGTATCCATCACCTCAAGCATGTGTTATTTTTCCAAATTTTTCCAAATTTTTCCAAATTGCCTCGTTTAGTTACTTTAAAATATAAAATAAATTATTAACTACAGTCACCTCATTGGGCTACAGAACACTAGATCTTATTCCCTTTACTTAGCTGTATTTGTTTTAACCTATTAATCATCCCCTCTTTATGTTTCCACCCCATTGTTCTTCCTAGCCTCTGGTAATCATCATTCTATTCTTTATTACCATTGTTTATTTATTTTTTTTACTTTAGCTCCTTCACGTTAGTGAGAATTTACAATATTAATGTATTTCTGTTTGTTACTTCTTAAAGGAAACCTGATTCATTATCTAGGCCTGGAGGAATGCCAGAGTTGTCTTGTCACCTGTGAAGACAAATATTTTAACCTCTAAGTCATTTTAAAATCTTTGAATGATGGATGAGTTTCTGTTTTCACCAGAAGACTCAAGAAAATTGAGATTGTCTCATAAACAGTATTATTTTTAGATACAAATATCTGTAAGTATTAATTATATAAACAGAACTTGACTTTTAAAAATACATATGCTTAAAATAGTCATGCTATATAATATAGAACGGTACATTGTCTATTTGCCCTTAGTAACTTTTTTGGGGGGCATTTAGGAGAACTGTTTATGTGTAATTTTTAGTGTTAAGTTTTAACTGCTATTATATCAGCTATTTTATGATATTTTTGAAGTAGTTTATTATCCTTTTGATAAAGTTTCCAACTTTGATGTGCTAAATATTGTGATCTATCATTTAAGTTGGCTTCTATTTTCCAAGTTCAAATTTTCTATTAAAAATGAAAAGCTAATCCATCATACAATATTTATTCAATGATTAATTATCATTTTGGAAGTGAAAATTATATACAAATTAGAAGACTATTCTACTTAAAATAAAAGTTGACTAAGTAACATAAATATTACTAGAAAAAATGATGTCTCTAGGTCAACATTTAATGTTGCTACATATTTTTAAACATTTAAAACATTTTTTAAAAAATGAAATGTATAAGTAATGCATGATGTGTTTTTTTAATAAATAGCATTTTGCTTTGTATATTTGTAAATGCATCTAACAAAAACTTTTAAAACTGCAATAAATGTATTGATTCAAAACAAATAAAAAATTGAATATTAAAATTATTTTTTTCAGCCAGGCTCGGTGGCTCAGCCTCTAATCCCGCGCCTTTGGGAAGCTGAGGTGAGTGGATTGCCTGAGCCTGCAGGTTTGAGACCCACTTGGGCAACTTGGCAATACCTCATCTCTACAATAAATCAAAAAATTAGCCGGGCATGGTAATGCGCGCCTGTAGTTCCAGCTACTTGGAAGGCTGAGGCGGAACGATCGCTGGAGCCCAACAGGTCGAGGCTGCAGTGGCCGGGAGTGGCCACTGCACTCCAGTCTGGGTGACAGAGTGAGACTCCAACTCAAAAAAAAAAAAAAAAAAAAAAATTTTTTGATCTGAGATTTAGAAGAAAGCTGGTTATATGGACATAATTGTTAGCCAAAAATTGTCATTATTCATCTTTGCTGAAGAAAAAGTAAATAATAGGCAAACTAGACTAATTGAATTTCAGTAAGAGAGATAAGCTTAACCTTTATTCCACTTTACAATATACCAAGAGCTTGTCAGAAACTATAAATGTATTATACCGTTTAGACTTAAAACAGTTTTATAATATCATTACTGTATTATTGCATCAACATACCTGAGGAAACTGAGGCGTACATTTGCTAAACAGTTTGCTATAGTTTCACATTAAGATAGGAAGTAATATTTGAGGCAATATTAAATATTTTTCCATTAAACATAACTTTATTGCTTGGTAGAACGATATTTCAGTTTAACTATTGTAAAGTGTAAGACATTCCTGTAGTATAGCCATGTGACATATAAAACAATTTCAATCAATTAGGGAACTCTTAAATAATGAAAGTCCATCAAGATTATAATGAAGATAAGAAATCCCTACCACCTAGTGACTGTCACCATCTTAACATCATAGCACAATGCATCATGAACTTGTGTGGCGATGCTGGTGTAAACAAACCTGCTACATTGCCAGTTGTATAAAAGTATAACACATGTAATTATGTGCTATACATTACATAACAAATGATCGTGATAATAAATGACCATGTTGCCCACTTATATATTTACTACACTATACTATTTACCATTCTTTTAGAGTATGTTCCTTTTACTTGCTTAAAAAAAAAAAAAGTTAGCTGTAAAACAACCTCAGGCAGGTCCTTAAGGAAGTGTTCCATGAGAAGGCATTGTTATCATAGGAAATGGCAGCTTCATGCATAGTGCTGTACTGAAGAACTTCCAGTCAGACAGTGTGTGGAGGTAGAAGATGGTGCCGTTGATAATCTTGAAACTGTGTAGTCTTAGATTACCTGTGTGCTTGTGTATTTGCTTTTTAAACAAGATTTAAAAGCAAAATAATTAAAATTAGAAAAAAACTTATATAGTAAGAATTCTAAAGAAATAAAATATTTTTTGTACAGTTATACAATGGAAGGCATCTATGCTCACCACTATGCTACCAATAACACTTACAGCTATACAATGTCTTTGTGTCTTAAACTGTTATCACAAGAGTCAAAAATTTTAGAAAATTAAAAAATTAACGAACAAGTTACAGTAAGCTAGGGTTAATTTATTATTCAAGAAAAAAATTAAATATGTTTATTGTAGTATAAATGTACAATGATTATAAAGTCTACAGTAATATTCATTAATGTCCTAGGCTTTCCAATCACTCATTCACTGACTCACCCAGAGCAAGTTCTAATTCTGGAAGTTCCATTTATGGTGTCATATAAAACTGTACTATTTTAACCTTTTATATTGTACTTTTACTGTATCCTGTCTATGTTTAGATATGTTTCAATACACAAATACTATTTTGTTACAATTGTCTATCCTATTTAGTGCAGTAACATGCTGTAGAAGCTTGTAGCCTAGGAGCAATAGCCTAGTGTGCCCTAGAGTATCTAATCTAAATTTGTGTAAGTATACTCTATGTTCACATACTAATGCCATCCCCTGATGGTTCATTTCCTAGACTGTATCTCTGGTATTAAGTGATGCATAACTGTATTATAGCATCATTTGTATTATTAGACATAAACACATCAGAGATAGCCAGTGTTATTGGGTTTTGTTTGTTTGTTTGTTTGTTTTTCGAGTTGGAGTCTCACTCGGTCGCCCAGACTGGAGTGCAGTGGCTGCTCCCGGCCACCGCAGCCTCGACCTGTTGGGACCTGCTCAGCTCCAGCGATCCTTCTGCCGCAGCCTTCCGAGTAGCCAGAATTACAGGTGCGCGCTACCACGCCCAGCTAATTTTTTTCATTTATTGTAGAGATGAGGTCTCGCTGCCCAGGCGGGTCTCGAACCCTCCGGCTCAGGCAATCCACTCACCTCAGCCTCCCAAAGGCGCGGTATTACAGGCTGAGCCACTGAGCCCGGCAGTGGTATTGGGTTTCTTTCACTTGGATGATATTTTTCTACACACAAATGTAAAATTTTAATGTGATTATTTGGATATTTTATGCAAACAACAAATTACAGTGATTAGTGGGCTTGTTTCATTAAAATTGTATACACCCAAATATTGTCCCAGGATAAACTGAAAATCAAAAGAAAAGTAAGAAAGTCTTTTATCTGGATAGCCTTAGAAGTAATTATGTAATTAATTTTGACTCTCAAACTCTAATATGTAATTTTTAAAGTTAAAATATAAATGTTCTACATAGCCAACAAGCTATTTTTTCAAATCTGCAACAATAAGTTAAAAAATGAAAATTAAAAATATATATATGTTACTGTTTACTCTAAAACATTTTTACAATACCCTAGTAGATTGCTAGGCATAATTTCTTGAGTGCTGCTACTGTAGTTTGAAGATTTCTGGTCTAAATCATCATGGTTTCCTAGCTCTGATACATTTCAAAATGACATAGTGAGAATGTCAGTGTCTATTATTCTAATTATGGGTAATTTATTCACCACAAAAAAGCACTGGGTATACCAACACTGTATATTTTAAGTTTGAATTTATTAAGCCCATTGAAACAGTACTATTTTCATGGGCTAAAACTAAGAAAAATAAAATCATCAGTGCTTTTTCGTAAGTATAACTAAAATATTTGCTTTGTGGTTCTGTTTCTCTTTATATTATCCCTTGATACACAGGTAAATTAAGATATGCAAAAAACTTTTTTTTTTTTTTCCTAGCACTGATTAATTTTTAAGGTATTTGCCTTGGAGGACAAAACTTTTCAAATGCAATTAATTCAGCCTCTGCTGAGGTAAACTTTGAAGTTGACCAAATTGAAGATCTTCAAATCAAAATTCTGGAAAATTAATAATAAAATATACTCAGAGATTACTAGTACAAGACCCTAAAGGCAAGCAGCACTGTACTTTAGCAGACTGAAGAAACAGGGCAAGGCCAGGCTCGGTGGCTCAGCCTGTAATCCAACACTTTGAGGTGAGTGGATTGAGTGAGCCCGAGGGTTCGAGACCCGCCCAGGCAACTTGGCGATACTGCTGTCTCTACAATAAATCAAAAATGATCCGGGCGTGGTAGCGCGAGCCTGTAGATCCCACTACTAGAAAGGCTGAGGCAGAAGGATCGCCGGAGCCAGCAAGTCCATGCTGTGGTGGCCAGGAGCGTGTCACTGCACTCCAGTCTGGACGATGGAGTGAGACTCCAACTCAAAAAAAAAAAAAAAAAAAAAAAAAAGAAGAAGAAGAAGAAGAAAAAGAAACAGGGCAATAGTATCATTGAAAATAAGTAGTAACCGGGCTCGGTGGCTCAGCCTGTAATCCCACGCCTTTGGGAGGCTGAGGTGAATGGATTGCCTGAGCCCGCGGGTTCGAGACCTGCCTGGGCAGCGAGACCTCATCTCTATAATAAATCAAAAAATCAACCGGGCGTGGTAGCTCATGCCTGTAATTCCGGCTACTCGGAAGGCTGCGGCGGAAGGATCGCCGGAGCCCAGCAGGTCGAGGCGGCGGAGGCCGGGAGAGGCCACTGCACTCCGGTCTGGGCGACTGAGACTCCAACTCAAAAAAAAAAAAAAAAAAAAGAAAAGAAAAGAAAAGAAGTAGTTAGAAATATTTCTCATAAAAGGTAGCATGTGTGGCCACTTAAATCCAGAACTGACATCATTAAACACCCTCTCCGGTGGTGTGAGAAAATAAAAATGGATTATCTCTTAGAATTGAGCCATATAAGCTTTTCTTCTTTTTAATAATCAGCACAGTATCTTCTAATTCAGGACAAGTTTTTCATTTCTTTGAATACGAGGTTTTTGAATAAATAACCTCCACCTTCTGTTAAATTCCAGTGTATGTGTGATCTTTAGTATCAAGATTTGTGGCTTGAAAAATCAAAACACAAGATTATTTTTAGTACTGTATGTATGTATGTATGTATGTATGTATGCATATATGTATGTATGCATGTATTTAGAGATAGGGTCTTGCTTGGTGACTCAGGCTGGAGTGCAGTGATGCAATCACAGCTCACTGTATCCTGAATCTCCTGGCTTCAGAAATCCTCCTGCTGCAGCCTCCAGAGTAGCTAGGACTAAAGGCACACACTGCCAGGTCTGGCTACTTTTCATTTTCACTTTGTTTTGGAGACAGGGTCCTCCTATGTTGTCCAGGCTGATCTCAAACTCCTGGCCTCTAGCAGTTCTCCTTAAGTGCTGGGATTATAGGTGTGAGCCACCACACCCAACCGCCATATTACTTTATATATTGTTTAAAACTCATAATTTTAAGTACTGTAGTTGCAACACACTCCCTGCTGGTATGTATTCTACAGTCTTAATTAGTAAATTGATGCCAATGAACTTGACCAAAACCAAACCGCCCAGGTTAGGATACATTTTTTTACAATCCACATTTATTTATCTTGCTCACATTTTAAATGCTTTTTTTCAGAAAGTTTCATGCTAAGAAGGAATACATGAAACAAAAATCAGGATATTTATATATAACCTGTTCTTTTTAGTAGTGTCGATGGATCTACATAAAAATGTAATTCTTACCAGCAAAGAGTTAGGTTTTTTTTTTTTTTTTTTTTTGAGTTGGAGTCTCACTCTGTCGCCAGACTGGAGTGCAGTGGCCACTCCCGACCACCACAGCCTCCACTTGCTGGGCTCCGGCGATCCTTCCGCCTCAGCCTTCCGAGTAGTCGGAATTACAGGCGCGCGCTACCACGCCTGGCTGATTTTTTGATTTATTGTAGAGATGAGGTCTCGCTGCCCAGGCGGGTCTCGAACCCGCGGGCTCAGGCAATCCACTCACCTCAGCCTCCCAAAGGCGCGGGATTGCAGGCTGAGCCACCGAGCCCGGCTAAAGAGTTAGTTTTAAATTTGTGGCGAATCAGTTGAAGCAAGGCATGTACCAGTTGCTATGTTCAAATAAAATATTTTAATATAATAAAAGATATAAATGATGCATCAAATCACTCTGTTAACTCTTCAGACAGGATATAGTATTTGCTTTTGATAATCATTTTTATGCCAAAGAGTACAGTACTTCCATGTTTATATTGAATAATTCAGATGCTCCTAAGATAAACACACTATAGTCATAAAATTATGATTGAATCCTTAATATTATTTTCAGATGTTCATACATTAAACACCTGTGCTTAATTATAATATATTTAAACATTTAATAGCTGCTTCATTGTTCCAGATAAATGCTTTTAATTTTCTCAAAAATTAAGAGTGAAATGTTTAACCAATCATCTATATAACTTTTATTCAATTAACAAAAAATATGTAACCAAATTATTTGTGGATGAAAAACTTACAGTATGTAAATTAATAATTAATATACCTTAACTAAAACCCAGTTAATGACAATTTACATTTGTTTATTCCATGTTTATTATAAAGCTACTCTGAACTTCAGTTTCTTATTTGTAAATCCATGATTATTTTGAGATTTAAATAAGATAAAGTTTAAATAGGTGACCAGTAAATAATAGCTGTGACTAATTTTGAGAACTTCCTTTCCAGTATCAAATATAATGAAAAAAAGGCACTCTTTGGGTGTAAAATCAAGTGTTAATAATCATCTAAAAACTGAAGTGTAAATTTGCCTAGTTATTTACCCATTTTCTCTTACTCTGGTATCTATAGCAACTAACTCAGTATGCAAATGAGATGAAAATAAGGGATTAAAAGAGTTAATGGTTAAATAATTGAGGGCTTATAAATGTACATTCTCTACAAATTCCCAAATTCTAGAATTATGGGAGCAGTTAAAGATAAGAAAGAATTAAAACTATAAATTTTGATATTTAACTTTTTAGATAATTGAGATGGAAAAGCATAATGAGAAAAATGTTATATTGAAATTTTTGAGTTACCTATGCCTTAAAATTTTTACATATTCTGTCATTTGGTAACAATCACACTGCATTTTTTTTTTTTTGAGTTGGAGTCTCACTCGATCGCCCAGACTGGAGTACAGTGGCCGCTCCCGGCCACCGCAGCCTCGACCTGCTGGGCTCCGGCGATCCTTCCGCCTCAGCCTTCCGAGTAGCTGGAATTACAGGCACGCACTACCACGCCCGGCTGATTTTTTGATTTATTGTAAGATGAGATCTCGCTGCCCAGGCGGGTCTCGAACTCGCGGGCTCAGGCAATCCACTCACCTCAGCCTCCCAAAGGCGCGGGATTACAGGCTGAGCCACCGAGCCCGGCTTCACACTGCATTTTTATAAAGTGGAAATTACTTTTTAAAGAGATTGCAGCTTTGACACATACAATATAACTTTAAAGTAGATAGCTACCTTATCTGTGCTCTGGTTATAAAAACAGAGAGGCCATCTCAGTTATACAAATCATCATAAAGGCATAAACAACTCAGTTTACCTTCTAGAAGAAAGTATGTGTATGTATATGTACTACCTATACAAAACCATACACATACAAACCAGGGGCATTATAGCAAGTGATCTAATATATTGTGCTAATGTTAAACCTCAGTACTTCAACAAAAAGTTGAAATAGTCTAATGGGTCGCATGCTATAGAATATACATATATATTTACACACACACACACACACACACACAACACACACACACACACACACACATATAATTCTTTATTTTGGATTCAGAGGTTACACATGTATATTAGTTACATGAACATATTTTTATTACAAACTATAAAATGATCATCTTCAATAAGCCCCATACAAAATATTACACATAACTTCTTCTCATATTTTGAGAGTCTAGATCACTGATATGATCTGTCTCAAAAATAAATATTAGAAAGATAGGTTGCTTATATTCTGAGTTATCTCATTTTTCTTATTATTCATTGATTTATTTTCTGTCACCATTTCTCTGTCTATTTTTTTCTTCAGTTTTTCCACCCTCTTTGTCATTTTACTGTCAAGATGTACTGGTTGTTAATAGCTAGGTATACCTGTACTTGTTCTTTAACAAAATTATAGCTGGATCATGCATATTGCTACAGTTGAAGTACTGTCAGCATTTTCATAATAAATACTGCTCTTCAGAGGTTTATAATTCAACTGTAAAAATTCACACAGGACTCATCTTGGCATATAAGGTCACAGCCTGAAGCAAATTTGTTTTACCAATTTTCAGACAAATTAATGCAGCCATTACTCTAAGAAGTGCAAATATAAATCAAACACAAGATAAATTTAACTCCCCAAAATAATAATCATCATTTGGCTGATAACTTATTTCAAATTACTTGGTTGTTGCTAAATTTGCATGTATCCTATACAGGTGTTGAAAGAGAAGGAAAAAAAAAATAAGAGAGAAGAAGAAGAAATAGTAAAAAAGAAAAAAATGGCTTTTCTCCAAGCAACTAACAGTAACATATGTGACCATAAAATAAATTGTCGTCATGGCAGGTGGCTTACCATGAAACAACAAACCCAGTCTCTTATAGTCTCTTAACTTATTTTACATACTTGACTATACGTAAAATAAGTTAAGACATTACTTAGAGAAAGAAACTGCCACACCAACAAATTTCTAAAACCATTTTTAAAATACTATAAAAACCCAGACATGTTTACCTCATTCTATATAATATTGAAATTACCAAGGAGTAGTAATTTGTGTAATATAATTACATGGTTTCAAGTTAATGGTAATAGAGTACCCATTCTGTTTCAACAGTTATGCCTCCAAATGTAAAGACAATAAATGACCTGGCTGGGTGGCTCAGCCTGTAATCCCAGCACTTTGGGAGGCTGAAGTGAGTGGATTGCCTGAGGCCACGGGTTGGAGACCAGCCCAGGCAACTTGGGGAGACCTCATCCCTACCTAATAAGTCAAAAATTAGGTGGGCGTGGTAGTGTGTGCCTGTAGTTCCGGCTACTTGGAAGGCTGAGTTGGAAGAATTGCCAGAGACCAACAGGTTGACACTGGGGTGGCCATGGGCGTGCCACTGCACTCCAGCCTGGGTGATGGAGTGAGTCTCCAACTCCAAAAAAAAAAAAAAAAAAAAAGAATTAAGGCTTTGAGATGTGGGCATTTCATATCAACATACTTTGTACTAATATCATTCAGAGTCTGCAGGTAACTATTTAAAAACCACAGTATTAAAAGGAAAAAAAAGGATAAAAAATGATATTATTACAGGAGGGTTACGGCTGTTCAGGGGAATATAGGAGAAGTCATTTGTATAGAAAGAAATTATAAAATATTTAAGATGAAGAGTTTATTAGTAAATAAAAGTCAGACACTATAATGTATATTAAAAATCAATAAAGTCTCATTACCCTGTAACATCCTGGTCTTCTTATATTCAATTCTATTTTGGGGGGGGTGTATGCATCCATGTTTTTATTAGAGATGTAATGAGACAATTTTTATTTTGAACTTATTACATTCTTATTTTAAAACTTTAAAGTGTTTACATAGCCACAATAATGATAAAAATCATGGTCATAATAATAACTAAAACTTACAAGGCACTTACTATGTGCTTAAAGCATCTGTATTTCATCTTCACAACAACTCTCAAGTTAAGTGTTATTACTAGCTCCACTTTATACACAAGAGGAAACTTTGAGTTAGCAAGTTTAACTGACACATGGTCTCATGATCATGGGATAGTAAACCTAGGGTTCAAACCCAGGTGATATACCTATATAAGGTGTTCTTCATCCCTACATTACATATTTGTCATCTTAATTGGTCATTTGCTAGTTTATTTTTACATCTACTTCTCCACTTTCAGAAATAATGGTTTTTTTCTATCATTTCTTTTTAAGAAATTGCATTGCCTTAAACATATTCACATACATATTTACCGTGTTTATGTTATATCCTTGGGACTGACGACTGGAAGTGATATTACTGGGAGAAAAGCACAAATTTATTTGACCTGTATTTTGATTGTCTTCAATTTACTGACTATAATGATTAGTCAATATTCTTGTCAACATATGATTAATATGTGTATAAATACATAAACAGACACACATGCATTTCTAGTTTAGTAGCCATAACATGAGAACTCATTCATTTTTAAAAACCATTTGTAAAGTTGAACATTTTTAAAATGTTTAAATAAGTTTATTTTCTCATGTTGCTCATAAGCTCTTTCCATTATGTTTTATTAATTTAAATTATCTATACTAAATTAATTTGATTTTGTAGTAAAATTTACTAGATTTAATGAGAGCAAAATTATATTATTAAACAGAGAAATCAGGTACAGAAGTATCAAAATGTTCAGTATGTACAAGTTAAAGTCAAAAATTTAATTTGGCTTGATCTTTATAAGCTAGGGTGAGGTAACTATTGCCAGAGGCCATAGTTAGGAGATATGCTTGGAAATATTAATGACAGCTGGATCATGAAAGTTCTCATCATATGCCAGCAGTTCCAAAACTTTGAATCATCTTATAACAAGTTACATTTTACTGACCCTTTTAGAGACATAATCACAGCTCAGATCTTGAATGGTGAATCTGCCTGTACTGGGGAAAATACCTGGTTCTACATGAGATTCTAAATGGAAAGAACTTATCCCCCATTTCACGGGTCCAAGGATCACATTTGATAGTTCATGAACTTGAGTGGAAAACGATTATATCTTTGTTCTCTTTAATGTTCGAAAAAACATAGTGCTTCCTTCAATTAAATATTTAGGCAACAGTGTCAATAACTGTGATTTTATTACTAATGGAATTATAATTATTTTGCCTATAAATGTTGTCAATGTCTCAAAACACTTATAGTAATTATTAGGCCCATCACTAAGCCTTGTTTTTCAATATATTAATAAATACATATATAAAACCGCATTATGTTTTTTATTATTGACAAATGTATTTCAGGTAAATCTAATTTCTTTAAATAATAAGTATTTCGTTTGATGAATTTTTAAAAATTATTTTGAGAAGGGGTCTGAGCCCTTAAATTATGCAAGCCTCTAAGAAAGCATGTGATTTAAAAGATATTCAAACAATGAGAGACTGAGTAGGACAGAGGTGTCTGGATAGAGAATAGAAGTTCAGTGGGATAAGAGTAGGCATTCAGGGGACTAATTCATTAAAAAAGAATAAGTGCCGGGCTTGGTGGCTCAGCCTGTAATCCTGCGCCTCTGGGAGGCTGAGGTGAGTGGATTGCCTGAGACTGAAGGTTCGAGATCCACCTGGGCAACTTGGCGAGACCTCATCTCTACAATAAATCAAAAATCAGCCAGGCCTGGTAGCGCGCGCCTGTAGTTCCGACTACTCAGAAGGCTGAGGCGGAAGGATCGCCGGCTCCCAGCAGGTCGAGGCCGCGGTGGCCAGGAGCGGCCGCTGCACTCCAGTCTGGGCGACAGAGTGAGGCTCCAACTCAAAAAAAAAAAAAGAAAAAAAGAATAAGTAGTGTACCACCTTATGCCTAGCTCTCTGATTTCAGGACTGTGATTTCCAGCAATTTATACAAGCAAAATAATGACTTTGGATATTATGGTTAGCAGTGAATGCCCTCTGAGGCATATGGCAGTCAATTTTGACCCAAAATTTGATAGCAGTTTGATTATGAAATCATGTTTCACTTACTCAGTTGCAATATAATATTTTCCTTTCTATATCAGAAAGGAATATTTTCTCTAACTTTCCTGCTATTGCTTGTATGAGGCAAGAAGTGTGAGTTGGCACAGGACTGCTGGGAATCCAATCTGTGTGTGCAATGTGTTATTGGCCTGTCACCCCAAATCGTTTATGGCGAGACATTCTTTGACTTATAGACATTTGTCAAGGTCATGTTGCTGTAAATGACCCTCAGTTTGGAAACTGAGAACAATCTTTTCACAATAACTTTTCTCTGAATAACTTTCTGCTAGCCTGAAGTTTGCTTAGTTACCTGAGAAACTAGTCACCAAATTTCAAGGACAACAAATTAAATCAGACATGAGCTCTGGCCAAAGAGCAGCAGAGGTATGAGAATCAGTCTCTGACAAAATGCTACTTTCAAAATATAAATGGGGTGTTCATTATGTATAACATCAATCAGCAGAAGGTTAGAATGTTTAGGAGAAATATTTGAGGAAAAACAAATTGGAAATAGGAGAAACATGGGCTACTTTTAAACAGAAATTATAATGACTGATTATAACACAAACTCTTTTTTTCTTGTCAATTATAATCACTAGAAATTCTGAAACAATAAGTTAAGGTGCAATTTTGTTTTATTTTAGCAATCTAATTATAATTTCCTCAAGTTATAAATAACTATAAGACTTGCTATTATAATTCAGTTTGCTGTTTATATGTGAGAGAGGTGTCTCTCACATTAGTTTTCTTATTTAGGAGTAGAATTGAGCATGAGATTGTTCGGCGTCTTTATGAGGTTATATTATTTTGACAATAATCAATTCATTAAAATATATATATTTTAAAGGTTATTTGTTGCATATAAGAAGACATGAGTTTTGTTTCCTAGGAACAGAATTTGTACTTCATAACATAAACTGGGGGAAAAAATATACTGGAATAGAAAGTAATTCAGGTGTTACCACTCTGCTCTGGGCAATATCCTCCACTCAAAAGAAGTGCTTCCTATTCTCAAGGAATGTTAAGATAGTACACAAGGTAAAATGCAAACATGTATGAAGCAAAATAAACATTTATAAAGCAAAGGTAGCGACATCCAAACATGGACAATTTGCATAACTAAAGATTGGAGAGACCAAAATAAGGTTACTCAAAAATTCACCTAATCATTGGGCTGACTTAATATTGCCCACAAGTCAATGATACATCAATCATTAATATGATACTACATCTCACACTTAACATAATGTGTGATACCTAGCTGCCATTATGTTACTCTTTCTTGACTTTGAATTAAGCATTAACCTCAAAATTGAGGTTTCATTTTGTTTTTCTTCCAAGATGTAAATATTATGTTGCCCCTCACCAAGCTAACTGATTCCGTGCCTGCAGTGCCTGGTGGATGTGTACCCTGCTGAAGACCCAGAGAGCTGGCATGGTTGACTATTGCCAAGTCCCTGGAGTCCCCAGGAGGTGTGAGGATAACCCAGAGCAGAAAAATCACCTGGACAAAGCTCCATGGATGACATAGTGTGGGTGGAGGGATGAGAGGTTGTCAGAGTTGCCAAGTTGTAGAGTCCACAGAGAATTTAAGACATTGGTGAAAATCTCAAAGCAAGAATAGCTACTATGCACAAATGGACTCGCTGGTTTGTGTAGATCATTATAAAGTTCATTATTATCCATATACTTTTTAAAAAATTTACTATAATTGTAAACAGCCATATGTCTGTAAAAAATTCTTAGTAACTGTGCTTGAATACATGTGGGGAATTAATATTTCACAAATATGATCCAATCTTACTTTTCTTATAAATTAAAATTCATTTTAGGCTTTAAAACAACAGAAGAGAATGAACTGAGTCCATCTTTCCTCACTTTCTCTCTCTCTCTCTTTCTTTCTGTAGGTGTCTCAATATGTCTAACAGGCTGGAGTGCAATGACATGCTCATTGTCACCTCAGCCTCTGCCCGTTGGGCTCAGGAGATCCTTCTGCCTCAGCCTCCCATGTAGCTGGAACTACAGGCATACACCACCATGCCAAGCTAACTTTTTGATTTATTGCAGAGATGAAATCTTGCCAAGTTGTCCAGGCTGTTCTCAAATCCCTGGATTCAGGCAATTCTCTAGCCTCCACCTCCCAATGTGCTGGGATTACAGGTGTAAGCCACTGCACCTGACTGAATTGTTTCTTTTTAAGATTATTTTCCATTTAATGGGATACATGATGGTGATGACAGTTGTAGTGAAATGAGTCATTCTTAATCGAATTAGTTATTTTTTCCCTTCCTACTTTCTAGCCTTCCACAAACAATTCACATGCACCACATACATGTCCAATATCATGCTATGGGTGTTGTAGAAACAACAATAAACAAAAGCAGTTTGTGCTGTTAAGGACCTCATTTTCTAGTAGTGGAAAGAGACTATGTTAAAATAACTAAACGCAATTTTTTAGGAATGGATACATATGAAAACGTAAGGCAGCTAGTAATAATTCTCATTGTCTATGTTTTTTATCTGAAAGAGGATATTATTCTAAGCAGATTTCATGGACTCAACTAGAGATAACAGAATATTAAAAACAGTTGTCAAACATTCTAATATATAATTCATTTCAATATGTACAAGTCTAATATCTTTTCTTGTACTACTATATACAACCATTTTTAGGTTAGGACATATCTGCAACTCCTGGTGACTCAGCTTTGCTCGAGTATTTAGGATGTGTTCTTCTGTTTTACTTTAGAAGTGAATAGATATTTGAATGAGGAAGTAGAGATTAATCTGTCCATAGAGGGTATTAACAGAGATATTCTCAACAGCATGGAAGAGCATTTTGGTGCAACTTAGAGAAAAGTAAAAACTTTTACATTTTAACTTGTTTCAGTTCACTACATTTTCATTTACTCTTGGGGGGAGTAGAAAAAAGTCTTTTATTATCTGGAAGAGCCACTACATTTTTTCTTTTGCCAAATGCAATTTGGATTTCTCTAAATCATATTCTAGAGTGCCTCTGACACATGCAGAGTAAACCATCTCTATCATTGTTATACATTTCCTTTTCTTGGCTATACAATTTTTTAAAAAGAGTCTCACTAATTATGTGCATTTTTACAAGTTCTCAACAAATTATGAGACACATGTAGCTGGGAAATTTTAGTCAATTTAATGGCCTTCCCACGACTTCCCCTGTTATATCCAAAACTTTATTGTTTTATGGTGTGTCTTATGGTTACTAATACATGATTATTGTATATGTGTTTGTAGAGAAAGGAATATAATTTGAAAAGCAATAGAAAAAAAAATCCATTATTCATGGAGAAACTACTTGAATAATTATATTCCATTGATTTACTGCTTACAAGTAACTTATTTTAATTCCTCAGTATTCCAAACTAGATTGAGCATTGGTCAGTAGGCCACATCTTCCAAAATCCAACATGACCAGATGAAAATTTTATAAATTAGCGCATCAGTTTTTTTGTTTTTTTTTTTGAGTTGGAGTCTCACTCTGTTGCCCAGACTGGAGTGCAGTGGCCGCTCCCAGCCACCTCAGCCTCGACCTGCTGGGCTCCGGCGATCCTTCCGCCTCAGCCTTCCGAGTAGCCGGAATTACAGGCACGCGCTACCACGCCCGGCTGATTTTTTGATTTATTGTAGAGATGAGGTCTCGCTGCCCAGGCGGGTCTTGAACCCGCGGGCTCAGGCAATCCACTCACCTCAGCCTCCCAAGGCGCGGGATTACAGGCTGAGCCACCAAGCCCGGCTGCGCATCAGTTATTTGATATGAATGATTATGAAATCAAATGGCTTTTTTCTTGACGGATACAGACAGCTGTATTTTATATCCCTCAATACAATAAAGTACATCTCATTGCAGACTTTATGTGTACTACCAAAGAGTCTTTTCTTTTTAATTGCTGAGGGACCTCAGCCAAGTCAAAAGTATATACTTCTGAAAAGTCCATGAATTGATTCAGTAGACTGTATTTGCTTCGTACTTCAGAGGAAAATTCTGATTAATCTTGACCAGTTCTAGTGGTCTCTGTTTACAGCTCTAGCCAGTGAATATAGCAGGTAGTCAACTGGGCGTCTTTTGCAGAAGCTTTTCTGTTCTTTAGAAGATGGGCTTTTCCTTTGCTGAATGTTGCCAGATCCACCTTAATAACAGTATTAAATTATGAAGGACAAAATAACAACAACAAAAAAATAATACAAAACAAAGCCTGGGGATGGATTTGCATGTGGTATTTTGCATAAAAAACCCCAAATTTCTTGCTTTTGTTTTTAAGTTACATATTCTGTTTTTTGCTGTTTTAAGATTCCCAACCCTTCTACATACTTGTGCTTACAAGATCAATTCAGAATTTTATAGGGGTATTTTAACAAGTGGAATAATCCTCAATGATTCTCTATGAATAAAGTATATACTGGAGGTAGAGAATGAGGAGTGTGTATGGGGTTCAAGTAAAATGAGTCTGAATGACAAACATTACCTTACCTCCACTTATGGTCATTTAGAAGCCAATTATTGCTTTGACTAGAGGTTTCAAAGAAATCCCTCTTCCCCTCTCAATCTGGCTCTCTCACTCTCTTTTACATGTGTATGTGTATGAATTTACATGCACCCTCTTGGACAAATAGGCTACATTATATTTTAGAGGGTAAACACATCTTTCTGGGGAATCGTATGAAATACTGTATCCTAGAAATGCATTAAATAAAAGTTTTAACTTTAGTAAACAACAGAAAAGGAAAATATCCAACTCTATTAAAACATAAGTGTTACCTGTATAACTAGAAAACGTTTATAAATTTAGTGAAAATTATAAAGTGACATAGTGTGTTTTAATTCAAGAGAATGAAACCAAACATATTAGAAGATGTTAAGGTATAAGAAGGTTGGGTTTGGTGGCTCAGTGTGTAATCCCAGCAGTTTGGGAAGCCGAGGTGAGTGGTTTGCCTGAGCTCGCGGGTTCGAGACCAGCCCAGGCAACTCGGCAAGATCTTGTCTCTGCCATAAATCAAGTAGATTTGGCTACTTGGAAGACTGAGGTGGAAGGATCGTCGGAGCTGAATGGGTTGACACTGGTTGTTGACGCTTGTGGGGCCATGAGTGTGCCATGGCACTCCAGTCTGGGCAACAGAGTGAGACTCCAACTCAAAAATAAAATAAAATAAAATCAATGTTCATATGTAATCAATTTTAATAATTCAAACTGTACACTGAGTTTTTAAAATTTTTATAATTAACTTTTACTGTCTTCAGAACATACAGGGTAGTAGTATTTGGCAAGGAGAAGCAGTAGTCTTGTAAAATTAACTAGCTCTTTAACATTCTATGGAATATCTTAATTGTTTTTAATTGTTGATTATCCATTATGCATTATACTTAATTTTATATTAGGTGTGAGTAGATTTTTTTATGAAGTAGATTTTTTAATGTGAGTGTGTGTGTGCACATGTGTATTAGAAAGATTGGTTAGTGTAATGGATGAGATCATCAGTCCTGAAGCAATTCAACTCTAGATTCAATTCTAGTTCTCCCATTAGTTAGTTTTCAAGCTTGGACAAATTTGCTAACTTTTTTTTGGCTCTGTACACTCATCAGTGAAATAGAAATAGTGACAGTATCTCCCATGCAGTTTTGCTGACAGCATTAATCCATGTGTTAAGACACGTTGTGGGAAAGGACAAGTGCTCAACAGTACTATTATTTTTCCTTATGTTTTAATTTGTATTATTATTGCTTAGTTAACAACAGTGTTTTGTGCGAACACAAAATGTATGCATGCAATTGTTGTCTTGCTATAATTCAGTTTCTTCAACTCTTCAAATGTCTAGTTCATAATGCATTGTTGCTATCAGTGACTATATACTTTTTTAAACCTTTACCCACTCCTTTATGATTTTTACTCTCTTACTAAAGTAATTTTATTCACATGTTATTTAATCTACTTAACCTGGTTGTTTGCACCCTAAACAGATATAATTTATTCCTGACAATCATGTTGGTTTTGACTTCTGTTTTATATGTCTTCTGATATTAGCTGTATCAGAGCAATTTACTCCATGCTCAAACTAATGTAAAACTAGTCATGAAGAACTAAATGGAATCTTAGCTGAACGCCTTGGTCTTAGGCAAAGCAACCAGTTCGCTGATGGTAGAAGAGACTCCAGATAGGTGTCCCCATCATTCACCTAAAATAACATTCTTCTTACAGAATATTATAAGATCAATTATACCTCTCTGTGTGGCATACATGATTTATATTTTTGTATTAAGTCAAAAATAAAAAGGTACCAAATGTATATCATGGGAGCAGTTTAAAAATACAGAAGTCTGTACCACATAAATGCCTTATAAAAGTCTAAGGCCAATTTAATTTTCATTTGAAAAACAAATTTCCATCACCAGAACACAGGCGTTTCCTGGAAGGATACTTCAAATTACAAAATTGTGATTGGTTCTACTTATTTTGGTATGGATAATTGCATACACATTTGTATATTTTAAAGTAGCTGTTTTATTCTATGTCATCTGACTCACTACTTAAATAAAGGCATTTTCTAAATTAGAGCTATCTTTGGGAAGAGTTGGGAAATAGAAATCTGTTTATTGTTTAAAGGTCTTCTATTTTTCTTTCTCTGTATTCCACTTTATTCATTAAAAATCTAGCATTCTCACAATGGAAACTGTGACATAGTAGTCTTCCATTGTAGTCACCCCTTTCCATTCCTGTTAATAAAAGTAACAGAAATATTGTAAATAGGCTTCTAGTATATTGTATGTCCTAATAGCATAGATTTTTAAAATAATTTATTTTATTTTGACTTTATGGTCTCTTTGCTGTATAAACATCACATTCTTTATACTTTAAACATATTTTTTTTATAATATTCTTCTTTACCAAGTGGCATTTACTTTTGGATTTCTCTGTTTCATGTGATAATTGCTTGATAGCATTTTACTCACAGTAGAACTTCTTTCAAACTCATTTTTCTCAAATTCTATGGCTGTTTCTTTCTTAACTAGGTTTATAAATTTAATATTCTAAATACTTTGTTGTCATTTTAACAAGGTTCATAGCACCTTCACTGGAAGTGAATTCCATCTCACGAAATCACTTTCTTTGCTCATCCATAAGAGAGTCAGCCTGTCCTTTGAGGCTCTGAAGCAAGGCATGGACTTCTCTCTAGCTGTGAAGGTCCTGGATGACATCTACTTCCAATAAGCTCTTTTGTATACACTGACATTCTGTTTATTGTAGCCACCTCCATCTATGATCCTGGCTGAATCTTCCAGACAACTTGCTGCATCTTCTACATCAGCACTTGCTGTTTCACCTTGTATGTTTGCATTATAGAGATGACTTACATTCTTAAATCTCATGAACAAACCTCTGCTAGCTTCAGACTTTTCTTCTGGAGATTCCTTATCTCTTTCAACCTTCATAGACATTAAAGAGAGTAAGGACGGGTGGGCGCGGTGGCACATGCCTATAATCCCAGCACTTTGGGAGGCTGAGTTGAGAAGATTGCCTGAGTCCATGGGTTCGAGAGCAGCCTGGGCAACTTGGCAAAACCTCGTCTCTACAATAAATCAAAAAATTAGCCAGGTATGGTGGCGCCTGCTTATAGTTAGAGTTGAGGAAGGCTGAGGCCGAAGGATATCTTGAGCCCAGCAAGTTAGAGCTGCAGTGGCCATGAGCATGCCACTGCACTCCAGTCTGGGAGATACAGTGAGACCCGTACTCAAAATACATAAATAAGTAAATGGGTGGGGGCTTTGCTCTGGTTTAAGTTTTGGCTTAAGGAAATGCATAACTGATTTGATATTATATCCAAACCACTAAAACATCTTCCATTCTCAGCAATAAAATTGTTTTGCTTTCTTATCATTCATGTGTTCACTAGAATAGTATTTTTAATTTTCTTCAATAGCTGTTATTTTGCAAACACATCTCAGCTGTTTGGTATAAGAGGCCTGACTTTTGGCCTATCTTAGTTTTCTACATACCTCCTTCACCAAGCTTAATAATTTCTAGCTTTTAAGAGAGACACATGGAACTCTTCCTTTCATTTGAACTTTCAAAGGATATTGCTGTGTTATTACTTTCCTTCATTTCAATATTGCCATGTCTCAGAGAGTAGGGTGACCGGAGAAGAGGGAGACAGTTGGTGGAGCAGTTAGAACCACATACAACAATTATTGACTAGGTTTGTTATCATATTGTGCGCAACTGGTGGTGCCCCAAAACAATTACGATAGTAACATCAATGATCGTTAATTACAGATCATCATAATAGATACATTACTAACAAATTTTGAAATAGTCCAAGAATTACCAAAATGTGACACAGAGAAACAAATGAGCACGTGCTGTTGGGAAAATATCACTGATAGACTTGCTTGAAGCAGAGTTATCACAAACACTTTTTGTATATAAAAAAAAATGCAGTGTCTGCAAAAATACAAAAAATACACAATGATACAAAATCTCCTTTAATACCACTTACACTTCTGGAATTCGTGTGTGCAGTCTCATTAATTAAGTCTTATCATAACTATAACATAGATTGCATTATATTCGCTTAATGGATGAGGACTCAGCATGTTTTCTCTGCATTTACTACCTGAAGAAGAAAATGTCACATTGACGGAGCAGAGCTTTTACCTCTACTTCTCAGATTGTGCTGGTAAAATTATCAAAATGTGGTGCCTTGCTTTGGTTTGTGTGTGTGAGGTGTGAAGATTGCTCAACTTGCTCCCTCTTCCTTACTGTACCTGTTCATATATCTTCCTTCCACTCAAAAGCTGAATTTAAAGTGTGAGGAAAAATAAACCTATGGAGGAGAAACATTCTATCTTTCTTCATTTAAGTTGACAGAATTATAGCACTCAAGTGGTATAATATAATCATGAATATTCATCAAAAAGAACTACTTTGGACCTTTTGAAGTGTATGTGAGCTCTTTTGAATTTATAGCCACCATTGGGAATGTGTAGGGCTTCAGTAAGGAAAAGATAATAGTAACTAGTATTTACTGATAATTTGTAGCACCACGCACTGTATTATGCACATTATATGCAATATTTTAATTATTTCTAATTATAATATCAATTAAACATTAACATATTGCAATTAAGTTACTACAATATTCTAAATATTTGCTAATTATAAGCCATTTCTTTTCTATCAAATTGAATATTTTGGGATAAGAACATGGGATTTTTCAAGCAAAAAGTAAAATAAAATTCATTGGGATATTTTCATTTAACAATATAAACCATGACAAAATTTTAAAAAAAAAAGTAATATATGAAACTAATCATAACATTTGTGGACCCTAAAATGTTCAATAAATCTTACTTACAGTTCTTATCCTATTTATATTTCTTTTCATGTGTTTGCACACTTTAGTTGGGATGTCAAAATTTTTATGGACAGTAAAAGGATGTGAATACTTAAGCAAAAGCAAATAATTATACCTATTGTAAATGTGTAAATATTTGTGTATAGTTATAATGAACAACACATCTGCGTATGTATTTTTTGCCAGCTATTTTAGATAACACGCAATAGGGAAAGTTGAAGTAGAAATTATTTAGATATATTACTCTGTAACTTTTGCCGTTTAGTGTCCTTGAAGATATGCTCAAAGACCTTGTAAACTCATCCAAAGAGATTTGAATGATATTTGCAGATTTATTTTGTAGCTATTTTAGTTTATTCTGGTCTCTTTAAATAATGACCTCTACAGTTACCTTCCCCTCTGCTCTGTAGAAAGCAAAATTATTTATTCTTCAGAAGTAGGACAGGAAATTGCACACCTAGAGGGTGGACTATATGTCACATAGTCCATCTAGAATTGTGCATATTAATATCAAAGCTAGAAAGAATTCAGAGATCATTGGGTGATAATTAATATGCAAATCATCATAAAGAAAGCACTTATGTATTCTACATAAGCAAATATTCAGATAACATGAATTTATCCTTCAAGTGCCAAAATCTGACTTAAAAAAGTTATGGCTAGAAAGATTTCTAAAATGCCTTATACTCTCCTATTCCTCTTTCAGCACATTCAGGTGATTTGTGTCTTGTCATTTGTGTAACTCAGCATTTCACAAGGAGAGAGAGTTAGATACTCATTTGAACACTGTCTACGTTGTCTCATTTATTTGATTCATTTTCCCATCCTTTCGGCTGACACAGGCTCAGTAGTTAGACCAGGTGGTAGAGCCAACAAATCTTCAATAAAACGTAAAATGTTGGCAAAATCAAAAAAACTCAAATCCAAAATGTTACACCAGCATTTTCATTGACCTTATTATTTTTGCTGTATTCAATTAAAAAAGAAGCGACTTGGCTTTGGCATTACTGATTTCTATGATTATTTTGTTTTTAGCCAGAATTTATAAAATATCTCCTTTTTTTAGGATGGAAATTGTACTGTTTCATCACTTGTTTGGCAATTAATAAATAGCCTTTCATCTCATTCATGTATAAGTGGAATGTCCCACTTTCGAGAATGTGGTGTTCAGGTTCTCCTATGCTGATCATGAGAAGAAAGTTTACTCTTTATTTACGCAGGGTCCTTTTTGTAAGTTTTAACACCCAAGGGATACTGGTGTGCTGTTCACTCATATCCAGGATGAGGGATGGATTCTCACATTGCAGCAGCCTTAGTTGAGTGTCTTATTAGTATTTAATGCCTGTCATGAAAGGCACTGGCCATAGCAAAGTGGCAGCTAAGGTCTCAGAGAAGATATGTCTACCCAGAGCATCCTGTCCTAGTCACCCCACTTTCTCAGAACATGTTGGGTGATGAAGAATTTCTACTAAATGAACTGGGATCCTGAGGACCCAAGTCCACCCTAGGAAAAGAGGCTGACTAAGGTTCTTGGATCTGCCACTTGAGTGGTTAGTGACAGCAAACTAGCTCAGTTGGAACCAGTTTGTCTGCCACCAAAAGTATTCTTGGCAGAGGAATACTGGTTGTTGTCATAGGGAAGCAGACCCAGCTTGGGCAGAGCTATCTGGCAAGGTGTGATGACTATGGGTGGGAAGTGGATTTCCAAATTTATTACACAGTTTATGGTGATTGGGGTTGTTCTGTTACTTCCATAAGCATACAAATGTTAAACTGCAGGGGACATAAAGTCCTGAATAAGATTATGAGCACTGACAATTGACTTCTTGAATTTAAATTCTGGCTGCATAACTTAGCGTAATGTAGCTTAGTGACTCAATCACTTGGGGAAATGATTTAATCTATGTTTGCCTCAATTTTCTCATGACTGAAATGGGTATAATATTTGTAACCCAACCCATAGGATTGTTACAATATTGAAATGAATTGCGTGAAACAGTGCCTGGTATAACATAATTACTAAATCTAGTTATTATTTTCTGTATTTACTGAAATTCAGCAGTTCTCATGTTAATATTCATTTGCAAAGTCAGTGGTAATTTCTACTCACCATTATCTCATCATTGAGTGAATAATTCTTTCAATTCATATACATAGCACATTCCAAATTATAATTTTTTCAAGGGCATAGGTTTTAACAAATAGGCATGCTGCTGCTTTTTTTGACACCAATATCCATTGATGGCAACTCATAACATAAAATAATAGTGTTAGACATATAGAGTATAATAACACACAAATTTTTCACTGTTTTCCCATGCTGTAAACTTTTATTCATATTCATATTTAAGATGAGAAGATTTCTTGTGTCAAATATCCCCAGAATTCTTTCTTTAATGCCTTGATTTTCAGAAATACTGCTTATACGTTATAGATTAAAGAAAAATTCAAATGGAAGTCAGAAAGCGCAATGAATGTTTTTTGAAATAATTCAATTTCAGAACACTAAAGGCTTGGTTAATCCATGTCTACATGGCCCCTATTAACTAGATAATTGAATTATACATTCTGACTTCAATCTAAATTACTAAAATAATGAATTAAATTAATGGATTTGTTCAAACTCTTCGTGCATTTCCAACAATACTTGTCATATTAAAGATCTACAAAAATAACCCTTTATTAGTTTTCCATATTTCATCATGACATTTGTTAATTTTGAGTATTGAATACATTTACTATCGAGGACAAGTCTCTCTCACAGTTAAATAGACAAGTGGGCAAAAAAACAAAACAAAACAAAACCTAGTTGTAGGGCTTTTTCTGCATCGAAATTGTTATTTCAATATCTTCAAACACATTCTATTACCAGTCTCACCTTCATCTACAGTCACAGAAAATTTGATGTGAATAGTTTTTTCTCTACCTTTGATAAAAACCAGATATTGGAAAGGACTCTAACCATACCTTTCATGGGTAAATAACATGAATGAATTTGGGCTAATTTCTTAATTATTTAAATAAATACATAAAAAGAAATGATTTAAGCTACTTATATTAGAGATTTCTTTCAGGGCTTGATTTTAAGTATCCTGACACAGATTATGAATCTAATGTAGTCCCCAAAATTCGACTACTATGATTAAAAACTAATTAATTTTATATACACCTATTTACAGCTAAATAAAACATAGCTGTACTCTTTATAGTCAAGAAAAGGACCTTTTTTATTTCCATAACATGGTTGAGTTTACTAAAAAAATAAAATATGAGTAGATTTTTAGGATTAGTGTATTAAAAATGTATATGTTATTCAAGGAAGGATTTTGTGAGATACTATATGATATTAGAACTCACAACTCAATTTTAACAATCTTGAATTTTGCTCTTTAACTAAGTCTTAAGAAATTCCTTCATACTGAATCGCATACAATACACTCTGAAATCTGTTTGACTTTTTGTTTTTAATAAATCTTTTTTTTTTTTTTTTTTTTGAGTTGGAGTCTCACTCTATTGCCCAGACTGGAGTGCAGTGGCCGCTCCCGGCCACCGCAGCCTCGACCTGCTGGGCTCTGGCGATCCTTCCACCTCAGCCTTCCAAGTAGCTGGACCTATAGGCACGCCCTACCACACCTGGCTAATTTTTTTATTTATTGTAGAGATGAGGTCTCACCAAGTTGCCCAGGCGGGTCTCGAACCCGCGGGCTCAGGCAATCCACTCACCTCAGCCTCCCAAAGGGGCAGGATTACAGGCTGAGCCACCAAGCCCAGCTCATATATTACTTTTAAAGATCTTTACAAACAAAGTTAGAAAAAGTCATGCCTTCATAAAATTATGTGTGGTAATTTCTAATGTCATAAAATTTAACTAGAAAATAATATTGATATATTTTTGGAGTCTTACTCTGTCGCCCAGGTTGTGGTGTAGTGGCGCAATCATATCTACCGCAGTCTTGAATTTCTAGGCTCAGGGATTCTTCCACCCCACACTTCCAAGGTGCTGGAACCACAGGCATGCACTACCAGGCCTGACTAATTTTTATTTTACTGTAGAGACGAGGTCTCGCCCCATTGCCTAGGCTGGTATCAAACTCCTGGGATCAGGCAATCCTCTCCCCTCAGCTTCCCAAAATGCTGAGATTTCAGGCATGGGCTGCCACGCCTGGTTAATGTTTTTTTCTGTTATTTTTCTATGAACAAATGAAGGATCAATTTAATTTGGATGGCAAATAACTATAATATATTCAATTAAATTGAGTTAAGAAAGAATAGTATTCTATAGATCCAGCATATGTGATATAACCTATATATAAAGAAGGAAGGAATCTACCTGGGGAAGGGGGCACACCTCATTAACAAGGGTGCCTGAGCTGGACTCAATGACTCAGCCTGTAATCCCACACTTTGGGAGGCCGAGGTGAGTGGATTGCCTGAGCCCACGGGTTCAAGACCAGCCTGAGCAACTTGGAGAGACCTCATCTCTACAATAAATCAAAAAATTAACTGGGTGTGGTAGCGTGCACCTGTAGTTCCAGCTACTCAGAGGGCTGAGGCGGAAGGACCGCCGGAGCTCAGCAGGTCAAGGTTGTGGTAATGGGTGGTGACCGGGAGAGCGCTACTGCACTTCAGTCTGGGTGACAGAGTGAGGTTCCAACTCAAAAAAAAAAAAAGGGGTGCCTGTATAATGAAAATTTGTATACCTAACCCTGAATTGTACCCCACATCTTTAAAATAAAAAATTAAAATTAAAAAAAGAAAATGTATATTAATTATGTCTCATTAATTTTTTTTTTTTTTAGTTGGAGTGTCACTCCGTCACTGAGGCTGGAGTGCAGAGCATGCTCACAGCCACCCCAGCGTCGACCTGCTGGGCTCCAACAATTCTTCCACCTCAGCCTTCCAAACAGGCAGAACTACAGGCACGCGCTACCATGCCTGGCTAATTTTTTTTTTTTTTTAAATTGTAGAGACAAGGTCTTACCATGTTGTCCAGGCTGAACTCGAACCTGAGGGCTCAGGCAATCCTCTTGCCTTGGCCTCCCAAAGTGTTGTGATTATAGACTTGTGCCTCTGTGCCCAGCCTCATTAATTTCTAAAGGACATAATTTTCATTATACATTTCAATATGAAACAATTAATCAAATAATACATTGTATCTTGTTGCATATGCAATATGTGATAATTTTAAAAGCATATCCATGAAAAGTCATAAAATCAAGAAATTCTAGAAAGGGAAGTTATAGTTTAAAAATTGAAGCAATAAACCATCATCAATTAAAAATATTCAATGGTTTGTGGAACAGCATAAAGTTTAACAAATGTGGATTCGGGAACTGCATAATCTAAGTTCATTTTGGCTCTACCACTACTTATCTGACTCATGTGTGTCTCCTCTAAGATTCTTTATTTGTAAAATAGACATAATAAAGTTATCATAAACTATGTCTTATTTGACTGGTGAAATCTCAGTTTATACTTGTTGTCCTGTAGAGTTTAATTTACTTATACCAGACTTTAAAAACAACAACAACAACAACAAAGATTGTTAGTGATCGTTGGAATAAAACAATCTAGAATGGGTTATACACTGAATGTCTGTGCTACCCCTAAATTCATATGTTGAAATCATAAAACAAAATGTTAAGTATACAAATATTAATTATAGAGGTAACCTTGTTGATGATGTGTGCCCCGCTTCCCCAGGCAGATTCCCACTACTGCCAATCCCACCTCCCCATCCCACCACCCCTCCCCTGCAGTTTCTCTCTACTGTCAATCCTTTTCTTGTAGTATTACAATAGTTGTTCAAGGTCCACTTATGAGAGAGAACATGTGATATTCAATTCTTTGTTTCTGTGAAAGATCACTCAGTGTTATAGACTCTAGGTCCATCCAGGTTGCTGCGAAGTTCATGATTTTGTTCTTCTGTTGCCTGAGTACAGGTAGGTTAAGAATATAGACGCTCTCAGTTCACCCCAACTTCCTAGGGTAAACCAACCCTCCTCACCCTCAAGGAAGAGTATTGGACTTAGGAGGACTGGGGGACCTCACTCTGGAATTCTCAGCCAGACTTCTGCAACTCAAGAGAAAGATGAGTAGAAGACAAGTCTTCGAACTTTACAGACAGCATTCTCCACCTGTATTGAAACACCTCTCTGATTTAAAGCAAGACTCTCCACCTCATCAGGAAAGTGGATTAAAAACAGCACCTCACTTAAGTCGAAGAAAATCCAGTTAGAGTGGTTGTGTTGCATCTCGTCCCACTTGGAAGCATGGTAAAATGTGGGACAAAAGAGAGACCCTTCAGACAAACTCAGTGAGAAAACTTATTCCCAAATGAAATGAAGGCTATCTGAGCAATGAGGTCATTTTGCTTCTCCTTTCTTTTCCCAACTTTATATATTAAAGAAAAATTACACTGTTTACCACAGAAAGGAAGAACAAAGACCAAACGGATGACATTTTTCAAAACCTCAAAGTGTTTCTTTTTTACCCAGTTGATTATTGTTAATTACTAAGACATTCTTCACTTAATTTCTTGGACACTGAACTTCTACTATATCAGGCAGGATTTGTGTCTACTCTAAGGGTAATTGGCCTGGAGCCCTGCTCCCCATGTCTTCTCTCAGATTCTCTTTGTGTGTGACTGTCTATGCTACTAAACAGCAAGGGTCATGTGTATCTTAGTTCCCATGTTTGGCCTTTGGTAGGTGTTTAAATACTTTTCTGATTTTACGGGCAAAATAAAATAAAATAAAACAAAACAAAACAAAATGTGCTGGTATAATGAGGTAGGGCCTTTGGGAGGTAAACAGAGTTAGATGAGCTCATGTGTATGGAGCTCATAAAATGAGATGAGTGTTCTTATAAGAGGAAGAGACTAGAACGAATTCTCCCTCTGGCTTGTGAGGGTACAGGAAGAAGTCAATCATCCAAGAACTAAATTGTCTAGCACCCCGTATTGTGAGATATCCCAACCTCTAAGGAAATAAATTTTTTGTTTAGGTTACTCAGTCTATGGTGTTTTGTTGTAGTAACCTGAGCTGGTTAAGATAGGTTACCTGGCAGATATCTCCTTTGTGTGAACAAGTTTTGCACACATACATCTAGTGACAAATTAAAACAAGTACCAAGAAAAGTTCTTAACACGTGTACGACCAATGGAAAACCCATATTTCTTTCCCCAAACCTCTTTAAATGCACGTTGCTTTAAAAGACACCATGGAGAACATGCTGATCAAACAAAGTATACTTAGAATGGGTACTTCTTATACCTATTTAATGATGGAGGTAGATACTTGATTCTCCTGCTAATAGTTATCAAGCACCCTATGGAGCAAACACCTACCTACATTAAGCAGCCAAACTGCCAATGGGAGTGGTAAGTGGGAAAAGTGGGAAATTATAGATTAATCCGAGTAACTGGAGGAAAAGAGGCTGAATCCCAAAGTGGGAACAAATGAAAACCACTTTAATTTAAACAGGAGAACAGATAGGGCTTACAGGGATACATTATTTCTATTGTCATTCATTCATCATACAATCTAGGTTTAGTTTGTTTTATTGTATGGTTACTTTATTTTTAGTTTTTGGAATATAATTTTTTTTTATTGTGGTAAAATACACATACAATTTGCCATTTTAAACATGTATTTGATTTAATTTATTCTTTTTAGAAACAGGGTCTTGCTCTGTTGCCGAAGCTGGAGGGCAGTGGTGTGGTCTTAACTCACTGCAACCTGAAACTTCTGGGCTCAAGTGATCCTCCTGTCTCAGCCTTCCGAGTATCTGGGACTACAGGCATGCTATCATGTCTGGCTAACTAAAACAATTTTTTTTTTTTTTGTAGAGATGGGATCTTGCTATGTTTCCCAGACTGGACTCAAACTCCTGGCCTCAAGTGATCTCCACACCTCAGCCTCCAAAAGCACTGGAATTACAGGCATAAACCACTTCACCTAACCTTATTTAAACAATTTTAAGCATACAATTTAGTGGCACTAAGCACATCTTTTTAGACATTAAAATGAATCACTTGGTATCGACAAAATATACATGTACATGTGTGATGAAAAAATAAGTATTCTTTTTTTGTGTATTAAAAAAGGTAATAATTCATTTAAAATTGTACAAATCACTTGTCCATTTTCTGCCACAATAACATAGCATGTAAAATGAGAGATAAAAATTTTTGGAGGCAGCATTAATGACTACATAAACTTTATCAAGTGCTTTTAAGACTATATCTAAAGATTTAACTTAATGTATGTATGCAGCCACAGAAGATGCATTTATACAAACTTTTGTGAACTAAGACTTTATTTTATCAAATAGACACTTTTCCAAAATTGAATTCACTCTTGAGAATTTCAATATTTTTGATAAATTAATAAAAGGTGATGCAACAGTAGTTAATAATTGACTCCATACCTAGAAAAAGACTTTTTTCCAGTGAAATGGTCAAATGCTGAACTGGCATTTGCATGGCACTTAGGGTGAGTAACTTTCTAGATGTTGTAACTTTCTAGATGTTGTATCCCAAACATCTCATTTTTCTCACACTCATTCCAGTCCTGGTTACTGTATGCTTTAAACAGAAAATTTAACAAATAAGAGTTCAGCATTTTATACCATCTACAGTGTCAAAGACAAAATTCAAAACTTGAATCTGTCATAGGTAAAACATCTAATACTATTGTAAAGTCAATCTAAAAGTTTAGTAGTAAAGGTACAATTATTTGTTTCAATGACAATAAAACAATGATAAATTTAGGGAAATGAGTATAGTAGATCAAAAGCAATGTTTTTACTAAGAGCATAATTGGAAATATAACCAAAAATGGGATGGCTGGATCAGACTGTACTGATTTATGAACATAGTGACTGTACTAATTTGTATTCCCCCCAAAGTCCGTAAAGATTCCCTTTTTCCCACATCCTCACCAACACTTGTTTTCTTTTGTTTTTCGGATAATAGCTATTCTGACCGATATGAGGTGATGTTTCGTTTTGTTTTAATTTGCATTTCCCTGGTTATTAGTGATGTTAAGCTTTTTATCATACACATGTTGTTTATTTGTATGTCTTTGCATGAAAAATCTCTATTCATGTCTACTGCCCATTTAAAAAATGTGTTGGTTGCTTTCTTGCTATTGAATTGTTTGAGTTCCTTAAATATATTGGGTATATTAACCCCTTATTAGATGTATGGTTTGCAAATATTTTCTCCCATGCTGTTGTTCTCTCTTTATTCTGTTGATTGTTTCTATTGATGTGCAGAAGCTTTAACTCGATGTCATCTCATTTGTGTATTTTTTTACTCTTGCTTCCTGTGCTTTTGGGATATTTTTGGATATATATCCAAATGGTACAAAATTTATATGTTAAAGAGATATTGTCACTCATTGCAGCATTATTTACAATAACCAAGACATAAAATCAACCTAAGCGTCCCTTGATAGTTGAATGATTTGCTTTAAAATGTGATATGCACACACGCACACACATTGGTACTATTTAGACTTAACAAATGAGGAAATGTCATTTACAAAAATACTGATGAGCCTGGAGGACATTATGCTAAGTGAAATGAGTCAGACATAGAGAGGCAAATACTGTTTGATCTTACTTTTATGTGGAATCTAAAAAACAGAACTCACAACTACTTGGAAGGCTGAGGAGGAAGGATCACCTGAATCCAGTAGATCAAGGCTGCGGTGGCTGTGAGCATGCCACTGCACTCCAGCCTGGGTGATAGAGTGAGACTCCAACTCAAAAAAAAAAAAAATAGAACTCATTGAATTTGAGAATAAAATGGTGGTTGCCAAAGTCAGGAGAAAAGAAGGAGGATAGAGAGATTTTTGGCTAAAATATTCAAAGTTTCAGTTAGAAGAAATAATAGATCTGGAGATCTATTGTATATCATAATAACTATAAATAGTAATGCACTGTATACTCGAAAAATCTAAGAGAGTAGATCTTAAATGTTTTCACCACAGGGGTAAAAAAGTGTAACCCTGTGATAAATACGTTAATTAGTTTTATTTAATCATTTCACATTGTATACACATGTAAAAATATCACATTTTATACCATAAATATATATATAATTTTTATTTGTCAAGTATAATTAAAACTTGATAAATCTGGGGGAAAATAATGTGATTGGAGAATTGTTTGTGGTGCACACTATAAATAGTAATCAGATTTATATAAGTTCAATATTGTATCTGTCAAAATAAAATCTGTTCTTAATTTTTTAAATAAATTGAGTAACTGAGTAAATTTTTCATTAACCAAACTGATATTCAAGCTGATATGGCATGCAAAACAATTTTTTAAAATAGGGACTTCAACATGTCAGAGCATAAAAGCATTTTTTTCTTTGCCTCTATCAAAAATGTTTTAAAATATGGCTTTGAAGAACTATAGTATCTTTTAAAAAGATGATATGAGAAAAAAATGTAGCAATTAGCATGAACAAAAAACTTATGTATGTGTTGTTTACTGCAGCATAAAATATTATCACAAAACTTAGGTTATCAAAACAATACACATACATTGGCACAATTTACATAGGCCAGGAATCCAGGCGCAAATTAGATGTGATCTCTCACAAAACTATAATCAAGATGCTACCCAAATCTGTGGTCTCATCTGAAGATTGAAGTTTAATCTACATCTAAGGGTTCATGCTTTCCTAACACATTTAACTTCTCAATAACTATTGGTAGAGCGGTTCATTTCCACCTACTGATAGTTGAAGGCAACCATCAGCTCCTTGCCATGTGGGCTCCCGCAGTGTGGCAGCTTGCTTTATCAAATCATGAAAGTCAAATAGACAAGAATCTGTTAGCATGTGTAAATCACAATCTTATGAAACCTACTTCTGTAAATTAAATCTCAAACCTTTTGCCACATTCTGTTGGATAGACATAATTCTCTATGGCATCCCATATTTACAGGAAGAGAATTCAACAAGTGTCTAAGTACCAGAAAGTGGAAATTGTTGAGAGACATTTTAGAGTGTATCTGTCACAATTTAACCACACTGTTTTTAAATAATGATTTGCTTAAATAATGAGAAACTGAAAAATAAGTTTTAAAAAATGAAAGAAAGCCAAATAAAGGAAAGAATGGGGGAAGAATAGAACATAAGACTAAAAGAATAAAGGCAAAGGAGAAAAAAGAAGGAAAAACAAATGAAAAAAATGAAATGAATAGAAGTGAAGTTAAAGGTATGTAAAGAGAAAATGAACCACTAAATATTTAAAGTTTGATTTTGAGGATAAAATAGTATGCATTGAGAAAAAGGTTATGTATCTTACAAAGACATAAAATCAAGTCACGGAAAATCAATTATTCTTCACTCAAAATGGGAGAGGGAGTGAGGAATTTATTTAAGTGGATGAGAATGTCTCTACTTGAATAATATTGAAGAAAGATGTGTACATTTTATATCTACCAAATTATTTTTAAAATTTGAAAATAAATTCTTTTTATAATAACTTTCTCCAAGACATAAAAACAAGTGAAGATATCTTAACTGAATAAATTTGTTATTTGCTCCTAGCTCAACCTGAGAATTTCGTGTATATGAGTGTCTACACTTATAGGAAGTCTGAGCATGCATTTTTTTTCTATACTATAGTGACATGGTTATTTGTAAATGATTTATTCAGCATAGCATTTAAAAAGAAATATTAAGCCTCGTTTCTTTATATAAAGGTGTTAAAATCAATAATTAGTTCACAGTATTATGGGAATTAAAAATAAACCTGGTTGGCACTTTGCTGAACACTTAGGCAGTGTTTATTAAACAGTTGCTAATTAGTAACATGTGACATTACATAAGCCATTATCAAGCTGAATTAAAGAAAATGTCTGTTTTTTATGTTTTTAATTCTTGTTTCTAAGTCAACTTTTGGTTATGGAAAACTTTATATTCTCCTAATTTGTTGTTTTTTTCTTTTAATGAATGCTGGACATTTTGCAACAGGTATTTAAATATTATTATGGTTTTCATTATTTATTCAACAAGTATTTACTGAGAGTCCTTATAATGTGGGCACTTTTCTTAGCTCTGAGGAAGAAGTTGAGAAGATTGAAATTTTGCTTCATGGAGATGACATTTCTGTACATGTGGCTGCATATACGTGTAAGATAAATGCATATATACTTTACTGGACTTATCATTATAAATTTATCTCTATCTCTAAAAATATATTGTTTAATTATTCTGCAAAAATTCATAAATATCTTTATACTATATTGGCAATATATATATTCTTGCTTTGAGTTATAATACATATTTTGATAGTTACTTATTTCTTGTTGCCTCAGAGATTTCTTACTGCATTTTATCTCAGACATTACCTCCCAATTTCTGCAAAATCAAAACATCTTATATGTAGTATTCTGACCAAAACAATGCAGATAGAAATTGAATCAAAACTATAATTCTCACAAAGGCAAGTCATGCAAAGCAGAGAGAGAATAAATGGCATGCTAGCAATTTTTACAATAATTTTTTCTCTTCAATTAATCAGATACTCAATTGGCTCGACAAAATATATATCATCCAAGACAAGCCATCCATCTTGGCTGGCACCTAAAGTAGATGGGCCATCCTTTACCTCGTAGCACTTCAACTACATAAACCTAAAGATAAAATGAAATTCTAGACACACAAGGTTAAAGGACAGCAGAGTCAGGTTTCATCTTCTGCAATGATGTTAAACGGTCAAGGTGAGAAACAAAAGTAATATCCATGATTTGTGAAATCCAAGACAAATGTGAACCAGAATGTCAAGAATGATGAACATAACAGAAAACCTCTCATATAGAAAAAGGTTTACCTGTACAGCATTTTCAACAAATAAATTACCCTTTTTTTCTCCGCTTAGCTCAGCAGTGAGTCAATAACTTGCAGTCAGGGTGAGCTTGAACATTTAGACTGATAGGACCACTTATTTGAAAGAATGTGGTTATGTTTTTTAAGAAAAGCTATTTTATATCACCTCTTCCAAAATCATTGTTTACATATGTTTTGAATTTGGTGATACTGAGACATTTAGGAAGTAATGCTGGGTGTCCTGAATCCTCTGCCTTCCTGTTTCTGTGAAATAGAAAGTTCCCATGTGCATCTTTAGACATTCAAGAAAATAAGTATTCCAACATGCTTTAACAACCAGGTGGGTTTCCTGGGAGAATCAGAGAGTTGAACAAATGTTACAATAAAGAAAGCTCTGAACTGTGCCCTGAGATTATCATTCAACTCACCATGGAGATTGCAGAAACAAATGAAGCTGGTTGACAATGAGAGAATAAAGATGTTGAGGTCAGGCAGCAGCACACTTGAGACATAAAGAGCATGATCTGCTTTTACTACTTGGTAATAATAGTTTCCTTTTGTGATATAGGTCTGGTTTTCTGTTACTTCTAGCCAGAAGAATGCTAAATAATATTAGGTTTTATTAAATTCCACTAGGGGACCCAGTATTATTTGTGTTAGTGTAACTCAGAAAGATATTTAAATTAGGTAATATAAATGCCAATTTATAAAAAATAAAATTAATTGAATAAAATTTATAACATAAAATAATGCGTTATGATAATTATAAAATAAAATAAATTAGGTATAATATGCAAACATGGGCTTGAGATTTCTTTAGATGTACTATTTTGAAAAACTGTTAAGATTATATTATTAATGGGTTTCTAAAGAGAAAGGCCTGGTTTCTTTTCTAAGCTAAAGCTATTCCCTATAGGCAACTCTTACCTGGAGTTTAGCACATGTTGTAATGTTTATACAAGGACAGACACTTAAGTTCGTGAACTCATCCTAGAAAAAGTGCTACATACCTCATTGTTGAGTATCACTATAACCATCTTCAAAGTATTTCCCTTGGAAAGCTACACACCAATGTCAGTGCCTAATTCACCCATTCAAGCAATTTTGGAACTCTTTTTCTGGAATGGCCATTGGAGCTGTCATTGTATTACCCTTGATATCCTGAATGTCATCAAAATGTTTTCCTGTCAATATTTCCTTAATCTTCAGTAAAGAAAAAAGTCATTGGGGGTCAGATCAGGTGAGTTAGGAGGGCTTTCCAATACAGTTATTTGTTTACCAGCTAAAAAAAATCCCTCACAGACAGTGCTGTGTGAGCTGGTACATTGTTGTGATGCAAGAGTTCCTTTGGGACCATTTTTGCACACATATTTCTCATGCCAAGATTTTCAGCTATGATATTCCAGTTTCTCTATGTGTGTTTATTTGGTCTGCTATGTGTCTCACAGTCAGATGATGATTTTGATGAAAAATTTGATAAATGTTTGCAATGTTTTCATCAGTTCTGCACATTACTGGCTATTCTGACCTCTCTTAATCAGTGATGCTTTCTCTCCCCACAGAAATATGTTTAATCCACTTGTACACTGCCATTTTCTTCATGATATTATACCCATAAACTTGGACTAAGATGTCCCCGGTTTACCTTCATTTCTTGTCAATTTTAGCAAGAAATGTAACGTTTATTCATTGCTCTAATTCAAGCTCTGACATTCTTGCAACAGAACACTAAAACATGCAACAACTGTAATGAAGACTGTTCAAAAAGACACTACTACCTGTCAACATAAACACAGCTGTGAGGCACTGATATTCTAATGTTATGAAACCTTATTCAGTTCTTTGTACAGTGCTGCCCCATGTAAGTGCACAGTGGCAAGTTTGCAAACTTAATTGTAAGACTTGTAGAATATTCTACCTAATCAACCAAATAAATCATGAGTACAGAGGGTTACATGTAAGTTCTACTTAATGTAGTTTTCTTAAGTATAATTTCAGATTTTAAAGTGTACAATGAGAACACCTACTTGGATCCCATGATTTAAATGTATAATTGTTAGGAAAACTTTGCCACCTTATTCACTTCACTTTGAAAAACACTAGTCAAGAGAAATCCTCTCACTTCCACTCCAGGGAATATTTTCAACATTAAAATGGTAATGTGAATTTTAGAAAGCAAAGGAATGAGGTGGGATGTTGGTTTCTCTCTTTTCTTCTATTGGTGAAAAATGTGGCAGAATATAATCTAAATATACAGATTCCTCAGGAATTCAAAATGAAGCATTTGTTTTCCATGGGACCAGATCAAGACTTAAAACCAGAAGCAGAAAGGAAGATTTTCCTGGAGGTATAAAAAGGAATTTTATGTTTTCTAAGGGCAGTTGGGTTGCAAATGTGAGTTAATCCATCTGTGCAATGGCGATCCCTTAAACTTGGGACTCTACTGAATTCTACTGACTCTGCACACCTGGTTGAGATGTACAACAGTGAACTACATCACCTAGTATTTAGGAGGTGACTGCCATTTTTACCTTAAAGGAAGGGAACAAGTATGCAAACATAATATCTGGTATTAATAAACTTTGAAGTTAACATTTTGTAAACAAATATAGGATAATCCCAACTAAAACCAGAATTCATGGTCTGCAGAGTCAGCAAGAAGAAATAGCTTTCAATATTGGAAAAATATATTAAAAAGGAAAACTTTATTCCCAGCTACTCAGGAGACTAAGGGGAAAAGATTGCTTGAGCTCAGGAGTTGGAGACATGCCTGGACAACATAGTGAGACAACCTCTCAAAAAAAAAAAAAAAAGAAAAAGAAAATTTAATGAAAAGAGAGAGAAAGAAAGAATGTGATAGGAAAAATCTAACAGATTTGTGTCATAATGCAGATATAATGGGGAGGAAGGAGGGGGATGGAGGAAGAGATCCCAGAAAGGCAAAGAAATAAAAGAATGGAAAAACAAACACAGAAACAATTTCTCTGATCTTTGAGATTTAAAGTGCTTATGAAGTCTCAAAGAAGGTTAATGAAAAATGAGACCCAATTCATAATATCCTGATATAAATTTTAATTCAAAAAAGGGGAGAAAATTGGTATATAATCAGTGGATTATGGAATGGTTCATTTTTCAAGAATGCTATGGTTTCATTTATAATGAAAAAGGAATATAGAACAAAACATGTGAAAACTCCTAGCTTGTATCTTTTATGCATCTTTGGACTAGCAAGTCCTGGGCTTCTGGCAGACCACACTGGCCACATCTGTTCTGGATTTCTGATGTTTAAAAAACTATTTATGAAGATCAAGTGGAATTCACTGCATGTATGCAACAGTGGTTCAGCATATATAAATCAATAAATGTGATACATCAAATTAACAGAATAACTAACAAAATCATATGATCCTTTTACAGATGTAGAAAAAGCATTTGACAAAATCCAACATTCTTTCATTACAACTCTCAACAAATTAGGTATAAAAGAAATGTACCTCACATAATAAAAGCCATATATGAAGAACTCATAGCTAACATCTTACTCAGGCTTAAAACTTTTGCTCTGAGATCCAAAAAAGACAAAGATGCCCATTTTTGCTACTTATATTTATTGTAGTACTGGAGGTCCTAACCAAAGCAAGTAAGCAAGACAAAAAGTAAAATGTATCCAAATTCAAAGGAAAAAATTTAAATTATCCCTATTTGCTGATGAAAATCCTCAAAATTCTGCTGCCAAAATGTTTTAATTAATAAACTATTTCAGTAAAGTTACAGAATGCAAAAACAACAAACAAAAATTATGAGTGTTCCTATACACTCATTGCAAACTATCTGAAAAAAAATCAAGAAAAAATCCCCTTTGTAATGGCCACAAAAATTAAAATACATATAAATTAATTTAATCAAAGAGGTGAAAGATCTCCACACTGAAAACTAAAAAATATTGATTAAAGAAATTACAGAAGACACAAATCATTGGAAAGATATCCTGTGTTCATGGGTTAAGGTAATCAGTATTGTTGAAATAACTATACTCACCAAATTGATCTACAAATTCATTGTGATCTCTATCAAAATACTGACAACATTCTTTACAAAAATAGAATAAACAATTCTAAAATTTGTATGCAACCACAAAGGACCCCAAATAGCCAAAGTAATTTTGAGCAAAAGAAAAAAAAAAAAAAAAGCTAGAGATATTACACCACTTAACTTCAAACTATTCTGCAAGTCTACTACAATAACCAAAACAGCATGGTGCTGGCATAAAAACAGACACATTAACCAATGAAACACAACAAAGAATTGTGATATAAATCCATGAATTTACATCCAACTTATTTTCAACAAAAAAGCCAAGAACACACTAAGGGGATAGTCTCCTCAATAAATGGTTTTGCAAAACTGGATATTCACAAGTAGCAGAATGAAATTAGACCCTTATCATACACCATATATAAAATTCAACTCAACATCAATTAAAGACTTAAGTGTAAGACACAAAACTATAAAAATACTAGTAGAAAATGTAGGAGAAAGCCTCCAAGAAAATATGGGCAATAATTTTTTTTCTTAGGACCACAAAAAACAGTCAAATATAATTATATAAAACAAAAAAGCTTTTGTACAACAAAGGAAACAATCAATGGAATAAAAAACCTACAGAATGGGATAAAACATTTGCAATGTATATATCTGACATAGGGTTAATAACTAATATATATAAGGAATTTAAATAATTTGATAGCAAAACAATAAATGCTCCAAATTACAAATCAGAAAAAGACTCAGATATTTCCCAAAAGAAAGCATACAAATGGCGTAGGTATATAAAAATATGTTTGACATCATTAATCACCAGGGAAATGCAATTAAAATCACAATAACATATTAACTCACACCTGAAAGAATGACTATTATCAAGAAGGCAAAAGATAACAAGTGTTGATGGTGATGTAGAACAAACGGAATCCTTACATGTTGTTGGTAGCAATGTAAATTAGTACAGCCATATAGAGAACAGTGTGGAGATTCCTCAAAAAAATAAAAAATTGAACTACCAAATTTATTTTAGATGGTAGATAAATATGGTATTTAGATATTTATACAGAGAAAATGAAATCAGTATGTCAAAGAGATCTCTGTGCTGTCATGTTCATTTCAGTATCATTCAAAATATTTAAATCAAGCTAAATGTTCATCAATAAATGAACGAACAAAGAAAATACACAATAGAATACAATTCAGCAATAAAAAGAAAACAAATTTTGTCTCTTGTGAAAATATCGATGAACCTGCAAGACATTGGTAAGTGCAATAAGCCAAGCACTGAAAGGCAAATACTATATGATCTCATGAATATGCAGTATTTAAAAACACAGTTAATCTTATAGTTGTAGAGAGTCAATTGTTAATTAGAGACTACAGTGCTTGGGAGCTAAAAAGATATTGAGTAAATGATACTAAATTTCAGTTAGATAGAAAGAATAAGTTCAAGAGATCTATTGTGCAACATAGTGGTTATAACTGACAATATATTGTATTCTTGAGAAATATTAAGACTGTTGGTGTAAAGTGTTCTTACCACAAAATAATAACTATATGAAATTAAGCATATGTTAATTTGTTATAGTCATTCTACAATGTATATATTCCTTACAACAATATGTTATATATGGTAAATATATTCAGTCAGTTTGAAAAATAAAAAAATATATGAACCATATATTAAAATATATAAATTAAAAAATAAAAATAATACAATATGTAAAGCAAATTAAAATAGGTGTGAGATAGAGATAGATGATAGAGACAAATAGAATATAGGTGATAGATAGATAGATACAGATATCTCAGCAAACATATGATAGGGCAAGAATTAAAGAGTACTAATTTCTCATCCAGGTGATGATTGTAGGGAAAGTCATCCCTATGAGCAGGTATATGCAGATCTACCCCCATAGGCTGAGGAAATTGAAAGGCTGAAGGAAGTGGCTGAAAATCCAATTTCTCAAAAAGAAACATTTATAGGAACTTAGAAATAGAAACCATATCTCCAGTGGGCACTTCACAATGGATCCCTGCTCTGTTAGACCCCCAGACTCAGAGCTTATATTCACAGGGAAAGGATATGTGCTTTAGAGGATTGTGTAGTACCCCACAAAAAAGAAAAACAAAAAAACAAAAACAAAAGCCTAAGGACAGGAATCAGTTTTGTTTTCAAGCCAGGGAAGGATTTAGGGTAGGCACTCTTACACAAACAACAGCTGATAAAGCAGAAATCTTAGAAAATGGGGTTAATTGTAAGTCAAGGTGGTAGATTAGCATTCAAGTAAATTGCTTTAGCCTCCACAGAACGTATTAGGTCAGTAAATTGTCATCTGTGAACAAGTCACAGTCACAAGTTATATTTTATATAGGGAACAAGATGGTCTTATGTTTCTCCTCAGCTTGATTAAACTTTAGAGAGTTTTCTTCCTGACTATAGGTCTATGTCCTCCCTTTCCTTTGAATGCTTACTTTAGGAAACTGACAATTGTAAATTATTTCTCTGCCAATTTTGTAATACAAATTTTCTCTCAACCTCTTGCCAGTTTTACAACCCAGGAATGGTTTTTCCCGAGGTTTTGGGAGAATCCCTTAAAGTGTAAACATCAAGAAAGATAGGATCTCCATCTCCCGGTTTCCAGGATTAAGAGCCTAATTTAAACAAGCACCAATTAGCAACACAGATGACCTATTCACCTTGACCAACCGCCCCACTAAACTAACCTCCTCCCCACTTCCACTAGCTGGTCCAGGTGCTTACAAACGCTCCTGTTGGCTGGGTTCAGTGGCTCAGCCTATAATCAGCATTTGGGAGGCTGAGATGAGTGGATTACCTGAGTCCACAGGTTCAAAACCAACCCTGGCAACTTGGCGAGACCCTGTCTCTAAAATAAAAAAATAAAAAAATTAGCTGGGTGTGGCAGCGCAAGCCTGTAGTTCAAGATACTTGGAAGACTGAGGTGGAAGGATCACTGGAGCCCAGCAGGTCCTCGCTGGGGTGGTTGTGAGCATTCCTCTGAACTCCAGCCAGGGCAGCAGAGTGAGACTCCAATTCAACAACGAAAAACCCAAACAAAAACAAAACCTCTCCTATCTATTGTTTCAGCAAAGTTGACCTAACTTTCACTTCCTTATTGCAACAGTCTTGAATAAGTCTTCCTTGCCTGTTAAGTCAATCTGGTGAAATTTGTCTTCTCCTTTTTAAATCAATAATATTTTCCAAGGGAAGGAATTAAATCATGAAAAACTGTAATAATAGAGTATACCTCACATTTAATTAAGAATATTCAAGTTAAAATCACAATTTTCCTATTTCAAACCAGATTTGATAGATTCAAGTATTTACCATTGAACACAGCATTAATGGAAATGGGCATCAGTTGGATTCTAAATTGCTAAAATTTTTTGAAAGTAAACCTAGCCGGGTTTGGTGGCTCAGTCTGTAATCCCGTGCCCTTGGGAGTCTGAGGTGAGTGGATTGCTTGAGCTCGCGGGTTCGAGACCCGCCTGGGCAGCGAGACCTCATCTCTACAATAAATCAAAAAATCAGCCGGGCGTGGTAGTGCATGCCTGTAGTTCCGGCTACTTGGAAGGCTGAGGCGGAAGGATCGCCGGAGCCCAGCAGGTCGAGGCTGTGGTGGCCGGGAGCGGCCACTGCACTTTAGTCTGGGCGACAGAGTGAAACTCCAACTCAAAACAAAACAAAACAAAACAAAAACAAAAACAAAAATACATTTGTAAAGTTATAATATATATTATTTTTTCAGAAACACAAGCCAACTAACAAATTAATTGTTGAGTATAGCAGTGGGAAAATATCAAGCTAATAACTTTCAAGACTATGGAGTACATGAGCTAATTTGCTAATCTATCTTACAAAAAATATAAAAACTGGAGACCTAGTCCAAAACATATGCCTAGAATATGATCTATTAGTTAAATTCTTAATATATGTCTCCAGTCAATAAAGAAGAAAGTGAGGATATCACATGAAATGGTATTTTGCATCAACTTTCTCTGTAAATCGTGACTATCGAAGTAAATATTTTTAGAGGTAATGATTTTCTATTTATGGTGGATATTTACCAAAGTTTTCTATGACATCCCAGTATTAATTAAGCACAAACAGTATTAAAATTACTACATATGAAATATTTTTAAACAAACAATTGGGTAGACATTAGTTTGTCCTAATTAATTTGTTTTCTGTATTTTCAAATAAACATGCTATTTATTTTAGAGAAACTGAGCTTTTATTAGTACAGAAAATGAAATTATCCTAATCAGTTTGAAGAGTGAAGTTGGTTCTGGTATAAGAGCTTACAAATGATTTCAGTAAAGCTCTCTAAGCAATAAAGTTTGCTTCTTTGTTCAATAGGCAATTAAATATTGAAGACAATGCAGTAGGGCTTCACTTCTATGTATGACACCATTAAAGTATGAACACAGAGGAAACAAATGACTTTATGAAAGCATACAAGATGACAATACACCCTTTCAAAAAGGAAATCATTATCACATATATTTCTATTTTAAATTTCAAAATAAGGCTTTGTGTGTGTGTGTGTGTGTGTGTGTGTGTGTGTGTGTGTGTGTTTAGGTATGTGTGTATGTGTTTGTAAATGAGTAGAATGATTCTGTAACAATAAATTATGCAAAGTATTCAAAAGAAGATATGTATTTATGCTGGTAACTGATTAGACTACAATCACAATTCATTACTTTATATGCATCCCTTCTACTCTCTTTGATTTAATCTGTTAATCAATAACATATATGACAAAAATGTACTTTCCTACTATCTTTAAGCTGCTTCCAAACAGGATTTACAACACCCAAATTGCATTTGTATTCATAATTGATCTTCAATTATAAAGGACATTAAATGGGATTAAAAATTTTTCCAACATCATTGTAAATTGCTGGAATGATGCTGATAAGGTAGATAGAATTTTAGAGTGAATATAACACTGCTGATTTTAAGTCAAATCATTTAATCTCTGTAATTCTTGTTGCTTACCTTAACATTTAAAAATATGTCTTTTATTCAAGCATTAGTGGGAGATATTGATTTATATGTTTTCAGATATTTTATTGTAATTTTTTCACACTTACGTATGACAATTAATACTTTGAAATTGTAATTCTGATGACCTGATCATTTCTTTAGATGTTAACTTAGTTAATTTTTATATTAAAAGATGTATCTTATGAATGCCAGCTATCCTTTTTAATAGCATTAGGTTTTTGTCAACAGAAAATTCAAATAAATTTAATTATTCTTTCCGGTCCTTAACATCCCTCATTTTGTGCTTATATACTTTCTGGAAAAAGCATATACATGATATATATAATATACATATATATTACTCACTTTTACTTTTTCTCCTAGTATTGTATAAACAGGGACTCCTCTTTAACTCATTCTATGAAACTAGTATCACACTGACAACAAAATCAGGAAAGGACACAACTGAAAAAGAAAACTGCAGGCCTATTTCTCTGACGCATATAGATGCAAAAATCCTTAATAAAATACTAGCAAACTCAATTCAACAGCATATGAAAAGTAATATTCCTCATTACCAAATGGGTTTTATTCCAGAGATGTAAAGATATTAATTTGAATATCTGCAAATCAATAAACATGACCCACCACATTAAAAGAAGCAAAATAAAAACATATGATCATCTCAATAGATACAGAAAAAGCATTTGATAAAATCCAATGTCCCTTCATGTTAAAAACCCTCAATAAAATAGACAGCAAAGGAATATATCTCAAAATAATAAGAGCCATACACAATAAACCCATAGCCTAAACATACTTAATCAGGAAAAGTTGAAAATATTTTCTCTTAGAATAGAAACAAGTCAGGGATGTTCACTCTCACCATTCTTATTCAACAATTTACTGGAAGTTCTAGCAAGTGCAATCCATCAAGAAAAAGAAATAAAAGCCATCCAAATTGGCAAGGTTAAAAAGGTCAAACTATCCTTGTTTGTGGATGACATGATGGTATACCTAGAAAACCCTAAAGACTCCTCCAAGAAGCTTCTAGACCTGATGAACAGTTTCAATAAATCTCAGGATACAAAATCAATACACAAATAGCTGTAGTGTTCCTAGACACCAACAATATTTAGTGTGAGAGTTCAATCCCATTCACTAGAGACACACACACACACACACACACACACACACACACACACACACACAGACACACACGCACCTATAAATACACCTAACTAAGGTGGTGAAATATATTCACAAAGAAAACTACAATACACTGATGAAATAAATTGTAGATGACGCAAACCAGTGGAAGAACATCCCATGTTCATTGATCAGAAAAATTGATATTGTTAAAATAACCTAATAATAATAAGCAGAGTGAACAGAAAACCTACTGAACGGGAGAAGGTATTTGCAAATTTTGCTTCAGACAAAGGGCTAGTATCCAGATGATCTACAAGGAACTTAAACAAGTTAACATGAAAAAAACAAAACTCCATTAAAAAGTGAGCAAAAGACATGAATGGACACAAAAAAAGCAAGCAGACAACAAACATTTGAAAAGATACTCAACATCACTACTCATCAGAGAAATGCAAATTAAAACCACAATGTGATATCACCTCACACCAGAGAATGCAATCTTGTGCATCCTCTTTGGAAGACAGTGTGGCGATTTCTAAAAGAACTAGAAATTCACCTTCCATATGACCCAGCAATTCTACTAATGGGAATATAGCTAGAGGAACTCAAATCATTCTACAAAAAAATACCTGCACATGTATGTTTGTTGCAGCTCTATTCACAGTAGCAAAAACATGGAACCAACCATGTTGCCCCTTGAAACTGGACTGGAGGAAAAAAAAGTACATATATACAATGGAATATTATGCAGCCATAAAGAAGGACAAACATATGGACTTCACAGCAACTTGGATGGATTTAGAATTGATCACACTCAATGGTCTATCACAGAAACAAAGAACAGAGTACTACGTTCTCACTCATAAGTGGACCTCGAACAATTATAATACTATCAGAAAGGAACTGGCAGTAGTGGGAAACTGTCAGGGGTGGGGGCTGGGATTGGCAGTTGAGGGAAACTGCTAGGGATGGGAGGGGCATACTTCAACAACAAGGGTACCTGCATAATCAAGGTCTGTATACCTAACCCTAAATTGTACCCCACATTTTTATAATAAAAAAAATAAAAATATAATTATCATTTGAAAAAAAACTTCAAAGAACAACAGATGTTGGCACAGTTGTATAGAAAGGGGAACACTCATTTACTGTTGGTGAGATTGTAACCTAGTTTGACCTCCATGGAAAACAGTATAGGAATTTCTCAAAGTGCTAATAATTGAATTACTATTTAACCCAGCAATCCCACTACTAGTCATCTACTCAAGGAAAACAAATCAATATATAAAACATGGTATCTGCTCTCACATGTTCATTGTAGCACTATTCACAATAGCAAAACCATGGAACCAACTTAAATGTCCACCAGTAATTGACTGGATAAATTTAATATGGTATGCATACACCATGGAATACTAGTCAGCCGTAAAAGAAAGATGAAATCATGTGCTTTGCAGTAACATGAATGGGCCTGGAGATCAACATCCTACATGCACTGACTCAAAAGCAGAAAACCAAACATATCAGGTCCTCACTTATATGTGGGAGCTAAATGATCACAAAGAAGGAAATAATAGACACTGGGGACACCAATAAGGATGGAGGGGGTTAATGGTTCAGAAATTACCTGTTGGATACAATGTTTACCATCTGGGGAATGGACCACCTAACACTCAATTCCCACCACTACAAAAAATGTCCATGTAACAAACATATATGTGTATCCTCTGAATCTAAAATAAAAATGGAAGGAAAACAAAAACAAAAACAATAGGGAATGGAGTTAAAGTGAGAACAAGCATGGAATGGTTCATCAAGGGCAATGTATTTTGCTGGAAAGATGTTGGCTTCATCTCTGAATAAAATGAGGAGCCAATGTATGGTTTGTTGCAAAGAAGAGGTAAGATCCAACAGAAATCTTTTGGAGGTCACATGTGAACAAACTTGTAAAAACTATAAAACTCTGATGCAAGAGAATTTAGAATATTATCATTTTAATTATTATGTTAGAAGTAGCATGATGTAAAGCAAACAACTAATTTACATGAGTTTTAAAATGTGAGTTTTTGCCATTTCTGACACTCATTAGCTCTGTCGACCTGAAAAATTCAAAATATTTCTTTGGTCTCAATTTTCTATGGGCTGAGAAAGATTACCAGGTGTGATATCTAATGCTTTTTCCAGGACTAAATTTGTACTACTTTGTGCTCTGGATCCCCTCCTGATGCCTTATTCTAATTGTTGGGCAGTTAAATCAGTAGTTGTATTTTACCTAGTCAAAGTGTCTTATATTTTTTGTGAGAAAGACCATTTTTTATTTCCTTTCCTCTTTCTCTTTTTTGATACTAGTTTTAAAAAAAGATGGTATAGTGATATTTTTAGATATTCCTTTTATATCTTTTTTTTATTGTTTTGCAGGCTTATACTTTTCAGAAAATTAATTCCCAAGCAAATTAACTAAGCTTACAACAGACTTTCATTGAAGTGCATCGTTACTAAGAAGAATAATAGATTAAGAGGTTATAATCTCACATTTTAAATAACATATATTCATTTAAGCTAAGGTAGATGGAATTCAAGTTAAAACAGTAATAGGAATGAATAATAACTGAAAGGAATGGAAATTTGGATAAAAATAAAGTTACTCCACATAAAAATAGCATTGTCTAAAAGGCACATCTATTTGTATTAAAGATGTGGACAGCCAGAAACCACAAAGTAAAAGTGTGGGTGCCATCGTGTCTGTGGTATGCACTTTGCCTACATAAAAGCTGCAGCTGTGACAACAAGATTTATTAAGAACACACAATATTTATACACTGGTTCCTCTGTGTAAAAATTACAACTGGTTCCTTTTGATTTTTTAAAAAAATCACTTTCTATTATTAGCCCAGGAAAGTGGCTATTTCTTCTATCTATGGTTCCCAAATATATTTCCCCTCAAATTTACACCTTCTAAAGGTCAAAATCATGAACTACTCCAAGAATTCCCTATCAGGTTATTATAGCTGTTACTTTCAAAGAACTGATTACCAGCCCTACCTTACTCCAGTTTTCAGTTGAAAAACGTGAATGACAACAATTTTGAAGTCATGCATTTTTAACCTTCTGCACCAAAGCTCAATTCTCGGCATAGCATACTTCATCATAACATTGTGAAATGCTATGAAACATTTCTCAAAAGCATCAATGCAGTCATTAAGAAACTGATTTTTGGATTTTGTGTGAAATGTTACTTCCATATAAGATCCAAAATGGTCATGTACAAAACTCATGCATCTCTTACATAGAATTGGTGTTTTCCTTATGTATAGAGCTGAAAATAAAAAACAATGGAATTCCTGACTTTATCAATTTTCTCTCAAAAGTAAAAACTATTTCCCTTCGATACATAATGTATATTTTTTAAGGTGAACAATTTAGTAATTACTTAAAACAAGCATATTTCCTTTGCTTTTTTAAAGCATGTAGATAAAAATAGTTAATGTCTTCTCAAATAATTGAATATATAATTTTTTTAGTTTTATATATTGCACACAAGATTATGATTGACAAAGTTTGAAAAAGGAAATTCAATTTAGACAAAGTGCTGAGAAGATAAAAATGGGTAGAAGAAGGATTTAAAGAGTAATAATTAAATGTACATAATTAATACTTGTACTCTAACCACACACACACACACATACACACACACACACACACACACACACACACACACACAAATATATGAACATATATATGGACACAGACAAATTACTACAAATGTCAAGAAATCAGAAACAAGAAAAACATTCAAATCAGAGACTGCATAAATTCATTTATATAAATTGACAACTAAGTAAATGTAGGTGTGAGAAAATGTCATCAATAATAACTCCAGGCAGGTTATCTATGGATAGTAAGAGAATGTGTAACTAGTAGAGATTGATTAGTCATTATTCTGGAAGGGGAGTATTGAATTCTTCATTGGATGTGTTGAATTTAAACTGCTTGTAGGGAATCCAGATGAAGATGACAATACAGCAACGAATTATGCAATTCTCAAGAGTCTAAAAAGTTTGGAATAATCTACATACACATTCAAATCATTGGTGATAACATTTAAAAGAGAAAGACATTTGTATACCTAACCCTGAATTGTACCCCACATCTTTAAAATATAAAAAGAAAAGAAAAATAAAGAGAATAGCTTACCAAAGAGTAACAAGGTTATCTGAGCACAGGTATCTAAAAACATCATAGAAATAGGAAGATCAAAAAAGAATGAATTTGAAAATAAGAGTCAAATGAATACTTTGCAAATGTATGAACAAGAAAACTTCTAAATCTTCAAAGAATCATAGAGTGAATGTTAATCTGGATGATATAGGGAAGCTATAAATAATTGTGTGGGAACAACAGGCATAAACCATGACCAGCCTTGAAAAGTCAGGACATATGGTCACCCTGGCTACAGGTTACATTCATTTGACTATTTTTGCCTGTTTTACTAGTTAGAAGAGAGCATAGGATTCGTCACATTAATTCTTCCTGTCAAATATCTAACTGCCCAATACTCTTCTGATGAACAATTTTACCATAACCCTTTTTAATGCAAGGAAAAAGACTGTGCAGGTAAGTCCACACACACACACGCGCACACACACACACACACACACACACACAAGTACACACACACACTTTGGCTTTTTCGTTTGGTTATTTGTAGGAGATGCCTCCTTTGTTATGCATTCTCAAGTCCAACTTCAAAGTCATGCATGTATATATTATTTACTTGGCACAAATCCAATACTATTAACTAATGAAACGTGAAATCAAAAAGGCACAAAAGGCCTAAAATGTAAGTAGCAAAGTCTGATGATGGCATTCAGCATTCAAATACAAATGTAGGAGATATGAAGGTGAAAAATAAACTTCCTTGCATCTTTTTCCTGTGCTTGTAAATGATAGGATATGAATAATCACTAACTATCATTTAAATGTACAAGTTACCCTTGGGCATCAATTATAACTTAACTGAGGACATAAGCAACAGCTAAAAGCTGACAAATGTGTGTGTAGAAAGTCTGTTAAAACATAATCACTTTCTCATCAAAGAAGGAGCAAGGATACCATAACCAGGCAATTGGGACACCTTGTCAGTTACACGTAAATTGGGCAACAAAGAAAATAGCCTGACATAAGAAATTCCACCTCCTGATAGAGCTGCTAAGGAAAAACAATCTTCACTTCAATGTGGACGTGTATGCAGCAAACCTTCAAAAGTACTGGAAGACTACAGGTTCACAGCAGAGTTAATTTATAGTCAAATATCCAAGTAATAAAAAGATTGTGATGGGAAACTATGGGAGGGCAGAGAGGGGAAGGGAGGTGGGATCAACAGTAGTCAATATCTGTCTGTGGAAAGGGGGGCACACCTCATCAACAAGGGTACCTGCACAATGAATATTTTTATACCTAACCTTTAATTGTACCCCACAACTTTAAAATAAAAATATATATAAAAAAAGATGTTAAAAATTTGCTCTTACTGTAAACAAATTCATGTTTCTTTTAGTTTTATCCTAAAATTAAGATTTAGAATCTTAAGAAATACCTCTGAAATACATTCTCAACATATGAAAAACAAAATATATTTTGGATCTGTTATTTTTTAAAGTTCCCAGATACAAATTTCCTCATTCTTTCATTTGAGCTACAGTCTTGATTATCTTTCTATCTGTGGGAGATCTTCATCTCATCTTGTTAATCCACTTTTCCCTCCAATAGAGTGGTCTTTGAACCGAATACATTAGGTTTAACCACTTTCCCTTTCTCTGTTTCCTATTTTGACAATGAAGCCTCAATTCAGGCATTATTATCACAGCCTGGGTTCTCTAAAAGTGGATGCCAAGATGGCGCTCGTGGTGCAAAATTTTTTTTCAAGTATTGTCATCTGTCAAATGAAGAGAATGAGGTTGGGAGCGGGGTGCCTCACACCTATAATCCCAGTCCTTGGGAGGCCCAGTGGGAGCATTGCCTAAGCCCAAGAGCTCAAGACCAGCCTGGGTAACATAAGATCCTCATGTCTACAAATAATAATAATAATAATAAAATAGCTGAGTGTGGTGGCATATAACTGTAGTTTCAGCTCCTCAGGAGGTTGAGGAGGGCCAATCACTTGAGCTCAAGATTTCAAGGCTGCTCATGTGCTCTGATCATGCCACTGCACTCCAGCCTGGGCAACAGAGCAAATAGGACAGGAGGAGCAAAGGTCCATACTGGCCAGATAAGGCCTCAGACAAAGTTTTGGAAAGAGCCATCAGATGGTCCTCAGCTATTTTGAACTGGCTGGGCCTTTGCATCCCCTCTTTTATCAGTCATTGTAGGCCTCCTTGAGGGAGGGCATGACTTTGGGAAAGATATGAACCCAGAGGAAAACTCACAGAGGTAGGCAGTCTATTGACTTTCTCCACAATCCAGCAGCAAGTTCTCTAGGGATGCATCACTGAATCTACCAGATTCCATATCTCACTCCCAGATCTAAGCATTTGCTCACTCGGTATAGTAACTATTGACTCTAATTTTTTTCCATCTGCTACCTCCTTTACAGCTTTGCTTTAATTCTGGCTGTTTCTCCTCCTCGCCGTCCTCCTCCTCCTCCTCCTCCTCCTTCTCCTCCACCTCCTCCTTCCTTGGTATTTGTGTTCACTTCCTTGCCCATTTTCATCATAGAGCAACTTGAATGGTCTTCTTTTTCTACACTGCTTAAATTACATAACAGCGTCCCCCTGCACATCGGCATTGACCAACTACTTTAAATATCTGTTCATCTACACCTTGACCAATTGAACCTCTGTGATTCTCTCTGTGCACCGTGCTCTTTAATGTCTTTATCCTTTGTTCAGGTTCTGTCTTCTGACACAGATGCTTTCTCTCCCCACCCCCGCCCCCGCCCCATGTCAGCCTGACAAATGACCAGTCTCCTAGAAGAACTCTGTTGCCCACCAGTCACCGTTTATGTTATTTGAACCAGCACCATAGACAGCAAATCTTAGCACTTTTCCGATCGTACCTTTAATTATTTCAGTGTAACAAGAGATTGCTGAATACCCAGTGAAGTGCCTAATATACCTGGACAAGAAAAATATGCTTTGTCTTGTGGTTTAAGGGAAAAAAAGTTTTGGGGAGGAGGGAGGGAGGTAGGAGGATGGAGACAGAATGAAGGAAGGAGATAATGAGGGAGAGATTGGAATAGATACACAAAGAATCAGTTGGTAAAAAGTGAGGTGTCCTATTCACAGAAATTTTTAAATAACCTCTTGTTAAAAAATTTTGTGTAACTTCAACAAAACTACTTCTATGATTCTTTAAAATCTAATAGGCAAAATGAAGCTAATGATACATTATAGAACTTAACTGGGGATTCCTCAGTTTCTAACACACACTTTGTGCTCAGTAAATTATAATATTATAATTCTGGGTTCTGGGTCAGATGAATGAGCTTTCTATCTGTGCTACCTATAAGCAAAATAAGTAATCTATTTCTAAAGTGATGAGCAAGATTTGTGTGAAAATCAAGTACGTCAGTGCTACTTAGAACACCACGCTAAACATTAGAAATAAAATGTGAGAATGAAAATTACCTGCATCATGCTTCTGCACTAAAGATCATACAGTTTTCAAATCTTACACATTAAAAAATTATATGAAAAATTTGTAAAGTTTCTGTGTTTTGTTAAGATATTATTTTTATTCAGCCATATATTTAGTTATATGCTGATATGAAAATTATTTCTGAGTCAAACTAAGTTGCTTTACAGAGTAGATCTGGAATCACCAATTACAGCTCTATGGGGTAAAACTGATTCAAAACAATTTTCTGCAGAGAATTTGAGTACTGAATGTGGATACTGTCACAGCTCATCTCAGATGACTCTAATGAGATTTTCAGCCTTTATAAAAGGATAATAACCCTACCCCACCTTGACTGTTCCCAAGAAGCATGACCCTGAATTCCAATGGCTGTGCAGAATAGCTGTATTTTCCAAGGAGTAAAGTCTCCAATCAATATCAGTCAAAATTTACTAAAAGAATTGTGATATGAAATGATTCTCAAGGACACAGTACATCCCACCTTTAAAACTGGTTTTACAAAGTCGTGATTGTGCAGTGGTGTGTTTAGCCTTACATAACTCCTTACTGAGTTTCTTTATGAAAAAGAGTCCCCTTGTACATTCATTTTCAATATCTTGACAAATTCTTCTGTTTCTACCTTATAACTAATATGGGTCACTTTGGCATTTACTATCAGCTTAGTTCAGAGCTGTACATTGCAATAACATTTCAATGTCTATGTTTGGTTTTTTTTTTAGATTATTTTAATGTCATCTGAGATTCTAAATTAATCAGAAAGAGATGTCTAAATTCTATGCTACAATTAGACAGAGCTTATTATTATTTCAAGGGGCATTTTCAGTGGAAGCATATTACTTTAAATTGAAGAGGGTCACAGATATTTCTCTAAAAATTATTAACTCATCGCTACACCTACATCCATCCCCACTGTACCTTAACAGAAAGATAGCTGAATTAGTTTGACCAGATATTACTAGGATGCTACCACCTACATTAAGGAGAGCTGTTATTGTTATTAAAAATATATCCCTAAGAATAAACATGAGATTACTTGGAGCTAATAAAACTTAAAAAAAATTAAAGTAGGGTGATTGTTATGCAATGCTATAAATAGACTAAAAATTATTTAATTGTATGCTTAAATGTAGAATTTATGTAAATTATTTTAAATTTCTCCTTGGATTCAATTATATAATCTGGGATAATCTCCCAATTTCAAGATTCTTAATTTGATCACATGTGCAAAGTCCTTGTTTCCATATAAGCTAAATATACAAGTTCTAAGAATTAGGCCATGGACATCTTGGGAAGAACATTTTTCAGCCTACACAATGCCCTACAGTGCAACTTTTCACAACACACACACACACACACACACACACACACACACACACACACACCTCATCCTAAATGAGAAAAAAGCAGAGTTAGAGAAGTATATACTCAATTATGCAATATGGCAGGACCATATTCAATATGGGAGAAATTAAAGTCAGTTAAGATACAAGGCATAGTGTATTTCACCATAATTCATGCATAAATATGAGGGTTAATTCACTTAACCTATTGCAGGTGGCAAAATATAGTGCCAGTAACAAATTATCTAAAACATACTCCTTGCTCTTAAAAGGAGTAGTGTAATCGTATCTATCAGTTTAGCAAAGAACACAAGAATATGCATATTTCTAAATGTACAAGGACTTTACAGCAGGAGTCCCCAATCCCTGCTTGTGGACCAGTACCAATTCATGGCCTCTGGAACTGGGCTGCACAGCAGGAGGTGACAGTTGGCGAGTGGAGCTCCGTCTTCTGTCAGACCTGCCTAGCATTAGACTCTCATAGGAATACCAACCCTGTTGTGAACAGAGCATGCAGGGATCTAGGTTGTGCTCTCCTTATGAGAATCTAACATCTGATGGTTGACTCTCAAGCCCCAACACTTAACCCCATCCATCGAAAAATTGTCTTCTACCAAACTGGTGTCTGATGTCAAAAAATTGAGGACCACTAACTTAGAGGATTAAAAGAACAACAACAAAGAAAATTGTGTGTGTCTAAAATTCATAGATCCCCATGGACAGATCGTGAAAAGAACAAGACAGAAAAAACAGTAGATGAAAAATATAGATATATTTGAATATTTAAAATATACATGTGAGTAGACTTTATCAGAGTAAACTATCAGTAAACTAACGGATGAGACTCAAACTGTAATTTTTTATAGTATAAATTTATGGTGTAGAACATGTCCTGATACTCATATACATAGCAAAATGATTGCTACAGTAAAGCAACTTAATGTATCCATCATCTCACATACTTACCTTTCTTTTTAATGCATGTATGTGGTAAGAGCATATAAAAACTTTTCTCTTAGCAAATTTTCAGTATACACACAGGATCATTACCTCATTCCTATATAACAATAACAGTAAATTTACAATGCTTTAAGGTTAGAGCAGGTCATCAGAGAAGTCTCATTCCAAATGAGTTTCTTGAGGTCCAGCAAATACCATGAGAGATAGTTTCTGCCAGTCAACAGTATTCCAAAATATACTTCATCAACAAGCTTTTTCATTTGGAAAGTGGGAACTAAGGGGAAATTCTATCTTACATCTTCTAGCTCCCAAGTCCTCCTATTAATAAACAATTATTTTAATGACAAAAAGGACAAAAATATAATAAATCATGATGATCATGACTCATTTCACCAAAACTTTTTTATCTCAATTGATTCCATCTGAGTTTCATGTTTTTCCTTTTAGAATTTTGAAATTTCCTTTTATTTAGTGTAATACTATACGTAGTATCTATAATATAGAAAAAAATCAATCTAGTTTTCCATATGAGCACCTTGACAGCACACTGCAGTTTGCAGAGCACATAATGACGTAATACTTATGGCATCAATAACAATGTCTAAATAACACAAGTTTTAATTGTCATCTTTTATTATCATGACTGCTCCCTGGGCTCTTTTTAATCTGATCATATCGAAATGTGCTGTCCTGATTTTTATGAATTAGGACAGAGTTACCCTTACCAGCTGAAGTCTCAGATGGTTCCTCCCACCCAGTAATAAAAATGAAAATTATTTTCCTTGGCAACTTGAACGATACTCTGAATAATTATGTTCTTAGATTATTTGCAGATTTCATAGCTGGCATTCATTGCCAGCATTTAAAAACTTTCTTAAAATATTATTTTATATTTCCTTTATGTTATTTTATCACATTTTAAGAACTTATTAATCCACAAGTAATTCTTTCTGATGCAAGTGTTGACCTAAAATCAAGAAGCCTAGAAGAGTGTTTATTTGGGCCAAGCTTGAGAATTGCAACCCAAGAGCATCAATTCAAGTTGCCCTAAATATATACTCTGATTAGTAGCAGTTATGGGTAGTGTTTTTAAAGGAAAAGGCAGTTCCCAAGTTGTTTATGAAGAATTTACATTAAAATAACATAACCTATTGATTGATTATCCATTGTTCTTTGTATCACACATTCCAAGAACATGAAGATAATGAGCTAGTCAGGAACAAAATGCTTTTAAAAAATCTCCCCACCTCTTTCTACCCACATGGGTGACCGGTGGTACTGGGGTTTGTGACTGAAATTCCACAGGCATTGCTCTCTGGATCTGATAAGTTTTGCATACCTACCATAGCAGACACCTCTGAGCTATTTTTCTCTTCTCATAAAGCATGTTCTATATACATTTTTTATTTTTGAGTTGGAGTCTCATTCTGTCGCGCAGACTGGAGTGCAGTGGCTGCTCCCGGTCACCACAGCCTCGACCTGCTGGGCTCCGGCAATCCTTCCGCCTCAGCCTTCTGAGTATCCGGAATTACAGGCATGCACTACCACGCCCGACTGATTTTTTGATTTGTTGTAGAGATGAGGTCTCGCTGCCCAGGTGGGTCTCGAACGCGCGGGCTCAGGCAATTCACTCACCTCAGCCTCCCAAAGGCACCGGATTACAGGCTGAGCCACTGAGCCCGGCTCTATATACATTTTTAAAAACTTATTTTCATTTTCAAATTAGCTTTTACAATGTTTATAAGTGGTATCTATATGTTCCAATATCATGTATCTCCAAAATTATTACAAAATGAAGGGCCACCTTATAAGATGTAAGCTAAAAATAACAATACCCAAATAATTGAATTACTTACCTTTTGAAAAACTTCAAAAATGGTTGAAAACTACACTGGATTTAGAAATAGAAAAATAACCCCCTCTTTCCCCCCAAAAGGGTTCATTCAGAAATAAATGACATATTATGTTTGATCAAAATAAATTATATAATTAGAAATCATAAACTAAGATATGTTACTAAATTGAATATAGACATGTTGATTACACATTTTGCGAGATGATTCTATTAGGAGAAACAATAAAGTGTCCATTGAATATGTCTATTATTTCTTACAACTTAATATAAATTCACAATTACCTAAAATTAAAGACGTTAATTAAAAAGCTAAGTAACTCTAGGAAATGAGAATTAAAGAGTAAATGCACTGTTGTTGGTTTTTTTTTTTAAAGAAGTCCTATTTATTCGTGAATGCATTTATTCCTTTTTTTTTTTTTTTTTTTTGAGTTGGAGTCTCACTCTGTCGCCCAGACTGGAGTGCAGTGGCCGCTCCCGGCCACCGCAGCCTCGACCTGCTGGGCTCCAGCGATCCTTCCGCCACAACCTTCCGAGTAGCCGGAATTACAGGCATGTGCCACCACGCCCAGCTGATTTTTTGATTTTATTGTAGAGATGAGGTCTCCCTGCCCAGGCGGGTCTCAAACCCGCGGGCTCAGGCAATCCACTCACCTCAGCCTCCCAAAGGCGTGGGATTACAGGCTGAGCCACTGAGCCCTGCTGCATTTATTCTTTATTTGATTCACTGCCCTAAAGACTCCTGAAATTTTTGCCCCAATGAGCTTGGGACAGAGGGAGAGGAACAGTAAACCCTTCAATAAAGACCAAGTTCTGAAGCTAGACTTTGTGGAGACAGAAAGTGCAATGCCTTTCTAAATTTCTTTTTTTTTTTTTTTTTTTTTTTAGTTGGAGTCTCACTCTGTCGCCCAGACTGGAGTGCAGTGGCCACTCCTGGCCACCGCAACCTCGACCTGCCGGACTCCGGCGATCCTTCCGCCTCAGCCTTCCGAGTAGCCAGAATTACAGGCGTGCGCTATCATGCTCGGCTGATTTTTTGATTTATTGTAGAGATGAGGTCTCGCTGCACAGGCGGGTCTCGAACCCGCGGGCTCAGGCAATCCACTCACCTCAGCCTCCCAAAGGCGCGGGATTACAGGCTGAGCCACCGAGCCCGGCTTTCTAAATTCCTTGACTGAAGCCAAAGGAGTAAGAAAAGGCAGAATAGAAAGTCAGAGAGGAAATACAGAACTTTAAAAAAAATTCAGACCACAACTCTGGTGTGATGAATGCCCTCTGGAGGTTTTTTGAGCAGAAGAGTAAGATTATATGGATTGAGGGTAACTGACTTACTATGATTTGCTTGGGACTTTCTCAGTATTTGCCCTGAAAGTCCTATTTCCTATGAAAACTCTCAGCCTAGGAAAAAAACAGGATTATTGATCACTCAGTATAAATTTTACTTTATAATGACCACTGTGATTGCTTTAGGAAGACTATGTAATAGAGGTGAGAGTTGGTGGCAGATATTAGGAGAAAATGGCATAATCTCTTCAAGAGATGAAGGTGGCTTTTCCAAGTGTTATTCTATTCCATTTGGGACACATTGAGTTTGAGATGTGTACTACACATCAAACTTGAAATGTCAATAGACATTTTGTACAAATCTGGATCTAAAGTACTTGGACATATTTGGGGATAATCAGGTTTTTAAAAAACAAAATGTTTGGGTTGACCTGTGTCCCTTCAGATTTATACATTGAAGTCCCATCCCTCACCCAGTACCTCCGAATGTGGTTGTATTTGGACATAAGGTCTTTGAAAAGGTAAATCAGTTAAAAATAAGGCTTTTAGAATGGGGTCCTAATCCAGTATGATTGCGGTACTTATAAAAAGTGAAAGAGAAACCAGGGATGCTTGTACACAGAGAAAAAGTCAGTGAAGACACAGCAGGATGGTGATCATCTCCTCATGCCGGAGACCAGCTCCAGCCCGGTTCAGGGTACCCCAAGGGTGGAGACAGCGTCGGCGATTGGGAGGAAGAAGAAAGCAAAAGAGAGAGAGAGAGAGAGAGAGAGAGAAAGAGAAAGAGAAAGAAACTGGACTCTGGTCTAGTGCAGAAGGGATGTGTGTGTTATTGGGAATTATAACGGGTCTTTTATACACAAAGTCAGATGTGGGAGGGGCGTCCCCCACCCACCAGAAATCTTAATCCATGAAAACTTAATCAATGATTGCCTTTAAACCCTTTTCGTATGATAATCTTAAAATTCCATAACAAAGGATAACCTAATCTGTGACTGACATAGTCTATAAACCTTTTTCATCCTAAGCTGATTGATTTATGCCAAGTTAATCAATTCTATAGAAGCTTAAGCACTTACTTTACAAATGAAAGTGGCCCATCCCAGAATGTTTGGAATGTGGCCCAGTCCAAAGTTCACAGTGGGCTACCTGCAGGTAACCCAGCCGCATTCTTTCAACAAAATGGCTGTCTTCTAAAACTATATTCTACAATTTACACCTTCAATAAATCCTAAGATCATGACCCAGAAGCCTGTGACCAATACTAAGGCTCTTAGATGTGACACGAGTTTGAATTATAAGTTGTGTGAAAGTCAAAACTGCAGTTTGCAGAAGAATGGAAGCAATGACCTTCTAAAGTTAGCTTGTGTTCATCCCGGTCTCAGAGTTTTTATGTTTTGAGCTCACAGGAGCCTAATCTGGTTAGTACTGAGTAGAAAGTTGGAGGAAATGGGGTCAATAGATCCTGAACACATCCTAGTGGTCTCGGGGTCAACGGCCCTTCCTGATCCCTAATGCTCAGTGGGCCTCCGTGGCTGGCTCCCAACATCCTCAGAAGAAACCAAACCTGATGGCATCTTGATTTTGGTCTCCAAAACTGAGATAAAATAAGTTTCTGCCCTTTAAGCCACCTAGGCAGTTGCTGCTGTTATGGAAGTTCTCGAAAATTAATATATGTGGTTTTCAATAGTATCTCATCTAAGGAGTGTTTGTAGCTACAGGAGGCTAAATGAAGGGTACTACACAATGTAAAGCCTGGGAATAAGGATAAAAGATTGTCAAAAAGACTGATAACTAATGAGATAAAATAGAAACTCCAAGAATGTAGACACCAAAAACAAGTGAAGAAAGATGATAAACAGACGTCATCAAGGCCATTAGGGTTAAAATGTATTTGTTTGTTTGTCTGTTTTTAATTTAGAGAGGAAGTTATTAATTTTTAAACATGTTTGAATCCTCAAGTACAACAAAACAGAAGACTCTGGACTGTTCTTTTATATAAAAGAATGTTTATCTCTTTAACACGGCAGAATAAAATGGAATACATGCAGATGACTTAGTAGATGTTGTGCTGTGATGATGAAGTGTTTTTATATGAAGATGTCTATTAATTTAATCAAATAAGAAATGAGAGAAAGAAGGTAGATGGAGTTTCTAGAGATTGGAAGTAAGGAGACATGATATTATCTGCGACTGGAAAAGTAAGTTTATTAAGGAAATGCAGCAGAATGGGAAGTAGTATGTTCGCTCTTGAGATATGTAGTCATAAAATTAAATGTGAGACATCAGAAAGGTTTAGGTTTTAATTTTGTGACTACATATCTGTGAAAGTGAGGGATTAGAAATGGAAAATGTGGATTTTCACTCTGACTAAAGAAATAATTACATCTTTGAAGTTTTAGTGCCAATTTGGGGTATAATTTTTGTGCTTTTGGGGGACAACTTGGAAATGTATTTTGGAGAGAGATTTTGAGATGGAAGAGAAACAGGAAAGAAAGATGGTTTTTAAGTTTTATGCTTGAAGAACTGGTGGTTGCATTGCCAAACCCTATGAATGAGGTTTTGAAACAGAAATTAAGTGTTTCATTTGTTTAGATTCTTTTGTAAACTGTTAATATCTCTCTTATCCCAAAATATTAGACTTATGACAGGAATGAGATCACCCAGCTGAAGGTAACATTTGATTAGCGTCTCTTCTAAGTAGTAGAAAAAAATTGACCAACTCCTGACAAAAGGATGTCAGGAGACGATCAGGATATGTGCTAACCCCAGGTCTAGTTCTGAGCTGGTAAATATCTACAGGTGCGTCACCCAGAAAAAAATGACATCAACTGAGGATAACAAAACTATGTAACTGTCTTCAACACATGCTAATGTAATATTAAAGATTTTAAGAGAATACTAAGAATTTTTTTTGTTTTTGTATTGTTATAAAATGGCTTATGAACTCATTGGTAAAACCTGTAGATGCAGAGAATAAACCATTTCCAAATGAGCCCTCCCCCAACACACACACTACAAATATGTTAAAAATAGAACTTGCAAACTAAAATTAAACACATTTTTTTGCATTCACATATTTATAGTAATATTTATTTGTATTAATTTAATTATTTCAATTTAACATCAATATTATTTTTTACCTTAGCCTCATTGATGGTTTCCCTGAATTTAGAGGAAATTTTACTCCAGATGTAAAGATTGTTTGATTCCTTAATAACAACCTAATATAAGATATGACTGACTTTTATTAGTTGTTTTTGAACCCACAACAGTATTCTATAAACTCATCTTATGATTTGAGATTCTGTGTCTATAATACTCTACAGTCCTAACTCTAACAGTGTTTAATCTTTATACATAATAAAAACAGGAGGAAAAAAAGTGATATATACCACTGTCGAGATATGTAGCAGGTCTATAATTCACTTATTTTCTACCATTATGATCTATGATTACATACAAATAAGGAAAAAGAAATTAGATTAATAACAGGTGCAAAAAACCATAGGTAAACATTGATAGGTTACATAGTTCATTATTTTCCCTATGTTCTAAGATGTTTGATTTTTAATTCCCTTGAAGATGATAGTGGAACGTCCTATGTGTCCAGATAGTAGGAAACTTATTGCTATTCTACTAGAGTAAAATTGTGCCAATTAAAAAACTTTAGTATACTATTTCCCTACATAGATCAACTATTTAAAAAACCTGGGAAATATTTTATGGTAAATATTATTTGTACCTTCTAACTGAAAGAAAGCTTATCCACATATTTATATTTATGCATATATACTCTAATATGTACATATAACACATTTACATATATATACTCACACATATATATTTAAACAAGTCATAATACAAACCACAGCTACTGAGAAAGACAAGTAATAGACTGCCACACATTTGAAGTTTTTGTTAAACCAACGGTAATCTGGATGTGTATTCCCCATAATTCTGGTTGTTTTAACTTAACAAAAACTAAAAAATGACAAATTCTTTATACATATTTTTAAAATATCTATTTTGTAGCTGCAAGTAAAACTCAAAGCATAATAAGTATTTGGGTAATACATATTTCTTGTTCATGTCATAATGACACTGAAATAGACTTTATAATAAAAAATTAATGATGCAGTAATTTGTGTAGATATGAAGTGGCATTCACTTAGATTTTGTTTCTATACACAAAGCAAAAAGGGTACTTAAGACAACTGTGAACTGGCGCCAATGTGTTGACATATAGCAAAATTCACTTTTAATCAGTGTGTTTGGTCTAGGACCACACTTCAGTGTTTAGATAATAAGTCCCATAATCATCCAGGCAACTAAGACAAAGGATGTATTTTCTGAACCTGTCCTTACAAGTTTTTCTTTCTTCCATCTTAATTTACAAAGTCCAGAACACTTAATAGCGAAGAATCGTTTCAGTTGCTTTGAGGAAATTAAAGAACTGAAATAGCCTTCATTGTGAAAACAATCAGTAGAGTAACTTCTATGTGCCAAGTGGAGTGTCAAATCAAATCACTTTGGAAAGCAGCCCTCATGTGTTTGGGTCTCATTAGTCAGTGGGAAGAAATGAATTCTTATTACCATCTACAGCTTTGTGGCTGGTGTTTCAGAGTCTACAGAGACATCACACAGCACTAATAACCTGGCCAATTTGCCCTTTTTGGGCTGCCTCTAATATCACTAACTCCTGACTCTGCCTCCTGCAAAGATTAGCACATTGTCTTGCTGACATAGTATTCAGGAACATATGGGCACTATTGCAATCAAAATGTCAGCTCAAAATCAAAGTTCATTACCCTCATGTGAAATGTGTAGGGAGAGGCTCCCTTATCCCTATATGAGCATCATTTATCAAAGTTCCATTGGAACATTGCATGGCCTCCAACGTATTATAATTTTATTTCTGAAAGAATGCTCACAAAGGTTTAATGTGTCTGGAACTAAGGCAATCTGAGTAATATGTGTCAAGCTATATATGTAGGAATTGCCTTGTCAGCTCTCACACCATCACTGGCTACTCCAGATTTGATCTTTACTCAGGGTAGATTTTCTCCCAGGGGACTTAAAGTGCCAACCTTAAGATTTGCCATTAGGAGGAATTCTTTCCAATTTGCCCTCTCTGTCTAAACATATATACTAGTAAAAGTACACGTGTATATACGTGGGCATATTTGCCAGATTTTTAAAACTACTTTAATTATTTTTTTAATGATGATGCTCAGGCTTATGTAAATCAACCATTAAAAATGTACATTCAGCCAGGTGCCATGGTTCACATCTATAATCCCAGCACTTTGGGAGGTCAAGATAAGAGGATTGCCTGAGTTCAGGGTTTCAAGATCAGCCTGGACAACTTGGTGAGATCTCATCTCTACAATAAATCAAGAAAAATAAGCTGGGCATAGTGGCATGTGCCTGTAGTTCCAGCTACTTGGAAAGCTGAGGTAGAAGGATCACCTGAGCCCAGCAGGTCGAGGCTGCGGTAGCCGTGAGCAGCACAGCGAAGCACTCCAGCCTGGATGACAAAGTGAGACTCCAACTTAAATCAATCAATGAATCAATCAATGAATCAATCAATCACACACACACACACACACACACACACACACACACACACACACACATCCATTAGGAATAAAGCTATCAGTGACTTTACTCACCTAAGGTATATGTAAATGTCTCTGTTGTGGAAAAATAAATCTTAGATTGTTAAGGGCCAGGAAAAAAGTATATGATCATGTATAACAATCTTATGTGAAAAGGCTTCACATAACCTCAGTTTTTAAGGTCAAATGGAAATTTTGTATCACAGACACTTTGCTACATGGCAATGACACAGAAATATCAGAACTACTTAGGCTTTTAAGGTTGGGCGGTGGCTCATGCCTGTAATCCCAGCACTTTGGGTACTGAAGTGGGAGGATTGCTTGAGGCCAGGAATTTGAGACCAGCCTAGGCCACATAGTGAGACCTCATCTCTATAAAAAAGATTAGCCAGGTGTAGTGGTGCATGCTGGTGGTCCCAGATACGCATGAGGCTGAGGCAGAAACATTGCCCGAGTCTAGGAGGTTAAGTCTGCTATGATCCATGATGGTGCACAGTACTCCAGCCTGGGTGATAGGGTAAGACCCCAAATCCAAAAAGTAACTTAAAGTTTTGATTTTATTTTTATATTTAAAAAGTATTTATTTGAGAGATGCTAATTAAGCACTGGGAGTTAAAGACAGAATAAGGAGTGTAGATGAGTGCTCCAATTCTATGAATTAGAGCAGAAATTGAATCATCTGTGATACTCTAGAAATAGGAGAGAAAATAGGCATAGTAGAAGCAAAGGGTTCACTTGAAAGCTGGGATGGGCCGGGCTCCATGCCTCAGCCTGTAATCCCAGCATATTGGGAGACCAATAAAAGTGGATTGTCTGCACCCACAGATTTGAGACCACCCTGGGCAATATGGTGAGACCTTGTCTCTACAATAAAAATTAAAAAATAGCCAGGCGTGGTAGCATGCACCTTGTAGTTCTGACTACTCAGCAAGCTGAGTTGGAGGGATCACCTGAGCCCAGCAGGTTGACACTGGGGTGGTGGTGAGTGTGCCACTGCACTCCAGCCTGGGCAAAAGATTAAGACTCCGAAAAGGAGGGAAGGAAGGAAGGAAGGAAGGAAGGAAGGAAGGAAGGAAGGAAGGAAGGAAGGAAGGAAGGAAGGAAGAAAGGAAGGAAGGAAGAAGCCTGGGATGACAACTTTCCTTATTCCCATTTCAGAAAGGGAACAACAAAAGTCATCTTATACCTTAAGAATCAATGTTCCATGTGGGGGACAAAAAGTGAATAGGAAGGCACAGACTTTACCCAGATGTGACAGTACAATATGGAAATGTATTTTTTTCCTATGTGGAACTTGTTAGCTTACATGAGTATAATTGCCTTCACAGGCATCCATTGTTCAGCACTGACAAGTGACAGTATGATGGTAAATATGCAGAATTAAATAAAATTATTAGGTTAATTGTGTAAATAGAATTAAACATATTATGATTAGGTTAATGGAATGTTTTTTTCAGACATGCAATCTATGTAAATCCTTCAGTTTAGTTTTATTATTCATTTGTTATAAACGATATGTTAACTACATTAAAAGAGCATGACCCTTTCCATTGGGATCATCTTAGGGCTTCTTTAGAGAGAGAAAGAGGTGGGAATGGGAAGAAGAAGAGAGGAGGAGGATGTACAGCAGAAGGAGGAAGAGAGGGAAGGGAAGAAAGAAAGAAGAGAAAAGAGAAAAGAAAGAGTGAAAGAAAAAGAGAAAGAAGAAGAAGGAGAACATGAAGGAAAGGAAGAGGTAGAAAAGGAACAAAGAAGGAGGAGGAAGAGGAAGAAGGAGATGAAGAGGAGCAGGGAGATTGAGACTGATATACGTCTTGAGTGCTAGGGGGCTCTTTGGGAGGTCATATTCTCAGCTTTCAGCCTCAAAAAGGCTTATAGAAGTAAACCTCGTTAGTTCCTTCCTTATAGTGATGAAGAATGAGCTTCAGAGATTCGTTCTCTGTTATCATTTTCTGACATGTGGGTAGAAAAAGTATAAGAATTAAAAACAAAAACAAAAACTAGAGAGTACAGCAAACATCATCAGCTAGTGCCTGAGAATAAACCAGAAAACATAAGATGTCAAAAGTGAAGGAATTAAATATAGGTGACTTTATCTTTTACAAAGGTGAAAGTTTAAATATATATGATTAATGTAATTAAGAGTTGTTATCACATCACTCTATTTTAACTATCTTGTGTGACAAAACTGCAAAGGGGTCATCCAATTTATGCATAGGTTTTCTTGGATACATATTTATCCATTATTTTAAAAATGGAATGATTTTTCCTATAAAAAAACTTCAAAAAAGCATTTTATAATATGAGTTTAATTTTATTTACAGGTTTCATTTACTTTTTTCTCAGTATCAGTTAGCCTTGACTAAATTGTACAGGGATAACTATCAACCACAATATTCTCTGAAACTTTTGAAAACAAATGTTTATTTCTTGCTTATAGGACCTATTCAACACTGCCCTCTATCTTCACTGTGTTTTCCTGGATGGTGAAAGAGGTGCCTCATCTAAGTTATCACATGTCTATCATTCTTGAAAGGAGGGTAAGAACATATCCTGAATAACAATAATATAATAAATATATCACAGATATTATTGTATGACAATAATACAATAATTATATCATAAGAAGGCAAGGCAATTATTTTTAAATGCTCCTTTGTGACTCGATGATAACTTGCACAAAATAAATAGTAAATAAACATTTTTTTACCAAAAGCTAATGTAAAGCTATTCCTTGTTCTAGACACTTTAATTTTAGTAAAATGACCACACAACTGGTAGGAAACAGGAGGTGAATGATAAATGATAAATCAAAATGATAAACTCAGTACTGAAAACATCATTACAGTATTTACATTTTAGCAGCATTTTGTTAGTCACAGGCTGAGTTAAAATTTTTATTTTTATTTATTTATGTTGCAGTAGCCCAGTGCAGACGTTTTATTCACATACCCCTCTAGCTACAAAATAGCAAACAGCAAACTATCATTAAAGCCACCACTGCTTAAATCCAGAATTACAAATTCCTTATTATAATGATTAAGGGAGATGCAAATGATGAGAGCCAAACTTCAGATCAAAAGCTGTCTCTCCAATCTAGACAGAAAAATCAGTCTTTGACTTTAATACAATAAGCAAATTCGATATGCATTTCATAAATAGCAAATAAATGGACAACCTCAGAATATCATTTTAATGAGTGTGACTTTCCTGACTGTAACCACACATTTGGTCTTCACTGAAGCTTCCTGTGTAGGATGAGAGTCAGTAAAACTTAAAAAGCACTTAAAAACCATAGCAGACAATGGAAAGGAAAAAGGCCATTTAGGTTTACTGAGAGAGGAGCATAATAATATGCCTTCAAAAGATTCTCAAAAGGCATCAGCTTAGAATTTCTTTCATGGAGTTAAGGCCAAGCATTAAAAGGCAAATATATCAGAAGTGGCAGAAAAATCATCCTTTAACAAAAATACTGAAAATCGCATAAATGCATTAGAGCTTTTAAAAAAAACAAGGCACCTCTGCTTTGATTTAATGTTATTTATGAATGCATGAAAAAATACTTTTGTGAAGGTTAGGACTCCAGAAATACCTTTATATCATTATTTTCTCTGTTCAGTTGGCATCAGTGCCAAATACCCAGTAGGGATTCAATAAATATAAATTGATGATGATGATGATGATGACTGCTCTGAGACAGACACACACACACACACACACACACACACACACACACACACACACACACACGTTTAAATATCTGTTATATAGGTTCATGTGCAACTTAACATTGAGTTTGTCTTTCTAAGTACTTTGAAATCAGATTTCTTTCAACTTTGTCTACGCTATATTTTGAAGAGAAATGAAGAAACTGCAGACACAGACTTTTTATATTGATGATGCAGGATTTATTTATTAGGCTCATTCACTGGGCAGGTTAGTGAGCTATCTTTTTTGATGTCGCCCACTGCATTCTGGGGCAATGAGCCCTTGTAAGACTACAAACTCAATTATAGCCTGAATTAATATTTTATACATTAAATTTCATAAGTTATACTTGGTCGAACAGAGTAACTGAATTAAAATATGATTCATAATTAAATCCTTATCAATCACCCAAAAAGTGCAACCAATCTGTATATTTGGTCCTCAATTCTCATTTAAAATTGTGAAATGACATGTCAGGTAATAAGAGTAATCAGTTTTAGGCAAGAGACAATTGCTCGCTGCAGTGCAGTCCCATTTGTAATTGATCAGTAATGGCATGATGATTTATCATTCATGAGATGTGTCCCAAATCAGAAAGCTTAACTTATACAGTGGAGCATTTAGCTTCAAATTTGAAAGTATTTTACAATTTGGACAGGTCTATACTCCATAAGATAGGTTTCATATTTCTTATTTCTAAGAAAAAGAAATTAAACTAAAAAAATTAAACTAAATTGACTTCCCAATATATATCATTCATAATATTACAATTAGAATGTATATATAAAAGCATTTATGGAGATTTATTGCTAATTTTATAAAAATATTTTCAAAGCATTCATGATGTAAAAAAAAAAATGTCAACCTGGGTCACACTGGAAAAGATTTATTGACAATTACCTTTTAATTAACAGAAAAATCTAGTATGTTTGAGCTGTTTGTCTTTATTTATCTATGAAATACTCATCAACTAGACATTCAAAAATAATATTACATTTATTTGCATAAGTTTTTTAATACTAAGCATGAAAGCATGATGGTGTAAAGGCACAACTTTGAAATGTGTTCCTATAATAAAGAATGAAACAAATACACCCCTAAATAGTTGGTGGTCTATAAGTACACGACCCAGGGGAGGCAGAAAATTAAGGAATTAAAAAACAGCATTAAAATAAGGAGACATTGAGTTGGCTCCTTTTCTCCTTATTTATTGAGTAGTGATATTTTTTCAGATTTTTTGTTTGCTTTGCTTTAAATTACAAAGAGGAGAGGGAGGGGAAACACGTTAAAAATTACACTCTACAGTCTATATCTGAGAGTATTGCTTTAAGTTTAGATAAATCACTTGTGCTTTTTAATTTTTCATTTACAAATTTTAAAAATGTAGTTGGTTTAGCCCAAGAGTCATGAGGCTCAAAAAAAAAAACATGAAAAAATTATTTTAATAATTTAGTTCAATTAAAAGATGCTATTATTGTAACTTTTCATTCAATAGTCAGGTTTTTACATAAGCATGCAATACATTTATTTTTTCAGTACAATGCACAGAATTCACAGTGATTATTGGATGATGCATTAATAGCAATTCTTGCAATATTTTACTATGAAGAATACATTGTATTCAAACTGTATGCTAAAAAATAATTAAGGCAAAATTTACCACAAAATTATAAGTAAATAAGAAATTAGGAACATTGAAATTAATTCCATCATGCTAAGATTATAAAATTTTTATTTTATTGGTAAATTGTCACAAATATTTTCTTAGAAAACATGACTATTTTCATTCATGAGAAAAATATAACCTAGTTTTATATGTTCATATGAAATATTTAAATATTTTTGGTTTATACTACTTAATTTAGGGAGTGACAGTGTAATTCTCTTAAATTAGAATGAGTTATGTAGAATTGTGTAAATCAGATTTTTAAAAGTTACTAAATTATCAAGGCCATAGGTTATCTTTTTTTTTTTTTTTTTGAGTCAGAGTCTCACTTCCTTGCCCAGACTGGAGAGCAGTTCTCAACCTCAAGGCCACCTCAGTGTCTACCTGCTGGGCTCAGGCGATCCTTCCAACCTCAGACTTCCAAGTAGCCGGAACTACGGGTGTGCCCTACCATGCCCAGTCGAATTTTTTAAAATTTATTATAAAGATGAGGTCTCGCCAAGTTGCCAAGGCCATTCTCGAACCCATGGGCTCAGGCAATCCTCTCACCTGGGCCTCCCAAAGTACTGGGATTACTGACTTAAGCCACCATCCCCGGCCCATAGATTATCTTCACTGAGTGTATCTTAAACTCCAATCTAATAAAAAAGAAAGAATATATATGAGAAAGCTTTATGTTACAAATAACCAAATATATATATCTATATATTTTATCTAACTACTTACTTGATAAAGCAGAAAACTTTTATATTTTATGTTTATGCTTATATTTATGAATATTTTTAGTTTAAGACAGTTTCAAAAATAAATAAATAAATTCATACCAAATCACAATCATTGCAGTGAATTCTTTTGTCTGATACATTTTAAAATAATAGAACAGAGCAAGTTTCTTTATTCTAAATTAGAAAATGAGATTTCCATCACTTTAATTTATAATCAAACATTTAGTTAATAAAAAAATAGAGATCAGTTTACATTAAACAGCATAATCCCAAGCTAGATAACTTAATAAAGCATGATTGGAAGACCATTATCTGAATGGGAGGCAGACAATATAAGCTGAACCTGTAAAATGCCATTCATAAACAGTTGACTCAAGGTTTATAGCTGCAGGTAATAATTCAATGTCAGTGGAAAACCAGGGCATATGTCACAGCAGCAGAAATTAACATAGGAGCAAATGGTAGTGTTGTATTGTTGGGTGGGAGAGTTTTCCTTGATAATAACCTAAAACTTTGACTTATTTAGCGTTTGATAAAATCCCAACGTTTTCCATTATTTGTATACAAATGATGTTAAAATATAAATAATAGCAAAAAAGGCTTCCTTTAATTGCATTTATTTTGTTATGTAGGAAATAAAAGTTTATTAAATAGCAAAGCAGAAAACTAAAAAGTATGTTGAAAAGGTCACTTTTAGAGGGAGAGAAAACCTAATAATCAGACAATACTAAGAAATGCGAACAATGACTTTACCATGTTGATTTCATATAGCATTACATGAAGAAAACATATGTTGCATCCTGAGAGTAATCTAAATTTATATTTGTGTTATATAACATTGATTATAATAAGAACAAACTGAATGATCTAAATTTACGTATCACAGATCCACACTTTAGAAGGTGGAATTTCACTCTCCAGTCTGATGGAATCATTTCACTTGTGTAACTCATGCAAACACAAAGGCAATCATAAGCAACAGAGCTCATCAAGATAAATAAATTAATGTGAGACATTCATACTGGATAGTATCCTACATAGAAATGGGCATACATAAATATAATTGCAAGTGGTCAATATCACCTATATCACTGTGAAATATTATTCAAGACATAAAACACAGTTAAGAAAAGTTTTTTTCCTCTCCCCCACCTAATGTCAGTATTTGGAAACAAAGTAAAACAAAATTCATGCTCTTAATCAAGGATGTATCTATTTCAGCAGGACTCTAATTTCCCAGTAGGCTTTACATCTCAGGAAACTACAAAGGATAACTGTGTTAACATTCCAGGCATCTAACAACACATCACATCAAATATATTCTCAGAAGTGTCCTAGATAGACGGTATTGTAGAACAAAAAATAGACATAAGGAAGAAATGTTTCCCTTTCAGCTGTGAAAAATTGTACCTGTAAAATCCCATCAAATTCTGTGTCTATATTTGACAGTGAATATATTCAATATATTAAGTCATTTTTCTAGTTCCATCACTGATAATGATCATAGGAACATGGCAAGTTTCAATACTTCAAAATATCCAAAAGACACTGTAATATACGCTGCATTTCATTTATTACAGCTAAGCATACATTATGTCAAAATCTGATTGTGAAAATATTTTAATGTATGCAAGATAGCAAAAGCATTAAGGCAAACTATATTGCTTATTAAATCTTGCAATCTTGTTCCTTCTAATTAGTAAAGAAAAAAGTAATAAATTGGGGGTGCTTTTTATTAAGTGACCATTTCATTGCATGGTGCTTATCTCTCATTTTGTTAGGGAGGACATCATTTTTTTAAAGGGCACAAAAGAGCAGATAAAAATATATTTTTCTGGTTGACATGAGACATTTAATACAATAGAAATGTCTAATTGGTGTCACACAAGGTCAGATGGCTTTGTCCCCACACTCAGGGACTCCTGGGAAATGAAAGGTCAACATGAAAATGTTTCTAAACTTACCAAGGAAGAATTGCATTTTTTCCCAAAACACACAAAGACGTCATATCTTATTATAAAAATAGACAAACAAAAGTGACGTCTATTGAAATGGTGATATTTCTCATAAAATATCAATATTTTAGTGTTTTATATTAAAATGGCAGTTTACCCAGAGGGTCACTGACTGGGAAATAAAACTTGGACCTAATTGTGTATGGGTGTTGTGCACATGAAGCAAAAGCGTGTTTTCTATTAAAAACTGCAATTGCACTTTGGAGACAATTTCTATAAAATAGACTGCACTTTCCTCATATCTTAAGCATCATCTGAGTAAAATGAGCTATTCATTTGGAAGGTCACGGAGGGCTGGTCCCAAGCAAAAATAAAGGAACTGACGTTTGTACTTTTACCACTTATTACTCTATTGCCTCCCAAATTATGAAAATCTTTAACTTTCTTTTCTGTCTTACTTCTCTATCTTGAGTCATTCCCTGGTAAAATATCCTGGTCTACTCTCCTCTCTCCAGATTTAGAATTCTTCTCTACTCAAACAAAATGATCTTGTCTTTTGATCTGCACTTGAGAAGTCTTACTGGTAAGCTCTAATTTGATAAACAGATCCCAAAACTATGCTTATGTAATAAATGTAGATTATTATAATGTTTTAATATGTTAGCTGACTCAGTGTTCATTTAAAAATAGATTTGCTAACTAGAATGATTAATCATGAGTGTGTAACCTAAGAATATTAGTCACAGTGGCTTAATTTACAGAGTTTGGAAATGGAAGTAAGAGGCTGGGGTCAGCCAGAGAGAAGAGCAAAGGCGTCACAAGAATGTCTCTCCACTTATTCTTTAGGGTCACCAAATGTAGACACCTACCACCACAACCTATATACCTTCTATACTTCTATTTGAAACCAAGTGACTGATTCTATCTTATTAATCCACCTTAAAAACTAAATGTGATTAGGCATTTTAATTCTATTGCTGTTCATACATAGTAACTAGTTATTGCTAAGTAGTTTCTTCTAGCACTCACTTACAATTTAAGCTTTGAAATATTGTGTGTATAAGATATACTAGACATATAAATGAGTTGCTTATGTTGTCAGTTGTTTGTTTGTTCAACATATATTCACTAAAAGGGACTTCATGGACATAGATGTACTATACCAAAATGTAGTTCTAAAGAGTAATTTGTTTAATTATTAATGATTGAGATGCTTTAGTCTATATTCATGTGCTAACAGTAAAATGGAATACTTACATGTGGTAGCAACTTCTTATATTTTTGAGACAATGTTTTTATTATGCACTAGGTGGGTATCATAAGAACCAGAGAAGTGGCTAAATGTTATAGAAGCATACTGGTGAACAATTTGTATAATAAAACATTTGGGTTTCGTGTCCATAACAATGTAAGATGGAGAAAAATAGAAAATTTAGAAAGATTTTAATTAGCTACATCTGTAAATAAAAGCAGTTCCTTAATACTGACCAATCAAACCAGCAGCAGCTCACAGCTAGTGTGCGCCAATTGGCTTGGACTTAGGTTATATAAGCACCAGGTTTTTGATCCCAGACAGGCAACACCTCTGGGTTCCCTCCCACTGTGGGAGCTTTTCTGTCCACTCAATAAATCGTGCTTTCTCAGTTAAAAAATAAATAAATAAATAAATAAAAAGCAGGTGAGAGAATGTTACAAAACAGGAGTAGGCTCTGATGAGGGAAACAGAAAAGATGTTGAACAAGATTTGAGATCTGCTCTGTCAAGGGCTTCTAAGAAATCTTAAAATCTGTAGGTAGGGTTAGAGCTTTATGAAGTTTTGCATATGGAATCTCCCAGGGAAGCAGGAAGAGTAACAGGTCACAAAATCTTGGAAACAAATCCTGAGTCCATTAAAATTTAAATTCCATACCAGGATGCAAGTTTAAAAGAAAATGATAAGGAATCCTAAATAGGCGAACCAAGATAAGAGAAGAGATAATTTAAAGAAGAATTTTCTTTTTATTTGGGTTTCTGTTTGTTTATTATTGGTGTATAGAAATGTGATTGTCTTTCGCACATTTATTTTAAACCCTGAAACTTTGCCAAAATCCTTTATCAGTGCAAGGAGGTTTTTGACAGATTCTCTTGGGTTTTCGAGGTATAGAATAATGTTGTCTGCAAAGAGAGATAACTTGACTTCCTCTTTACCTGTTTAGATACCCCTGATCTCTTTCTCTTGTCTGATTGCTGTAGCTAGGACTTCCAAAACTATGTTGAACAGGAGAAGTGAGAGTGGGTATCTTTGTCTTGTTAAAGAAAAATTTTCAAATAATACTGAGTAGTTAATGCTCCAAGCTCAATGAATTAACATTCAATTTACAATGATAAAATTGACCTTGATAAATGGTGCCACAGGTGTTCAAATTGTATCACAAAAATTAACGCTAAAAGACAGTTAAATAGAACATAGGTTAACAGCAAAACAAACTAAAACAAAACTTGTTTAACTGAGAGAAGTCAAATTCACATTGGATGAAACTCACAGGGAAGTTAAAAAAGTTGTAGCCTAAAATAGGGACCTCACCTTTTAAGAAGCTGGACTAAGGAAAAAGCAAGAAACTACAAAGTAGATAAAAATGGTCTGTGTAGGCTGGGCACAGGGGCTCATGCCTGTAATCCTAGCATTTGCGGAGACTGAGGCAAAAGGATTGCCTGAGCCCAAGGGTTATAGACCAGCCTGGGCAACTTGGCAATACTTCATTTCTAGAATAATTAAAAAATTAACCAGGCATGGTGGCACATGCTTGTAGTGCCAGTTACTTGGAAAGCTGAGAGGGAAGGATTGCCTGAGCCCAGCAGGTCAAGGCTGCAGTGGCTGTGAGCCTGTCACGGCACTCCGGCCTGGATGACAGAGTGAAACTTTGACTCAGAAAGAAAAATTAAAATAAAATAAAAGGTCTATGTGGTAGATCAAATTCTGTAATGCTTGCTGAGTTTCACTCTCACACAATGTCCCTCACTGAGTACTTGTTTCTTGTCAGTGAACTAGGGCTAAGATGATGGGATGTCATATAAGACTCTGGTCTAAGCAGACTGGAAAGGCAAATTCTTTTTCTGACTTTGAAGAAGCATATGTCTCTGTTGTAAGATGACTGAAAGACCACATGGAAGAGAATGTGTCCTCCATGAGCTGAGGATGACTCCCAGCAAGAAAACGTGGCCTCAGAACTACAATAGCAAGGAACTGAAATCTGCCAACAACCACATGAGTTTGGAAGAAGACCTAGAGTTATAGAAAAAACAAAACCTTTTTGTTTTTGATACCTTCATGGCAACCATATGATTTTTTTTTGTGCAGAGAAACAAACCAAGTAGTGCCTAGACTCCTGACCAATGGAAAATGTGACACGATAAATGTTTGTTGCTTTAATCCACAGTAGAAAAGTACCATCTGGAAAGTAATCTCTGCGTTTTTGCCTTGGAGAATACAGAGTTGAGTATCTAAAGAGAAAAATCTTGCTCCTGAGTCTGGATTCAAATACTAGCTCAGACATACTTTTAGTGTTTTGAGTGTTACTTAAATTATCTATATCTCAATGACTCTATTGGTCAAAGGAGGTAACATACTTACAGGATTTCTTTGAAGGTGAAGTTGAATTAATTCAGTTAAATGCTTAAACTATAGCAAATGTTAGTTATATTTACCAATATTTGGTTTTGAGGGTTATTTGTGTGTTTGCGTTATTTTGCTTTAAAGAAAATTAATTGAACTAATTTGTAGACTGAAAAGAAGGAACAGATGAAGCTAATGATGCATGAGAAAAAGTTTGCTAGAGAACACAACCTGTAAGGAAAAATGGATACTGAGAACATTTAGAATACAGAATAGGGCAAATAAATGCTACTACAGAAAGGATAATCTAACTTTAATTTATTTAATTTCTTTTAAATAGATTTTTGAAAAGTTAAAATATAACTGATTTTATGTTCAATTGATTTAGTGAACAGAATTCACAAGACTCCAGCAGGTCCTTAAAAATCAGAGAAAAGGGAGCAGATGGCCTGTATCAGGACATTATTAAGAATTTTTTTTTATTTAAAATAAAGAGCAGAAGAGTGAAAATACACAATTACACATATATAGAGAAATGCTTTTATTTTATTTATTTATTTTTTATTTATTTATTTATTTATTTATTTATTTATTTATTTTTGAGTTGGAGTCTCACTCTGTCGCCCAGACTGGAGTGCAGTGGCCGCTCCTGGCCACCGCAGCCTCGACCTGCTGGGCTCCAGCAATCCTTCTGCCTCAGCCTTCCAAGTAGCCAGAATTACAGGCATGCGCTACCACGCCCGGCTTATTTTTTTTATTTATTGTAGAGATGAGGTCTTGCTGCCCAGGCGGGTCTCGAACCCTCGGGCTCAGGCAATCCACTCACCTCAGCCTCCCAAAGGCGCGGGATTATAGGCTGAGCCACCAAGCCCGGCTGAGAAATGCTTTTCTTAATAATGTGTTGTTAAGTTTGCTTAAAATCTAAATTGATACTATTATCATTATTGCTTATAATCTCCATATAATGCATATATGTATATATATCTACATATGCTCATACACATCTATGTTTATATCTGTTCAACTATTTCAAACACTTAAAATAAAGTAAGACATCAAATTGAATTTACTCTAGATGATTTTTGCATGTATAAGGTGTCTGTTAAACAAATGTGACTATTTGAACATCATATGAATATTTAACCTTAGAACAGTTAAGAAAAATGCTCTTTCCCAAGGTCTTTCTAAGGTCATCAAATGAAGATTCTTTAGCCCCATGGGGTGGTATTCATAATGATATTTTTTAAAAACACTGTTTTCAAACTCTAGTGATTTTTAATAATTATAAAATGTTCTTCCAAGAATCTTCATTTATCTGGAACTACTTATTTTCTCATTAACTCATTCATTCACAAATGGTAGGTACTAATTGCCTACCATTACAAGCTGTTTTGAGAAGTAAAGTCCAGCTGGGCTTGGTGGCTCAGCCTGTAATCCCGCACTTTGGGAGGATGAGGTGAGTGGATTGCCTGAGCCCGCAGGTTCGAGACCCACCTGGGCAACTTGGCGAGACCTCATCTCTACAATGAATCAAAAAATTAGAGGGGCGTGGTAGCACGTGCCTGTGGTTCCAGCATACTTGGAAGGCTGAGGTGGAAGGATAGCTGAAGCCCAGCAGGTTGAGGCTTACGGTGGCCAGGAGCATGCCACTACACTCCAGTCTGGGCGACAGAGTGAGACTCCAACTCAAAAAAAAAAAAAAAAAGAAAGTAAAGTAAAGTCCAATACTCTATAGACAATAAATCTAATTTGTATCTTAACTTTTAAAGTTTTAAAAAGTATTTTTATTATTATGAATTTTAACATTAAATGTTTCTAGAAGTTTTTTCATCTCCATTTAATGAAGACTAAGTGTCTATGTTTCATTTGTTCTTCAGAATGACCTGGGATACTAAAGAAAAACAATTACCTTTTTTCAAAAAAAAAAACCATTAGTCAGGATCACTGTGGTCTTAATAGTCAAGTCTTTGGTTTCCTTATATAAATGATATATTTTATTTCATGGTGAGTTCTATTTCTAGATTTTCATACAGCATGTCATCCGTCTTACAGATCTGTGAACATTATATTAATCTATGTAAATAATTCTTACTATAAGTTTATATATTTGCAGATCAGCTAATGTAAATTGTTCATTTTAAGAACTGCTTAGTATTTCAATGGTCAGAAATCATGTTGTTTCTCTGTCCATAAAAACAAACATATGCCGGGCTCGGTGGCTCAGCCTATAATCCCGTGCCTTTGGGAGGCTGAGGTGAGTGGATTGCCTGAGCCCGCGGGTTCGAGACCCGCCTGGGCAGCAAGACCTCATCTCTACAATAAAATCAAAAAATCAGCCGGGCGTGGTAGCGCTTGCCTGTAATTCTGGCTACTTGGAAGGCTGAGGCTGAAGGATCGCCGGAGCCCAGCAGGTTGAGGCTGCGGTGGCCGGGAGCGGCCACTGCACTCCAGTCTGGGTGACAGAGTGAGACTCCAACTCAAAAAAAAAGAAAACAAAAAAAACCATATTCTTTCAACATAAGGAATAGTCAGATTTTAAATGTAGACTATGTTCAATTTGAGTAATTACTGAAACAATAAAGAGGCATCCTTAAGAACTATAAAACTAAGATATAAAGAGTGCCACTGGATTCTGGTAGAGAGAGTTGTGCTGGACATACTAAGATGTGAAAGAAAGACTAAAATGGTTTTAATTATGAGTCCACGATAAAAAGTCATAATACATTTTTTCTAAGGGTAGGTGTTGCCTGACTTATCATAACAGTTCCTGTTTAGGCAGCTCTCAGTGGCTGCTTCAGGTTGAACTGTGTTTACCCAATGGACATGATGAATATCCAGAGCAACTTTAGGAAGCCAATTTCAGAGAGAAGTTGCTTTTTGTCATGCACATTTTATTTTTGATTATATCAAAAGCTTTTTGATAAGACACTTTCACTGTTAGGCAATCATACCTCTTGAGAAGGAAGAACCAAAATCCAGGAAACTTCAGAACTTTTTACTCTACAGAGACAGAGGTACTGTTGGTGAGTTTGCAAGTGGAAGTTGAGAGTGTCTGAGTTCACGATGCCATAAGGAAGTAACATAACTGGGTGTCTTAAACTGTGAACATTTATTTATCATGGCTCGGGATGCTAAATGTCCAAGATCTGAGTTCTAGTATGATTCAGATCTTGATGAGGGTCCACTTCCTGGTTATGTTCTCATATGACCTTTCCTTGGCACATGCATTAAGAGGGAGAGGTCACAGGTCTCTTCCTCTCTTGATAAGGGCATTAATCCCACCATGGGGGCTTCATTCACACAACCTAATCTAATCCTTATCAACTATCAAAGATCCCACTTCTAAATACCATCACACTGTGGTTTAAGGTTTCAACATTTGAATTTTGGTAACACAACAACATTCAATCCTTAGCGAAGAGGAATGAGGAGAGTTGTTCTCAGTATTATATAATGAGTTGATCAAAATTGCTCTATAACTCTCAGAAACCACAGAATCTATTTTGAGATTTGAGGGACAGCATTAATTAATACACATTTCTCTACAAATCTTGAAGGAAAATAAGAGCTTGAACTAATCTCACAGCATTCAGCAAGGTTTATTACCCCCTGTGTTTACTGAGAATTTGGGAAGCGGCCTTGCTGTTTTGAGATTCATCAAATGTCTACATTTCCTAGCATTTCTAAGGTAAAACAAAGACTAACATGGGAAGTTTTTATATACTTTGAATCTACCTCCCATCAGGAATTTTTAAAGTTTAAATCAGACAAAAATAAACCTCAGAAGCTAGTTTGAAAGAGAAAACATCACACATGCGTGCACACACGCGCACATGCACACACACACACACACACACACACACACATACACACACACACACACACAGAGAGAGAGAGAGAGAGAGAGAGAGAGAGAGACAGACTAAAAGGTATTGAAAGGAGAAAACAAACTTCAATCTCTCTTTTATGGTAGGGATTTCTATGGTCAAATGAAAGCCTAACTCTACGTATAAATGTCTTAAGTCTTTTTCAAGCACATCCTGGATATATTTGACAGTCACTTGCATTTTTTTCAGTAATGTCCAGTAACAGTAAAGTCTCAATACAAAAATCTATTGTTAATTGCTTAGTTTACCATAACACACATTGTAGATTCTTCTTAATACACTGTTTTTATTTTATTTGAGATGATAACAAGCTGAAACTCTTCACACCTTCTAAATGCCCAAAACAATGTTACTTTGGGATAGGCCAAATATAAGAAATCACCTGAGAAACAACCTGAAGGACTTGAAAAATGGATTATGGTTTTCTACTTGGAGGAAACAAAGTTCTAATATATTATGATGGGGAAAAATGTCTAGAGGAAGCCATTCAAAACTAATTACCTTGTCATAGGCAAAAATTGGACCTCAGGTCCTTCATGACAAAAATAGCTCACACACACACACACACACACACACACACACACACACACACACACACACACATATAACCATATACATTTTCAATTATTTTTGTGAGTCTTAAGGAGATCATGTTTGTCTTCTTGTACTGCACATAGTAATCAGTTTAACTCTCTATAACATGACTATTTTATTCACATTAGAAAAAAGATAGAAAACTGATTCTTGCTTTTACTTTCTAACCCAAAGCTGAAAATTTGATATACCAGAGTTTATATGTATGTGGATCAATAAAACCATAGTGACAATAGTAATGTATTGATTAAACTAAAAACCCATAATTTGTCCACTGAAATTGTAATAATTTTTGTTTAAGTTTTAATTCATTACGGGATTATAAGGTAGCATTAGACTAAGATTTCATCTGTGACATGAACCTCCTACAGCTGACAGCTGTGTAGCTATGACTGTTATACACTATCAAGCATCATTACAGATGAGATCATTATAGATCACCTTCTTACTAGATATGAGAACAGGGGCAAATGAATTCAGTTTCCTGACACTTAAACCTTCATTAAAAAAAAAAAGAGTGAAAAGCAACATGTAATTCCCAGGGTTACTTTGACTCTGGCATAAAGCACCATGTAAGTGTGAAGATATATCATTAACAATGTTGGCTTTTGTAGATATTTCTAGAGACAATCAGCTCACCATGTGATGAGCTACCTCATCCTAGAACAGAATAGGTGTGTGTGTGTGTGTGTGTGTGTGTGTGTGTGTGTGTGTTTCACCCAAATTTAAATTCTCTTCACTTTTTCCTCACTAGGGTAGTCAGAGAGGCACTTAGAATTATCCAAAATCCTTTTAATAGGATCTTTCCCAAGATAAGCCATTTATTTAACATATATTTTTTAATTATTGGTGTTCTTACTTTGATTTTGAAATTTTCCAATTTCAAAATCAAATATGCAGTCTTAATAGCTCACTCCATCACTGATGTGATGAGGACAAGGTAAAATGGTCCATGGCGTTCCTGCTCTGACAATTACTCTTTTATTAATGCAGCTAAAATGATTCAAGAGTTTTTCTTCTTTTGACATCCACATCTTGCTGACGGCTCACACTGAGATTTCAGTCAATTATAACCTGCTACCTGCAGTATTTTTTTTTCACAGGAAACACTGTTAAAACAGTTTTTTCCTTGTCCTGTAATTGTCGAGTTGGTCCTTTTGAAATTTAGTGTGGAAAGTCCTCTTTTTTCCTTATGAAGTGTGTACCTTGTTAAAATGTATGCATCATTTTCATCTGAAGAAATTTTCTAAATTCCAATGGTAAAATCCAGAGCACCAGATTGTGTCAGTCATAGTATTTAACTTGTAGTGAGGTCTTTAAGAAAGTTACTAATGTGAATTTAAATGTATTATTTATCATTACTAAATATGAATATATGAGTATATTTTATTTATTATCCTTAGATTGATGTCTCAATTTCAATAACTAGTTCTATTTGACTGAGTTTGCTTAACCAATGGAAATCACTTAATTTTATCATAAATTCACATTTTTCAGAAGAGAATATTTTTAAGAAATCTTTACCAAAGGTTCATGGAAATCAAGATACACCATATACAACCATCGCAATTTCAAGGTTGTCTATTCTACTAATTATATCAGAAAGAATACTAGTTGTCATGACATTCTTCTGAAACCAATATTGGCTTTAGTGATTACTATACTGTGTCTTAAGTTCATGTACTTACTTAAAAAAAAAAAGCCATTCTAAAAAAATTTGCTTTACATTAACATCAATTCTAACTGTGCTTACTTCACACAATTTCTTGTATTTAACTTTTGAAAAGCATTTTTCAAAAAGTCATTCACATTTTTAGCATTATTTACATAACTTACATAACTTTTCTTTACATAACTCTTTACATAATTTCTCCTCAGATTACTGTCAGTTCCTTAGTTGGTCTACTGTGTTCCAAATTTAAAACAAACAAGCTCTGCCATTGGTTTCACATACTTTGAAAGAAAATATCATCTAAGTGACTGTTAAAAATGTCATAAATATGTCACTTTCCACACAAAAATATGTGAATACAATCACTAGATTGTATAACAGACTCTGGTTTATTAATATAAAAATAATACTTCAGAAATATATTGAAAATATTTTGTGCAAGGAATGTCCACCAGGGAATTGGTGTATCACACGAAAGTTGAACATGAAACATGCACTCACTATAGAGGCCCTTGACATTGCTTGATAGTTGAAAGTTGTTCAGATGTTGATTGCCCACTACGAGCTCTTTTTAAAGGGATCTATTCATGTATAGTACAACCTGCTGGAAAAGGTCAGTGGAAAAAGTCAAAACCCTTAAAGCTGGGGAGCTTTTATATCTTAAAGTTGCTTTGAAATGTTACTGACTACCAAGTGTAGTGTGTATTCCGAGGATCACCTGTAGGAAATGGGAAACAGCCAAAAAGAGAAAAAATTAAAAGTATTGAAGGAGAGCTAGACTTGAGTTTCCCATCTACACTTAATAGGTATCTTGTATTGCAGAAGATCAGTTTTATATGGATTTTCTTCATTGTATAAAGTGAGCTTAATATCTACCTTGGATACATTTCTAAAGGATAAAAAAGATTGTGGCAGAAAAAGCCACTGCATAAGTATTTATTGCTGTTATTGGTATTTATACCCCACAAATTATTTGAGGCATACATGATTATTATTTGTAGCATTACCATTAGTTTTCCTATTAGTATTATTACAGTGCCAGTAGAACTACTAATATTAAATCATGAAAGCTTTGAAACGTCCAGTGAGAGGTAGTCTAAAATGGAATCAGAGTCTGTCTACTCCATTTAGATTTCACTATTTTACTGTCATTTTCCTGAGGTGCAGATCATGGACTTGACCTCAGCTGTTGACTGTATTCACAAGAGGTTAAAAGGTTAGGTGTTCTGTCTGTGGGGCTTTTGGGCTCTCTTATTTAGATTGTTTTACCTCCAACAACCAGTACCGAAGTTCATGCCCAGAGAACCTCATTGTGAAGGGCAAAATCTGAAAGCTGTCATTAATGGAAAAGGTTATTTGTGCAGTGTAGTCTAGTCTGGCACTAAAATTATAGCAGCAGAAACTACCACAGACCTGACAGAGTAAGGATCTACACGATCTCACGATCTCATCTGCCTGCTCCTAACACAAGTTCCTGACATTTTGCTGAGATAACTGTTAGAGCTTTCTTTAAGCCAGAGAGCTTCTGAAGTAGAAGGAATAAAATGACGAGGCTCACTCTGAACCTTTAGTGATGACAGGGAGGTTATTGTCAGTATCCTGAGAATGTGTATCCTAAGCTTCATTTATTTCAAATATCATAAAGTTGTTTTGTCTGCTGAACCAAGTAATGAAACACTAATTTGATAAGAGTAAAAAATGCTTTATGTTTTACTTAAGTTCTGTTCACTACTTAAAACTTCATCTCAGAAATGTATTTTTTAAACTATATAGTGTTGTAAACAGACTGGAAAATTAAATCATTGTTCATATACACACACACAAATACACAAACACACACACACATATGAGCATGAAAAGGTAGGTTTTATACTTGAAAAAGCAAGTATATTTGATTAACTAAATACTTTGGAAATTTCTAGCTCTATTACCTTGAGTGATCAGCTTCGGTTTTCTCATGTATAAATTGGTACTAATAGGATCAACCTAGTAGGATACTGTAACAAATTGAATTATTTAACATATTTAATAGATATTGATAAGATTTCCATAATGCTAGGCACTCATTAGTGACATAGAATTCAGCAGTAATCAGACAATGTTTTGGACCTTACATTCCAGTGATGGCAATACAAAGAGTGTAGTTAGCCTGGCACACAGAAGTACTCAAAATTGTCTGTGCTGTGGTCTGAATGTTTGTGTTCACTCACATTTGTATGGTAAAATCCTAATTCCCAAAGCTATGATATCAAAATGGTTTGGAAGGTGATCAGATCATGAGGGTAGAGCCCTTATGAATGGATTTACCGCCCATAAAAAAAGACCCCAGACAGCTGCATGCTCCCTTCCTCTGTATGAGGACATCTGTGTAAAGGCATGTAGAAGACACCATCTATGAGAAAGTGGACCCTTACCAGGTACCAAATCTGACATTGTCCTGATCTGGACTTTTCAGCTTTCTGTACTACAAGAAATAAATTTCTGTTGTTTATAAGCCAACCAGTCTGTGGAGCTTTGTACCAGCTTCATTATCCTCTTACATGACATTCTGTTATAGCTTCCTGAACAAACTTAGACAGTAAATTTCTCTCTCCTCTAGATTCAACCACTGTGTAGATTACTTCCAGGTTAAAAGAATGGTAATCTCTTGATAATGATACAAAGCATATTATACCTGAACTTCTGTCCTTCTGAAACTATCATTCCTTTTTCTCAATTCATATATATCTTATTTACAATTCAAATTATATTTATAGAATTTACTTCCTTCATTTCAAATTTTTAGTTTATGTTTTATGCAATGGCTGTGATTCTTAAAAGTAATTTTAATCCCCCTTCTCCCAATTCAAATTGACATCAATAGGATTTCTTAACCTAGTATTCAATGCATTTGCCAATAACTGCTTACTCTCTCAATCAATCTTAAAATTGATCATTCTTAAAATTGGTAGCTTGCTCATCCTCAAATATATAATTTGCTTTTCTTTATTTCACCTGAGTGTCATTTTTTAATCCTTGTCTCACAATAGACCCACTGTAGAGAATCTTTAAAAAATTTGTGAGCTAGTCTCTCATTAAAAGATGTACTAAGTGAATAAATAAGTATGGACCTAATTCTAGATTGTGAGCTTTCTGAGAGTAAGGGCTGTCCTATAATTTTTTGGAACACATGAGTACCTAAGGCACATATATACACTTACATGTTACAAGTTCTCAATTTAGTTTAAATAAATTATGTTACTTATATAAGTTGATTCAGCTTAAATCCATAATTTTGTTCTTGGGCAAAATATTGATAAAAATAGTAAACTCTATGGTACCAGACCTTTGATTCTGATTTTTCTATTCGACAAGTTATATAAATCACATGTCACAAAAAAGCAAAAAGTGTTTACTTTTTTCCTGTTTTTCAATGAATAAACATATTGAGATAGTGCAGTGGTACTTTTTGTATTCAACATTCAAGTATCTCTCTTTTTTTTTTTTTTTTTTGAGTTGGAGTCTCACTCTGTCACCCATACTGGAGTGCAGTGGCTGCTCTCGGCCACTCCAACCTCAACCCACTGGGCTCTGGCGATCCTTCTGCCTTAGCCTTCCGAGTAGCTGGAATTACAGGCACGCGCTACCATGCCCAGCTGATTTTTTTTATTTGTTGTAGAGATGAGGTCTCGCCAAGTTGCCCAGGTGGGTCTCGAAACCGCGGGCTCAGGCAATCCACTCGCCTCAGCCTCCCAAGGTGCGGGATTACAGGCTGAGCCACCGAGCCGGCTATCATTTAACTTATTCTTATTGAATAAGTAACCTAAGTTGCTTTAGGTTTCACATTTGTAGGCAAAAGTGAGTTTGGAATTTCATAGGGGAGATAAAATTTAGTCAAGGAAGATCAGTTTTCACAGAGTAGAGTAGTATATTCTGGAGGCTAATACTTGTCGCCTCAAACGAAGCTTTGGCTAAGTTACATGTCAAACAATTTTTAATATAAAGCTCAAGATATGGGAATTCAGGTAAGAAGTCAGGCTTTGTAGAGTAACATCTTTGACTTCAACTGCCTTTATCTGTTAACACAAGGTATATTATGTCTAAGGAGCTCTAAAATCTTGGTAGCAGTAAAACTGCACAGAGATATGACTGTGTCCTACAATATATCTTCCCAAGATTACACTGAGATTGGATTGGAAGAAAAAAACACAAAATAATAATGATAAAAATAAATAGGAGCAGGTTCTTAGTTACTGTAGATTGACAAATTATGGAAGCAAATAAGAAAGGAGTAACGTGGCCGGGCTGGTCATGCTTTGAGCAGTGATGTCTAGGGACAAGAAACCCACAGATGTTGCCCCTGGTAAGCCAGAAAACTCCTATGGACCAGTTAAGCATGCAGAAATGATTCAAAAAGCAAACAGAAAAACAATACAAATTGGTGCTTTTTTACATCGCCTCAGGCCTACTGATTCTTACTTGGGGATGAAAGGAGTGAGTCAAAAACTGTAGTGTTTCAAAATGGTATGGAATTTGCCATTTTAAAATTAATTAGTTAATGGTTTAATAAGATGCCATCATACTATCTAAAACACAGCCCTCGAGGTTGTGGATTCATGTCTGACTAATTTATACTCATTGCAGAAAATTACAGTTGCAACATTCATTACGAAAATTAGTATTTTAGCAATGACGTTTTAAGATATCATATCAAATATTATTTTCCAATATTTATCCTATAGAATTCCATTACACTCATATAGTTACAAATGCTCCAAGAAGACAATAATTTTTTTCAGTTATTTAATATGTGTAAGTTATGAAAGGTTGTAATCTGGTTGGACAAATAGTGTCTTTCCTTATTATCAGCTTAAAGCTTTATAGTATATTAATTGAAGACAAGAATTATTTTGTAAGCATTTCACGTTGAAAAAGTAAGGCAGCTAATTCTCTGATGAAACAGAATATACCTTACTGCCATATTGAATTTTATTTTTGAGGTCACTAGTTATTTTCCAATTTATTAGTAGCCTTCTTAAAATTCAAAAGCACACAATATTTGATATTTAAGATATTATTAGGCATTTGAAATTGTATTTTTAGACTATTTTTTTGAAAAGTGGGAAACTGCCAGGGGAGGAGGGCATGGGATTGGCAGTAGTGGGACACTGCCAGGGGAGGGTGGGCACACCTTATCAACAATGGTACCTGCATAATGAACATTTATATACCTAACCATAAATTGTACCCCACATCTTTAAAATAAAAATTTTTTAAAAAAATTGGAAACCCAGAAGATTATATTTTCCTCTCCATTATCCAGCTCTACTTTAAGTTTTCAGGCAGTTCAATGATTTTATACCTGGTACCTACTGGCAAAAAAATTAAATACAGTCTTGTCTACTAGTCTTTTGTTACCCAGTAGTTTATCTTAGTAGTTGCATATCCTCGTTTTTGTTTATATTCTTGACCCGTTTTTTTCCTTATATGTTGCCTAGTGTTAGGAGACAGAGTGATGATAAAAATTGTAAAAAATAAACAAATACATACAAAGGGGGAAACAACCTTACAATGTAGAGGTTATTTTCTGGCAGCAAAATAATTACAGAAGAAATGAAAAGTGGAAATCTGTCAGGATTAGACTGCTGACTTGCTGAGTTTATGAGCTCTGTAAAGAATATCAATGAAATAGAAGACATTATAAACTTTACACACAGGCTTGTTCACTGAACGTTGGGAAATAAAATGAAGTTCTGGATACCATTAATGGTTATTATGTTACAAAAGACAACCAGTTTGCCATCTGCTTCTCTGTTCAAGATTAATAGAAACACTGGAGGTGGAGCTGTCTGTGAAATAGTGAAGTGATCTGCAGCAGAACAATGTGAAACCCTTTGACATCTGGGCATTTACCAAGTGCAGCTGGAATGGGTATGGGTATTCATTTAAAAACTGCTGAGAGTTAGTCTATCTAGTGTGAGAACTGATAGCATAATCTACTGGGGATCAGGATCAAAATACTCATACTAAATCAGAATATGTTGCGATTATAATAACATAAAGTGAAAGCTCAAAATTAGTTCTGAAAAGCAGAGAATTCACATTATATAGAGGCATTGCCAAAGCCAGATATCAAATAGGTCCTCACTTATGCTAGTTGAGAAATGGGGTATGTGACATAATTCTTTGAAATGTCACAAATTTACCAAAAAAAATTTCATAGTCATCAAAAGTCTTAATTATCATATTCTCCCCAATGGTGCCTATGTATTTATTATATCAACTTGATACCGATTCTACAAAAATGAAAACACAGTTAATATTAAGAATCTTTAAAAATCTGGTGATATATGGTATTCTTTTTAGAAATAAATTAACGTATGCAGACATAAATATCTTCTAAATGTTACAGAAAGTATATGGATCCACTAAAATCTGCTCAAGGACCCCAATTTAACTAGATAAGGTTTATCTGCATGTTCTAGTGCTTTCCTATATTTAATAATTGTAACTTACAGGAATAAAACACATGATCTTATAAAAGCAAACTACAGTGCGAATTGTTATTTCTTAAATGATCCACATTAAGGCATTGGCTAAAACTATTACAATATATTCAAACAGCGAAATTGATTTCATTTTTATAATTGATATTTTTATTCAATAGTTTAAAATTTTAGATGCTTGGATTACATACACTCACATGTATATTCACAAAGACAAGTTTTAAAGTTGTTAAAAATATTACTAGATAAAATTACTGGATCCCATTATTATTGTAAGAAAACATACACATACATCATATATGCAAAAAGACAGTGTCAGAAAAGTGTACTCCAAAATCTTGATAGTTATTTATATATTTTTTCTTACTTAAATTTAAAACTTTTTCTGCAGTAATTGTGTACACAAGTTTACTTATTCTGGATCAACATATCTTAGTAACATGCAAACTACAGGTGTTTCTGAGAATCATAGTGCATCAAGGGTCCACAACCCTGGGTATATGGGTTGTATATGGATTGCTTGAGAGGAGACATAAGTAATTTATGAATAAATACAAATGCAAATAGAAAACAAGTTACAGATGACCAACTTCTTATCACATGACCAACCACCTACACAAAAGAGAGACCAATATCAAAATCCCCTGGGAAGTGATGCAACTCATATTCAAGTCTAGGGAAAGCAGTCTTCTGAAATGAATGTTATCTGAGAGCAGTCCATGTTCCTGAATTTGGTGTGCTAGAGAATTATCAAAGGCAAAAATAAACCACATTATGGGACTCTCCTAGAGAGTAGGTAAGGTATAATAGAAATGAACTTAACAAAATAAGGCAAGAAATAATAATACTTTATAATAGTCCTTAAGTATCAGTAACCCGGACAGCTGGGTATTCTCAAAGAACTGATGTAATTTTTTACTGAAACAGAGTTAAACTTTTCCCTGTCACCACCACCAACCCCCCACCAATCACTACCATCTCCACCCAATGGTGGAAAAAGACAGTTTACAGTCAGTAGGTTTGGGAAGTTTCCAATTACTATAATACATCTACATGTTTGAACATTCAAATAGAAGATGGCAGAGTATTTCAGAAAGAACTCATAAATTAGGAACAAACTCCTAATAGCAGAACAGGTTTTCTGCTGTTGGTCCTGGCACTAAGCAAAGCGGCCTGAAGTGACTGGATGCCAAATCAAAGATGGATAGGGATATCTAGGTTGTATCAAAGGATAGGCCAGGGAGATGGGAATAGTGAAAGAACAAGTAATATCACTCCATGTTCCAAAGCACTGCCTAGAGCTAGCTCCAAGGGCTGCCACAAAGGCAGAAGAATTCCACTGGGGGGAAAAATTCAGGGATTAAAAAGTAAGAGATGTCTATAGAAATGCACTAAGATAATTTCAAAACCCTTTTATATTTCCGTTGTACCTTAAAGTTCTAAGTAAAGCAAACAAAGAAATAAAATCTGTATAATGGCTTATGGTTTTCAAACAGTTGTCACTTGCACTTTTCTTTTGATCCTTATTGCTAGGGTTAATAGCATCACCATTACATAGATGGGGAGGCAGAAGCACTAGAAATTTAATTGATTGACTGGGGCTGTCTGCTTCCAACAGGGCTGGGAAACATACTTTAGTATTTTCAGTCCAACTGCCCATTTAAAACCCACATACCATGCTGCTTTTTTATGACCACAAATGCATAAGGAGATGATTTATGTTGGGACGTTCACTTTGACTGTGAATAATTTCATTTTTATAAGTGATTTTGGATGAGTTCCCTATTTGGGCATCATAATGACTGTCATTACTAAACAAATTTTCACTTTGAAGTAGAAATAATGTGGGTGATACCTTCCTTTTTGTGAGTAATTTACTGCCAATAGGGGATTCTCTCATTATATAGCAATAATGTTCTTAAATCAATGTGCTCTAGCAACACTGGATATCAGAATATAGACTACTTTTCGTGAACTGAAATTGTCACCTAGGAGCAGTCTTTATGTTCTAAAGTCATAATAATAGCAATTGACAAGCAATAACATTGACTAAGCTGTTGGGTGCTTTTGTTGAACAAAACTTTAAATAATAACTACTGTTATCCACCTAGTCTATTAAAAAAATAAAATCTCCTCCTTTCTTACTATTTAAAAAAAATTAATATGTACTAATTTTTTTCTTTTATTTTAAAGATGTGGGGTGCAATTCAGGGTTAGGTACATAAGTGGTCATTGTAAAGGTAAAATGTGGGTACACTTATTGATGTAATATAATGTCCCCCTCTCCTGGCAGTGTCCCACAAATGCTAATCCTTTTCTTATAGTATTATAATAATGTTCAGGGTCTGCTTATGAGTGAGTACATGTAGTGCTCAGATCTTTGTTTCCTTGATAAATCACTGAGTATGATAATCTCTAATTCCATCCAAGTTGCTGTGAAGTTCAAAAATTTGTTTTTCTTTACAGCTGCATAATGTTCCATTGTGTTAATGTGTCACATTTTCTTTATCCAGGGCACTTTTGATAGGCAGTACAGTTGGTTATATATTTTTGCTATTGTAAATAATGCTTCAATGAACATGCGTGTGTGGGTATCTTTTTTACAGAGTGATTTGAGTTCTTTTGGGTATATTCCCAGAAGGGGAATTGCTGGGTCACACGAAAGGGCAATTCCTAGGTCTTTTAGAAATAGCCACACTGTTTTCCACAGATGTTGAACTAGTTTACATTCCCACCAACAGTGTAATAGTGTTCTCTTTTCCCCACATACTTTCCAGCATCCATTGTTTCTTGAGTTATTGATCATGGCCATCCTGACAGGAGTTAGGTGGTATCTCAGTGTGGTTTTAATTTGCATTTCTTTGATTAGTGAGGCTGAGCATTTTTTTCATGTATCTGTTGACTGCTAATATATCTTCTTCTGAGAAGAGTCTATTTATATCTTTTGCCCATTTTTTTAATAGGGTGTTTTTTTGTTTTTGTTTTTTTTCCTTTTGGCACATTTGAGACCTTTGTAGATCCTGGATGTTAGGCTTTTGTCAGAATTACAGTTGGCAAAAATTTTTTTCTCCTTCTGTGGGTTGTCTCCCCACTCTCTTGATGTTTTCTTTTGTTTTGCAGAAGCTTTTCAGTTTGATGAGGCCCCACTTGTTTATCTTATGTTTTACAGCATTTGCATTTGGAGAGTTAATCAGGAACTGGTCGCCTATTCCAATTTCTGTAAGGGTGTTTCCTACATTTTCTTCTATGATTCTTATAGTTGGAGGTTTTACTTTTAGGTTTTTTATCCATTTAGAGTTGATTTTTGTGTACAGTGATAGGTAGGGGTCTTGTTTTAGTCTTCTGCATGTGGTCAGCAAGTTTTCCTAGTGCCATTTACTGGATAGTGTCTCCCCTCCCCATTGGTTGTTGGTGGAGGCTTTGTTGAAGATAAGTTGTTTGAGAAATTGAGGTTTTTCTTCCAAAATCTCTAACCTGTTGCATCGGTCTATATTCCTGTCCTCATACTAATACCAGGTTGTTTTGTTTATTATAGCTTTATAATAGAGTTTGAAGTCTGGAAGTGAGATACTTCCTGCTCCGTTTCTTTTGCTAAGGATTGTTATGGCTAGACCACTCTCATCTCTACTGTTCAACATAGTGTTGAAAGTCCTAGCTAGAGCAATCAGATAAGAGAAGGAAATCAAGGGTATCCAAATAGGGAAAGGAGAAAGTTAAGTAATACCTCTTTGTGGATGACATGATCCTATACCTTGAAAGTCCAGTAGAATCTGTCAAAATCTCCTTGCACTGATAAAGGACTTTAGCAGAGTCTCAGGTATAAAATAAACATGCAAAAAACAGTCACATTCTTTTATACCAACAATAAGCAGAAAGAAACCCAAATAAAAACCACAATCTCATTCATAGTAGCTACACATAAAAATGAAATACCTTGGCATCATCCTAACCAGAGAAGTGAAAGACCTTTTTAATGAAAGTTACAAAACACTGCTCAAAGAAATCAAAGACACAAACAAATGGGAAAAGATTCCATGCTCATGGATTGGAAGAATTAATATTGTTAAGATGTCCATCCTACCAAAGACAATCTACAGATTTAACACAATACCCATTAATTACCAACATCCTTCTTCTCAGACCTGGAAACAACAATACAGGAATTCATATGGAAACATAAAAGTAATACCTTTTTATTTTTCTTCTTATTATTATTTTTGAGTTGGAGTCTCACTCTGTCGTCCAGACTGGACTACAGTGGCCGCTCCCGGCCACTGCAGCCTCGACCTGCTGGGCTCCAGCGATCCTTCTGCCTCAGCCTTCCAAGCAGCTGGAACTACAGGTGCGCACTACCACACCTGGCTAATTTATTATTATTATTATTGTAGAGATGAGATCTCACCAAGTTGCCCAGGTGGGTCTTGAACCCACGGGTTCAGGCAATCCACTCACCTCAGCCTCCCAAGTAATATCTTTTAAAATAAACCTTGCTCTCTTATGTAAATACACACTGGGAGTACTTAAAATGTTGTCCTAAGGAAGAGGAACTTCCTAGGTCCTAGATCTCATCCAGTGTTCAAACTGCCACAATCTTGGCTTTCTTGGCCTTTAAGGTTCTGTCAATGGGTTGGGATGTGAACCAAACAACAAACAAATTCCTATGCTAATACATACTGAAGCATACACATGCAAAATATTATAGTTTAAAAGGAGTCATAATTCTTTCTGACTAAATAGAAGTTGATAAATATCTCTATATAAAAGAATAATTCTTCAAGTTAGGCAGATGGTCAATTCATATATGCTACCATTGGCCTTCTGAGAATACTTTGTTAAGTAAGCAAATCACTGGTGATTCTTTTCACATAAAGTCCACCAATTATAAAACAAAAGCAACTAGAATGATCAGACAGACTTTCTCAGCACTGATAAATGCAAAACCATTCCTGCTAAAAGTCTAAACAAGAGCCATTTTGAAAAATGCATTCTTTTAAACTCAGTAAAATCAAAATGGATTTGTAGCATTTATGTAAATTTGGGGGTACAAATTTACAATAGTTATGTTTCCTAAATATGAAAGCCCCTAATAGCAACTTATGAAACCATGCAAGTTTGAAAACTTTACTGACATGACATTATAAAATCGAATATGATAACACATATTACATTTAGAAAACAAGTTTTATAATGCAGCTTATTTAAACTCAAAACCAACCAAGTTGGCATTTTTAAGTATGCTTATCATTTTATTTACAATGAGTAAATAACCTGAAGGAGAATTGAATTCACATTGTCTTTGGGATTTAAATAAAATTTACTTGATTCTCCTCTCATTTTTTTCTGGAGTAGTTTAAGTGGTCTCCATAGTTTGTTTACCAAACCTCAGACTGATTAATTCTTATGGTATCTCAAGGTTCTGAATCACTGTAGTAAACACACACACACACACACACACACACACACACACACACACACACACACACACACAATATGTCTCTATGAATGACAGAGTGCTAAATAATTTAAATTAGCAAATTGGTTCAGATCATATTGCTAATTGATGCTAAACCATGGAACCATGATTAACTCCATATATATCTTGAAACACAACCCATACTCTTAGGATTTCAATACTAGTTTGATTAAGAGATATAATCTCTGGTTTCAAGGACCAAATGATTTCTTAGTGAGATGAGATTTATACAAAAATAACTGAAAAAAATATTGCATATAAATTTATCAATTGATGATTTGAGAAAAAAACTAATTGTTTTCTGTGGAGAAAAATGCTAGTAGCAACTAAATAATTTTTTTTTAAACAGCTTCAGTGGAGTTATTTTGTAATTCATTTTTTAATAAGTGGAAAACTTTGGTTGAATGGATCTCTCATATATGTGTATGTGTGTGTGTGGTGTGTGTGTAGATATAGGTAGATAGAGTGACAGATTGATAGTGATATTTGTAATTTTTTTGCCATAAAAAAAAGACTAACCAATAGTATAAATAGGTATATCTGACAAGTCAAAGTGAACATGTTGGAGATGGAAAAAATCAACAGAATTACAAAACTGTCTAGGTTGGGGATTCCCATGAGAGAGGCGTGCATTATTTATTCTTGGAGCTACTGTCAATTATTTCTGATTTCTGCTGTTTACTTATAGCTGTGTATATATCCATATAGACAGTTGACAACTATTTTAAAACTGTCATACTGAAAGAGACTGCATAGGTTTCAAAGTTTTCCACTCACAAGGTCGGTACCACATGTTAATTTAGTACTCCAAATAAATGGTAACAATTAATTCACAAAAATAATCATTACCAGCATGATTTGTTAAAAACGGGAGAGTTCCAATTAATATTTTTAAATTTCCTCTACTTAAGGAAGGAATGGATAAAATAATTGTCAATACATAACCATATTATTCCTTTTTTTTGTATTTTATAATTTTAAAAGTGACTACTGTCATTAATTCAAGTAGAAAGCATTGGATGGATATAAGACAGGACTCCATTCCCAAGGTATCACATGTTAATTCAGTACTCTAAATAAAAGATAACAATTAATCCACAAAATAATCATTACCAATATGAGTTGTAAAAAAAGGTGGAGTTCCCATAACAAATCAATAAGCAGTTAATACATTTATGTTTATTATTAATAGGCAAAAATTAATCCGGGTTTTTTGCTTAGAAGCAGAATAAACACAAAGGCTCACATACTTTTCTTTGAATATGAGACATATAGAAAAGATTAAAACATCAGACAAAATTGGTAGAAGACAAAATGGTGTTATAAAAGCAGGCTTTGTCCTGACAAAAATTCCTATTTAACAATGCATCTTTCTTGTCAAAAAAATTTATAATCTTATAAAAATTCAGGAGCATTTCTCTTTGGTATTTTAATATATATTTCATTAAATATGAACTTTGAACAAATGATCAATATTGTTAACTGTAGCTCCTTCTCTACTGCTCAAGTGCATTAAAAAATCTAAACAATGGTAGCTTTTTTAAATGCTGGTGAATTTACTGTTTTCTTCAATGAATATATATTTTTTTTCAAAAAATGTTACAAGCAAAAAGCAACCTGACTTTGAATAAATTTGACAAAGGCTGATGTTCTCCAGTTTAACACTTCACTGACAATCTGTGGTGTCATGAATCTGGATAATTCAGCAGCACAATATATATAAATAAGTCTACAATAATTAATAAAAATAAGCACTCTCTTATGTTATTTATTATTATGTCTTTTTTCAGAAAGTGAGAAAGCAGGATTTATTGAGAGGACAGAAAATCTTCAACAGTGGGAAGAGACCTGAGGGGTTATTTTTTAATTGAAATATTATGTGGTACAGGGCCTACTGATACAGAATTACTGAATTCATCAGAAATTGTAAAAAGTAAAAAGCATTAGAGGAACTTTCATTCAGAACTTAACTAAATATGGAAGAATGGAATGCATCAAAGAGATTTGTCTCATCCATGGTGACAGTAAGTATGATTAAGCAAGATTTTCATATGCTGCTTTCTCAAGCTCATAAATAAACCAATGGTAATTCATATTGAATCACTAAATTCTGTTCTATTGGTGATGGTCCACAAATTACTAACTGTAAAGTAACTAATTTGTATCAGAAATATGTTATTCACAACAAAATTGTCATATACTTATGTTTTTACCTAGAAGATATTTAAGTAACTTTTTTATTATATTATAGAAATACATAAAATTCTCTGCATAATAGATATGTATTTTCTTTTTATTTAAAAAAATATTAGTTAAAACAATAAACATCATTAGACTAATTACATCAGTTAAAATACAGTAGTTGTCAGACTGAGTTTAAAAATTCAAAATATATTCTTACAAGAAATGTATTTTAAAGGTAAGAATACAAAAAAGTTGAATATAAAAGGATGGGAAGAGATATTATTACAAATTTAATTTTTAAAAAGGTAGTGAATATAGTTTAGATGTTTGACTCTCCAAAACTCCAAAAATGCTGATATTAAAAAAATTTTTTTTAAGATATAGGGTAAAATTCAGTGTTAGGTATACAAATGGTCATTGTACAAAGTACAGTTCGGATCTCACTTTGGTCCCCACTTCACCTGGTTTGAGATTAGGTATCCTTATTCATGAAGTATGCACCCTCCAGGCAGCTTCCCACTACTACCAATCCCTTTCTTGTTGTATTATGATAACTGTTCTGGGTCTGCTTATGAGTGAGAACATGTGGTACTCAGTTCTTTGGTTCTGTGATAGATCACTAAGTATTACAGATTCTAAATCTATCCAAATTGCTGCAAAGTTCATAATTGTGTCCTTTTTTATGGTTGTGTAATATTCCGTCATGTATATATGTACCACTTTTTTAAAAATCCAGGCTACTTTCGATGGGCAGCACAGTTGGTTCCATATTTTTGCTATTGTGAATAGTGCTGCAATAAACTTGCATGCACAGGTATTTTTTTCTATGGATTGAATTGAGTTCCTCCGGATATATTCCCAGAAGGGGGATTGCTGGGTCATATGGGAGGTTGCTTTTTAGATCCTTTAGGAATCACCACAATGTTTTCCATAGAGGTTTTACTAGTTTACACTCCTACCAGCAGTGTAGAAGTGTTCCCTTTTCCCAATATCTTCTCCAGAATCTGTTGTTGTTTGAGATATAGATGATGGCCAACCTTATTGGAGTTAGGTGGTATCTCAGTGCAGTTTTACATCCCTTCTCGATCCCTTCTGAATACCCAGGTATCAAAGGAGCCATCTATGATAAACCCACAGCAAACATATTGCTAAATGGACAAATATTGAAAGCATTTCCCCTGAAAACCGTAACAAAGCAAAGGCTGCCCAATCTCACATCTTTATTCAGCATTGTGTTGGAAGTTCCAGCTAGAGCAATAAGACAGGAGAAGGAAATCAGGGGAATCCAAATAGGAAAAGAGGAAGTCAAGCTATCATTCTTTGTTGATGATATGATTCTATAACTCAAAAATCCAAATGAATCTGTCAAAAACCTTCTTGTATTGATAAGGACTTAGGCAAAGTCTCAGGGTACAAAATCAATGTGCAAAAGACGTTTGAATTCTTATATGCCAACAACAAATAGGTAGAGAAATAAATAAAAGGGACAATCCCATTCACAATAGCCACAAAAATAAAAATGATATACCTCAACATCTTCCTAACCAGAGAAGTGAAAGACCTTCACAATGAAAACTAGATATATATTTTCTTTTTTCTTTAGATTGGAAAATATAGTTTATTTAGAAAGTAAATTAGAGAGAGAAAAGAGATTTACCTCCCCAAGGTAAGGAGGGGGCCAAAACTAGGACACATGGCTGCCATAGCTCAGAAAGCCATGAGGACACACCAGAGTTTAACAGAGCAATGGCCTAGATATGTATTTTCAAATGGAAAACTTTAGAGACTCTAAAGAGGAAACAGATAACTAAATTAAAATAATTAAGATGTAACACTTAAACAAGTCCAAAAATAAATAATGACAACATCCTTTAAAATTTCTTAAATGTGCCAATATGCAAAGCAAACAGAGAAACATAAATGCCCTTTATTGGTACAGGTTTTTCCAGGTGTATATAAATTTCCATTAAACATTTTTAACTTTTAATGAAAGTTAGTTCAATTGAGAAACACCAAACTAAGGAAATACAAATAATTATTAAATTATATGCCCACCAGCCTTGTTACATTGGCAGAGTATGGTAATTATGAGCATGATGTCTATTAAAGACACGAAGAAGATATTTCTGCTCCTCCAAAATACTTTTTACATAGCTAGTCTCTACTGATTGAAACTCTCTTCAAATATTTTAAACATTGTGATTTAATAAGCTCCTTCTATACTTTCTTTTCTCCAAGGTAAAATGTCCTTGAGACGCTGACAGATATAATGCCAAATATACTTGATTACATTTATATGCCTGTATACAAGTTTGTAGTTTGAATAATCCTTCAGTAAGACAAGACCCTCACAGATCCAAAGTATACACATACACACACACACACACACACACACACACACACACACACACACACACACACACTTACTTTTGGGGACTGAACACATGTTGTGTCAGACAAAATGCATTGAGTAGAAATGGAGGAAATACCAGCAACATCTTCAATCAAACCACGTAATGCCTAATCATCTCTGCATAGAAAACTAAAGAAAGTAAACTAGACAAAGAGGAATAAATATGCCTTAATAGGCTTCTTATATTCTACTAACAATGATGCTGTCATTACTTGATAGTTTTCATAAGCATGGCCCTCTATCCTGTGCTATAAAGGTGCTATAAAGGCCTTGCCTTCATGATTTTTTCCTCTCTCTACTACCCTATTCGGCTGCCATAGGATCTGTCTACTGTCCGCAGCAGGGCAGGTTTGAAAGTGATACCAAGAGAGACATTTGCAGTGTCCTACTTAAAGCCGTCTAGTTTTATAAGATAAGATTTTGTGGCTTTGTGTGGCTTTGTGGAACTTGAGCATGTGTATCTGGGGCTAAAGTCATGCTGCAAGTAGAAACGATTGCATCAATAGCAAAATTCAAACATTCCAAAATTTTTTTAACACTGACATTAATGTAAATGCTCATCAAAGAGTGAAAGCAGCAAAAGTGTTTTTACTTGACATGGAAGAAATTCTATCTTGTTTTAAGGGTACTAGCTACTATGGGCTAGAAAGGTTGAGGAGAAGAAAAAAGAGAGGAGGAAAGGGGAAGTCCATGCCCTTTCATAAGAGTGACGAGAAGACAAGACAATGATTACATGAATGGTATAATCAAAGGGGTTAAAATGTTACCAAAAATATTCCAAGATGAATCACATATAAGGAGATTTGATATATAATCTAATTCTGTGTATCTCCTGGGAAATAATTTACCTAATTCATGTCAGATTTAAAATAAATTTTTGGAAATTGGGTTCCACATGGAAATTTTTCTATGTGACAATCTATGGAGGGAGTTAAGGAGACTTACGTTGGAAGGAGATAGTTATAGGTGAGAAAAATAAGTGACGAGGAGTGGATCAAAGTGAGACATAGTTACCACATAGTCATAAAATGGAAAGAAATTTGACACAGGCACCTTGGTTTTTAGAAGATTGCTAGTCATATCATTACTACCCAAAACGTGAATGAAGAAATGAATGAGTAAATAGTATCAGAAAGTGATAGATAAAATTGCACCAATGTTACCTTAGCATCATGCCATTTCTGTATAAATAATTTTATGAATTTAATCTATGATCAGATGGCTCCCTTTTGAATAAAAACGTGGGCCAGAATTTGAACACATGTGCATCTGAGGCTAAAGTCATGATGAAAGTAGAAGATATCACATCAATAACAAAATTCAAACATTCCAAAATTTTGTTAACACTGACACTAGTGTAAATGCTCATCAAAGAGAGAAGGCAGCAATAGAAAATCATTTTCTCTCCAAAACAAACATAATAAGCAACATTACAAAATATAGTGTAGACTAGCAATGGAATGAATTATCTTTCTTCACTATGACAAGTTCACTCAACTGCAAGACATAAATATTCCTATTTGTTTTACACTAACAGAGAATTTCACTTTTAATTTGGCTATGATGTATTTCTCCCACTGGTGACAGACCATGGCCAGTGGCCAGTGGCTAATTTTCTAAGACTATAGATATGTACAGTTTTGAGGGTGTGAATTTTGCTTTTCCTTATTAATGGCTGACAACTGGAAAGAGTAGTGCAGCTTATGACCTAAGCTATTTTCCAAATACCTACAGAAGTTCAATATAGTTAATACATTCTGTTGCTCTAGTAAAATCATCTCATCTCTAACTTTTTAATCATATATTTTGTTTGCAATACTTAGAAAAAAATTTGACAGTGAGAGATTTTCATTCAATGCTATTGTTAAATAACTTCCAAATGCCCAGCTCCTGGCTTCCCTAAGATAAATCAGATATCAATGTCATTTTTGAAGAGTTTATAGTCCTTAGGGAGATAAATTATTTACATAAATAAGCATGTGATAAATAGTTACTAATAAATGTTACAATATAAGCAAGATGGAATGAAGTTTTATGCATACTTAAAGTAGAGAGAAGTAACTGGTTAGATTAATTATGCCTCCATGGAAAAACGTTTTCTTCTTAAAGAAATCAAGCATAAATTTGGTTTAAAAATTAACTGAACTACAAAATCCCAATAATTCCCTTGTAGCTAATATTTGTGACTACTTACCTCAACATGAAAAATGTGTCAACAGCATTATCCCATCAGGTAATTTTAATTTATTGTAGCCAAATGGAAAACAAATAAAGACACACATAAAAATATTATTCTAAACTACTGTACTGATTAGCAGGGAAAAAAAGAGGCAGGGGGCATAAACATTTTCTCTTTTATTCAACAAATATACAGTGATTGTTTTCAATTGAATTAGTTAAAAAAATAAAACTTTATAAGACTGTGTCCATTTATCTAGAAATAAATAGATTTCCCTTTTTTTTTTTTTTTTTTTGAGTTGGAGTCTCACTCTGTCGCCCAGACTGGAGTGCAGTGGCCGCTCCCGGCCACCGCAGCCTCGACCTGCTGGGCTCCGGCAATCCTTCCGCCTCAGCCTTCCAAGTAGCTGGAACTACCGGCGTGCGCTACCATGCCCGGCTAATTTTTGATTTATTGTAGAGATGAGGTCTCGTCTGCCCAGGCGGGTCTCGAACCCACGGGCTCTGGCAATCCACTCACCTTAGCCTCCCAAGGCGCAGGATTACAGGCTGAGCCACCGAGCCCGGCTAGTTTTCTCTTTTTTAATCATGTGAGCCAGTTTCCCAAATAAATCCCTCTAACGTATCTATATATCTCATATATCTCTATATATAGGTATAGGGATAGATTGATGGATACATGCATAGATACATACATACATACATACTCATATCCTACTGGTTTCTCGAGAACCCTGATTAATACACCATGTTTGTGCTTTTCCTGATCACTCGTTGTCATCTCTGAAAGGTTTTTCCAGAGAGATACTTTAGAAAAAAATAAGTTCATTCTTCTAGAATTTTACCTAGTAATGAATTTGCTTTTCTTATATTAATCTCTCACTTTAAGACTTAGAATTGAATCAAGTCTGAATTTTGTCCATACTTTATATGTTGACAGGTGCAGAGTGGTTTTTATTACTTAATAGTGAGATGGAGAGGTGGGGGTGGATATTTGGATACATAAATAAAAACTAACTAAATATTAATCTTATTTCCACATTACTAGTTTCACAATTTAGATACACTATATTCATTTACAATGAAACTATCGTAAAAATTGTTTGCATACAATTGAATCGAGTATTAACCGGCCCTGTACTGAGTATGATCTTGGTTCTATTTCTGCCATTTACTTAGATGTGTCACCTTGTGAAAGGTGCTTTAATTTTCTGAACTCCAGTTTCATCTTTCCTAAAGTGAGAGAAGTGATGTCTGTTATACAGGATTATAGTTTTTAAAGTTTATTTTCTTTTGGTTTTGTATAATTTTGTTTAGAAAATATTTTTGAGCCGGGCTCAGTGGCTCAGCCTATAATCCCGTGCCTTTGGGAGGCTGAGGTGAGTGGATTGCCTGAGCCCGCGGGTTCGAGACCCGCCTGGGCAGCAAGACCTCATCTCTATAATACATCAAAAAATCAGCTGGGTGTGGTAGCGCGTGCCTGTAATTCCGGCCACTCGGAAGACTGAGGCAGAAGGATCGCAGGTCAAGGCTGCGGTGGCCGGGAGCGGCCACTGCACTCCAGTCTGGGCGACAGAGTGAGACTCCAACTCAAAAAAAAAAAAAAAAAAAAAAAAGAAAAAGAAAAAGAAAATATTTTTGAAGGCACTTCTTCTAGGAAATACTTGAATACAACTATTAAGCTCTTTTTGTTGCTTATATTTTTGTGTGTTGGTTTTGTTTTTCATCTTTACAAATTTGAGATCTTATTTTATCCTTCCAAATGTTTCTCCTTCTCCTTTCTGCACCACCTTTGCTCCAGGAACCTAGTGGTCTAATTGACCTGATTTTGCCTATGTCCTTTCTTTTAGGATTTTAGGGTGGGCAGGAGAAAATGCTGGAAAATCAGTGTTAATGGGAAGAGAAAACATACAACTGGGGCCGAGAAGAGAAGCTGCGGGGTCAATGATACTTGCTTGGGATACGTTATAAAGTTTGCTGTCTAGAATACTCTATAATCCCTCATTTTGTCTTTCCAAAGATATTTTAAGAAACATACATTAGTTACTTACAATTTCAGAACTGGAACTGTGTTATCTGAAATGAAAGATACCACTGAGCCTTGAGTCTGATATTATGACAGATAATATGTGACAGCAGAGAATGCCCAAAGACCCTAAGTCATATTTTAGGTGACAAGCATTTCTGTACTTAGTGTACACCAGAGGTTTCTTTCCCCTCTTACTTTTTCTCAGTTTATAGTGCGTATTTATGTTTTATAGTTTCATGTGCATATTAGGTAAATACAGACATCCACTCCTATCTAATAGCAGAGATAATACCTTCATCTAATTTTTCTACATACTTGAAGCTTTATAAATTTTTGCAAAATTAGTATTATAAGTTCTGTGCATTGATTTAACAAACAAAAAATTTAAGTATTGTAGATTCTATCCAGATTTTTACCCACTACCATTTTTATATAACATACTATAGCTATACAAATAATTATTTCTATAAATGTGACCAATTAACACATTATTTTTCCTTGAAAATACATGAACTATATACATTGAAGTCAATCTTTTACTTCTCTGTTCATTATCACTAGAAATATGAAGTAAATTATAACCCTCAATCACCTATATGGATACCACATAAATGAAGTGAAATGCAATTTCTTCAGTCTTCTATTTCCATAGAAATATGTTAAGGTAAATTGTTTTAGTTTTGGCAAGTTAAAACTAAATTTATATTCATTATTAATAGGCAACTATTATTTAAACATTTGAACCTAAAGTTTATATATTTGTTTTATATTTTTGTCAAATATTTATGCAATTTGCGGACTTCGAGTTCTAAAGTAGTTCATTGAGGTATTATCATTCTTTAAAAAAGAAATTTTGTAATTTACGTCCCTCAAACCTTTGTGAACATATGTCTAAAGGCAAAGCATTGTCTTTTGATTCATATGCTAAAATCTGACATGAATAAAAAATTTTGCTTAACTTTTAAGAAATATTACAATGTCTTTTTTAAACATGCAAACAGAATTTAATCAAAATTACTTTCTAATAGCTGAAAAGAAAAATTTGTCTTTAAAGACATTTAAAATTTGATTTTCCACCATATTTTTTCTAGAAAATAGCCATAAATGAAAAGAGTATTATAATTAATTCCCTTCATAATAGGGTTTTTTAAAAAAATATACAAACAGAAAAAGTCGACTCATGCCTTTTAAGATTTCAGATTTTAAAGAAGCAGCTTTGACTTCTTAAATGCACTTTAAAGTTCATGCAATCAATTCTGCAGCACAAAATGAGAGCATCAACATCTTGAAGGATTGAGGAGTTGCCACCATTCTACTATACTCTCAGAATGTTAATGGTATCTTTTTAAGATCTTCAAACATACAAAGTCTCAAGCAGTGAATCTGCTAAATTTGTTGAGCAAAATTTAAAGGAAAGTAAGAAAAAATAAGCCTAACATTTTGTCCCTTTGTGTTATTTTCAAACACTTACAATCCTTGATAGTGACTGTCAGACTACGTGAAATACCTGTCTTAGAAGGTATAATAGTGAATTTTTAAAAAAAGAAAGAAAACTTATGATCAACCTTGTTTCTTAAAACATGGTGTCACTTTAAATACCTTCAGATTCAATAACAGAAAAATCTCTCCAACAACATTTAGGCAATATAACTTTTTATGTACTCTAAACATTCTCTCAGGTATATTGCTGTTTAATTGATAAATTCAGTAATCATATCATCAGAAGTTTTTGGGAGCCAGCCATGGAGGCCCACTGAGCATTAGGGATCAGGAAGGGCCGTTGACCCCGAGACCACTAGGATGCGTTCGGGAGCTATTTGACCCTATTTCCTCCCCCTTTCTACTCAGCACTAACCTGATTAAGCTCCTATAAGCTCAAACATAAAAACTCTGAGACCGAGACGAACACAAGCTCACTTTAGAAGCTCATTGCTCCCATTCTTCCACAAACTGCAGTTTCGGCTTTCACACAACTTGCAATTCAAACTTGGGTCACATCTAAGAGTCTTAGTATTGGTCACAGGCTTCTGGGTTGTGATCTTAGAATTCACTAAAGTTGAATAAGGTGTAAATTGTGTAGAATATAGTTTTAGAAGACAGTCATTCTATTGAAAGAATGTGGCTAGATTACTTGCAGGTAGCCCACTGTGAACTTTGGACTGGGCCACATTCCAAACCTTCTGGGATGGGCCACTTTCGTTTGTAAAGTAAATACTTAAGCTTCTATAGAATTGTTTAACTTGGCATAAATCAATCAGCTTAGGATGAAAAAGGTTTATAGAATATGTCAGTCATGGATTAGGTTATAGTTTGTTATGGGATTTTAAGATTATCGTATGAAAAGGGTTTAAAGGCAATCATTGATTATGTTTTCATGGATTAAGGTTTCTGGTGGGTGGGGGACACCCCTCCCACATCTGACTTTGTGTATAAAAGACCCGTTGTAATTCCCAATAAAACACATATCACTTCTGCACTAGACTGGAGTTCAGTCTCTTTCTTTCTCACTCTTCTTCCCCCCAGTTGCTGATGCCGTCTCCACCTTTGGGGTACCCTGAACCCGACTGGAGCTGGTCTCCGGCAAGAAGCTTTTCTTTTTGCTCTTCAAACCTCAATATCTGTCTTTGGTCACCTTCAAGGAACAAAATGCTGTATCACAATTAAATGGCAACATTAAAAGCCAGAAAAAAAAATGTGTCATTATGTAGCAATTTCCAAGAGAAATAAGCTATTTTTAGATACTCCACCACTTCCAGAAGAGATTTTACTTTCTATTGTTTAAAAGTTTGTCTAACTGGCCTGTATTCACTTTTCAGTCAATTACTATCAATAAAAATGATCATTATAATTGACTTAGAGTATGCAATTTTCACCTCAAGGCTGCATGGGCTTCTTGAGAGCTGTGAGCCAAGTAGAGCTGTGCACAATGGAGTGAAAGCTACTGAGGAGACGAGCAACAGAATCTGTCAGTTAAATAAGCTTATCAATAATTTCTATGTGAATAAAATTTTCAAATCATTTCTATCTCCCTTGGACAGAATATATATTGCAAATGTCTTCTAGAAAAGTTAATATTTTATGGACTCCTCCATCATTTTATTAAATTATTTGGACAATATTTTTCTTTGAGTATTTTCTTAACAGATAGATACTTCATACTCATAAATTTAAAAACCCCAAATCTTGCCACTTATTATAAGCCTAACCTTGTGGTAGCCAAGATTATAAAATCAATAGAGAGATAAAATAAAACTGAGTTCAATAAGAAATATGGATACACTTGAGAAAACAGGCTAAAAACATAGATTAACCATAAACTGGAAGTCATGTGTGCAGGAATAAGTTGTCCAGGAGGTAGAAAACCTGATCTGCTCTGCCATCAACAGCAAGAATATCATCTCAAAAGAAAACAACTTAAACAAAACAAAACAAAACTAAACTAAACTAAAAAACCCTAGAAGTAGATGCAAAAATTATCAAAAGCCTCAGGATTAAAAAAGAGTTGCCCCATACTGGAAAGCAGTAGGAAAAAATAATTAGATTCTTTTTGGAACCTGTAGTATAGAATCATGAAAGCAGAGGTATAAAAAGAATAATAGAACATAGTACCCTAATTTTCAAGTGATTTCAGTGAAAACATACTAAAATAGGTCAGAGTATAACTTATGATAAAGAAGAAAAATTTTTGCAGGTTGAAATTTTTTCTAAAAGTTAATTTTAATTGCTGAATAATTTAATAAGTATTTTTTCCTATTGACAATTTAAGAACAGAATTAAAATATTTAATGAACTATTAAACTCAATAATGTTATGAAAATAAGTCTGATTTAAAGTAGAAAAAGTCTCAAATGCACACACATTTTGTATGCTTATACATATAAGTATTAAAAGTTAAAGCAAAGCAAAACTATATTGATTTCAACACTGTTTCTGTAATAATATAATATTATCCTTCACAATTGAAATAAGTAGAGTAAGAAAGAAAAAATTCTGTTTCTAAATTGTAAAATAAAATAATTTTGCTTCTCTAACAGCAGGGTAATAAAATATGAGATGTTTTCTAATAAAAAACTGAATTTGCACTGGGAACCCCATTTATTATCACCTAATTATTTAACCAGTCACTTTTAAATACAGTTAACTTGACTAAGGTTTTGTCTTAATCTCTCTTTTTTATTAACTTATTTTTAAAAATATAGATAAGTCGCATACAAGTGAGGATTAACAATATATGTAAGCTGCATGCAGGTTAAGTTTGGGCTTCTAATTGGCCCTCACTCCCCCTGGTAGTGGACCAGGTGCCATTTGTGTTGTCACATGGGTCCCACTCTCCTGTTTTTTCCCCTATCATGCCCAGTGACGGCTGATCCCACCCTTGTGCTAATATGACTAGAGTTCAGTACCCACTTATGAGTGAGAACATGCAGTTTTCAGTTCTTTGTTTCTGTGATAGTTCACTTAGTATGATGGTCTCCAATCGCTGCCCATCAAAAGTGGACTGAATAAAGAAAATATAGTACATATACATGATGGAATATTATGCAGCTATAAAGAACAAAATCAAAGAATTTTTTTATAAATGGCCAATACTGAGTATTTTTGGCTTTCCAGCCTTACTCATTCTGTTGCAACTACTAAATTCTACCATTTTGGCATGAGATCTGCCATAGATAATACATGAATAAATGAGTGCAGTTATGTTCCAGTAAAACATTCTTTATGAACACACTCATGTGTGTGAACATGTGATATTCAGTTCATTGTCTCTTTGATAGATCACTTGGTATGTTGGTATCCAATTCTATCCAAGTTGCTGTGAATTCCATGAATTGTTCTTTATGGGTGTGTTATACTCCACAGTGCATATGTATCATATTTTCTTTACACAGTCTACTTTTGATGCGCAGCAGGGTTGGTTTCATATTTTTGCTATTGTGTTTGAAGTCTGGAAGTGTGATATCTCCTGCTTTGTTTCTTTTGCTAAGGATTGTTTTGGTTATTTGAGGTCATTTATGTTTCCATGTGAATTTCTGTATTGTTGTTTCCAGGTTTGAGAAGAAATATGTTGGTAATTTAATGGGTATAGTGTTGAATCTGTAGATTGCCTTAGGTAGGATGGACATCTTAAGAATGTTGTTTCTTCCAATCCATGAACATAGAATATATTTCCATTTGTTTGTGTTATCCTTGACTTCTTTGAACAGTGTTTTCATTGTAAAGATCTTTCACTTCTCTGGTTAGGCAGATGCCAAGGTAATTCTTTGTGTGTGTGTGTGTGTGTGTGTGTGATTTTGAGTGGGAATGTGGTTTTCATTTGGTTCTCTGCCTGTTTGCTGTTGTTATATAGGAATGTGAATGTCTTTTGCATGTTGATTTTGTACCCTGAGACTCTGCTTAAGTCTTATTAGTACAAGGAATTTTTTGACATATTATTTTGGGTTTTCAAGGTATAGAATTGCATTGTCATCAAAGACGTATAACTTGATTTCTTCTTTTCCTATTTGGATACCCCTGGTTTCCTTCTCTTGTCTGATTGTTCCAGCTAGGACTTCCAACAATATGTTGAACAGTAGGGATTAGAGTGAATAGACTTGTCTTACTCTAGTTTTCAGGGAAAATGCTTCCAATTTCTGTCCATTTAGCAATATATTGGGTTTATCACAGATAGCTCTTTCTATTTTGAGGTATGTTTCCTCTATGCCTATGTGTTTGAGGGTTTTTTATCAAGATAGGATGCTGGATTTTATCAAAAGCTTTTCTGCATCTAATGACATAATCATGTGGTTCTCGTTTTTACATCTATTGAAGTATTTACTACATTTGTGGTCTTGCAGATGTTGAACCAGCCCTGCACCCCGGGAATGAAGCCTCCTTGGTCACAGTGGATGCTTTTTGAGATGTGTTGTTGGATCCTATTTGCTAGAATCTTGTTGAGAATTTTTGCATCTATGTTAATCAGGGATATTGGCCTGTAGTTCTCTTTCTTTGTTGGATCTTTACCTGGTTTGGGTATCAGTGAGATATTAGATTCCCTAAAAGATCTGGGGAGAGTTCCCTTTTTCTTTATTGCCTAGAATACTTTAAATAGGATTTATATCAGCTCTTCCTCATTTGTTTTGTAGAATTCTGCTGGAAAGCTCTCTGGTCCAGGGTTTTTTTAATTTTTTTTTTTGTAGGTAGTTTTCAGTGCAACAAAACTTTCATGTATAGGTGTCTTTGTTGTAGAGCAATTTAAGATCCTCTGGCTATATTCACAGGAAGGAATTGCTGAATCCTATGGAAAATCAACTTTTAGTTCCTTTAGTAATCTCCACACCATTTCCATAAAGGTTGAATTGTACAAACATATGGACTTCACAGCAACTTGGATGATTTTAGAGTCTATCATACTCAGGGATCTATCATAGAAACAAGGAACTGTGTACCGCATATTCTCACTCATAAGCAGATGCTGAAAATTTGCTATAAAACTACAATTTTTCAGTAAATCATTTCTAGAATAAATTTTGTGGTATTTCTCAGAAAACTTCATTTCTTACTCCCTGTAACAGGATATTCCTTCAGTGAGTTTGTGTGTGTGTGTGTGTGTACAAAGCTTGATATTTGCCTGAATCTTTCTTTGTTCACAGTGAATACAGAACAAGGGATTCTCCCAAGTGTATTTTGCTTATGCTATTGCAATCTCACCAACAGAGTAGAAGTGTTCCCCTTTCTCTGCCCATGTCAACACCTGCTGTTTATTGATTTGTTAATGATAGCCATTCTTACTGGAATTAGGTGGTGTCTCACTGTAGTTTTGATTTGCAATTCTCTGATGATTAGTGAGGTTGAGCATTTTTTCACCTGTCTGTTGGATGCTTGTATGTCATCTTTTGAGAAGTGTCTGTTCATGTCCTTTGCCCATTTTTCAATGGGGTCGTTAGTTTTTTTCCTTTCACTTCATTTGAGTTATTTGTAGATCCTGGATGTTATGCTTTCGTTAGTTGCATAATTTGCAAAAATTTTTTCCCCATTATGCAAGTTTTCTCTTTACTCACCTAATGATTTTTTTTTTGCTGTGTAAAATCTCTTGTTTGATGAGTTTCCACTTGTCTATCTTAGCTTTTATGGCTTTTGCTTTTGGGAACTTGGTCAATAAATTGTTGTCTAGTCTGACATTCATGAGGGTGTTTTAGTGTGCTCTCCTTGGATTCTTATAGTTTGAGGTTTTACATTTCTGTCTTTGATCCATTTGGGGTTGATTTTTGTAATATGGTGATAGTAGGGGTTCAGTCTCATTCTTCTGCATGTGGTTACCCAGTTTCTCAGTACCATTTGCTAAATATGGTCTCCTTTTCCCATGATTGCTATTGGAAAGACGAGTTGGCTGAGACCTTGTTTTTATTTCTGGAATCTCTTTCCTGTTCCATTGGTTTATTCCTATACCAATACCATGCCACCTTGTTTCCTGTAGCCTTGCAATAAAGTTTAAAGTCTGGAAGTGTGATATTGTCAACTTTGTTCTTTTTTGCTGAGGATTATTTTGGCTATTTGTGCTTGTTTTTTAATTCCATATGAATTCCTGTATTGTTGTTTTGTTTGTGAAAAATTATATTGGTAATGTGATGGGTATTGCATTGAATTTGTAGATTGCCTTGGGATAGATGGATATTTTGACAATATTGATTCTTCCAACCCATGAGCATGGGATGGTTTTTTTCCTTTGTTTATGTCATTCTTGATTTATTTGAGCAGAATTTTGTAGTTATCGTTGTGAAATTCTTTCATTTCTCTGGTTAGGTTAATGCCAAGGTATTTCTGTCTTTTTTTTGTGTGGCTATGTTGAATAAGATTGTGCTTTTTACTTGATTATCATGTTTGTTGGTGGTATATAGAAATGCAACTATCTTTTGTACATTGATTTTATAACCCAAGACTTTGCTAATGTCATTTATCAAGAGAGGAGGTTTTTGACAGACTCCCTGGGGTTTTCAAGGTATAGATTCATATCATCTGCAGAGAGGGATAGCTTAACTTCCTCTTTTTCTCTTTGGAGGCTCCTGATTTCCTTTACCTGCCTGATTGCTCTAGCTAGGACTTCCTGCACTATGTTAAATAGGAGGGGTGAGAATGAATATCCTTGTCTAGTTCTCATTCTTAGAGGAAATATTTCCAGTTTCTGCCCATTGAGAAAAATGTTGGCTGTGGGTTTATAATAGATGGCTTTTATTGTTTTGAGTAATGATTCTTCTATGCCTGGGTGCTCAAGGGTTTTTACTAAGATGGGATGCTGGCTTTTGTTGAATGTTTTATCTGCATCTAATAAGATAATCATGTGGTTCTTGGTTTTGCATCTGTTAATGTGCTGAATTATGTTTATGGTCTTGCAAATGTTGAACTAGCCATGTATTCCAGGAATAAAATCAACCTGGCCATGGAGTACAATCTTTGAGATGTGTTGTTAGAGCCAATTTTTTAGAATCTTGTTGGGAATTTTTGTATCTGTGTTCATCAAGGAGATTGGCCTGCAAATATCTTTTCTTAATTGGTTTTTGCCAGGTTTGGGTGTCAGTATGATATTTGTCTCATAAAGTGAGTTAGGGAGTATTCCAACTTCCTCTATTGCCTGGAATACTTCAATACGATTGTCAATAGCTCCTTTTTTATGTCTTGTAGAATTCATCAAGGAAGTCATCTGCCACAAGGCTTTTAAATTTTTATTTTTTGGTGGGGAAGGAGTATTTATTTTTTTTAAGTGAGAAAGCAGGATTTATTGAGAGGACAGGAAAGTTCCCAAAGTGGGAGGTGAACTGCCCAGGGAGTTTCTTATAACTGAGTAACTTTCCTGGATTTTTTCTTTTTCTTTCTTTTTTTTTTTTTTTTTTTGTCAGGGTCTTATTCTGTTGCCCAGGCTGAAGTGCAGTGGCACACTGCTCACAGCCACCATACCCTCGACCTACTACTGCTCAGGCAATCCTTCCACCTCAGCATTCCAAGCAGCTGGAACCACAGACACTCGCCACCGACTCCAGCTAATTTTTTTATTTATTGTAGAGGCGAGATCTCACCAAGTTACCCAGGTTGGTCTCTAACTCCTGGACTCAGATAATCCTCTTGCCTTAGCCTCCCAAATTTCTGGGATTACACGCTTGAGCCACCATACCCTGGCTGTTTTCTGGATTGTTATTGGTTTGGTTAGAGTTTCAATTTTTTTCCTGTTTCAACCTTGGGAGGGTATGTGATGTCAGAATGTCTTCCATTTCCTTTAGATTTTCTAGTTTATTTGCATACTGGTGTTCATAATAATCTCTGATAATCTTTTGAATTTCTTCATATTCAGTTGTGACTTCATGTAATTAATTTCTAATTGTGTTTATTTGGGCTTTCCTTTTTTTGTCATTCTGGCCAGGGTTCTGTCAATATTATATATCCTTTCATAGAGCTAACTTTTTGTCTTGTCAATACTTTCTATTTTTTTTTTGTCTTTTATTTCCTGCAATTGTGACTTTATCTTAGTGATATGGATTTTTTCTACTGAAATTAGAATTTAGATGCTTTTGCCTTTCCAGTTCCCTTATGCATGACTTTAGGCTGTTTATTTGTGATTTTTCTATTTTCTTGATGTATGTGTGTAATGCTATGAATTTTCCTCTTAACATTGCTTTCATGGCATCCCAGAGATTCTGACAAGATGGTCTCAATTTTTTGTTTGTTCCCAGGCACTGCTTTATTTCTGTCTTGATTTCCATGTTGACCCAGAAGTTGTTCAGCAGCATGCTGTTAAGTGGCCTTGTCTTTCTGTGTTTTAAGTGTGTCTTGTTGGTGGAAATATTTATTTTTATTCCACTGTAATCTGAGAAGATGTATGATATTACTACAATCTTTTAAAATTTGTTCACACTTGATTTATATTTGAGAATGTGATCTTGGAATATGTTTTATGTGCTAATAGGTAAAATTTAAACTTTGTAGATGTTGGGTGAAATGCTCTGTAAATGTCTATTAAGTCCACTTGATTGAGCAGTAAATTAGGGTTTCAGATTTCCTTGCTTGTTTTTGCCTCACAATGGTCTGTCTAGGGCTGTTAGTGGGATATTTAGGTCTTCACCTATGATTGTGTGAGTGTCAATGTCTTCTCTTAGTTTACTTAGTCGTTGTTTTATGAAACCTGGTGATCTTGTGTTGCAAGCATATGTGTTTAAGATGAATATTCCTTGTTGGTGGATTCAGTCTTTTAACATTATATAGTATCTTTTTTTAGCTTTTGATGCTTTGAAGTCTGCTTTCTGATATCTAAGTAGCTACTCCTGTCCTTTTTGTTTTTCATTGTCCTGAAAGATTATTTTCTAGCCTTTAACTTTGAAGCTGTAGGTGGTCTTTGAATTTCCTGGGGGCAGGAGCCTTTGGAGCTTTTGTCTTTATCCAGTTTGCCATTTTATGCCTCTTCAATGTCACATTCAGTCCATTCACATTCTAATTAATTATTAAAATGTGGGAGTTTATTACTGTCATATGGTTCTTAGGGAGTTGGTTTGCTTCTTTTTTACTGTTGTTTTTATATTTGAGTGGATTTTCATTTTTTCAATGCTCTGTATGCTCTATTAACTCTGTGTTTGCCTTTACTTTTGTTATGGGTAGGACTGCTCTCCTTAACTTTTTTTTCTGTGTTCAGCAACTTCTTAAGCATCTCCTGAAAGACTGATCTGGAGACAGCATATATTTTTTGGAATTGGATATGTAGGAAGGATTTTAATTATTTGTCACTGATGAAGCTTATCTTGGTGAAATGAGAAATTCTTGGCTAGAATTGCTTAACTTCAAGAATGTTAAAAGTCATTCTGAACACTTCTGACTTGTTGGATTTCTACAAATAAATCTGGGGCAATTCTGATGGGTCTTCCCTGGTAGATGGTCTGTCATTTCTCTCTAGCTATCTGTAGGAATTTTTCTTGCATGCTTACTTTACAGAGGCAGATTACTATGTCTCTTGTAATACCTTGCTGGGGAGTCTATGAATCTCTTGTGCTTGAACAGTTGCCTCTCTAGTAAGATGTGGGAAGTTTTCTTGGAATACCTCATGGAATGCTTGTCCCTTGGTGTTCCCAGTTTCCCTTTATGCTTCAAGAATACCAATCAGGCATAGATATGTCCCACATATCTTGGAGGCTGTGTTTCTTCTTTCTGAAATTTTTTCTGTGTTTTTGTTAGACTTAGTTCCATATTTTTATCTTCAAGCTCTGATATTGTTTCTTCTGCTTGATTTGTCCTGCTCCTTGTGCTTATTGCTAGGCTTTTAGTTTCAAGGAATAAGTTTTTTATTTTCCATCTTTCAGAATGTGCCCTTCTGAAATAGGCCAACTCCATTTTTACTTCTTGCATGACATCTGAGAGTTTTGCTTCTAGTTTCTCATAGTTCTCTTTATTCATTATAGCCATCCAGTTTCTGATTTCTGTGAGTGTCATCCAGGTTACTTAACTCTGGAGGGCTTCCATTATTTGTGCTCTGATAGCAGCTTCTTCAGGTGCTGCCTCTTTAAGACTCTGAAGATTGTCTATTTTTTTGTGGATGTTTTTCTCATTGGTGACATGTCTCTCTTCCTCTCTATCTTTCCTCTTTGGTTTTGTTGCTCTAAAGCTAGTCATTGACCCTTTTTTCTAGGATCCTTTTTGTAGGTTAATATAGGTCATTTAATGAGAGAGAGCGTGGCATTCTCTTCTACTCCATGCTCCACCCTGTGACTAGCCTGTTGCAGATTTTCTCCCCACTGTTAATCCTGTCAGGTTGATTTTCAAACCTGGTTGCAAGCATTCTGTAGAGAGTGGTTTGAGGGATAGGCCTCTCATTTGCTGTCTCCAGTGTGCATTTTACAAGACTCCCCACCAGGAAAGCTTTTGGTATCTTTTATGAGCATGGATTCAGCACTTGAAAGAGAGTGAGTTTTCTCCCACAGAGTGATCTGCTGTGAGGGTGCACAGGTGTGGGAGGTGATTCTTCCTGCTCTAGGGTGGGGGGAGTAGGGAGTTGACTACTCTTTGCTGGTAGTAGACTGAGCTTTCCCAGCCTAGGAGTCAGCTGCTTAGCTCCACTGGCAGAAGGTGCACTCTAAGTGGCTGTCTGAGCATAGGATTCTTCCCTCTTCCACTTGGGATCCAGTTGCCTGCCACTATCCCTGACCAGGAATCCTCCTGCATGGGACCAATGACCTGCACTTAACTGGGAGGGGTGAAACTAACCAAAAGCAGCTCAGGATCACTAACCCCCTCCTGTACATAGGGTAGGGCTTCAGTTCCTGTGTGAGCTGCAAGGGTTGGAGGACGGGGTGCATGGATTCTAGCATCTGCTGTTGCTCTCTGGTCTCTACGTGTTCATAAGACAATTGCTGGCTGTCGGGTGCTTTGGCCACCTAAAACTGTTCAGGGTGTCTAAGTCTGTTGTTGACTAGGTTCCTACTCTCTGCCTCACTCATCAAGAGTGTTTCAGATCTGTTGCTCCACAGTGGCCATCTTGCATCCTCTCCCTTGACTAAGTGTTCGAACAGGATTTTTTAATGAAAATATTAGTTAATGTATGTAAATATTACTCTTTTTAATGAGCATTTCTTATTATGTGAATTAACTGGCTTTTAAAAGCAAATATACATAGAGTAGACATATAGAATATTATGCACCAAGCACTTGTTGCAAGATAAATCAAAGTATCATTAAGGATTTAAAAGAAGAAAGATTTTGGCTAGAACATGGAAAATAAAGGAAGATTATAGAAAACTGGGTTTGAGAATGTAGATAGGAGCCAGTCCATTAAAGAAACTTGTAGGAGGCTTTTGCCCTTTATCCTCAAAGATTTGGAAAACCTTTGAGGGATTTTAAGTTAAGAATAGACATGATAATATCTGTGTTCTTAACATAGAATTTGGATTCACTTTGAAGAATGAATTGTCGGACAAATGTAGAACTAGTTAAAAGGTGGGCTCAGAGCAGTGGCTCATACCTGTAATCTCAGCAACTCAGGAAGCCAAGCCAAGAGAATTCCTTGAGGTCAGGAGTATGTGTCCAGTGTGGGCAACATGGCAAGATATTGTCTCTACATAAACAAAAAATTATCTGGGCATGGGTTGCAGTGAGCTGTGATCACTATAATCTTGCCACTCACTCCAACCTGGGTGAAAAAATGAGACACTGTCTCTAAAGAAATAATAACAACAACAACAAAACACAAATAACAACAACAACAACAAAATACACCCTCCCCAAAAGCTCATTAAGGAGAAAGCAGGAGAGACTTTGCACATCACTGATCTAGAGGTGATGCTAGCTTAGGTCAGGTGGTTGACAAACTAATGAAGAAAAACTTGATCAGTTAAAGTTAAGAGTTTTGAAGGTGGGAAATCTGAAATGGCTGACCAGAGGCAGCTAATATATGCCTCTTCCATTCTTCCATGGAGAGAAACCAAAATAGCAGGTAGATATTCACACATTGAGTAGATCATCTAAGAGAGAATACTGGAATGCAATAGAAAAGTGAAAAGAAGTTAAGAGAGAGAGAGAGAGAAAGTGAGACAACCTGCTTGGCCAGAATTAACTCAGAGTTGGGAGAAGCTCCTGGATGGGAAAAAAAGGGTAAGCGAGTGACCCGAGAACTCCATATTCTTGCCTGAGACCTCTATAATCCTAACCTCAGGAAAACCCATTGAACCTTATGGACCTCGAGACAAACATAGGAAGCTGCCTACAGATTGCACAGATCCATTGCTCTAGAGAGGAAACTCACACTGAATCCCACAGGCTTGCAAACCTTAAGCAGCTGCAACATGGAGCCATTCTGAGAGCACAGTCCTCAAAGGACTGCCAGAAAGAGAGCGGAAGCCCTCACTTTCACACATTCCAAAAATAAATATCACTGCTGCTGCAAGCTGTTGTGGGACCCAGATGCAAGGAAATTGTAAGCCCCATAGCTGTCTTCCTAGCTGCTTCCAGTGAGAGAGGACTCACCCTCCCTTGTGGCAGGATCATAGTTGGCACTAACTGAGAGCACATCTTCCAAACAACTATTTCCTGTCCTGAGGCTAACACTCGCACTGTTGCCACTAAGTCAAGGAGGAAGTGGGAGATCAGGTCTTTCCCCATGTTCTGAAAACAAATAGAACAAATACTAATGCCACTGCTGTGGGCTGCTGTGGCACTGAGGCACAAGAAAACACCAAGTTCCATAGTTACCTGCCTATGCTACTCCCACTGAAAGGGGTCCTTTCCTTCTGGATGCAGGCCCACAATATAGCTGCCACTGTCCCCACCTGGGCATTCTACAGGGAACCACCCTGCCTTGTCTGTCACTACCAGCACCTGGACAGAGTACCAAAGAGTCTGAGGACAAGTCTACCAGCCTAGTCCAATTCTCCAAGTATTCAGACATGTTACCTAGGGTCCTCAAGATCATGCAGCCCAGTCTCCCCCTGTTGGCACATGAACACTCCTCCCAGGACATGAGGTCAGGCTAACCTGACCTGCTAACACTACCACAGCTGGCACCCACCCATATGACCCACCTGCTCCTTGTACCAACTGCTGACACTGTAACAGATCGCTTGGATTCCAGTGAGTTGCCCCACAACTGCTAATGACATTACTCCTGTGTTCCAGGGTTCCGAGTCCAAGAACCCTCCCACATTTGGCCCACTGCCACCACTACCAACCTGCAAGCAAGCCATCTGGAGACCCAAGAATTGACTTGCCTAAACCCACTAACACTAGAGTTATCATTCAGTGTTCTGGGGTTCAAGAAAAGGCATGCTCTGCCCACCACTGCTACCACTGGGAACTTAAGACTGGACCACTTGACATTCTAGTACCCAGTAAAACTCCATGACAGTCTCCATTAATAACCATTCCCTAACCAACAGAGAAAATCAGATACCACTGACGCAATTTACAACTAAAGAAATCATATAGAAAACACACTACTGCATGCACCCCAAATCAAAGACAAAATTTTCTATCCAACCTAAAACTTATATACATCTTCAGGAAAAAGTCCTATCTTATGAAAGAAAATTCAAAAAGGTAGGAAAAGTGTTGATTACCTCAGTGGTGCAGATATCAAAGTAAAGACACAGGAAACAAAAAATAAAGATGACACTTTCAGAGGAACACAACCATTCTCTTGCAGCATATCTCAATCAAAATAAATTCTCAATACCTTTTGAGGGATTTTTTGTATCCTTGTTTGTTTTACTATTAAAAAAGTCAAAATAGTAAAACAAACAAGGATAAAAAAAAACCCCACAAAAACTACAGACCAATATTCCTCATGAACATAGAAGCAAAAAGTCCTCAAAAATACTAGTAAATCAAATCCAACATCACTCAAAAGGATAAAGTACCATGACAAAGTGAGATTTATACCAAGGGTACAAGGATGGTTCAATATATGCTAATCAATAAACATGATATAGCACATCAAGAGAATGAAGGACAGAAATCTTATGCTCATCTTAATAGATATTGTAAAAGCATTTGATAAAGTTCAACATCTCATCATGAGAAAAACTCTCAACCAACCTGGAACAGAAGGAACATATCTTAAAATAATAAAGGTAGGTTATGGCAAACCCAAAGCTAATTTTATACTGAATGAGGGTTCGTTGGAACCTTTTTTTCTAAGACCTGAAACAGCACAAGATTGTCTGTTTTGCCATGCCTATTCAACACAGTACAGGAAGTCTTAGCCAGAGAAATAAGACCAGATAAAGAAATAAAAGGCCTCCAAAATGAAAAAGAGGAAGTCTATTTTTTTCTCTTTAATGAGAATATAATCTTATACCTAGAAAACCCAAACACTTCAATAAAAAAAAACTCATGGATTTGATAAATAATTTAAGTAAAGTTGCAGAGTAGGAAACCAAAATACAAAAATCAGTAGCAATTCTGTATACAAACAATGGACTAGCTGAAAAAGAAATCAAGAAATCAATCACATTTATAATAATAGCTATGAAAAAAATAAAATGTCTGGGGATAAATTATCAAAGGAAGCAAAAGATCTTATAAGAAAAAAAACCTTGAAGAGAACACAAACACGTGGAATAACATCTTATAATAGTTAAAATGACCATATTGCCCAAAGCAATGTAGATTCTATGCAATCTCTATCAAAATATTAATGTTATTTTTCACAAAATTATGAAGAAAACAATTCTAAAATTTGCATGGAATCACAAAAACCTCCAAATGGTATTGGTATAAAAACAGGCCTACAAACCAACGGAACAGAATAGGGAGTCTAAAAATAAATCTACATCTTTACAGCCAACCAATTTTTGATAAAGGTACCCAGAACTTACACTGGGGACAGAATAACCTCTTCACTAAATAGTTCTGAGAAAAATGGATATCCACATGCTGAAGAATGAAAACAAATCTTTATCTCTTCTTTTATACAAAATTCACTGATGCATTTTACTTAAACATAAGACCTGAAAGTATATGACTACTAAAAAAAATAGAGAAAACACTTTAAGACATCGATTCAGGCAAAGATTTCATGGCTAAGACTTCTACACCACAGACAACCATAACAAAAATAGACAACTATATTAAACTAGAAAGCATCTGCACAGCAAGGGAAACAAACAACAGGGAGAAGAGATAACTTGTTGAATGGGAGATAATATTTGCAAATTATTCATCTGACAAGGGACTGATATCCAAAACCAAAACAGAATTCAACTCAATTAAAAAGAAAATCCTGGCAACCCTCTCTGGTCCCCTCCTTCTGTGGGAACTTTTCAGGCCTCTTAATAAATCCTGCTTTCTAACAATAGCAACAACAAAAATTCATGAAAAAGTGGGCAAATGAAGTGAATAGGTAATTCTTAAAAGAAGACATGCAAATGGATGACAGGTATACGAAAAAATGCTTAACATCACTAATTGTCAGAGAAATGTATTACAGTGATGTATCATCTTACTCCTGTTTGAATAGCCATTATTTAAAAGACAATAAAATAGCATGCTGATGAGGATGAGGAGAAAGAGGAACTCTTATATACTGTTAATAGAAATGTAAATTGATGCAATCACTATGGTAAACAAAAAATAAAACTGCCATATTATCCAGCTATCCCACTACTGGGTATTTATCTAAAGAAAAAGAAATCTGTACATCACAGGGATATCTGCATTTGCACATTTATTGTAGCACTATTCACTATAGCAAAGATATGAAATCAACCCAAGCGTCTTCCAATGAACAACAACAAAAAGTTATATATATATAAGTTTTATATGCCATAAAAAATAATGTAAGTATATCATTTACCGCAACCTTGTCAGAACTGGAGATCATAGTGTTATATGAGAAGTACCATGCACAGAGAGACAGATAACACATTTTCATGTATATTTGGTAGGTATAAAAGTTCATCTCATGGAGATAAAGAATAAAATGATAGATGCTAGAGGGTGGAAGGTTGTGTGGGTAGTGTGGTATAAAAAGAGGTTGATTGTTGGGTATAGACATATCACTAGATAGAACATGTAAACTCTATAATCAATATCAGACTATGGTGACTATATTTATGTAACATATATTTCAAAGTAGCTGGAAGAGAAAACATAAAATGCTCCCAACACATAGAAATGATAAATTCTGAAAGTGATGAATATCTTATATAACTATGATAACCTGACTTGATTTTTATAAATTATATTATTGTAACGAATACTCATATGTACCTCATAAATATGGAAAATACTTTCAGTCAATAACAAATAAATAAAAGGTGATCTGCATTACAAGTAAGCAGAAATTCAAATTTTATTAGGATGAATCACTAAAGCAGATCTCAAGGTACAATTTCCTATATTTTTCCTACTAACTTCCTTAATGCTGTATCATAGATATGTATATGGCATGCTCCCACAGTGAAAATCTGGATTTCCTTTTTGACTTATGTAGCAGTTCAATAATATCAACGACATAGATTCTTGAAAATTTTTCAATCCTGCAATTCTTCTGTCCATAATTTTTTATGTATAATATACTGACTTCTCTAATGTAGGAAAATTGACATATTAAAATGTATTTATTTGTTCAAGAAAATAGAATATACAGTGATAGGAACAGAGTTTACAAAAGTTTAGTAGATTCTGTAGCTCAGCAAGGTCACCAATGACACAGTCTCTCTGTACACTGTCATGAACGGTGCCAGCTTTACTCTAAAATGAATCTTCCTGGTGGAATAGGATGGCTTCCAGCACAGTTAGGGCCAAGTGCTTCCTAATTTGCATCTAGCTTGAGAGAGAGGGAGAGAGTGAAGACAACCGTAGACAAGTTGTCATGAGTTTTACTCTTTTTGAACTAGTTGAACTAAATGTCTCATAACTGCATAGCCAAGATTGCAACCTTTCTTCCTTGCATTTTCCCTCTTGGGCTTCTTGATTCTAATAGTAAATTCTTTTCAACACCTTGCTTTGGAACATATTTCTTTCACTAACACTTAATTAAAAAAAAAAGTTCATTCACATTTCACTAGCAACACTTGTCATAGCTCTTCAAATCAAGAGAGAGGAGAAGCGAATGGTACCCTAAACTAGCAATAAGAGCTCACTATGCTTCATCCAATTTCATGGACATGATAATAACAGAGGTGACTGATGCATCTGAAAATTCATACTATACTACATTGCTAATCCACTAAAACTTGCTGGAAGTTTTGTGAAAGCTAATTTATAATGCTAATATTATTTTATCTACTAACAGAAAAAAATAATTTTGAGATCTGATTATGTTTAATAGCACTTGTTTTTTTCTCCTACTTATAATACAGAAACCTTCTTTAATTTTACATTTTAATATCTTTAATCATTTGTCCTGAACTTCAATATATACCAGAATGGAGCTGTAACATGTACGAGTAAATCCATTGTGTATAAATACAGTATCAGTTACTATTCCAGAAGTTACTGAAATTTAAGAGAAATGCATTAATGTATTAGAATGGACAAAACTGAAGGGCTTTTTCCTCATTTTTAAAATTCATATTTTTCCTCTGATAAATATAGATCACATATCTCACTACAGCCCATCAAAAACTATTTCATTGCAAATATTTATGCAGTATTTTTTGGTTTGGTTAATGATGAATGGTTTGGAATACTACCATTAACTGAAGAAGCAGTGTCATAATTTAACCACAGAAGACATATATAGCAAAAGTAGCAGCGATAAGTAAAATCATAGATTTTATAGAATTGGATGAAATATGAACTTTTGGTTCAGATTTCAAATAAAGAATTATGTATTTGGGTTTAAATCACCAAAAATGACCACTAATATAATTTATAAAAACAAAAGCTGGTTCATTTTACAAATGCTTATACTTAAAAGAACTTTTCTTGCAAACATTTAGTTTGCAATTTAATGACACAGAGTTGTATCTTCTTACATGAGCCACAAATCTTTACCAAATTTGAGAATAAAATCAATAGAAACATAGTTTCAAAAGTTTTGTTATGCTTTTGAAAATTATATTATATTTTATATAAAGTTACCTAGTGTTGAGTTATGATTTCAAGTATAGAAAATTGTCTTTAGAAGTGATATTTATTTTTTTAGGTCATAAAGTGTAATGATTTGATTCATACATAGTTATATTTATTGCTTGATAAGTCTTTTTTACTCGAAGTAACTTGTATGGCTAGTTTAATACAATGGAATGGGTGTTGATTATGTTCAGTTCAATAGATTCATCTATTGTTTTAGAGAGTCATCTGTTTATTTGCTTTAATGTTGAAACTAAAATAATGCAAAAAGATTACAAAAGGAAATACCATAGAGAGTTTGCAAAACACAAAAATTATTCAGATACCGGCAACAATAAGTCATGGAGAATTACAGAATTGTAGTAAGAAACTCAATAGAGTCCTGAAAAAAAGCATACAAACTACTTTGATGCCTTTTAAGAAAAAAAAAAAAGATGTGCCAATATATGACTAATGGAAAGAAAAATCATATTTCAGAATGAATTATTTTGTAATAAAAATAAGGGTCAGTTACTCTCTGTAATGGGAAGGAGGAAAGGTATGATATGGTCAGTAAATGTAGAGCTAGCATTTAAGCTATTACTTACTGGAGAAACAAACAATGGTTCACAAAATTTTCATATCCAACATGTTCCAATTACTCTGGGTCATTAAAGTCATGCTCAAGTCTGGATCATGTGTCGGACAACAAATAAACAGATCTTTTACATGATTAAATAATCTGTTAATCTGCAATAATAAAAAATAGTGATACCAGTAAAATAAGAGAAATTTTACTGAAATCATTGTTAACTGATCTGTGCGTAACATCCTAGGTGTTCTATTTATCTGCTGGGTAATTCTAAGTCTTCTGGTCCTAATTTATTTCCTAAACAATGAGTTGAGAATAACAACACACCTTTCTAGGAACTATTGTGAGAATCTAGTAGCCGAATATGTTTTAAATGTATGATAAATTGCAAAGCTCTACTCAAGCTTTAGAAATTCTAGTTTTGATGTTAATACAATATTAGATTATAGTAGAAGCATAAAGCTGAAGGAAAGAAAAGAAATCACGGTAAACTCATGTATGAGCTGAGGCTTAAGGCGACTTTTGAGTTAATAGACTTAGAAAGTGGCAAAGTCATTACTCCTTAAGCAACTTTAAAAAAATTAATTAGCCCCCACTGGGGATTTTTTAGTCATCTCATAGCAATTATTTCTTCTGAAAGTGTTAACAGAGGCAGATTTCTTTGCCCCTTTTAAATTATTTATTCTCAAAGACTCTTTTATTATATCTTTCTCTGAGAGAAACACCCAAAGAGAATGATATCAACACAAAATGCCTTTTCTAACATATTTTAATTGCGAAACAATTTCATCTAATGCAATATGTTTAACATTTACTTGCCACTATTATTTTCAGATAGGCATATATATTACAAACTATATGCATTCTTAAAACCAACAGATTATTACAATTTCTAAGTTTAACATGTCTGTTTTATGCAATGAATAATGATGTAGTTGCATAGTGTTCAATTGAATTAGTCATCTCTTACATTTTTGCAATTCATGTAATTGCTCTGTGATTTTGAAGATGTGTATAATAACAATTCACAAATAACATAAAACTCATTTTTATATAAACAGAGTAATTAATACAGAACTCTCAAACTCTCTTATCTGTCAAAATCAATATGCTTATAACTTAGAAAAACCCTGGCTTACTGCCCTGAACAACTTAGATAACATTAGGTAATTGGCTTTCAGCACAATAAATATATTCATACAGCATGTAAATGAGATTCAGGAAAGTATTAAACTGTATAAGAATTGCTGGAGGATAAGATATTGTTGCCCATTTTTTCTCTCTCTGTGATAATAAAGAAGACAAATTATGACAATATTTGTTTGAATAGAAAAAAAGCAATTGATCTTTATAAGAGAATAAAAATTCACGTAGTTGATCACAGTTGTAATATGTTCTATTTTTCTCTTGGGGGAAATGCCATTCTTATATATGCTCATCAGAGTTTAATCGGAAGAGAAGTGTACTTTGACTCTCTTCCCTCAGAATACTTGAAAATGTCATGTACATCTCCAAATACCTAGCTACAGTCAATTAAAAATTATGCCTTTGATATATAAATTTTAACTTTCAATATTTCAAAAGTGTCCATATTACTATATTTAGAAAATATTTTTTAAATTCTGTAAGTAGGTATTGTTTGTTAATGAAAAAAGCATAGATTTTCACTTTATTCTATTTTCCATTTTTAATGACCTCTTCCAATATGAAAGTTCGTGTTCTTCTGGGATATTATATTTATTTTTCTTTAACGTTTTACCACTGCACAACTTATCTGCTATCCATATTTAATCTCTTATTATGCGGATATTGGGTGTCTTGCTCAATTGTCCATTTCCCCCCCCCCAGGTAAAGATTGGTCAATATTTTAACAAAAAAACTTCCTGTGGAAACTATAATACTTTTTATCTTAATTTCTTCTTTGGGATAGTTAATAAATTTAGGGAACTCAACTTTCAGTGTATACGATTTTACTTTATTCTCTTGTTTTCACCTTGAACACTTATCCTCAAGTATATCTGATTTTCTCTAATTCACAGACACCAAAGAAACTTCTCCAAAAATTAAATCACACCTTCCATTTTGTGGAAACTACGGAGGGATAGTCACATGAAAGCATGAAATCAAGAAAGGAATTGGAAAATCTAGTATATATGTGTATGTGTCTATGTATATATGCATGCTTTTAATTGATTATCTTGTCTTATGCCCACTGTCACTTCCCTACCAGAGACACTCAATGACACCAATCATGGAGTGCTTACAAGGCCTCATAGGGTTGCACCATGAGTATTGAATCTTGAAGCTTCTTGGCCTTCTTCCTGCCATTCCAGGACTTTAATTTCTCAGGTACACTAGGTTATATTTGGCACTTCTACTTTTTCAAATTTTTATGAATGATAACGCCTTTATAATTTTTTTTACTACTTAGTTTATACATTAATAAAACATTCTAGGGTTTCTTAGGTGGCAGAGAGGGCTAGTATGTGTAGGGGGGGACTGCCCAAAAAACCTGAATTATTTTTTGGCCCTCTTGCAGTATTGGCTTACCCTGCTAAGGAAGTGTTCTAGGAACTCATTGATATCAGTTTACCGGTTAGAGTTGCTATGAGAGGCTGTGTTCAGGTTCAGTGAATTTTTTGGAGATTCTTTCAGTGCATTTGCTCATTTCATGATGGGTGATTTAAGTCTGTATCTGCTCACAAGTTGCTGAGTATTCAGTAGATTTTGACCAAAAATCGCATGACCCTCTCCCCTATATTTCACCCTCCCTGTTCACCCGATCTCATCCAAAGTGACTTCTTTTGTTTCTCTGGATGGAAAAAGTCCTCAAAGGGAAAAATTTTGCTGATGTGGAAGAAAATAAAAAAAAAAAAGCAGAAGCACTAAAAGACATCAAAATGGACGAGTTCAAAAAAAAATTGGGAAAGTGGAAAAAGCATCCCAATAAGTGCATTGCATCAAATGGAGTGTACTTTGAAGGTGACTGAGGTTTAAACATGCAAGAATGAATATATACTCTTTTATAAATAAATTCCAGGGTTTTTTGGGTCCCCTAGTATACATAACTTTCCTGTTTTACACAGAAATCTGCCTTTATTTGTAAATGTAGTGTAACCAGAATTTCATATTAATGTTATATTTTTAAAAAGAAAAATATTACTTCAAAGTGTTGAGACTGAATCAATCCTGGGCTAAATTCAGTATTAAAATGTCATAATTAAATCAATATAATCTCAAAAATTGTGTTGGCATTGCCGAGGAGATGAAAATGAGTAAGAGAGTTCTTGCTCTCAGAGGACTAGCATTATAATCGGGAGATTTTATAACTACTATAAAGTGACTAGGATATTAGGAAGAATGAGGGAAATATCATTACAAATGAGCAAATATAAATCCAATAAGTTACATAGTTACAATTATCCAAAATGGCTTAGGGAAGGAGAATCAATCAAGATGAATATTGGGAATGTTGGTTCGTTATTGTAGTTGACAGTTAAGATATGGCGAAGGGTCTGCTCAGGGCTATCAGAAGAGAACATAAGCAAAGTCATGCGTGTGTCTGAAGTCACTGATAAGGCTCATTTGGTTGAAATGTAGAAAAAATGTTTTTGGTAGAAATTCCAGTTCACAGGGCTCCATTCTTACTGGGCATTGCTGTTCTTATAAGGCTTATTTAGACAGTTAAACCCTCTAAGCCAAAATAATTTCTCAATCCATGTGTACACTTCTCTAACTATCATAAATCCACTAAAAAAATCTGAAACTTCAGTGGTTACACCAAAAAGCTTTTCATAAGAACGTGATTGTTCATCTAACAGACTAAGAACAAATTAGAAATCCTTCATAGTTGGAGATCTCTCTTATTTCCCCTTCTTTCTTGTTCCATCCGTCTTGCTTCTGTAATCACTGTCTAATGAATATAACTCCCTCTTTTACTACCTTTTTTCAGGGATGAAAAAACAATGGTGTCTTAATCATATAATTTGATGGACTCGGGATAGGTGTGAGTTATTGTTTGTTTGTTTATTTGAATTGGAGTCTCATAGGTTACCTAGGCTGCAGTGCAGTGGCATGATCAAGAATCACCGCAGTCTTGACCTCCTGGGCTCAGGTGATCCTTTCACCTCAACTTCCTGAGCAACTGGGACTATGGGCATGTACCACCATGCCCAGCTAGTTTTTTTGAATTTTTGTAAAGATGAAGTCTTGCTATGTTGTTTAGGCTAGTCTTGAACTTCTCAGCTCAAACAACCCTCTGGCCTCTGCCTCCTAAAGTTCTGAGATTACAGATGTGAGCCACCATGCCCAGCTGAGTTATTGTTTAAACAAGTATAATAACTCTCTGTTGTGAGAATTAAAATGAATTTTCTAGAACATAAGTTTTCTCCTCAATTTAGAGTGTAAAGAAAATAGACTGTTATGGAATTTCATATCTGATCAAATTTAGCTCTTTTTCAACCATTTTTACTTTTCTTCCGTTTTTTATTCTCTTAGCAAACTTTGCTACTATAAGCACACTGTAGGCATAACTAGTCTAGATAAATATTTTAATATTTTCCAAAGAAATACAAATCCTCTTTTTGTTCTTTGATAATTTAATCCATAACCAAAATTGTAACTCAGAAGAAAAAGTTTGACTTTGGTGATAGCCTAGGTTTCTCAATAAGAGCAGCTAGACTCTTAATGCTTCTGGTATGAGCTGGCTATCAGCAGCTATCTACAATTGGATAAGAGTCAGTTTTCTCAGTAAAGTATGCCCACCTCAGAATAGCACCAGATATATCCAAGGGTTTATTTTGGCCTCTTTTTCTCAGGAGACAGAAAGAGGGAGGATAGAGAGAAGAGCTCTTTAGATACTTTAATTTGTAAAAGAACAAAAGCAGTTTCTATTTGAGTTCACATACTTGAACCACTAAAGGGAAATTTTTAAATGCCTATTTCTGCTCCCCAAACTCTTTTTTTATGTTTTATATCAGGCATGAAAGTAAGCACACTGTGTCATGCTACATAGTTCAGAGAATGTATGAACCAGACAGTGTCACCAAGGCTATCAGGCTCATCATGAGAGAAGTTTATAAAATTGGACAGGCAGTGTTTCAAGTAAGGTTGTTGTAGAAATAATACTGTCCATTGGGATTGATTCTATGCTGCCCTAAATAAGACTATCGTTTACATTCTATAAACTTGCTTGTGACATTTTAAATACTAAACAACTTAGAAAACAAAAACATCATGAAATGAGGTATTTTATTTAATACTCCCAAATCGTCTTTTGTGGTCTCATATTTGGGTGGGAAATGTTCTTATAACTTAAACTCTCTTGGTTTCCATCTTAAAGTGAACTACAAATTCTGATTCAAATCCTTTTATTTTTTACTTTTTTGGAATGCATATGCTTCAGTGCTCAAATGAATAATTTCAAGATAATTCAATATTTCGTTCCAATTGGTAGCACAGCAATGATCTTCCAGCAAAAAAAAAAGAAAGAAAGAAAGAATGAAGGAAAGAAAGAAAGAAAGAAAGAAAGAAAGAAAGAAAGAAAGAAAAGAAAGAAAGAAAGAAAGAAAGAAAGAAAAGAAAAGAAAAGAAAAGAAAAGAAAAGAAACAAAGAAAAAGAAAAGAAAAGAAAATCATGGCACAGATATTGGAACAACTACCTTCAGAAATTTGCCACATAATCACTATAAACACTATACTGTGGTGGAGATCAATTCTATGTCTCATTACAATAATGCTGTTCATAGGGACTGGGTGAGGTGGCTTAAGCCTGTATGTAATCCCAGCACTTTGGGAGGCAGAGGTGAGAAGATTGCCTAAGCTCAGGGGTTCGAGACCAGCCAGGGCAACTTGGTGAGGCCTCATGTCTGCAATAAATCAAAAAATAAGCCAGGTGTGGTAGCGTGCGTCTGTAGTTCCAGCTACTTGCAAGGCTGAGGTGGAAGGATTGCCCGAGCCCAGCAGGTTGAGGCTGTGGTGGCCGGGAGCATGCCACTTCACTCCAGCCTGGACAACAGAGTGAGAGTCCAACTCAAAAAAGAAACAAACACAAAATAATGCTGTATGTTCAAGGTTAGGCTGATGAATAATAAAAGGAGAGGACTAATAACTGACACCAACATAATTCTTTGAGCCTGTGTTAAACAATCTTGAGACTAAAACAAAAAAGACAAAAGAAAAATTTAGTTACTTTGAAGAAAAACTGCCTTCTATAATACACGACACAAACGAACTATAGAGCTTACAAAACTAACAGCTTGTTCCACAATAGTCACTTCAAAAACCTCACCTCATCTATTGCCCACAAATCCAAAGTTGTAATCAAAGTAACTCTAATGCCAATTGATTATCAGCCTTTCAGTATCAGTGTTAAAATATTCCAGCTCAGACTCTAAAAGCAATCTTATAAATACCCTACCCTGGTTTCCCCATTTGAAAAAGTAAGTAAGACTGTGTATTTTACAGCAGTAATCCCAGTAAACTAAAGTTTGACTGACTAAAGGCACAGCTATAGGGATTTTTAGGAAGCAGACCTTAGTGTGGGAACAGACTTTTAGAACACATAGAAAGTTCAAATTTAGTTTCAAAATGAATATTCTCTGTTCATGAGGATTTTGCTTTATACTTCATATCATCAAAATATACACAATAGAAAAGTACTTTCAAGTGTAAAGGAAATATAGGAAAGGAGGTAGAAAATTAAGTTCTATTCATTTGTAATAAGATATTTTATTAAAGTATAAAATCATATTGTTTTAAGAAGAAATAGAGATCATATGAAAATTCACTGAGCATAAAAATAAAAGATGAACCACTTAATGTAATTGACTGAGATTATAAAGATTTTTAAAATATCATATTGAGAACCAATAATAATATTAAATAAAATGACAAATTTTAAGAAAAAAATATTTTAATGTCTTAATTATGATTTGATAACAGTTATTTTTCTAATAGACTTCAATTTGAAGGATCTTAACAAAGTATAATTTTATGTCACATTATGTACAGTTCTCTTGCTTAAAAATAGAGCAAAATCTTTTTTTAAAATCTTAAAATTACAGCAGGTTTTATTCTACATATCGTATCATCACCTAAATGTGAAATACTTTTGGAAAGGGATCTCAATTTTTTTAAAATCTTCTCCTCATTATCACACAACTAAATGTTAACTTAAATGCCTTAAATATAACTATTCTGACAACTCTTAAAAGCAATTTTATCTATATTAAGGATTATGGAAGAAACACTGAATTACTATGAAAATCTATAGCTGGAAGGTTTATACTTATTTTTTGCAATGTTCCCTAGAAAACTAAACAATGCAAGCAAAGTACCACAGCTGGAGTTTAAGTGGGCATCCATTAAAGTTTTTCAAAGCATTTTAAATATCTTTACTTATGGTTCTTGACAGCCAAGGGCAAACAAGGTTTTTTGTCAATTTATGACTTAGCCAATATCTATAAAGATCCTCTGAGATTACTGTAAGCATCAACTAACGTCCATCGTTTCCTTTATACTACATTTGGGCATTCAAGAGTGATGTCTTCCTAGATGACTATCAGTCTCTCAGACTCATTTACCTGAATGCATAAAATGAGAAGTGATGAGCTTGTGGGGTGCACTTAATATTTGGCACATTAAAAGCTAGTTTATTATGGATTAATATGACCTTAGCGATACCATCTTTTCTTCATTGCATTTTATCTTTCAAGTAAGAATAAAAAGACCTTATGGGATAAGGATAAGCTGACTTAAAATAGATTGTGTTTTGACAGGCTTTCTATATGTGTATGTTTTACACACACACACACACACACACACAACACACACACACACACACACACACGCACACATGAGGGGGCCCAAAAACGAAATTATCTTAGGAGGGTTGGTCCCTTGTAGTACACTTGGAATTTATTCCCCCAGATCACACAGTCAACCAAAGATTTTATCTGGAAGTTTTGATAAGTTTGCCACACAATTTGCAGAAGAAACATCTCAAGTTGTGGCAAACAGGTTCTTCCACCATGACAACATACCTGCTCTTACCGCGCTGACTGTTTGGTAGTTTTCGACCAAAAACAGCATAACCCCCATGTCCCACCCTCCCTATTCACCCAATCTTGCCTCAGTGACTTTTTTTGTTGTTTGTTTCTCGGACAAAAGAAGTTCTCAGAGGGAAATATTTTGCCAATGTGGAAGAAGAAGAGGTGAAACCAATAAGTAAATAAATAAATAAATAAATTGCAGAAACACTAATAGTCATCGAAACTGTTTTGAGCCGTGGAAAAAGCATCTTGATATGTGTATTGCATCAAACGGAGAGTATTTTGACAGTGACTGATGGTTAAGCATGTAAGAATAAATACACAATTTTTTATAATTTCTTTTTTTAAGTCATCCTCATTCATATAATTATAGTCCTTAGGAAGTTGAAATCCATGTATGACCTGACTTCTAGGGCATACTAAGGATCTAACTTTGGTTTGAAGTGTAAGTAGTCTATATTATTTTACTTAAGTAAAAAAAAAAAACAATATTTTTTATTCATGTAAAAGTGAGTTTTGCTTATAATATTAAGGCAAGAATACAAATACACTCTTTGATGTGAAAATAAAATTTAGGTGAGAAAAATACAGAAAAATTGCATTTCTTAATAGACAATTTATTTTTAAAATTACATAAAGGTATGTTTTATAAGATGTGATAAAAATGTAGTCAGAATACATGCATATACACACACACAAGGGGAATCCCCCCCCAAAAACAGAATTATTTCTTGCAGAGTGGGTCCCTTGTACTACAGGCTTCCTCCTGCTTAGGTAAGTGTTCTAGGAACCCATCTGCATCAGTGTACGAGGCAGCATTGTTGTGAGAGGCTGTGTTCTGCTTCAGGTAATTTTTTTCTGGAGGCTCGTTTAACACATTTGCCCATTTCATGATGGGTGATTTAGGAGTACCCACACTATGCTGAGTATTCAGCAGTTTTTGACCAAAAACGGCATGAGCTGCCCTTCCCCACCCTCCATATTTACTTGATCGCCCCCCCCAAGACTTTGTTTTTGGTTTACCCGATGAAAACCGTCCTCAAAAGGAAATTTTTGCTGATGCAGAAGAGGTGAAACAAACAAACAAAAAAGACAGATACACTAAAAGGCACCAAAATTGATGAGTTCAAAAACTGTTTTGAGCAGTGGGAAAAGCGTGTTGATAGGTGTATTGCATCAAACGGATAGTCCTTTGAAGGTCATTGAAGTTAAAACATCTAAGAATGAATACACACATTTTTAATAAATAAATTCTGGTTTTTCTGGGGTTCCCCCATATATACACAGGCACACACACATAGATGTGTAGAAGTAGCTATAGATACACAGATATTCTAGCATCCTTGAAGACACACATCATCTAGGTTTAAGCAGGTCTGCATAAACCTGAAAATATGCTGACTTAGAAGAACTATTGAAAACTCTTACTCTGAGGAAATATGTATCATGGGAGTTAGCTTTGGATTCATTTGCCAAGAACCTCGACCTTAGCACTTATGAAATTGCAAGAATATAATTAACCAAATTAAATCTTGTGCTACTCAACACTTCTTATTTAAATAACAAGTAGCTACAAAACTGTCTACAATATCAATGAAACTTACTTCAAATAATCATATTTTTTATCTGTGAAAACATTAAAATCTTACAAGCTTCTTTTATATAAATTGTAAAGTTTTGAAGTAAAATTAATTTATACCTGAATATGTAATACTTAATATGTCTTTATTAGAAGAATTGCACTTATAAAGAAAATCTTTGCACATATAATATTACTTTCCAATTCCAAAAGCCCTGATATATATAAAGTATCATATATATGATACTTTAAAAATACATATTTTGAAACTAGATTTTAAAAATGGTATCTCTTGGTTTAGGGAAGAAGTTGGTTTTATAGCTGCTGTATTAATGGTAAGAAAGGCAGGATTTTAGTCAAGAGCACAATAGCAATCCCAACTTGCATAATAACATCACATGGGCTGTATATAAATTTAAGCATGACATGCTTGCAATCCAAAATCTTAAATATAAATATTCCCAAAGCCTGTGGGAACTTAAAAATAGCAGCCTTAATATCCTGACCTTAAGACCTGGCTTGAATGTTAATGTGAAAAAGCAATCTGTCCAGTTACTGAAGAGACAAAGTGACATTAGTCCTTTTTTGGTTTTGCTATATTCTATGAAAAAGCTAGCTATAAAGAGTTGTGGGTCTGTGGGAATGCTAGGAACAGAGTGATGTCCCTCTGTAGTAGCATTAGAAACAGAGTGATGTCACTTTGTGATAGTGTTAGGAACAGAGACTATGCCTGTATGGTAATGCTAGGAATAAAGAGCCTTGTCTTTCTCTGTGATAGAGCTAAGTACTACAGAGCATTGTCAATAAGCAGGCCTGGTGTTGCCTGTGATGTTTCCAAATGAGGAGACATTTACAATGAGAGTTGAAAGGCTAAATAGGGGAAACCTGGGAAAGGCATTCCAAGTAGTGTGAAGTGACTGTTCAAAGGAAGTGACTGCTCAAAACTCAGATGCAAATTAAAATTTTTAAAAACTCAATAGCTCCAAGATTTTTTATTTTTTTGTTAGTAATTCCATCATTCAACAAATATATATTGAACACTAGCCATCTGAGTTCAAATGTATATATTTTTAAAACCTCATGGATATTGGATTGAGGTTCACTAGTTTTTCTGAACTTTGTTGAAGCTGATGTGCAATAAACTTCTCTGACTCTGACTCTTCCTTTCTCCCTCTATCAATTAGGGAGAGAATTTCTATTTTTTTTGCTAATTCATCGTTATGCCTAGAGTTTAAATATTTTATAAATATGTGCTCAAATAGTAAATATACTACACAAAATATATGACAGAGGAATCAGTGTCCCACCTAAACCATCAATTTTTTTATTAATAAAAATATTTTTAAATATCCCAAGGTTTCCCTGTGCATTTCAGAGCTGAAAATAAGAAATCATGGAAAGATTTATTTACCCCCAAGATATCAAAGTCAACATAAACCAGTCAAATAAAAGTACAATATCAGGAACCTAGGAGAGCAGAAATGTTTATATTAGACTTTAAAATTGAAAGCAGAATCACTGTTTATTAATAAGCAAGATCTTTTTGGTTGTACCTCACATCTCTATAATAAAATAAAATTTTAAAAACATTAAAATAATACTATGCTAATAAAACTTTAAGGAAAAATTCCTCAAGGACCAGCAATAAAAGTTATGAAAGAATTAAGGAAGTGAACAAGCTTGGGAAGAATGTCAGCTGAGAACTCTTGTCCTTCACTTTTCCTGTTTCCATAGGGTGATACATTTATTCAGGTAACAGTTTAGTCTTCTTGTCCTAACACTTATTGCAGTATGCTCTGGCAGAGTACAGGAGCCACAGTGAATAGTGACTTGGGGAGGAGCCTGGACACGAATGATAAAGCCTCCTTGGGCTTTATTTCTAATCAGCAGACCCAAGAGAGGGTACCTTCTCACCAGTTGAGAAGCTAAAAGTTTGTTGGGGAATTTTGCTCCAATGTGAATAATAGGAAACCATATATTACACTTATATCTATCCCTCAATCTTTTTTTTTTTTTGAGTTGGAGTCTCACTCTGTCATCCAGACTGGAGTGCAGTGGCCGCTGCGGGCCACCGCAGCCTCTACCTGCTGGGCTCTGGTGATCCTTCTGCCTCAGCCTTCTAAGTAGCCAGAATTACAGGCACGCACTACCACACCCAGCTAGTTTTTTGACTTATTGTAGAGATGAGGTCTCGCCAAGTTGCCCAGGCGGCTCTTGAACCTGCGGGCTCAGGCAATCCACTCACCTCAGCCTCCCAAGGCGCAGAATTACAGGCTGAGCCACCGAGCCTGGTTTATTCCTCAATCTTTAATCAGGTACTAATAAAACTGACATTTGACCTTCTTCTGTTTGAGCCCTGCATCTATCTCATATATATATGTGTGTGTATATATATGTGTGTATATATATATATATATGTGTGTGTGTATATGTGTGTGTGTGTGTGTATATATATATATATATATATATATATATATACTGCTTTTGTACCATTACTGGCCATGTGACCTAGGGTAAAACACAGTAACTCACTGTGCCACAATTTATTCCTCTGTATAATGAAGATAATAATTTGAGGATTAAATTAATATTTATTATACAGTATTTTAAAGTGCTTATTTATATTTGGCACATAGTAAACACTATTTAAGTATTGTGATAGAGATAAGCATTTTTTTCTTAGTCCCTTTACAATTCTAGTAGTGAGGCCAGAGAAGTGTCCATGATTCAACTTATCCAGGCCTTCGTTGACTAAAAAAATTGGAATTTGCTTAAAGCACAACAAGGAGTTCAGTGTATAGCCTGGATTACAGGGAAGTAGGAAGAAGAATTATGATAGCTGTTGCAGAAGTCTAGAGAAAATGTGGTGCTGATATGAGCCAGAGCAACAATTTTATAAAGATACACTGAGTATAGCAGAGAGGTGGCTTTGAAAACACTTATACTGTCTTGTCATTTACAATAGGTCCATACAAACTCTCCATCATTAGGGAAACATTTTCACTGTCAGACTCCTCTCTCAATCACCTTCAGGTCATATCTCTACTTTCTCTCATGTCGATATTTCCTAGGTTGAATGGTGGACCCCAACAGGTTATCTTCATGTCCTCCCAATCCATGATACCTGGGGATGTTATGTCTTAGTGAAAAAGTCTTTGTGGATTTAACAAATTAAAAAATTTAGAATAAGATTATCTTGTATGAGCTGAGTGAGTCCAACATCCCAGTGACATGTCCTTATATGAAAAACGTATAGGAAAATATGAGACAGACAGAAAAAATATATACACAAAGAAGAAAAGGAGACAATTTTACCAAAAAAGGCAGAGATTAGAGTGATAGGGCCATAAACCAAAGAAGTCAGAAATGCTGATGACTATCAGAAATTTTGAAAGGCAAGGTACAAGGTAGGTACAAGAGTAGCTACAACAGTCTCCACAAGGCCACTAGAGAAAATGAGGTCTCGATGACATCTTAATTTAAGACTGAGAGGCTATAAAATTGTGAAAAAATCTACATATTTTGTTTTAAACCACCAATTTGCATGCCATTTTACTGCAGTCACAGGAAACTAATGCAGATATTGGTACCAGGCAGTCAGGTTCTGATACAACAACTACCTGAAAACATGGATCTGGCTTTGAAGTTGGGAAATGGTTAAAGGCTGGAAGAATATGGAGAAGTATAATAGGCTGTCGGTAGAAATATGAATGGTAAAGTCGATTCTGGTATGAACTTAGATGTAAATGAGAAACATGGTAGATAGAATGCATAATGCCTTAGAGAATAAATATGTTTTCATAAGCTGAATATTTACACCAGGAAATATAGATGTTAAATGCACAGATGTAGAGGACTCAGGAGGAAATAAGAGGCAAGTTTCTGGAAACTGGAGGAAAGGCAATTCTTGTTATGTAGTGGCCAGATACTTGGCTGAATTGTGTTCTCCTGATGGATGGAATGAAGAACTTGTAAGTGATGAACTTTGGTCAAGGAAATTTTCAAGTACAATTACAAAGTTGCAGCCTGCTTTTCCTTTGCTGCTGGTTGACAAATATGAGGAAAAAATTCATAGAGAGAGTAATTGTTAAGCAAAAAGCAACCCTCATTTGATGCATTTAGGAGATTCTAAGCCTGTCCAAATTGCAATGGATACTAAAATTAGGAAATTCATTGTTTGAATATGCTCTAAAGAGATGGCCAAAGATGCAACAGAACAACTTTATACTGAAGTTTTGTGCATTATGGATCCATTAGAGACCTCATCATATGCACAAAATAGAAATGGGATTTTTCTGGAAAAGATCCATGGAAGACTCTTGCCTAATGGCACAAATCACTGTCATTCATGCAGGAAAACCACTAGGTTTCTGAGAATGTTTAATCAGCAGACCTACTTAGGCTAGAAGGAAAAGAACATGAGAATATAATATAGCATGGCATGAGGATATAATAGAAAGTTGTAGGATGTTCAAATTTCTACAAGCACAAAACAAGCATATAGAGTAGTCAGCTGCAAACGTGTGCAATGCTTCAAAGAAAAGAAAAAAATGGCTCAAAGGCTGAGGCTGGTGGAACAACAGCCACAGAGGCTAAAACAGATGGAATCTCTGGCCCACAGGGGCAAGTCTGTGAGTTATAGAAGATTACTCTGAGGTCTTAAAACCTAATGGAATTTGACTAACTAAATTTCAAATTCTTGGGACTGGTAGTTTTCTTATTACTTACAAGTTCTGCCTTTTGGGATGGCAGATTAAGCCAGTCCCACCACTATAAAGCAGATAACTTGTTTTCTAGTTTCACAGGTTTACAAATGGAGAGAAATTTTGCCTCAGGAAGAATCATACTCAGAATCTCACTCGCATATAATTTAAATGAATTAAATCGTGAGATTTTGACATTTGAGCTGATGCTATATAAGGGAGTTTATACATTTAGAGTTTACCCTGTAATGAGTTGAGACTTCTGGAGATGTTGGGATGGGTGGATATATTTTACAAATGAATTTACATACATTTTAGGAGGTTCAGAGGGTAGACTGTGATAGACTTGAATGGTGACTACCAGAAATATATTTTCACATCCTAAGTCTCAGAATCTGTGAATATTAATTTATTTGGATGGAGGATTTTTACAGATATGACTAAATATTTTCAGATTAAAATACCATCCTGGATTATCTGGGTGGCAACATCCAATGGATTATTCTTATTATATGAAAAAAGAAGATAAAGATTTGAGTCAGACAGAAGAGAAGACACAGTGAAGAGGTAGGGTCATTGTGAGGAGGCAAAGACTAGAGTCATTGTCATGGAGGCAGAGACTGGATGGGCCACAATCTGAGATAGTCTAGGAATGTCGATGGCAACCTGAAGCTAAAATAGCAAGATTTGAATTTTCCTCTACAGTGTCTGGAGTAGTGAAGCCCTGCTGACACATTGATTTTGGACTTCTGTCTTCCATAATTGTTTGAGAATAAATTGCTTTTGTCCTAAATTACTATTTGTTTAATAATTTGTTTTGGCTGCCACAGGAAATTAATATACCCTAATAAAATCCTTTCACATTTCATCCCATATTAGGCTCTGCTTCTCTTAGGGCCTGGAATAACACAACTGAGGAAAAAATAGATTTTGTTATATGGATCTAGAAATTAATTTTTTGGGCATATTAAATATAAGACACTTCTAACATTTTTAAGTGGAAATGTCATGTAGGCAATTTGAGACGTGAGTCCAAAAATCAGTGAAAATGCCAATCCTGGATAAATAAATGTGGAGAACATTGACATATAGATGGTATTTGAGATATAGAACTGTTTGAATATCCTCTTTAGAATGTTATAAATACAGGAGAAAACATGGATAAGACCTGTCCTGGAGGACTTCAGTATTTCACATAATATCTGAAGAGAACAAGCTAGCAATAAAGGAAGAGACAGTGAGGTTATATGGTTTGTCTGTCAGATAATGCCTAACTCTCTCCCTACCTTCAACCTCATCTCTCACCTGGTATCTTAGTACTACTTCATTTCTGTCTTCCAACTTCTCTTGGATTCAAGTTCCTGGAAGTTGAGATTTATGATGATCAAAACTCTGGTTTATATTGAAGATATTTGAGCTATACATTCTGTAGGACTTCTGAAGCTGAAATTTGTTAAACATTTCAAACATTACAAAAAATTACCCAAAGACCTGTGTCAAAATATAACTGGAACAAAATAAAATGTGTTGTCAAAAATAAGCCATTTTTTCTGGTCAATGGTTCTAGAGTACAATGGGAAAATGATGACTTACTAGGGAAGTCAGCACCAGAGGGCAATGAACACTATGAAAATCTAGTTGAATAAAAATTTCTCTGGTTACTCCTGTTATCCAGCAAAAGGGCTTGCTACCCAATTCTGTAGAAACCAATGCTATGACACCAAAGTTTTGAGAAAAGAAAAACCTTTCATTAAAGGTCTATTAACAAGGAGACAAGAATTCAACTCTAATCTGTCTCTCTATGCTGGCTTTAAGGCAATAATTTTATTAGGAAAGGCTTAAGGGGTAGATTTGAAGATTAATAGGTGACTAGTGGAAGGAAAGAGGAGGTCTAGAAAGTCACTGGCCATCTATTCATGCTATCTCATGGATCACGTGAAAATTTAGGAAAAGCTACCATGAAACACGCAGTAAAAATTCATGCTGTAGCCGGGCACGGTGGCTCAGCCTGTAATCCCATGCCTTTGGGAGGCTGAGGTGAGTGAATTGCCTGAGCCCGCGGGTTCGAGACCCGCCTGGGCAGCGAGACCTCATCTCTACAATAAATCAAAAAATCAGCTGGGCGTGGTAGCGCATGCCTGTAATTCTGGCTACTCGGAAGGCTGAGGTGGAAGGATCGCCGGAGCTTAGCAAATCGAGGCTGTGGTGGCTGGGAGCGGCCACTGCACTCCAGTCTGGGTGACAGAGTGAGACTCCAACTCAGGAAAAAAAAAATTCATACTATGATGTTCACAAGCTTGATCAGCACAAACTCAGCTTGGTCATACTGATTCCAACTGATTTCAGCCAGTTTTCAAAATCTCACAAGAAGAGAAGCTTTCAGTGTTCAGCATGTTGTTTCTTTCCTTATCTGCCATCCTGCACTATCTCAAAATTTCTTTTCTGTTATTCACTGGTTTCTTTAACTCTTTGGGGTCTGATTTTATTCCCACTGTCCCTCGTACCGTCTAAAATATCCCCAATAATGTCTATATTTATAGATAACTTCAGATTCTGTCTCTTTCTTATCTTAAATTTGATCTGAATCAGCATGGCATCAAGATACTCATTCCTATTCTCTCTTCTTCTATATGTATATAAACTTTGGATTGGCAGAGCGTGCTTGTTGCCTCTCCACATTGTGTTCATCTTCCTCTTCTTCAGTTGAGAATTTGGCCACAGAGGGCAGGGGGAAAGTTACATCCTCCTACCTTGTAAGTAACTGTGGTTCTCTTATTAAGATTTGGCTAATGAAATACGAGAAGCATTATCACTTGGCAGATCACACAAATACACTCTTAAAAAAAACTAATGGTGAAAACCCTTTCCTCCTAATCCTTTCCCAATAGCTGAAATGCAGACATAATGCTTACCTTAAAATAGAGACACTAGTAGAGGAGCAACAAGATGATAAAAGATCTATGTCCTCTGACTGCTCTGAGCCAAGCCAGTTTAAAAACCTATTCTACCTACTTAAGAGCATTCAAGTGGGAATTGTGTGTCTTATTGACGGAACTTTTAATTGGAGGTCATTGTCATTCACATTTGAAACTAATCTCAATTGATACTGATTAAAAAAAATTGGAACTGGGTTACTGCAAGTAAAAGAACATGTGTCATTGGCTTAATGGAAGTTGTCCAGCAGCAGATGGCAAAGATTTATATTACAGACTGGAATTTTGTGACCTTAAAATGCAGTAGCAAAATATGGTAACTCTTTCCTCTGTTTTCCTTCACAAAGCCGATCAGATAAGAATGACATTGTAAAATAAGAAATAGTGATTTGAGATTGCTATTAGATAAATTACATTTCTTCAAAATTATATTCAAAGTCCTAATCCCCAGTACCTCAAAGAATATGACTGTATTTTGAGATTGGGCTCTTAAAAGAGGTAACTAAGTTAAAATGAGGTCATTATGGTTGGCCCTAACCCAATATAAGTGGTATCCTTGTAAGTCAGGAGGAAATTAGGGCATATACACACACAGAGGAAAGACAGTGAAAACTTAGGGAGGAGATGGTAATCTACAGGCTAAGTAGAGAGACCTCAGAAGAAATTAATCCTGCTGACACCTTAAACTTGAGATTCTAGTCATCAGAATTTTAAGAAAATTAAAATATATTGTGCCATTATTATGACAGTTTTACAAGAAAGATAATAAATCAGTATTAGATAATCACCTGCTGAGAGAGATATAATTATGTTAAGGAAGGCTTTCTCTGAATACAGAGCACACATATTCATTAACAGGAATCCAATAATATGGCAAATTGCTGGCTTGAAAAGCCAACTGCTACTGTGCCCCACAGTAGAGTGACTCTAAGCATGCTCCCAATGTGGAAACTAACCAGGAGATAAGGCTATGCCTCAGGTCTTTTTCCAGAATCCGTCGTTATGAGTTCTCAAACAATAGAAGCCACCCTGTATAGAATATATCATTTGAGTTGTTACTACACATCAACCGCTTTTAATGAAAATATATCTAGTTAGGAATCACACAATTAAAAGAGACAAGGATGTGAATGAAGCTTAAAACACGTCTTCAGACTTAAAAATTTCATCGAATAAGATGATTGATGGTGTCGTAAGGCAATTCTCACTGAATTTCTTTCCATTTCTGCTGGGCCCGGACCTTCTATGCAACAGATATTTAGCATATTATGATGATAGAAAATGACTCTTTTTTCCCCCCAGAACTATCTGTTCTTTGGATTCTAAGTGTGGTAGATATGAATTCTGTTTTTTCTCATTTCTACCAGAGCCATCTGTGTCTATTCAGAGGATAATGATATCTTTCTTTTTATCCCTGTGATTCAATGTTTACATTCTTGGCTATAGATCTTTTTCTTCCCTCCCAAAACAAGATCTATTTACATTCCAGAATACAGTATAAGCTCCTTCTCTTAATACCAGAGGGGAAGATGTGTTGGTTTCTATATGAGCTTCACAATTCACAATGTGCAGGGTAACTTTGCTCACTACATAGCCCCATGCGTGTGATGTATGTATGTCTATCGACCTATATCTCTATGTTCTATCTATCTAATCTTTATCTATATACAAGTCTCTATCTATCTATCTATCTATCTATCTATCTATCTATCTATCGTCTATCTATCTATCTATCCATCCATTCATGCATCTATCTCTGATAACGTAGGGTAACATTTCAAACTTTTTATTTTCAGACTTAAAAGATGTATATAGGACAACAAGAACATGATGTAAAACAAGCATGTAAGCATTATACTAAGTTATTTTGAAAAATGTATTGTAAAAACAAAAACAACAAAAAAGAAAATATTTCAAGCCTAGTCTGAAACCCTTCAAAACAATCTGTAGACCAACAAACCTACATCTATGCAAGTGTCATTTTAAAGGTTTTCAGCCTCTTGGAAAGACATCTGTTTCATTGCCTACTTCACATGTGGACAGAGCACATAATGGACAGAAATAAACCTTCCAGAAAGAAGAATCCAGAGGCCATAGAGGACAATGAAAAAGGTAACTCCTGCCAGAGAGCAAATCCAGCCACTAACAGATGGTCTAACAGAAATTAACTACACTGCCAGTGCAAGAAGCCTTCAATTTCTTCACAGACTAATGATGGCCTTGTGCTTCTCATTCTTTCTTTCTCTAAATGCAGGTTTTGAAAGGGAATCTCATTACTTCAATAGAATTGTATATTGAATGTGTTAGGGACATACAATTTGAATTTCAATTTACAAGTAAGAAGTAAATTTTTCTAGCTAGAGAAGTGCTTACATAGAAAATATTAAAACTGTTGTGTTTTATCAAAATCCTTATAATGAAAAAAGTTATTTAAAATGTAGTGTCTTTGAATGATCCCACTATGACAGAATCTCACTGGCCTGATCAATCAGCAATGACTTTTGTTTTAATTACTTGTGTGCAGTCCTCTGGACTCACTCTTTTTTCACCAGAAAGTTCCTTTTCAATCTTCATTGCCATAACTAATCAGCAATAACATCTACTTGTCACTTTTTCTAGCAGTTAGAAACCTCTAATTTGCCTTCTTAGTGAATCACTCAGTTCCCCCACCCCACCCCCCACTGGTATATCTGCTTGCCTTGCAAGTTAATAAACTCAGTTTGCTTTTTGTTGTTTGTTGTCACTTTTTATTGTATGCTTTTACAAATTACAGGAGGTCATTATTCATAGGGGTTACAGTAAAACAAGAAGTTGCTTCTTCATCTAACAGAGAGGACTGTATATTACATAGTAATCTCGGCATTTGGTTTGAATGAAGCAACTGATTGGGACTTGAGGATGATTTTTTCCCCTGAGAGTGAGGTTGAATGTATAAAATGAAAAAAGGAATGGTGTGTCTCAGTATTTAACCTAAACAGACAGGTTTGGGTAGAAACCTAATATATTTTCTTCACTTTGATATCATTGAAATATCAGATATTTTGCTGCCAAGAAAACATTTACTAGCCTCCTTTGCTATGTATATGCAAAAAAGTTCAGACCATAAGGAAGTGAAGGTATGGGTAGCTCAAAGGAACATTCTGTAAGTGTTATTTGTCATGGCACTTTTGCCCTTCTTTTTAAAATCTGTGCCTTCCTGATGACTGGAATTAAAATGAGATGTCTCTGTTGGGTTTCCCAAGATGGAAGTGAGTTGACCTTTGGTATGGAGGCTATGTAAGGTGGAACAAGAAAAAAGTAATGCATTTTGTGCTTTGTGAACTAGAGCATTACATTATATTCAATTTCTATACATCTGAATACCTCCATGAAATAAAGTTCACTTTTATAAAGCTATTGTAATCTGTAAGCCTTGCTATTTCTAGACACACCTAATCATAACTGCTTGCTAAACTAAACTATTAAATAAGACAACTTCCAAGACAATTGTTTCATTCTTTTCTCATTCTTCTACCTACCTCTGGAACATTTTTCTGTGCATGAAATGCATTCAAAAACATTGCCATTATTTGAAATTTATAATTGCATCTACACATGCCACCTAAGATCTAAAACGTAGAGCTTTTCACAACAAGTACAACATCCATCACCACTCTCTAAAACCTGTTAAACATACTTTTCTAGGATCTCTACTTACCAAAATGTGATCATCTATTACTGATGTCTTTTGTTTCTAAATTATTTTAGTATCTGTTTTTACAGTCATGCATTATATTACTTTATAATACATGTGTGTTATATAGTAAAGAAGTTTCATAATATTTTGTTATACTCTTTTGGAAGTTATTGTAGAAATATGATAGCACTAAACTAAGCTAGTAATGGACACTAATTATTGATACCATTTATTGAGGCATATTGCATACCAAATACTATAATACTTCACTTACTTTTCAAACTATTATATAAGTAGTTAATAATAATGTGGAGAGTTTAAGATTGACCCCTTTAAAATTCTATTCCCCAGAGTATGTGTGGGTAGCATTATTTCAAATAAGAATTTTTGCAGATCTAATTAAATAAAAAAGCTCAACATGATATTATCCTGGAATGGGGGGGCATACATTCAATTAAAGAAACCTTATAAGAGACAGAAGATTTAAAAGACACGTAGAGCCAGGCTCGGTGGCTCAGCCTGTAATCTCGTGCCTTTGGGAGGCTGAGGTGAGTGGATTGCCTGAGCCCGCGGGTTCGAGATCCGCCTGGGCAGTGAGACCTCATCTCTACAATAAATCAAAAAATCAGCCGGGCATGGTAGCTAATGCCTGTAATTCCGGCTACTTGGAAGGCTGAGGTGGAAGGATCACTGGAGCCCAGCAGGTCGAGGCTGCAGTGGCCAGGAGCGGCCACTGCACTCCCGTCTGGGTGACAGAGTGAGACTCCAATTCAAAAAATAAATAAATAAATAAAAATAAAAAATAAAAGACTCGTAGAGACACACAGAGGAGAAGGTCATGTGGAGGAGATGGAAGCAGAGATTAGAATTACGGATCTACAAACCAAGGTATACCAGGGTTGTCCAATCCACTAGAAGAAAAGAAAAAATATTGAACATATTTTCTCTCAGAGTATCCCAAAAGAATCTCTTCTGCTAACACTTGATTTTAGAATTCTGGCCTCCAGAATTTGCCTAATTTGTGGCAATATGTTGTGGTAACCCTTAGGGAAAAAAAATACATATTTTATTACCAGGAAGTTGGACACCATTGTAACACACACCTATAAATGCAGAAGTTAATTTAAATTTGGGTAAAGAATAGAAGCTGATAGAATCTCAGGGCACAACTTGAAGTGATAGGTGATAGAAAATAGTTATTAAAGACCATTTAAATGAGGTTCAGAAGTAGGTGAATAACACAGTAGAGAAATCATCTGTCATCTTACAGAAAATATAATTTTATGAACAGATTTTGATAGAAATATGATCATTAAAGGAACTTCCAGTGAGGTTTCAGAAGAAAATGAAGAACATGTTAAACAGGAGGGACTGTGATCCTTGTCATAAAGAGACAGAATTCAGCCAGGCTCGGTGGCTCAGCCTGTAATCCTGTGCCTTTGGAAGGCTGAGGTGAGTGGATTGCCTGAGCCCACGGGTTCGAGACCCGCCTAGGCAGCGAGACCTCATCTCTACAATAAATCAAAAAATCAGCCAGGCTTGGTAGCACATGCTTGTAATTCTGGCAACTTGGAAGACTGAGGCGGAAGGATCGCCAGAGCCCAGCAGATCGAGGCTGTGGTGGCCAGGAGTGGCCATTGCACTCCAGTCTAGGCGACAGAGTGAGACTCCAACTCAAAAAAAAAAAAAAAAAGAGACAGAATTCTTGACTGAATCGAGTTCTACTGCTGAGTGAAAAGTAGGACTTGCAAGCAATAAACTTGAAGATTTAGCTAAGAAATTTCCAGATGAATGGTTGAAGATAAAATCTGATTTCTCCTTGAAGCTTATAGTAAAATGCAAGGAAAGGTACAAATTGGAGATGAAACTATGATGTAAAAAGGAACCAGCACTTAATGATGTGGCAGGTTCTTAGCCTATCTAGATGGCAAAGCATGGTAAAATTAGGAAATTCACTGTTGTAAGAGCATGATTTAGAGACAGTTGTGAGGGTATGACTAAAGAAACTTTTGTTGAACAGACTAAGTGTGTGGTTCATAGATCCAGACAAACATCTTTGAAGAAGCCAGGAATAGAGATGGTTTCAAATAGTAGATGCACAACAATTTTTCCAATGGTGTGGAACTCCTCATACAGAGTAGATCTGAAACGTTTTTGAGACTGTTATACAAACAGAAGCAGTACCAGCATGGAGTGAAAGGAAAAAAGATGTGATGAAAGGAAGGAAGATGTACGAACCTCTGCAACTTTAAAGGCAGGAAGTGTGCTAATAAAATAACTCAGCCAGGATTGGTGGCTCAGCCTGTAATCCCAGCACTTTGGGAGAACAAAACGAACGGATTGCCTGAGCCTGCGGGTTTGAGACTAGTCTGGGTAACTTGGCAAGACCTCATCTCTACAATAAACCAAAAATTAGCTAGGCATAGTAGCATGTGCCTGTATTTCCAGCTACTTGGAAGGCTGAGGTAGAAGGATCACCAGAGCCCAGCAGTTCAATGCTGGGGTGGCCGCGAGTGTGCCACTGCACTCCAGCCTGGACGACAGAGTGAGACTCCCACTAAAAATAGCAATAATAATAATAATAATAATAATAATAATAACTCAGCTGATAATGTGTGGTGAAAGGGGAACACTTCCACACTGTTGGTACGAGTGTAAAATAGTACAATCTCTGTGGAAAACATTTTGAGATTCCTAAAAGATCTAAATATCGACTTTCCATAAGACTCTGCAATTCCCCTACTGGGAATATACATGGAGGAACTCAAATCACTCTATGAGAAAGACATCTGCACACGAATGTTTTTTTGCAGCATTATTCACAATAGCAAAAACATGGAACCAACCATGCTGCCCATTGAAAGAGGACTGGTTAAAAAAAAGTGGTACATATACATGATGGAATATTACATAGGCATAAAGAAGGGTAAAATTATGAACTTTGCAACAGCTAGGATGGACTTACAGTCTATACTATTGAGTGATCTATCACAAAAACAAAGAATTGAGTAGCACATGTTCCCATTCATAAGCAGACCTTGAACAATTATCATAATACTAATAAGAAAGGGATTGGCAATAGTGGGAAACTGCCAGGGGAAGGGAGGATGGGATTGGAAGTAGTGGGAAACTGCTAGGGGAGGGGAGTCACACCTCATCAACCCAGGTACCTGAATAATGAGAATTGTATACTTAACCCTGAATTGTACCTCACTTCTTTAAAATAAATAATTAAAAATAAAGAAAATATGCCAATCTCCAAGTAATAGACAAATGATCACAAGGGTGCTGTGGGCAATAGAGTCACTGCCAAGCATGCAGACAACGGCACAAAAGAATTATCCCTCAGAGACTCTAGAAGGAACCATTCCTGCTGATATGTAGATTTCAGACTTGTAGCCTATGAAACTGTGAGAGAATTATTTTATTTTGTTTTAAGACACTCAGTTTGTGGTAATTTCTTATGGCAAACATAGGAAATTAATATTTAGAATATTCACCTTACATGTAGGCACAAGACTTCACAACATCAAACATCTTTGTGGTCACACAATCACTGGATAACAATGGAAGCTTTTGCACCCAACGAGTTTGCTCCAGAGAATTAATCAATGCAATTCTTTCATAGGATACTTTTCTTCTTAGAAAATTCAAAATATAATTATGGACTGAACAGATAATCAATGAATTGTTTAGTTTGTAGTCATTCATTCCAGTTTCCTCCAGATACAGATTTTTCAAGTAACCACAATCCCCACAGGGGCTACAATTTGAATGTGAACGGGGTGCAAACTGTATTGATACAGATACCTGCTATTGTCTGTCCACGTTACCACAACCCCTAGAGAAAAGCATGGCAAGTGTTCCAGTGTGCTTGCATGTATCCATATTCCTGAGAGTTAAAAGAAAGAGTACTTCCCCTTATCTCCTATGCACTCCCAGTAAATAACTTCAAAAAATTCTGAACTTTCCTGCAGACCGTGGCCGATTATCTGAGAGATGTAAATCCTCATTTACTTCCTTTTCTCAGTAGCCATAGGTTTGAATAATATAGTATCAAAGTAATTGTAAGTCTTGTGATTTGTGTAACTTTTGTGTCAATGTAATCATAAGCCTTTTGATTTGTTAACTTTTGCATATAACAACATGTAGCAAGGTATGATGTTTTAGACCTTGTTAACTTCTTTTACTCTATGGCAAGATTGATGAACATTTTTGCAAGCTATTACTAATAAGAAGCTGAGAGATACCTCTAGTAACGTGTGCCAGGAAATGTGAACCATGTAAGTCATTAATTACAATATTTGGCTTAACTTAATTAAGTTCTATACAATGCTCTGCCATGCAAGTAGTCAACATATAGGTACCAACAACTCTGAACTCATAAAAGCAGACTGTAAAACCTGATGGTTTTCATCCCCCCTACAGTTTCCCACTACTGTCAATATTTTTCTTTTATTATTACAGTAGTTGATCAAGATCTACTTAGGAGTGAAAACATATAATACTCAGCTCTTTGTTGTTGTGAGAGATCACTCAGTATTATAAACTCTAATTCCATCCAGGTTGCTGTGAAGTTCATGATTTTGTTTTCCTTTATGGCTGCGTAATATTCCATTGTGTATATGTACCACATTTTTTAAATGCATTATAAAGATGTGGGGTACAATTCAAGGTTAGGTATATAAACATTGATCATGCAGGTACCCTTGTTAATGAGGTATGACTCTCCCTCCCCCAGCAGTTTCCCTCAACTGCTAATCCCACCCTCCCCTCCCCTGACAGTTTTCTACTACTGCCAATTGCTTTCTTATGCCATTATAATTGTTCAAGGTTAGCTTATGAGTGAGAACATATGGAACTCAGTTCTTTGTTTCTGTGATAAATCACTGAGTATGATCAACTCCAAATCCATCCAAGTTGCTGCAAAGTCCATATATTTGTCCTTCTTTGTGCCTGCATAATATTCCATAGTGTGTATGTACCACACTTTTTTTTATCCAACCCAGCTTTGATGGGCAACATGATTGGTTCCATGTTTTTGTTATTGTGAATAGAGCTGCAACAAACATACTTGTGCAGGTATCTTTGTCATAGAATAATTTGAGTTCCTCTGGGTATATTCCCAATAGAAGAATTGCTGTGTTACATGGAAGGTCAATTTCTAGTACTTTTAGAAACCACCACACTGTCTTCCAAAGAGGTTGTACTAGTCTGCATTCCCACTAGCAGTGTAGAAACTATCCTTTTTCTCCACATCCTCGCCGTCATCTGTTGCTTGTTTTATTAATGATGGCCATTCTTAGGGGTTAGGTGGTATCTCAATGTGGTTTTGATTTCCATTTCTCTAATGATGAGTGAGGCTGAGCACTTTTTTCATGTGTCTGTTGGCTTCCCATATATCTTCTTTTGAGAAGTGTCTATTCATGTCTGTTGCCCACTTTTTTTATCAATTTTTTTTATTATGATATTGTGGGGTACAGTTAAGGGTTAGGTATACAAATACGTTTCATTCAGGCACCCTGTTGATAAGAGGTGTTTCCCCGTCCCCAGACAGATATTTGCTACCGCTAATCTCATCTGCCCCCCCATAGTTTCCCAGTACTGTCAGTCATTTTCTTATAGTATTACATTGGATGTTCAAGGTCCATTATATGAGTGAGAACATGTGATACTCGGATCTTTGTTTCTGTGAGAGGTCACTCAGTATTATAGACTCTAGTTCCATCCAGGTTGCTGCAAAATTCATGATCTTGTTCTTTTTTATGGCTGCGTAGTATTCCATTGTGCATATGTACCACATTTTTTTAATCCAGTCCTTTTTGATGGGCAGCATGGTTGCTTCCAGGTTCTTGCTATTGTGAACAATGCTGCGATAAACATAGGTGTGCAGGTATCTTTTTTATAGAGTGATTTGAGTTCTTTGGGATATATTCCCAGTAGGGGGATTGTGGGGTCATATGGGAGGTTGATATTTAGAGCTTTTAGGAATCGCCACAGTGCTTTCCACAGAGGTTGCACTAGTTTGCACTCCCACCAACAGTGTAGAAGGGTTCCCTTTTCACCGCACCCTCTCCAGCAGTTGTTATTTTTTGAGTTGTTGATAATTGTCATTCTGACTGAAGTTAGGTTGTATCTCAGTGTGGTTTTGATTTGCATCTCCCTGATGATTAGTGAGGTTGAGCATTTCTTCATGTGTCTGGTGGCTGCTCAGATGTCTTCCTTTGTGAAGTGTCTGTTCATATCTTTTGACCATTTTATAATGGGGTTGTTTGTTTTTTTCTTTTTAGCACGTTTGAGTTCCTTGTAGATCCAAGATGTTAAACCTTTGTCAGACTTGGTGTTGGCAAATACTTTTTCCCAGTCTGTAGGCTGTCTCCCTGCTCTCTTGATGGTTTCTTTGCCTTTGCAGAAGCTTGTCAGTTTAATAAGGTCCCACTTGTCTATCTTCTCTCTTATGACCTGTGGGTTTCGGGTTTTGTTCAGGAATTGGATGCCAGTTCCGATTTCCATGAGGGTATTTTCTTCATTTTCTAAGGTTCTTACGGTTTGAGGTTTTACATTTAGGTCTCTGATCCATTTGGGGTTAACCTTTGTGCATGGGGATAGATAGGGGTCCTGTTTCAATCTTCTTTTTGCCCACTTTTTAAATAGGCTTTTTTTTTTTTACTTTCAGCGCATTGAAATTCCTTATAGATCCTAGATGTTAGGCCTTTGTCAGATATACAGTTGGCAAATATTTTTTGCCACTCTGTGGCCTGTTTCCCTGCTTTCTTGATGGTTTCTTCAGCTTTCCAGAAGCTTCTTAATTTGATGAGGTTCCACTTGTCTATCTTATTTCTTAAGGCATTGACCTTTAGGGTTTTGAATAGGAATTGGTTCCCAGGACCAATTTCCATAAGGGTGACTCCTGCACTTTCTAAGATTCTTATAGTTTGAGGTTTTACGTTTAGGTCTTTGATTCATTTAGAGTCTTATAGCAAAGTTTGAAGTCTGGAATTGTGGTACCTCCTGGTTTATTTCTTTTGCTAAGGATTGTTTTGGCTATTCATGGTCATTTATGTTTCCATATGAAGTTCTGTATTGTCATTTCCAGGTCTGAGAAGAATGATGTTGGTAACTTAATGGGTATTGCACTGAATCTGTAGATTCCCTTGGTAGGATGGACATATTAACAATGTTGACTCTTCCTATCCATGAGTATGGAATATTTTTCCATTTGTTTGTATCTTCTTGTATTTCTTTGAGCAGTGTTTTGTAATTCTCATTATAAAAGTCTTTCACTTCTCTGTTTAGGAAGATGCCAAGGTATTTCATTTTTTTGGTGGCTATTGTGAATTTGGGTCTCTGCCTGCTTGTTGTTGGTATAGAGGAACGCAACTGTCTTTTGCACATTTATTTGTACCCTGAGACCTTCCCAAAATCCTTTATCAGTGCAAGCAGGTTTTTGACAGATTCTTTAGGATTTTCAAGGTATAGGATCATATCACCAGCAAAGAGGGATAACTTGACTTCCTCTTTTCCTATTTAGATACCCCTGATTTCCTTCTCTTGTCTAATTGCCCAAGATAGGACTTTCAACATAATATTGAAAAAGAGGGCTGAGAGTGGGTAGCCTTGTCTTGTTCCAGTTTTAATGGGAAATGATTCTAGTTTCTGACCATTTAGCAATATGTTAGTTGTAAATTTGTTGTAGATGGCACTGACTATTTTGAGGTATGTTCCTTCTATATCTAGATGTTTGAGGGCTTTTATCAAAAAGGGATGCTGGATTTTATCAAAAGCTTTCTTTGCATCTAATGAGATAATCATGTGGTTCTTGCTTTTACATCTGTTGATATATTTAATGACATTTATGGTCTTGCGAATGTTGAACCAGCCCTGTATTCTGGGGATGAAGCCTACTTGGTCATGGTGGATGATATTTGAGATGTGTCTTTGTATCTGATTTGCTAGAATCTTGTTGAGGATTTTTGTATCTGTGTTCACAAGTGATGTTGTTCTGTAGTTCTCTTTCTTTGTTGGATCTTTACCCAGTTTGGGTATCAGTGTAATGTTAGCTTCGTAAAATGATTTGGGGAGAATTCCATCTTTCTCAAATGCCTGAAATACTTTCAGTAGGATTGGTATCAACTCTTCCTTGTACATTTTGTAGAATTATGCTGGAAAGCCATACGGTCCAGGGCTTTTTTTGTAGGTAGTTTTCATATGACATAGTCAATTTCCTGGGTTATTATTGGTATATTTAGCGTCTCAGTGTCTGTCTTGTTTTAACATGGGGAGGCTGAATGATTTCAGAAAGTCCTTCATTTCATCTAGGTTATCAAGTTTGTTTCCATATAGGTGTACATAGTAATCTCTGATAATCCTTTGTATTCCTTCGAGGTCAGTTGTGATTTGACCTTTTGTATTTCTTATTTTGTTTATTTAGGCTTTTTCTCCCTTCTTGGTCATTCTGGCTAGGGGCCCATCAGTCTTGTTAATTCTTTCGAAGAACCAGCCTTTTGTTTTGTTGATGTTTTCTATGATATTTTTGTTTTCCATGTCCTGAATTTGGGCTCTTATTTTTGTGATTTGGATTCTTCTGCTAAAGTTGGGGTTTTGGTGGCTTCTCTTTCCAGCTCTCTTAGGTAATTTGTTAGGTTCTCCATTTGTGATCTTTCCTTTTTTTTTTTTTTTTGATGTGTGCTTGTAGAGATATAAATTCCCCTCTTAGAACTGATTTCATGGCATGCCAGAGTTTTGGTAAGATGTTTCTTCATTTTCATTTGTTTCCAGGAATCTTTCAATTTCTTCTCTGATTTCAGTGTTAACCCAGCTATTGTTCAGCATCATGCTGTTTAGTGTCCATGTCTTTGTGGGCTTTGGAGAAATATTGTTGGTTTTGATTTTGATTTTGATTCCACTGTGGTCTGAGAATGTGCATGGCAAGATTTCAACCTTATGGAACTTGTTTATGCTTGATTTATGGCCAAGGATGCGATTGATCCTGGAGTATGTTCCATGTGGTGATGAGTAGAATGTATATTCTGTGGTTGGTGAGTGGAATAATCTGTAGATATCTACTAAGTCCATTTGTTCAAGTGGTGCCAAGCATACATTCTGGATCTCCTTATTGATTTTTTGCCTCAATGATCTATCTAGGGCTGTCAGTGGGGTATTCAAGTCCCCTGCTATAATAGTGTTAGAATCAATATCTTTTTTATTTTATTTAGTAGCTGCTTTATAAATGCTGGTGCTGCTGTGTTGGGTACATATATGTTTAGGATGGATATTTCTTGTTGATGGATTGAACTTTTTGTCATTAAGCAGTGTCCTTTTGCATCTTTTTAAATTTTTTTTTTTTTTTGAGTTGGAGTCTCACTCTGTCGCCCAGACTGGAGTGCAGTGGCAGCTCCCGGCCACCAGAGCCTCAATCCGCTGGGCTCCAGTGATCCTTCTGCCTCAGCCTTCCGAGTAGCCGGAATTACAGGCACATGCTACCATACCCGGCTGATTTTTTTTATTTATTGTAGAGATGAGGTCTCGTCATGTTGCCCAGGCGGGTCTTGAACCCGCCAGCTCAGGCAATCTACTCACCTCAGCCTCCCAAAGCACAGGATTACAGGCTGAGCCACCAAGCACAGCTCTTTTTAAATTTTTTGTAGCTTAAAAGTTGTTTGTCTGATATTAAGATTCCAATTCCTGCCTTCTTTTGTGATGCATTTGCCCAGAAACTCATTTTTCCATCCTTTATCTTTGAGTCTATGTGCATCCCTTGTGGGGAGATGAGTCTGCTGGATGCAGCAAGTAATGGGGTCATGGTTTCTTATCCAGTCCACCATCCTTTGTCTTTTCAGTGGTGCATTTAGTCCATTCACATTCAGACTGATATTGAAATGTGATTGCTTATCCCTGTTATGAGGTTCTTATAAAGTTTTTTCTTTGTTTACTTGCTTTCTTTTGGCTTTGGGGTTAATAGCTGCATGTGTTTGCAGGTTTCTAGTTGTGCTGTATTCTCTGTTGATTCTGTGCTCTGCTGTTCTCTTGGGAAGTGTGTGGTGATTCTTTTTTTTTTTTCTTTTTCTTTTTTCTGTGCTTAATACCTTGTTAAGTGTCTCCTGTAGAGCTCATCTGGAAACTGCAAAATCTTTTAGGGATTGGATGTCTGGGAAGGATTTTAATTCTCCATCACTGATGAAGCTGAGCTTGACTGGATAGGAAATTCTTAGTTGAAATTGTTTTCTTTGAGGACTTTGAATATAGGGCTCCAGCCCCTTCTTGCTTGCAGTGTTTCTGCTGATAGGTCTGCTGCTATTCTGGTTTTTCCCAGTAGGTGTCTGACCTTTCTTTCTTGCTGCCTTAGGATTTTTCTTTTGTGCCTACTTTGTGTAGGTGAATTACTATGTGTCTAGGGGTTGGCCTTCTCATTTGATGTCTTGCAGGGTTTCTCTGTATCTCTTATGCTTGACTGGTCTCATCTCTGATGAGATGGGGAAAGTTTTCTTAGATTACCTCCTGGAATACTTGTTCCAAGTAGTTCTCGTTTACCCTTTCTTATTCTGGGATACCAATCAGGCATAGGTTCAGCCTCTTGATATAATAACACATCTCTTGTAGGCGTTGTTCTTTCTTTCTGAGTCTTCTTTCTATGTTTTTTACAGATGAGGTTAATTCCATGTTTTGGTCTTTAAGTTCTGAGGTTCTTTCTTCAGCTAGATTAATTCTGCTTTCCATGATTATCATCTTGTTATTTATTTCCTGGATGAAATTTTTTTATTGCCAAAATCTCTGTTACAAGTTCTTTCAGTGTTGCATCTTGTCTTTCTTGAGTCTTATTCACTCTTCCAACACCATTCACTGATCCCTGTCATATTCTGGGGCCAGTCATAGGTGTCCTCCATTGTTTGGGCACCAAGGTCTGATTTCTCAGGAGTTTTGTCTTTGGTAGACTTGGAATTGCCTGAGGTCTTCCTTTGACTTTTCCTCATTTGTGACAGATCTCTTGTTTTTTTCTTTAGTTCTGTTATTCAGTGTCAATGGGAGAGGCTTTCCCTTCTGATGTTTGTTTAGACCTCTATATTCTTCCCTGATCCGGGCTCTGATTTGTTCTATTTTGAGATAGGATGGTGGATGGGCAGCTTTGCTATCTCTTGTCATTTTTGAAATCCAAATAAAATGGGGAATGTCGTTCTAGGAGTCAGATGTTACTTGCAAATTAAAATGTTCACTTACGTTTTTCCTAAGATTCACTCTCCACCACCACTCTATATGATGATGCAAAGCAGAAACCAACCCACACTACAAAACAATCTGCAATAATAACAAAGGGAGACAAAACAAACCACCACCACCACCACCACAACAACAAAAAACCCCAAAAAACCAAACACACACACACACATGCCTAGTACAAAGTGAATAGAGAAGACAGACAAAAAGACCGAAGGGAGGAGAATAAAAGAGAAAAAAAGGATGGTGTGCCCTGGATGCCAGGTGCTGGGAATCAGCTGGATTTGGCAGGCTTTTCTCAGGTGCATTCCCCACAGGCAGCAGATGTTTCTGCGGTGATCTTGAGAGCTATGCTCCAATTTCAAGACAGTGGGGGCTTGCAGTCGCCCTCAGAGGGGGCACCTAGGTGCATGCAGCTAAGTATCCCCTCAGGTGGATTTTCACACTCCCACCAGTACCCACCTACTCATGCAGAGAGTCTTTATTGTCACTTGCCTCCATGGAGATTTTTTACAGCCTGCCCTGTCTGCCACCATCTTAAGCTCCACCCCACCCCTTAATAAATTAACATGCACACAACCATGTGACGAATAAGAGGCAAGAAGCCATGAGTTTACAATAATCAACATTAATATATTTTCATGGCTAGTATAAAATAAGAAATTGGGAAATGCATTGCAGTAGTAAGATGTTATGAATGAGACTTAGGTATCTGCTATTGTACTGGTTTTGACTGAATAAATCACTAGAGTACTACTCTAGAAATATGTATTAGCCGGGCTCGGTGGCTCAGCCTGTAATCCCGCGCCTTTGGGAGGCTGAGATGAGCGGATTGCCTGAGCCCGCGGGTTCGAGACCCGCCTGGGGAGCGAGACCTCGTCTCTACAATAAATCAAAAAATCAGCCGGGTGTGGTAGCACATGCCTGTAGTCCCAGCTACTTGGAAGGCTGAGGCGGAAGGATCGCCGGAGCCCAGCAGGCGAGGCTGCGGTGGCCGGGAGCGGCCACTGCACTCCAGTCTGGGCAACAGAGTGAGACTCCAACTCAAAAAAAAAAAAAAAAAAAAAAAAAAAAAGAAATATGTATTACTTCACCAAGATTTTTTTGCATAACACACTCAATTAAATAATGAAATTAAATATAATATAGCAATATATTATATTTGATGGCATTATTTTACTATGTGGTAATAATACTTTCTTGATGTATTGCTTTAAAGTTATTCTTGTAGGGGAATGCCAATATTAATTAAATTTGAAGACAAAAGGGCAATTGTAGTATCTTTCAAAAACAACAATTATAAAAACTATTTTTATCAGACATATTTGTATATAATATGTAATACATACTGACAAGCATTAAGAACTTCTACATCAATAGTCTTTAAAATACTTTAAATTTTATAATAAAATATTTGTATATTTACACATACATACACAAGTTTTTTGAGGTCAGACTAGTTAAACCCCCTTTTTTAAAAATTGAGGACATTCAGACCAGTGGTAAATAGCACATGCTCACCACTGTTGATTAGATGTACAAAGAGGAGCTAAAGCTAATCTTATTGAACAGTATTCCAGGCAATCGAGAAAAATGGAATTCTCCCCAAATTTTTTTATGAAGCCAACATCTCATTGATGCCCAAACCTTGAAAAAACCCAACAAAGAAAATCGCAGGCCAGTGTCTTCAATAAACACAGATGTAAAAATTCTCAATAAGATTCTAGCAAATCGGATCCAATAACACACGTCAAGGATCATCCACTATGACTAGGTAGGCTTCATTGCTGGGATGCAGGACTGGTTCAACATTCACAAGACCATAACTGTAATTCAATACATTAACAGATGTATAAACAGGAACCACATGATTATATCATTAGATGCAGACAAAATATTTGACAAAATCCAGCAATGCTTCTTTATAAAAACCCTTGAACATCTAGGCTTAGAAGACCATTCCTCAAAACAGTAGGAGTCATCTATGATAAACCCACAACCAACATTTTGCTCAATGGGCAGAAATTGGAAGCATTTCCCCTTGAGAATGGAAAAAAACAAGGATACTAAGGCTCACTCCTCCTGTTCAAAATATTACTGGCAGTCCTAGTCAGAAGAATCAGGTAAAGAAAGGAAATCAGTGGTTTCCAAATAGGAAAAGAGGAAATGAAGCTATCCTTCTTTGCAAACTACGTAATTCTTTATCTTGAAAATTCAAAGTAGTCCTTCAAAAGTCTCTTTGCACAGTTAAGCAACTTTGGTAAAGTTTCAGGGTACAAAATCAATGTGTAAAATACAGTTGCATTTCTATACACCAGTAACAAGCAGGTAGAAAACCAAATAAAAAGCACAATCCCACTCACAATAGTCACAAAAATTGTAAAACCTTGGCATTCACCTAACCAGAGAAGTGAAAGACCTCTACAATGAGAACAACCAAATAGTACTCAAAGAAATCAAAGATGAAACAAATTGAAAAATATCACTTGCTCATGGATTGGAAGAATCAATATTGTCAAGATGTAGCATCTTACTCAAGGTAATCTACAGATTCATTGTAATACTCATCAAATTACCATCATCATTTTTCTTGAACCTAGAAACTATAACACAGAAATTCATATGGAAACAGAGAAGCACATGAATAGTCAAACAATCCCCAGCAAAAAGAACAAAGGGAGGTATCACACTTCTAGATTTTAAACTTTATTACAAGGCTACAGTAACTAAAACAGCTTGGTATTGGTACAAGAAAAGACACATAGACCAATACAACAAGACAGAGATTCTGACAGCAAAAACAAGGTCTCGCTCAACCAACTCATCTTTGACAAAACCACCAATAGCAATCACTGGGAAAGGAAGACCATATTTAGCAAATGGTGCTGGGAAAATTGGCTAACTACATGCAGAAGAATGAAACAGACTCCTGCATATCACCACATACGAAAATCAACTCTAAAAGGATTAAAGACCTAAATATAAAACCTCAAACTGTGAGAATCATGGAAGAAAACAGAGGAAACACCCTTATACACATCAGAGTAGGCAATAAATTCTTGACCAAGTCCCTAAAAGCAAATGCCATAAAAGCTAAGATATACAAGTGGAAACTCAACAAACTGAAAAGCTTTTGCACAGCAAAAGAAACCATTATGAGAGTAAAGAGAAAACCTCAGAATGAGAGAAAATATTTGCAGATTATGCATCTGACAAATGCCTAACATCCAGGGTCTACAAATAACTCAAATGAAGTAAAAGGAAAAAGAAAAAAAACATTAAAATATGGGTAAAGAGCATGAATAGACAATTCTCAAAAGAAGATATACAGCCAACAGAAATATGAAAAAAGTGCTCATCTTCACTAATCATCAGAGAAACATAAATCAAAACTACATTGAGATACCACCTAACTCTGGTAAAGATACTATTATTCATAAGTCAAAAAACTACAGATGCTGGCATGGATACAGAGAAAAGGGAATACTTCTACGTTGTTGGTGGGAATGCAAGCTAGTGCAACCCATATGGAAAACAGTGTGGCAATTCCTAAAATAAGTTCCTGTAATCCCATCACTTTGAGAGGCCTAGGTGAGGGGATTGCCTCAGTCCACAGGTTCAAGATCAGCCTGGGCAGCTTGGTAAGACCATCTCTACAATAAATCAAAAAAATTAGCCACGCATGGTAGTGCATACCTGTAGTTTTGGCTATTCGGAAGGCTGAGATGCAAGGATCACCTCAGCCCTGCAGTCATTGCTGGGGTGGCCATGAGCATGACACTGAACTCCCAGCTGAGTGACGGAGTGAGACTCCAATTTAAAAAAAAGAAAAGAAAAAATTTCCATATGATCCAGCAATCTCTCTCCTGAAAATATACCTGGAGAAACATAAATCATTCTACCACAAAGATGCCTGCATATGTACATTTGTTGTAGCCGTATTCACAATAGCAAAAGCATGGCACCAACTCTGTTGCCCATTGAAAGTGGACTGGATAATGAAAATATGATACATATACACAATGGAGTATTATGCAACCATAAGGAATAACAAAATCATGGACTTCACAGCAAATCAAACGGAATTGGATATCGTCATACTAAGTCGTCTATCACAGGAACAAAGACCCAAATAACATATATTCTTACTCATAAATGAGTCCTGAACGATACTCATAGGAACATAAGGAAGAGATTGGCAATCACTGTGCACTGCTAGGGGAGGGAGGGAAGGAGGGAGAAGCATGGGGAGTATGTGATAACACAAAAGGTGCCAGATCCACTACCAGGTGAAGGAGGGCCATTTGGAAACCCAAACTTCACCTACATGCAGCCTACCTAGGTAGTTAATCCTCACTTGCATCCCACATCTCTAAGCTAAAATTTTAAAAAAGAATAAAAACTCTTAATAAGAGCTGAGCTCTTTTCAGTTGTCTTTTACAATATATTCTGCAATCTGTATACATTTTATATGCTACAAGCCCCAGAATTCACTTTGGTGATACAAAAAATAAAAACTTGGTTTAACACTTAACAATTTATTTTCTCCTTCTCATCAAGCAGTCTGCCATTTTTTTGTTTTATTAGCTAAAATACATAAAAGCAGCATTATAGGAGGACATTAATGTGTAGAAAAAAATGTTCTTACATACTTGCCTAAATTATGTATTTGATTAAAACTGCTATAACAGCCATGCCTTTCTAACCAGTAAAATGAATCTCATGCATCAAGGTAATGGCTAGACTTTTAATATGATATATTGTAAGCTATAGTACCTGTAGATTTGAGTGAGGAAAAAATAATTACAAAGGAAGTATGTGTTCAAGGAAAAACCTTTGTAACTAGAGGCATGCTTCTAAGAATTGCTACGGTTTCTATATTTGCCTTTTGTATTTTTTTAGTAACCAGCAAGGTGTTGTACAATTATAAGACATTACAAACTATTAAATGTGAAAAAGAGGTTTTATCTATGAGGAATATTCTAAGGTTAGCTACCTTTTATCACTTTATATTTGTATGTCAAAACATAGTCAATTTGTTTACAAACTAGTGGCAATTTATTTTCTAAGGCTAGGTATGTATCTTACTAGTTACATTGTTCGCTTCCTCGGTAACTTGATTCCATAGTACTGAGGATCAATATTGAAAAAAAAATATATATACAAACAAATGTTTTCAGAATATTCAAGATTACCCAGACTCCATACAGCATTAATTCAACCTTCTCTGCATATCTGAATGACACATTTTTGTAAAACCTCGAATGCTCTCACTTATTATAATGCAGAACCAAAGGAGTTACCTAATCAAAATTCTATCAGGCCAAAGATAGTAACTCAATGGAAAAAAAAAATTGAAAGGCTTAAACTCTAATCAACATTTACTAAAATAGAGAAAATGGCAGTCAGAGTGAAAAATAAAATGTTTTAAACAATAAACTTAGTTATAATAAGTAAATGTGACTTAACAGTGACAGAATGGATTCAACTTCATTAAACAAAACAACTGGTGGTTCATTAGTGCCCAAATACTAGAGCAAAACCAAACACTTTAACAACACTTCTTTAAACAGTTATCCTTCCATATATGTGCAGGATTGGTTGGCATGGAGGATTGGTTGGACACCAAAATTCACAGACACCAAAATTCACAGATGCTCAAATCCCTGATATAAAATGGCACAGTATTGGCATATAAACTATGCACATCCTTCCATATACTTTTAATTATCTCTAGATTATTTATAAAACTTAATACAAGATAAATGCTATGTAAGTAGCTGTCATGCCTAATTGTTTAGAAAATAATAACATGACAAAAAATCTGCACATATTCAGTACAGACACGTTTTAAAGAATATTTTTGATACACGATTCGTTGAATTCATGCTATGACAGAACCCAAAGATCAGAGGGAAGATTGTATTTATATTGTAGTTGTATATTACAAAATGCTTTCATGAGCATAATCTCTTTTTATTTTACTTTAAAGTTTTACAATAGTGCTATAGTTTAGAAAGTCAAGGAATCCTTTTCCTATTATTTGGATAAGAAAATAAACTTTAAAAAGGTAAAGTAGTCCAATTTATAGTTAGCCAAAGTACAGTGGTAGATGAGAGCCATCACTCAATACTAGATCTTGTTAGTTCTGCAATGTTTTCACTATTATAATTTGCAGTCACGGGCATGGTAATGCTGCCGACACAGTATTAAAGCTAAATCGATGAATTGAAAATTCCTGTGCTGCAGTTTGTAGGAATATATTTGAAGGGTTTATAATGTTTGTGATTTTTTAATCTGGGGTTCTGCTTTTAGCTGAGATCCTCCAAAAAAGATATTATTCTTTCCACCAGAGAGAGAGAAAAAAATATTTCCACTAGAGAGAAAATATATATTATTTTCGCTAAAGAGTTGCATATTTTAAAAAAGCAAACTATGTGCAAAAACAATGATCCAAACAAACATATTTAGGAGATATTTTAAACAAAGCCTCCAAAATTGGAGACTGATAGTCGTTATGTATGAGGCAATATCGATAAATGTCATATCTGTTTATTGAGTATTTATGTTGTAATCTGTTTATTAATATTATTTAACAAATATCTTTTTGAAAAGTACACTTAGGTCAGGTGACTCAGCCTAAAATCCCAGCATTTTGGGAGGCCGAGGTGAGAGGATTGCCTAAGACCGGGGGTTCGAGACTAACCTGGGTAACTTGGTGAGACATTGTCTCTACAATAAATCACAAAAACTAGCCAGATATGGTAACGTGCGTCTATAGTTCTAGCTACTTGGAAGGTTGAGGCAGAAGGATCGCCTAAGCCCAGCAGGTCGAGGCTGAAGTGACTGTGAATGTGCCACTGCAATCCAGCCTGAGTCACAAGGGTGCAACTCCAATTCAAAAAAAAAAAAAAGAAAGAAAGAAAGAAAAGAAAAATACACTTAAAGGAAGCAAGTGGGAACAATCTGTTTCTGTAATGAGCTAATAACAAGTTTATGAATATAGGTCTTGAGAAAATAAAGCAATATATTTAAACAAACTCATACTGGGAGAAAAAGCAGTAAATATGAAAAGAATATAAATTAGATAAAATAGTATCTTTTTGTTATTACCTGGCTATGGTCACCTACCTAATCCTAAGTAATGAAAAAATTGAAAACTTTGGCTTCAATTCAATTATTTGTTTAGTGACTACCAGTGGGGGGAAAAAGAAATCCAACCCGGGTCTCTAAGTAAAATTGTATGTCAATACTCACATTATATACAATGGCATATTGACATCTCCCCTTGAACGTGCCATTGATATTTCAAACTCAAAAATTGTAATTTAGAGTAATTACTCACCCTAACTCTTGATGTCATCTCCTGTTAGAATTGCATATTTTAGTGAGAGGCATATTGTAATTCTTCCTGTTTCCTCAACTACAGACCTATGTGATCTCCTTGATTTCTCTTTTTCCCATAGTTATCATAGCCAAGATATCACCAAATCTTGTCTTCAATGTTCTGAGAATTCACTTGCTTTTCTCCATCAAACTGTCATCATGTCAGCTAATAACATCATCATATCCTGTTTAAATTACTAAAATATTCCCCAACTCCAAGCTTTCTATTCCTCTCTAATTATTTCTGCACTCTACAGAAAGAATGACTTTTTTGAATCTCAAATTGATCATAGCACACTGCTTAATTAAAGTCTCTTTTATCTTTCCTCACGGCCCTCAGCATGAGGCTGACATACTTCATGAACTTTCCATTGCTTACTTGTTTGTCACCATCTTTCATCTCCCTCTTAAACTGTTTGCACACTACACTTAAACTGTACAAAATCCACTGGTGTATTCTCATCTACAAGGCCTTTGTGAATATCTTTCCCATTTGTAATTCTCATTCTTTGTCGTCTACCTTCCTTAACATACCAAAGCAATTACTTGTACTTTCTTTGGTACACCTTCTTTTCCTCTGTCTAGATTAGATTCCATGTCTGAACAGACTGTGTGCTCAATCACACTTCCATATAGGATTATCTTTTTACATTTCCTTACCTCTTGCCATCCTATATGAAAATTGCCTATTTTCTTCTCTCTTAACCAGACTATAAACTTTTAGGTTTTAGGTGACACATACTAAGTTTTGTTTGCTTGTTTCTATTTTGTTGTTGTTTTTTACTACCATCACATTCTCAAAATCTTCCCATTCAAGCCATCTTGTTGTTAGGATTTGAATGTAAAATCTCACTATTTATTGGTATCAGCAGTCATATGGACCAAGCAGAATACTAGCAATAAAGCACACATAAGCTAAACCGATAGCAAGCAATGAATCCTTCACTTTTATCTGTTTATAAAAGCTGTGATTAAACAAGCTAAATCCTCAAAGTCAGTAATTCACGGATACTTAGATGTTTCAGAGATAATTTCTTCTGTAAATGACAGGTGTTATTGAAATCAACATCTCCAACACTATAGTGTGGTCTAATCAAACACAGAAGTATCCAAAATGACTGTCCTCTTTCACTGTACTTATTTTTCAAAATAGTTGGCCGCAATGTAGGTCAACTATTGAATGTGCAAATGTTTATATATCAAACTAATTTCAAGACATTCTTCAAAATATCTGGCAACCTTATGATTTGAAGCAACAGAAATTACCTGGAAACTTCAACTCACTGCTACTGTGTCATTAAAATTGTATATTATATATTGTTTGTGATTGCAAATTATGTATATATACAAATACATATCACATATATAGTAACTTTATTATTTGTATATACATTATGTGTTTGAATATACTGCAGTCCATATTACTAAATTAGACTCAATATCACTTACATAAAAAACACTTAAAAACATCCAGGAAAAGTAGCATCTATCACATTCTGAAGAATCCATAAAATGAAGAGCAATTATACTATATTCACTTTACTTTTCCCCAACAATGGTGTAAGATTTTGTTTCCACTCAATAATGTAATAAAGTTTTTACAGTATGTAATTAATATTTTTGAATGTTTCTTATTAGTATTTTATAATAAGCCATAATGATTCACCTATCACCACAAGTACTAAATTATATGCTGTAGGTTAGAATATTTGTATTAGTATTCTAATGAAAAGTTCCATCAAACTGTCTACACATATAGTAACCAAACACATCTTTTGGATTCCCTGCAAATAGTTAAAAACATCTCTTGTGCAAGAAAAAAGTAAGGGAGTACAAGTCTGTTATGTTTTTTAAAGAGTTAGAGTATACTCTTAGAAGTCTTTTCTTGGTATTAAAGACTTTTGTAGCCACTAAGTCTCTTTGACACATAGAAAATTGTATTTTTCTTTTACCCTTAGAGAAACCTCTTACATATGGTTTCATCTGTGTTTTTAAGTCTGCTTATCTGAGGCATACATTGAGCATAGCATGTTCCTAGAATCTGGGTGCATATATAAAGAATGTATAAATTAATAAAAATAAGAAAGAGAAACATACACAGTAATATATTAATTTCTAGTTTTATTTCTCCCATTTTAAAACTCTTTGCAAACTAGCCTATTTTTCAAAGTTAAAGATAACACACGATTTGATTTGGAACAATATATTATATTGATTTGAAAAAATATGGCATAACATTAGAGTCATGTTTCTTTTCTCTTTCCTGTGACAAAAATCCATGTTAATGGCCAAATGTGATCCCCTACTACTTTAATGTTGGTTGGAATATTCTTCTCTGTATCATAATTAAGAACAAAGCTATTGATTCCACTCAATGCTTCTGCCACAAAATTAATATATCTGAGTGGTATGAGGACACATTGAAATAAAGCAAAAAGGCTTAATATTTTTTTTTGGAGAGGAGGATAGGCTAAACTTCCTCAACATTGCAAATGATCACTCAGAGTATGGTGTTATTAAAGGTTTTGAGACTGCGATATAGTAGTTCTGGGGAAAGGTGTCTGTGTCAAAGAGTATTATTTTTCACAACTGAAGTTAGGTGTGGAGATTAGAGACTGGTATATAGTGAACATTATAAAAATGCAGACAATGAGTACTACTTCATAAACATGATTATAATATAAATTATTCCATATTAATATTTTTCTGACAAGTTGAACTAAATTGGATTTCAACTGGATTGTGAATGGTGAAAATGACAGAACAAAAAAGAATGTATATTATTTTGTTGGAACTCAGAAAACAGTATCCTAAAATAAAAGCCTCAAAAGTAGCCCCAGAAGCAAAAGTTTCTCCCTGACCTTCTTGTGTCCTCCTGTTTCTCAATTCCAGTCTCCCACCTGAATCTCATCACAGAAATTAGATTCCCTTCTCCTCAAGGTGGGTCACAAAAACCAGAACTCCTTTCTCCCAAAGTCAGCCAAAACACCTAAAAACATTACTTTAATTTTCCCTCCACCCTTCTGTGCAAAAAAATGGCCATAAAATAATTATCTGACCTACCTTGTTTGACTGTAGGTCATGAGACCCTCATCTCAGAGGGGGTCCTGCTACATATTCAGAAGGTAGGAACAAATGCACAAACAGACCAAAGAGAATCTAGACAGACAGGCCTTGGAGTTTCCTTACTCAGTCTATTAACATTAGATTACATCCTTTTTTGTTTAATTATATATCTACATAGTTGTCTGTACTTTGCTGAATCTAAGCATAAAAAATGGGCAATTTTCCCTAAATCTTTAGGTTTTCATTCAGAAGACTTCCATGTCTACACATTATATGATTTTCTCCATTATCTACATTTTGTTAGTTGTTTTTTTTTCTGCAAATCTCAGAGGGCCGATCCCCTTGCCCCCTACAGTTCCAATGAAGCAAATAATTCTATAATTAAAGCTAATGATTATTTTAAAAGTATGTTTGGGATTTTAAAAAAAAGGAATTGTGTAACTTAGATTTTATATAACCAAATTATGGGACAGAAGAGATATTTTAAGAGAGGAGAGACAGCAGTTGGCCAACCGAAGGCTTGGGGACAGAGCAGTCTGAGAATTTAAGAGGTACTAGATTGAATAAGAAACATAAATATCTACCTTTCCAGTTATGCAAGATTATGAAAAAATGGAATAGATAAGAAATTTCAAAAAAGTGAGTCTATATATAAGAAAAATAAAACCTTAAAGGCAAACATAATTTGGGGGAAAAAGGTACTCTAAAAATGAATCCTGACACATTTGATTGAGAAGTATCAGAAGATAAATTGGTCAGTTATATACAAAGATATATTATACAAATAAAAGTAAATTCATGTGATAGAAAAGGAGAAAAAATAGTGAATTAATTTTCATTTTAAAAACCCATTTAAAAATAAATGAAATATATTTTATTTTATAAAATAAAAACTTTTATAAAACTTTCCCTACTAATAGATTTGTTATAACAATTCACTACTCATAGTCCAGCATTTGTAGTTATCATAATACATCAAGAAGGTAGAAATTATTATCTTAGTTTTATGGTTCATAAGCTGAGATTCACTTAAGTCATTTGCTTAATGATTAGTAAGAGACAAGAGCAGGGCTTCACACCCTGGTGTTTCTGACAGTCCATGAGATATGCAGATCCTCTTGGTAAACTTCACCATGTGATTTTTCAACCATAAATAAATCAACCTAAGGTTATGTTGTTGAGCACAATTTGAGCTCAAAATATTAGTTTGTGTCACTACATTTCAACATTATCTTCTCACAGAAAACAATTTTTAAAAAATACATAAGCTTGGCTCAGCCTGTAATCCCGCGCCTTTGGGAGGCTGAGGTGAGTGGATTGCCTGAGCCCGTGGGTTCGAGACCCGCCTGGGCAGCGAGACCTCATCTCTACAATAAATCAAAAAAAAAAAAAAATCAGCCGGGCGTAGTGGCGCGCGCCTGTAATTCCGGCTACACGGAAGGCTGAGGCGGAAGGATCGCCGGAGCCCAGAAGGCGAGGCTGCGGTGGCCGGGAGCAGCCACTGCACTCCAGTCTGGGCGACAGAGTGAGACTCCAACTCAAAAAAAAAATATATATATATATATAAGCTGTAGTGTTCAAACCTTTGTAATTGATTGTCTTATATTATTGAAGAGTGCTTATTTTTTAACTTACATATTTCTGACCTAACATTTTTGTTTCTATGTTTTGAAAATCTAGCCAAGACAGCTTCAGTTTATGTTAAGTTTTAATACAATAGCCCTGGTTCTCATATACCTTTCTGAAAAATATAATGACTTTAGAGGATAGGTTTATGTTAATTTTTATGAATACTTCAGGGACTACTTTGTCATTTTTTTCTTTTGGATTAATGACTGGGTTAGAGTAATCGGATAATGATTTAATCCTATTCTCTTAATTGTAATGTTTTGTTCTTCTTCTCTAAAGTCATTCAATGTACTCAGTTTATAAGTGACAATAGAATATACAGGTTAACGTGCAATGTGTTTTCAAACCACAATTGTTTTTAATTTAAAATGTATTCCTTCAACCCCATGGGTAGCTAGATATCAACACTGAAATTTCCATCAGCATTCAAGAAAATATCGGTATTCACTTGATCAGAACTTTCCCGTCTTCACAATGCATAAGACTCAGCCAGCTTCCTCCATTCTAATTCTTCAGGGATAAAAATACGTTGCTGTGTTTTAAAATGAATATTGATCACCATATTCACATGACATTACTATAAAAACTTACATAAATCAACTGGGTTCATTTGCACAAGCCAATCTAATTAAAATTCAAAGTTCTATTACACTTCAGAAATGTTTGCATGTTTTTAAATTTCTTTTACAGGACCACAGACAGTTAACCACCAGCAGAAAGTTATTCTGAATAGAATCATAGTGCACAAAGAATTTGGTGAATAAAAAAGGCAACTCACAAATATAAGCTAACAGTTTTTCTTCATCAAAATATTTAATTGTGATTTTATTATTTATAAATATTTTTAGCATTTGTAGGCATTCTCTGTTTTATACGACTTTAGTAACTATCATGCAAGGAGAATTGTACACATGTAATACACAGGTTAAATGTTTCACTGTGTCAAACTATTTAGCATTTAAATAGTCCAATGAAGAAAAAGTCATGTCAGAAAAAGATGCCTAATGTTAAGTGTCTGAATTCCATGCTTCCCTTGGTTTATAATATAAACTGCATATAAGCAATTGTCTCTGTTTCAATCCCTTCTGACTTAGAGGAAGTGATTACCTTTATGTGCCAAAGAACAATTTTTCCACTTGTGTGCTATATCCCTTATTCTTTCTTTCTTCTGTAAGGATTTGGCTCCATCTATAATCCAGTCTATTGTATTTTAAATATTTGCCTTACCTTACCTGTTTCCATCAAAATGCTAAAATACTTTATGCTTATTTGTCATCAAAATAATCCTCCTTCATGCCTACAAACCAATGAACATCAACTATTATTCCAGTTCTTGTATTTCATTAGCAACTATTCTAAAAAAATAAGTACTTCAATGCTCTTGCTATAATTTAATATTTTATTCAATATTTAAAAGGTTAACTCTGTCTACTACCTCATCCAGTTCTATAATGAGAAAATTTGAGGGTAAAAATACAGATTTGAGAATCATCAAAATTTAAATAACTTTGGAGCTTTGTGAGGGAAAGAATGACTTGAAGGGATTATGTATGTCATACAAAGTCCAGGGGAGAAAGTATTAAACTCAAAGAGTGTTAGAGTTTAAGGAGAACAAAGGCAGATAAGTTGGGTAAGATTGGCTAGAAAATGTATAAGAAAACTAGGGCAGGGTGCTAGGAAGAATACTGAGAGATCAGAATAACAAGAGAAAAAGGTAGTCAATAGTCCAAAATGCCACACAAAACTAAGATTGCCTATACAAACATGAAGGTCATGAGTGACCATGTTTATAGAGGTATCTGTGAAAGGGTGTGAGTTGAAATGAAATGATATTGCTTTGAAAATTGAATAAATGGGCAGTGAGAATGTAGACACAATATTTTTGTCTTTCTGTTTCAACAAATCTGGCCATGATGGAAAGTTGCAGAAAAATAGCTATGGCATATGGGCTTAAAGCAAAATTGTGTTTTAAAATAATATTTCTTTACATTAGCATAGCATAGCTATGCACATAAACACAGAAAGAGTTTATTTACATTACCTTATAACTTTCTAGCATTTTATTTAAATTTATCTCTTTTTTTATTTTTCAGCGTGCTAATTTTCCTCAGAATTTTTTGATAAGTTAATGTCACTATTTTAGAAAAACAATTCCAACTGAACTTAAATTTTCTAGTCTTTATACCAAATGTTAAATGCTCCATTTACGCAGTATTAGTATTTTATACTTCTTGCTTTTCAAAAAACATTTAATAAAAATCATCTTAAGCCTGGATATTAATTATATCTAGTCCAAAATTCAAACAAAATAATTTTTACTCAGATAATTTATGTACATAATATGCATGTACCTAATTGAACATATTTCACCTTTATATAATTATTATGCTTTGTTTCAAACTGAAAAATATTTAAATAATTCCAGCCTTTAGGTGGGCAAGAACATCTAGAATTAAAACCAATGACGGTCTCTAAACATAAGTCTAAATAATGAACACAGGTACTTAATATAATGGATATATACAAAAGCAATTTGGTCATTTGATTCTGTACTTATTTGGTTATTAAAAAGATGAAGGTTGATTTTTAGATACGTGATGTTAACCTTTGACCAGTTACTCTTTCAATGGTAGGATTTAACTTATTCAAGCTCTTGCATTATTTTCACATTGTTGTTTGAATAAGGATTAACATGCTCAATAAGTCAAAGTTAAATTCCTATTTCCACTAAAGATTTTGCATTACATATGCAAGATTTCTATGCAATAATTGATTGTCAATAACATAATATCTTAAAAGCAAAGGTTTTGGTAGACTAAAACCTTAGTGGGATTGAATTAACATATAATGTTTTCATATAAGTTAATTTTCTTTTTGTACCCAAGAAAAAATTGCCAATGTTAACATTGGTCTACTAATTCATATATTTAAAATTAAAAGACTTACTTTGGTCTTTTCTTTAAATTAATGATTCAGTAAATAAAAGCACATTGCATATTAACATTGATAACATTAATATTTCAACCATATTATTTCATTTTAATTATTAAATTCAAAAATAAGATAGAATGCAGTTTATTTAGGTTTACCTCTTTCAATAATAAATTTTTAATAGAAATAAAAAAGTTAAAAAAATAAAAGACTATTAAAAAATATTTTCTGAGTTAATTGAAATATGTACTTAATTAAATTCATAAATTACTTAGGGTTATATAGTCAAAATGAAGCCTGTTTTTTTAGTAGAGAATACATCATTTTAGTAGACAAATCTTAAATGATCAATTCTTTTCCTAAAATATTCATCATCTTTCATACAAGACAGATAAAAATGCTCATTGCAAATATAATCCTAGTTTTTTTGACTATGTAAAATATCATAAAAATAATACTAATAGCCAAATTTTAAAACTGTTTCGATTATTTTACTCATTCTCTAAGTAGTTCAGATAATATTTTTAAATGCATAATTTTTTAAAATTGGCACACTTAGGGGAAATAGTTCCAGCCACAGCCCTAAAAAGAACAAGTTGTCCACAGTACTAGAGGATCATGGTAAGATAGATTTCTAAATCAATATGGCTTTATAGCAGACTGCAAAAATGGCCACAAATTCTTTCCTTTCCTGTATCCATATCCTCCTCTGTTAAACTTGGGTTTTCATTATGACTTTGGGTCCAGTCATGTGTCTTGCTTTGTTCATTAAGATGTCAAATAAATGATAGTGACAAGACTTGAAAAGTTCTTACATTGTGGGATTTGTCCTCTTTCTTGCTGTTTTGGGATTCCTATGAATACTATTTAGTAAAGAAGCCCAGGCTGGCCTATTAAGGAATGAAAGACAAATGGCCCATGCACTTTCATTAGAAATAGAGTTGTCCTGATTGCCTTCAGCCTGGCTTGGATGGGTTCACTTGTTTGTTGACCACAGACAAACAAGTGAATGCATCCAAGCCAGGCAGGAGGCAATCAGACAACCGACCTCAAAAATTAAAAGATACACAAATGTTATGTTATGCAACAAAAGTTTACTTATACAGAAACTGTTTCTAGGAGTGAGGTGCTACTATGAAAAAAAACTAAAACATTTGGCATTGGCTTTGTGGATTTGGCTTTTTTAGCCAAGGCCAAAGAGTAGAGAATTAGCAAAGATTTAATAATGTTCTAAACAAAATGAAACAAAACAACAAGCAAAAACAATTGAGCTATAAAAGCATGTAGTAAACTGTCAAATTAGTTTTGATAAGTGACCAATGTTATATATTTGTGAAACAAATGGAAAACTGTTCCCTTTGTAAATTACAAGATAAAAAAGTTAAATATAATATAAATCTTGGTAAGATCACTTTCTGAAATATGATAAAATTATTAATGGATACCTATAAGCTCTTTATGATAATGTACAGAAAGCGAAGGATGAGTTACTGGAATGCACTGGAATTTAAACTCTTTCTCAATTTCCATTTTTCAAACCAGAAAGAAAGTACAAATAGCCTTAGGGTAAAGATTAAATCAAAACTGTGGCTGCAATACATTTGGTTGAGACCTCTGAATGATTTAAGGCAGTGACTAGTACAACCTCTCAGCTAGGAAAATCATATATATATTTTAAAAATCTTAAGGTTGTTGTTTATACCAGCCTGGTTACTCAAAGTAGAGAGAAGCCTGTCTTATAAGAAACGTGAATGTGATCTTTAGGTCACAGAAGAGACTCATGCTGGAAATTTGCCAAGTTTTTTTTTTTTTTTGAGTTGGAGTCTCACTCTGTCGCCCAGACTGGAGTGCAGTGGCCGCTCCCGGCCACCGCAGCCGCGACCTGCTGGGATCCGGCCAAACTTCTGCCTCAGCCTTCCAAGTAGCCGGAATTACAGGTGTGCGCTACCACACCCGGATGATTTTTTGATTTATTGTAGAGATGAGGTCTCGCTGCCCAGGCAGGTCTCGAACCCCCGGGCTCAGGCAATCCACTCACCTCAGCCTCCCAAAGATGCAGGATTACATGCCGAGACACCGAGCCCGGCTATTTGCCAAGTTTTTAAAGCGATTGAACTGCCATCTCAGATTGAAGGAGACCAAGATCACGAGACCAACATCAAGGCAAGCTCTGAGGTTTTAACTTTCTATTTTATCTAGTCAGGATTAGGAAAGTCTTTAGCTGCAAAAATGAAGTATTTCTTAATAAAAATGGTCTTTTCAAACAGTGGAACCATGGGTTAAAGAGACGAATGGACTATATCTGAGGTTCTTAAACACATTGGTTTCAAGACTTCTTTGTTTTCATGAAAATTATTCAAACCTTAGAGAACTTTGCTTTATGAGTTTATATCCCTTGTCTACCAATGATATATTAAAACTATGAATATAAAAAATGTTCATTTATGTAAAACAATAATAAACTAACATAACAATCGATATTTTATGAAAAATAACTATTTTTATAACAATAATTTTAGTAGAAAGAGTAGCATTGTTTTACAATGTTTTGTAATTGTTTTGTAAGTGCTAGGTGTCCTTTGAAGTTCAAGTACTGAAAACTTAATCCCAGTGGAACAATGTTGATAGGTGGGACCTTTAAAAAGTGATGAGGGTCGTGACTTAGTGAATAAATTGATGCCATTACTGTGGCAGTTATCTTGGGAGTGGATTCCTGATCAAAAGATGAGTTCAGACTCATTCAGCTTCTCTCCTTCTCTCTTACTTTTTCCATACATGCTCTCTTGCTCGTCCTCCTTCCACCATGAGATGACACAGAGAGAAAGCCCTGTCTCATTTGGGTGACTACATAGGAGAGCAGTAGCTCAGCTGTATTGTGGATTACTTATTTTGGGCTGAATGAATTCCTATAACAGCACATAAATGAAAACAGTATTGAATCATTCCCATGATCCACTTATAGTCTTCTTTCTATTTAAACCTGCCTTAATATTTGACTTTGTATGAGGGAAAATTGCCTGGAGAAAACAAAACACAAAATGATAGGACAATATCACCTCAAATATTCTAGTTGCCTTCGAAAAAGTAAACAAAAAACATAACTAGATATTTATTAAAATATTAAGTTTCTGGATAAATAATCTGGAGTTTTAAATGTAGCTATTATAGGAATACAGATGAGTTTTTTTAATTTGTTGACAATGCAAATGAACCTAAATTTAACTGTAGTGTATCAACTTGTTTGAACAATTTTCTCCCATCATTAAAAATAGACAATTTTTTTTCACATTTCAGTTAGTCATATTATCACAGTCATCATTCATTTGTATTATATCATTACACAAAATAAAGAAAATTAGACATTTAGGCAAAATCACTTCATAAGGCTTGAATGTTTTGACTGGTGAATCTCGTGCCTAGGAAAACTCATCTTAACATTTCATACAACAGAGCCTTTTTTTTTTTGCTCCTTCATTCTTCCCACTACCACTTCAAACTCTCCCTCTTTTTACCCCATTTACTTCCTCTCTTATCTCATCCTCTCCTCCACTTTTTTCTTCTCTCTTTTCTTTTTTCTTTTCCCACCAGTTCATGGTCTGTTATCTCTAGGGTATGACTCTTGTCTTCATGGCCCCAAATAGCCACTAAATGTCAATCCATTTAACTCACATTACAAGAAACAGGATGGGGTGGGGATGGGGAGAAAAAGAATATAAAAGTTAGCCGGGCTCAGTGGCTCAGCCTGTAATCCTGCGCCTTTGGGAGGTTGAGGTGAGTGGATTGCCTGAGCCCATGGGTTCGAGACTGACTACTCGGAAGGCTGAGGTGGAAGGATCGCCGGAGCCCAGCAGGTCGAGGCTGCAGTGGCCGGGAGTGGCCACTGCACTCCAGTCTGGGCAACAGAGTGAGACTCCAACTAAAAAAATAAATAAATAAATAAATAAAAAATTTTAAAAAACAACAAAAAAATGTAGTGCAAGACATGTATTATAGCTTTCTTCTATTCCAATTCAGAAAGGAGACAATCCGTAACATTATATAAGTGTATGTGTACATATAGGTATGTTGATATTATACTTATTTATATTATTCATATAAGAAGAGGAACCCATACACAAAAGGAATTATCTTTTGGAGAGGTAGACTCTTGTATTACAGGCTTCCCTTGCTAGTTAAGTATTCCAGGAATTCATTGGTATCAGTGAACCAGCTAGCATTGTTGTGAGAGGCTTCTTTGGCATCAGTTAACTTTTTTTTTTAGATTGTTTTAAGTGTTTGCCTATTTCATGATGGGTGGTTTATGAGCACACCTGACCACACCATGGAGAGTATTCAGTAGTTTTTTACCCAAAGTGGCAAGATCTCCATGCCCCACCCTCCCTATCCACCAGATCTTACCCTGAGCAACTTTTTTTTTTGTTTCCCAAATGAAAAAAAAAAAAAAAAGTGGTCAAAGTGAAATATTTTACCCATGTGGAATGGGTGAAATACAAAATGGCAGAAGCACTAAAAAGCATCAAAATGGACCAAAAACCATATTGAACAGTGGAATAAGCATCTCAATAGGCTTATTGCATCAAAGATATTTAGGAGGTTATTATACCTAAAGTTTAAACATGTAAGAATAATACATAATTTTTATAAATAAATTCTGAAGTTTTGGGGTTCCTCCTCATGTATAAGTATGTCTGTGTATATGTGTGTGTGTATATAATATTTTTATCTATAGTAAAATTTTCAGTCTCCTCTAAAAGTTTGTGGCTTTCAATATATTTTACAGAGTATAAACATTCAACTTATACTGCTATATACACATGATAAATGGTTTATTGCAGGACCTCCAAAATTTTATAGAAGTGTGTGTGTGTGTGTGTGTGTGTGTGTGTGTGTGTGTGTGTAGAGAGAGAGAGGGGATCTTGAAAATTATCAAAACTATGTCATGTACATAACATCAGAATTGTTTATAGCCAACTAACTAATGTCAATAGACCAACTTCTCTGATATAAATAGATAGGTGAAATGTAGACATGGATAGGCTTTTTATTAGTTCAATTTTTTTGAAAATTACTATGTGCTTGGTCTTGGGTCCAGCACTCCATAGATGTTATAATATTAGCAGATGAAGAAACTGAGGAAGAAAAAAACGGAAAGCAGGTCCAATGCAGGCATCAATAAGGCTTTAAAAGGCCCATTTTAACTTTATACCATTTTCTTTTACACATGACATCTTCACTCAACTAGGGGAAAATTTACCTATTACCACCTCTCATGTAAAATATCTTTATTATAATTTCTGAAGCTACTGATTTACCTCTAGGTTAGTCCCAAATTTCTGGTCAATCGATATCCTACTTTCGTTTAAAATTCTGTTTTAAACTGAACTTCAGAGGCCGGGCATGGTGGCTCACGCCTATATTCCCAGCACTTTGGGAGGCCAAGTGAGAGGATTGCCTGAGCTCACAGGTTCGAGACCAGTCTCGGCAACATGGCAAGACCTCGTGTCTACAATAAATCCAAAAAATAGCCAGGTATAGTGGCAAGTGCCTGTAGTTCCAGCTTCTTGGAAGAATGAGGCAGAAGGATCGCCTGAGCCCAGCAGGTCAAGGCTGTGGTGACCGTGAGCATGCCATTGCACTCCAGCCTGGGCGACAGAGTGAGAGTCTGGCTCAAAAAACAAAACAAAACAAAAAACCCTCCCAAAAATCTCAAACAATTATTTTTATAGAAGGACTGTTTATGTATTACTAGTTTTGTACATCTATCTATGATGTTTCTTTTCTTATTTCTCCTGTCAGCATAATTCTGCCATTTCCATTGTAGTATCATTGATATCTACTATTGCATTATGACTCAGTAAATCCTCTATAGACTAAACCTGAATTTATTAAGTCAATGTCATAAGAATTTTTCTGTAGACACTACTCTTTTTTGAAGTAGAGATTTTTCATTCTAAATTATCCATATTACAATCTACTGAATGTTGTGATAATTGTAACATCTACAAAAAGTTCTTGTGATAAACTTGGAAGTCAGACTAGGTTATTAGTATCTTTGACACTGAAACAATTGGTTCTGTATAATTAATTTGTCTATTCAAAGTCAGAGCATAGTTGAATGAGAGAAGAAGAGAACACAATCAATGTTGAAGACCAAATAATAATATTTTAAAGACTGAAAGACATTAATATAAATTCAGTGCGAAGCCACCTTTAGAATTATCCCAGGGTAACATATTGGACACAGTAATTACCATTTGCCATGTTCAAGACTATTTTTCCATTTTCCTTTTAGAAACACCCAAGATCCTTTTACTACTTAAGGAAATAACTTAAATACTTACAATACTAATGGGGGAGTGATTTTCTGCTAAATTAATTTGTTAGAAGTAACCTCCCACTGACTAAGTGTACTCTTTGCATGCTCCAGAAACTTTAGCTATTTGAAGTCTTCAAATTAGTTGTGCCTTCCAGAAATAATGGGGATCACTTGAACCTCATGGGATCATTTGAATCTCATAGCTCAATTCTGAGAGATAAAAGCATTTTCAGTAACACATCTCTCAGATAAAGAGAAGCGTGAAACTGATGGCTACCCTGTGCAAATAAAATAAATAAATATATTGTCACCTATAAGTATTAAGGATTGAAGAAGTAATAGAATTAAGATAGAAATTAGCAGAGTGAGTTAGGAAATTCATTAAAAATTTTGAAAACTATAATAAATATTTTGAAGTGCAGCTTTATTTACCTAGCATTTTCCACATTTTTCCAACTTTTTTGCTTTTTTCTGAGTGCTGCAGTTTTTGAAAATCAGTGACAACTCTAAACCTGTCTCTTCTCCTATCTTTCATGGCATATGCTAACTCTGAATAGGTATACTGCAACAAACTGTTACTAAGCAATTGAGAATTTATACCTGGAATAAATGGCTATCATACGGTAGAAATATTGGCAAATGAAATTGCTTACCATTGTATGTAATGGAAAAGCCAGTGATGATTGGATTTTGTCCTCTTTGCCTGCCAAGAGGCTAAAATTAGAAACTATTTTTCTTGGCAAGTAGCTCACTTCCAAGTTCCTGCAGGTAACCATTTTCTATCAGCTTCTTTGTAGTAAGTTGTTGATTTTGTTACAAGTAAGAGAGAGTAGAACTTAAAATATTTATCATGAATATGACAATGTGACCTATTTATATTAACAAATAAAAGCATATTAAATTAAGGGAGGTTACTATGTTTATATGCTTACAGTGGCTTTAACAGCATAGTTAATATGGCATATTTCAAATATATTTATTAAATATGAACATAAATATATAATTAAATAATATAATAAACATAATATTTAAATATATATTCATATATTTATACATTACAAAAATAGCTCAGTTTTTTTCAATTTTGTCATTCATGTTAAATGAGAAATGTATACTTCATTATAATTCTGAATTAAATTGCAAAACAATGTGTAGGCATATAGTAATCAAATATGTTAAATGACTTAAATAACATATCATCATGTGCCACATAGCAACGTTTTTAGTCAACAATGGACCATATACACAAAGATGGATCCATAAGATGAAAATGAAGCTGAAAAATTCCTATTGTCTAGTGACAGGACAGCCATCCTGATGTCTTAACACACCACCTTACTCACATGTTTGTGTGATGCTATTGTAAATGAACCTACTGTGCTGTCAGCCGTTTAAAAGTATAGCACAAACAATTATATACGGTACAGAATAATTGATCATGATAACAAATAACGATGTTACTGGTTTATACATTTACTATACTATACTTTTAATCATAATTTTAGTGTGAACTTCTACTTTTTTCAAAAAGAAAGTGAAATTAAAACAGCCTCAGGCAGGTTTTTCAGGAGCTATTCCAAAAATTCCAGAAGAAAGGACAGTTTTCATAGGAGATGACAGCTCCGTGTATGTTATTGCCCCTGAAGGCTTCCCAGCAGGATAAGATATGGAGATGCAAGAAAGTGATATTGACTATTTTGACTCTGTGCAGATCTAGGCTAATGTGTGTATTTGTGTATTCGATTTTAAACAAAAACAAGTTTAAAAGTAAAAAATATATATATAGAGAAAAAGCTTATAGAGTAAGGATATAAAGAAAGAAATTATTTTTCAGAGCCTTGCAATGTAATTATGTTTTAAGAGAAGTATGATTACAAAAGAGTCAAAAAGTTAAAAATGAACTTCATAAATTAAAAAAGGTATGGGAAGCTATGGTTAATTTATTATTGACGAAAAATATGTTTTTTAAAAATAAATATGATGTTGCTCAGATATACAGTGTTTATAAAGTCTACAGTAGTAAAGCAGTGCCTTAGGCTTTTACATTGACACATCAATCACTAAGTGACTCACGGAGCAACTTGCTGTCTGACAAACTTCATTCATGCTAAGTGGCCTTTACAGGTGTATCGGTTTTTACAGTTTTTTTTTTTCTTAGTTTTGAGTTGGAGTCTCACTCTGTCACCCAGGATGGAGTGCAGTGGCATGCTCATGGCCACCGCATCTTCAACTTGCTGGGTTCAGGCTATCCTTCCGCTCCAGCCTTCCAAGTAGCTGGAACTACAGGGGCATGCTACCACCCTGAATTATTTTTGGATTTATTGTAGAGACAGGTCTCACCAAGTTGCCCAGGCTGGTTTTGAACCTGTGATCTCAGGCAATCCTCGTGCCTCAGACACCCAAAGTGCTTGGATTACAGGCTTAAACCATCACACTAGGCCATTTTGTACCTTTTATACCACATTTTTACTGTACCTTTTCTATGTTTAGATATGTTTAGATACAGAAGTATTATTGTGTTACAATTGCCTACAGTTTTCAGTACAGAAACATGGCAAACAAACTTGTATCTAGCAGAAATGGGCTCTACCTGATAGCCTAATGTACTAGTTCTACCATCTAGGTTTGTGGGAGTACACTCTGTGATGTTCGCACAGCAGTAAAATTGCCTAAAGATGCATTTCTCAGAACATGTCTCTATTGTTAAGTGATGCATGACTGTATATCTATTAACTTATTTTGCCTGTCATTTACATAGGAATGTGCTCATTACTTGTCAATAAGCAGATATTTTACTTTAAACTGACAGTGGAAAAATGATACTGTATTGAAATTTGTTAATATTAATATATGCATATATATATTAATATTTATGTGTGTATAATCTTTTATTCAGAGAAATATAGATAAATAAGAATTTTGAAAGATATTAATTGTTTGTCTTTCATATTCCTTTTTAAGATGACTCTTCTCATGTTTTTGACAATGTTTGGCACTGTTTTCCCCACTGAGACTAACTTTTATTTCATATTTCATTGTATAATTTCTCAAATATTCCAAGGTTATACTTTTTTATAATTTAATATTACTTCAATTTTCTCTCAAGCTTTTTATAAAAGGACAATAAATTCCACTCAAATCTTTAATACAGCCGGGCTTGGTGGCTCAGCCTGTAATCCCAGCACTTTGGGAGACTGAGGCGAATGGATTGCCTGAGCCAGGGCATCTTGGAGAGACCCCATCTCTTCAATAAACCAAAAATCAGCCGGGCATGGTAGCACCCACCTGTAGTTCCAGCTACTTGGAAGGCTGAGGAGAAAGGATTGCCGGAGCCCAGCAGGTCGACACTGGGGTGGCCGTGAGCGTGCCACTGCACTATAACCTGGGCAAGCGAGGCTACAACTCGAAAAAAAAAAACTTTAAGCCGGGCTGGGTGGCTCAGCCTGTAATCCTGCACTTTGGGAGGCTGAAATGAGTGGATTGCCTGAGCCCGCGGGTTCGAGACCCGCCTGGGCAACTTGGTGAGACCTCATCTCTACAACAAATCAAAAAATTAGCCGGGCGTGGTAGTGCTAGCCTGTAGTTCCAGCTACTCAGAAGACTGAGGTGGAAGGATCGCCGGAGCCCAGCGGATCGAGGCTGCGGTGGCCAGGAGTGGCCACTACACTCCAGTCTGGGCGACAGAGTGAGACTCCAATTCAAAATAAATAAATAAATAAATAAGCTACAGAAATACACTTAGCATTTAAGGAATTTACAGTCTGATAGATTTAATAGATATATAAGTGAATGATTATAATATAATGGAAAAGGTAGTATAATAAAATTTTAAAACAAAAATAATTGCATTTATTCTCCAGCATGTGACAAAACATGCATAAAGTATTTAATAAATATATTTTTAAGCTTCACATCAAAGTTATGAAATAAATAATAGGATAATATTTATTTACAAACCAACAGATAAGAAAATTAAGTGCATTTCCAAGAAAACTAAAAAATTTCAAGATGGGTAGCAATTTGAACGTAAGTAAGGTGGCTGTACTGTGAGTTCCCTTCAACTATGTGTGCATACATTTTACCTTGTGGAAGTAACATTTTGAAATTAAATAATGAGCTGCATGAGAATTAAAACTCAGTGTTAGAATCACAGCATTTTATAATTGGAAGATAATTTAAATAATATGCAGTACAGTTACTTTGTAAAGGAACATGTTTTCTCTACTACACTGCATGTCCTGTAAGCTCTCAAAGTCCTCCTGATCACAACTAATTTCTCATGTAGGTTAGTATATTCAGCCCTAGCACTAACCTTTTATATGGTAAGTTTCAAATAACTGTCTCTTCAAAGGATCAAAGAGTGAGATGAGTCACAAATTACTCCACAAATATTTACATAGAGCTATTCAGAATAAACAATTGATACTGAATGCTAAAAATTATTGATATATGAGCATAGTAAGTAGAATTTAGGCAAGTGGGTTGGGAGAATGGAGAATAGGAAATGTCAAATTAAAGTAGAATGTGTTCCTCAAATCATTATAATCTGGATATCTTAGAGTTTGATGTTTAACAGAAACTTCTATCCACGTATTCCCTCTATATTGATACCTACTTTCGCATCTTCAAATATATGATCTAATATTCACTAACTTCCTCCTCCATTTCAATTTACTTTCTAGTCCAAATTGGCCCCATTTTCCATTGACTTATTATATATTTCCGTGAGAGTATGTCACAGAAGCATATTTAAAATGGAGCTCACAATTTTACTACAAAAATGATTTTTCACCTCTATTCTTCTTGGCTAAATAGAATAATCATCAACCCTGTCTATCATGATACCTTCCTCTCATACTCTTTGTATCTTTTAATCATATTAGGAACATAATTTTGGGGATTTTTATATAACATCATTTCAAAGCAGAGTTTATTATCTAATCTTATTGATACACCCATTTCATTGTCCACCTTAAAATACACATTTCAAGAATATAATATTTATTCTTTGCTGGGATTTTTCTCTGATATTATCTCAACAAAATTATTCAATTTTTGTCTTCATAAACGCATGATTAGAGAATATAAATATTTATGTGAAGCATTTTTAGCAACATTTTCTTTTTCTTAATTTTTTTGAGTTGGAGTCTCACTGTGTCACCCAGACAGGAGTGCAGTGGCCGCTCCCGGCCACCGCAGCCTCTACCTGCTGGGCTCCAGTGATCCTTCCACCTCAGCCTTCCGAGTAGCCGGAATTACAGGCGAGCACTACCACGCCCGGCTGATTTTTTGATTTATTGTAGAGATGATGTCTTGCTGCCCAGGTGGGTCTCGAACCCGCGGGCTCAGGCAATCCACTCACCTCAGCCTCCCAAAGGCGCGGGATTACACGCGCTCGGCAGCAACATTTTCAACGATTAGAAAGCAAAGATTAGTACATGTTTTTAAGGAAAAAAAGATGGCAACTATTTGTTGTTGTTGTTGTTGTTCTAGCAAAATAAGTCAGCTCTATAATTTGCTCATGATCATTTAAATGTATGACTTACATTCTAGGAAGAACAAAGGCCATTGCCCCTTAAACCAAGTGTGAGCAATGATTATTAGGTAGAAAGAACAAATAAAGTATTAATTCCTCTCAAGTACTCGTTTGTATGTACAACTACAAGTACAAACAATGTACAAGTACATAGTGAACTTTATTAAAAATTAAACATTGAGAAGTCAATTTTAAATTCAATATAAATATTAGCATACAAGTTATATCTCTTAATTTCCATGAGAAATAGTATAATTTCTTCCTTACCTGAGGACAAACAGTAATAAACTAGTGAGCTTCAATTTCAACTCTATAAGTTGTTTATCATAAGGAAACAATTACTCATCCAGAAATGAGGTATTTTCTATACAATAAATGTTTAAGACAAAAATATATATCTATCCAAGAGTTACAACGAACTAGTAACCTTTTGATTCGTATATAAAATTTATTTCAAGCAGTCCCTACCTAAATTATATATACTCAACGTACCAAAATATGAAAATAATTTCATCTTCTTGAATTTAAGACAACAAAAGTGATACAATAAAGTGATTTGCTTAGATTATGTATAAACAAATAGCAGAAATTTGTAAAGAAAACCAATTTTATCAGTCTACTATATTTAAGTTGTCTTTGATGGTAATATTATTTCATGAAAATTATTTTTTTCAGTTAAAATGCAAAGTCTAGTCTGATTGAGAAGCAACATTTCACCAAGTTATCACTATAGTCAGAACATGTTAAAATATAATAGCAGAAGTGTTAAAAGTATGCTGTAACTAGGTCAGTGATTTTAAAATAAGGAAAAAAAATACTACCAAGCTAAAGTGAACCAAAATATTTTAGAATTTTTAAATCAATGGGTCTGAAATATAAACAAAATGTGAGGTTTATAAAGTTACATGTTATAAAGTTACATGATGAAAGCCATGTTGCTATGGTCTCTCACCAAATAAACAAATTAGAGGAGAAAAAGAAGAAGAGACAAAGCATTTTATGGCTACAAAAGATTTAGAAAAATAATTCTTAATTTAGACATTTTCAAGATTTATATAACTCAATTTATTAATATAATCAAGGTTTAGAATAACTTTACCTCATATACACCCACAGTATCAATAAATTTCTTATCACACAGACAATTATCTTTGTCAAACTTTTCCAAACATATTTTAATGAAAAAAATATTTTTGTCATAAAATTATTTAATAGTACATTATTTTAGATGAATAATAGTTTAATTCCTAGATTATTTTTTCATTACTCCATATTTTTTTTAAGTTTAGTAAAATCTCTTTCAATCTCTTACAATAAGAAGAGTCCATGACAAGTTTGGTGTACTCGTCTTCACTTGCAAATGTTTAAACCTTCATTCTAGATTAAACTCAAAAATCACTTCTTCAGGAAGCACTTCCAAACCCAGAAACCTGGTCATGTTTTCCTTTGACAGGCTGACATTGAACTTTGTACTTTTTACCAGAGATCCTGTAACAATTTTAAATAAACAATACATTTTGGCATGATTTTTACCATATTTTCCTACAGAATGCAAAGAAGCACCCATTCTGATTTAATCATTATATCCACAGTACCTAGCACAACATACAGGATCTGGTAGAACTTCAACAAGAAACTTATTGATTGAATGAAAATATTTAAGTTTAGAGACATGATGTGACTCTTTAACAGAACCAGTGAATGAGAGCAGAGGTTATATAAGAGTCCAAATCCAAAACACAGCCCAGAACTCCTTTTTTTTTTTTTTTTTTTGAGTTGTAGTGTCACTCTGTTGCCCTGACTGGAGTGCAGTGGCATGCTCTTGGCCACCGCAGCCTCGACCTGCTGGGCTTTGGTGATCCTTCCGCCTCAGCCTTCCAAATAGCTGGAACTACAGGTGCATGCTACCACATCCAGCTAATTTTTTGATTTATTGTAGAGACGAGGTCTCGCCAATTTGCCCAGGCAGGTCTTGAACCCACAGGTTCAGGCAACCCACTCACCTCAGCCTCCCAAAGCACAGGATTACAGGTTGAGTCACTGAGCCTGGCTTCCAGAACTCTTTTCTCTAAATATTCACTTTCCAGTGTTATCACTATTTGGCACATGTTCCTATTTAAATTTAAATTAATTAAATTAATAATTAACATTTTAGGTTCTGATTCATACTATCTATAATTCCAGTGCTCAATAGTTTTCTGTGGTCAATGGATACGACACTGGACAGTATAAAATTTTTCCATCTTTGTAGAAAGTTTTATTGGACACTGCTTCTCATGTTTTGATTTCATAAACAAAGTGTGATATAAAAATAGTAATTTAGGGGGACTTCCAGCAAGATGGCGATGGAGCAGCATGGTCTGTGAGACCCTCTGTGAAAGAGAACACTCATAAAGACCCTAGCACTCTCCCAAGGGCTGCAGCTCCCATCTTATGCTCTTCACAGAGAGCTTAGCCGCCACTACCACTGCCATCACTACTCAGACATCGCAGTGGTCTGGGCTGCTTCTGCAGTTGTGGATGCTGCCGCTGCAGTCATTGCCCGTCCATACCTGAGGTGACCCACAACTTCAGACTGTGAAGCCTCCACAAGCAGGATCTTCTGAGATCGCCATTGCCCCGCTGCTTCTGCCACTGCCCTGCTGCTTCTGCCACTGCCACTGCCATGCCACACCCCTTGCCTGGAGCCAGGTCTGTGGAGCTCACCCCGTGTATGGGGAAGTTGCCACCACAGGTCATGGATCCATAACCAGCTAACTCCCCTCTGGACTGCAGTAGTGAGATACCACCACCTGCTGGGTATCCAAGGTAACAATTGCAAAACGGGAATGACAAAGGCTCTTCTCTCTTGATAAATAGACAAAGCCAGATCTCAGTAATAGACTGGGCAGGGGGCCCATACCTGAGCTGTCCTTCACAGAAGGCCAGGGGCAACTGACCCTAACTGTGAACAATTCTATCAGCCTGCAAAGACAGCTAGAAATCAGAACTGAAAGGACATTGGACTTAAAGGAAAAGTCTCAGAGTGTGCTTGGGAGTAAACCTACAACCCCACTGCACTGGCAGACTCCAAGGCAGTGGGAAGTGGGTTTCAGACTATCCATACACCTGTTGGTGGATACCAGGATCTGCAGAGAGATTTTGAATCACAGCTCCCCCCTTAATTAAATCCCAAAACTACAGAAAGGACTGCCCTTAACCTACAGTCCAACTGCATAACTGAACAAAGCAAGAGGAAATACATTAGGAAGAATAGGAGATTGAACAAACAGAAGTAAAAGCAACCCTCCACCCCTGAATAACAGAATTAAAGAAGACAGAGAAGTGGAGGGAAGGGAAAAGTAGGGAGGAAAAATCTGCACAAATGAAGAAAAACCAAAAGAAGAATATAGGTCTCACACAGAACCCTGGGAGGTCAGACACTGAGAAAACAGACTTCAGAACACAAACAATGAAGAGCCCCCAGAATGACTGGTCACAAGCAACAAACCCAGACATTAGTAGAGAGAATTTAAAAAATTGAGGAGAAACAAGAGGAAAATAGGAAGGAGCTGATGACAGAAATAACAGCAGTAAAGAATACTATGGTGGAAATAAATAACAAACTAAAAAGCATGAAAAGCAGAATTAGCCAAGCAGAAGAAAGAATCTCAGAACTTGAAGACCAAAATACAGAACTAACCCAAACTGTCAAAAACATAGAAAAGAAGCTTAAAAAGATAGAACAAAACCTTCCAGAGATGAATGATTACTTCAAGAGCCTCAATCTAAGCATAATTGGTCTTCCTGAGGCAGAGAGAGAGTCAGAGTTCACACTGGAACAAACATTTCATGAAATCATTCAAGAAAACTTCCCTCATCTCATCAGTGATGTGAAAATTCAAGCACAAGAGATTCAGAGAACCCCTGCAAGACAACAAATGAAAAGACCAACTCCCAGACACATAATAATTTGCCTAAATCAAATAGCTATAAAAGAAAAAAATCCTAAAGATAGCAAGAGAAAAAGACCAGACTACCTACCAGAGAAGACCAATTAGAATAGCAGCAGAAGCCGGGCTCGGTGGCTCAGCCTGTAATCCCGTGCCTTTGGGAGGCTGAGGTGAGTGGATTGCCTGAGCCTGCGGGTTCAAGACCTGCCTGGGCAGTGAGACCTTATCTCTACAATAAATAAAAAAATCAGCTGGGCGTGGTAGCGCGTGCCTGTAATTCCAGCTACCTGGAAGGCTGAGGTGGAAGGATCGCCGGAGCCCGGCAGGTTGAGGCTGCGGTGGCCGGGAGCGGCCACTGCACTCCAGTCTAGGCAACAGAGTGAGACTGCAACTCAAAACAAAACAAAACAAAACCAAGTCACAAATTTCTATGTTATGGAACTGACAAATTTTGTTTGAAATGTAGACACTTTAAACATTTCAAACTGAAAGCTGTGGATCCCTGGAAAATCTTAGTCCTAATCCTATTTAAGTTGTGGTATTCTTAACATTTCGTAGAATATTCTGGCTTTGAATATAAACTGACTATCAGGTTGTTATTAATTGTATACATCAAGAAGCATGCAGAAAGGTGACCATTTCCCAAATATGATAGATGTAAAAGTCTCCATGAAAAAACCTATAATGTGGTTTTCTAAAAAGAATCTAAGTTCCTAAATGTGCCCAGAATTAGGTAAAATCATCTGATGCAAAAAAATAAAATATATATTTAATCCAGATTCACTAACAGTTGATGCAAAATTCTAGAAGAAATGTTATCCACAATTAATTATAATAGTTATAGTTTCTCTAAAGCTGGAAATGATTATTCTTTTGAACCTCCTCTATCATCTGTTTATTTCTATTCTAAAAGGTTGCATTAAATTCTTATTGCTGCCATAGCAAATTACCACCAACATGGTGTCTTAAACAATACAAATTTATTATCAAATAGTTTTGGAAAATATAATTCTAAAATCAATGTAACTGGACTGAAATCAAGGTGTCGGCAGAACTGTGCTTCTTCTCAAGGCTCCAGGGTTGAATCCATTTTCTTTCATTTTTCCACCTTCTAGAAAGACTGTCTCATTCCGTGGTTCCTATCCTCACCATCACTCCAATTTTCGTTTGAACGATTGTCTTCATGTGGCCTTTTTTTTCATGTGGCTGATTGTCTTCATGTGGCCGACTGTCTTCAAGTGGCCCTCATTTTTTTTGTCTACCTCTTATTAGAACACTCATGATGACATTGGATCAACCTGGATAAACCAGGATAATCTCCCCATTTCAAGATCTCTAAATTAATCACATCTGCAGAGTTCTTTTTTGCCAAGAAAGGTGAAATAGGTACAGGTCATGGGCATAAGGTCAATGAATTTTGAGGGGCCATTTATCAGCCTGCAGAAACCTATGATATATTTTGGTGGCTACAACTCCATGTATGCAAGTCTTGGCAAACAGAGCATGGGTTGGATTTTAGGTGATGCTTCTTCTTGGCCATATGCTATTTTGCAGGACAGAAAGAGCACAACTATATATGGTGGGCTTATTATTCATTGTATGACTGGTTTGATAATATCTGCCGCCTGCTCTAAAAAATACTTGTAAATATTTGTGAATATCTACAAGCGTATTTCATTATTCTGCTTTTGCTTTCTCATGAGCTATCAGGAGGTGATTGATAGCACAGCCCATACTGGAGACCTGATTTTAAAGTCAATAGGTTGACATATATGTTTGAAAGTTTGTTCTAGAAGATAACTTGCATAATCTTCCAAAGAAAGTTTGGTTTTTTTTTGTATGTACAAGACTTGCCACTGCTAGAATGAGAGGAGTGTGACAATTTGTGGGTGTTGTGTGCTTGAAAATATAAACTACTTAAAATGCTTCAACATTATTCAAATCCTTTAAGCATAGATTTTTATTTCATTAAACTAAAATTGGTTAATGGCCTTAATTTGTAAAACATTCTTTTTTAAAAAAAATCATTCCAACTGGAAAACCGTTACAAAATTCCATATTTACTTTCCTTCATTTATTACAAATCCAGAAGTAATTGTTAGTAAACACAAAAATATGGGCATATAATTTATGTTCATTGGTATATTCTAATGTAATCCAGAATGATAAAGGATGAGCTTAAATTAATATAAACAAAATAAAGTCTAGATAGTAATATGAAACATGAATATAAATCACTACCAAAAAATAAAAGTTTCTTTCCTAAAATATTTCAATTAGTTAAAACAGGTGATAGCATTCAAATGCATGCATTGTTTTAAAAATAATCATAGTTCAAATATATTGTCACCTTTTAATTTCTTTGTGTTTTGTCTTTCTAGAAGACCAGAACAATTTTCTACTGGTTTACTATGTATAATTTCAAACTCAACTAATGTTGAGGTTTTCGTGCTGTTAATTACAATTTTAATAAAAACAGTCTTCTTATTAAAAATTCTTGAAGCAAAAGAGCTTTGCAGTGGAGAAATGCAAATTGGTCACCAAAAAGGGTGACGAACTATTGCTTTTAACAATTAATATTTTATTGCATAATTTTTTGAGAATGGGACAATTATTAAAAAATTGGATCTGAGTTTTCAGTCAGCATATGATAAATTTGAGAATGACATATATTGGACATATAGATATTTTTATTTATATCTGTTGTTTAGTGTTATACAAATTTTAAATGTTTAGTTTATGGCAGTTTAAGAAGAAAATGTAAGTGATCTTTTCTCCTAGGAATCTAAAAATAACCAAAGTAGCTATTTAAAAAAATTCTGTTAAGTGACAGAGCCTATAACTATATTTAAAATATAATTTAAAGCCAGGTATATTGACACACACCTATAGTGCCAGCTACTTGGGAGGCTGAGGCAGGAGGATTATCTGAGCCCAGGAGTTTGAAATCAGCCTGGGCAACAACATATTAGTGCTCCCAACTCTTGATTTTTAAAGTCACTTAATTCCTCTCATGAGTATGATAGTCAAAATTATATTATTATCTTCATTATTTTTATTCATTAAACAACAAAATATGGTTTTAATAGAGAAAAAAACTTTGGTATATGAAAAAGAGAGACAGAAACAAATATACATTATTTATCATTCACCGTTAGTTCTTTCTTCTTACATTTTTTTAAAAAATTACCTTGGCTTTCTTCACTTCCTAGCAATTTTTTACTTTTATGTTCTTTTAATAAATTTTTATTTTAGATTGAGGGTGCACAAACACATGTTTGGTACATGGACATACTGTTACTACTATCAAAAATACATCTGCCTGAGATCTCAATGACCTGCATTTATGCCACATGGTTGCAGTAGCTACTGTAGATAATATTTCTGCTTTTTGTTCTGTTAATGTTGTTTTGTTAATGCTTACGCATAATCAGGTGATTATTCCACAGGGAAAGGTAGTTGACAGTAGTCAGTAAGTCAGGGGTTTTAAGACTGGACAAGGAGACTGGAGTCTTGGCACATATCATCCTGTGACAAACAAAGTGGCTGAGGGGCGTTGAAGGGAAATCAATGCTCTCACCAAGGTTTGAAGGACTCCTCTGGTTCCAAACCTGATATACACAACATCTTTGACAAATCAGTCTAAACATCTTAAGTTACCTGTGATATACAAATCCCAAACACAATTTGTGTATCAATTTTGTGTAGGTGGGACAACATCGTGCATGCTTGTTCTTCAATGACTGGTAATAATAGCACAGGCCTTCCATAGGCTACCTTTATTTCATGTTCATTCAAGCAGAACATTTTTCACCTGGATTTCTTTCTTTTGTGGAAGCAATATTTCTGCTCTTGAGAGCCTATGTAGTGAATAAGTTTTATATTAAATGCATATCTAGGTAAAGTTTGGGGCTCCCTTTGGTCTCCACATGTATACCTAATCCTGAATTATACCCCACATCTTTCAAATTAAAAAAAAAAATTATATCTCCAGGAGCAACTTTGTCAACTGAAGCAGGAATCTAGCTAAACATTATCATCGTAGCTCAAAATATTTTCTTGTGATTTGTTTCCCACTTCTAGACTTTCTGTTCAGGCTAATAGCCTAAATATGAACATTTCATGAAGCCATACATTTAGAAATCACCTTGCAAAGGTTCAAGACAGCCTTAGTAATTAATACCTGATTAAGTTCGAGGCTCAGAATGTCATATGTAAAATAAGCCCAGAGTAACTCATTAAATCCTAAAACTATCATAAAAAGCAGTATACCAATTTTGCAAGAGTTGATACTTAAGAAGTCTTCAATAACAGTTGTCAATGAGATGGCATATTGTCAATGCAAGACTTTTAAAGCAGATATGGAGTTTTATTAATCCATTCAATTTATATAACATGGACCAGAAAATATGGATTTTGATTGCTTGGTTTCATTTAATTTAAAATATGTCCTCAAATTATCGCAATCTATTATACAAATGCATTGAAATAAAGCAAACATATTTATCCCACTTAGGTTGTATGGATTGATCACTGGTTATTAGAAAAAAATGTAATCTAACTAAAACAAGTTGACATTAATTTTAAATCAAGGATTTGACATTATTATATTAAAGTTTTTTTTAAAGACTTGGTTTTTGAACTTTTCTTGCAACATATATTTTATTCACACCTATGCATATCTATGTATATTTACACATGCTTAAACTATCTATGTATAATTTTCAAATACCAATGGAGACTTTCATATATACTGCAGGAAGAAGTAAAGTTTGAATGATTTTTAAGAAAATGTGTAAGAACAATAATGGGATTGAATTATTATGATTTTTCAAAGCATATTAAGAACCATAAGAGACTAAAATATCAAATGATAATAGTGATTTTTTTAGCTAAAATACCCAACTGCAATCACACAACTTGACTAAAAACATACAGGAAGAATGGCTTGAATCTATAACTTCATTCTAAAGCTTAGTTCACTTTTGAATGTCACTAGAACACAAACTTGACATAAATTTCTAGGTAGTGGTTTGCTATGAATATACGTGCATATACGCATAAACACAGGGACACTCACACTTAGCTGTATTATTGCTACAGATTTCCTAACCTCCCCCCGCTATCTCCATGGAGTTAAAACATCAATTCTCACACAAAATATTTTAGAAGACACTTTTTCCTCTGGTTTTTAGTTGTCTAATTAAGTTAATAACATCCAGGTAAATATTTATTACCTCCAGCAAAACTTTATCCTCCTCAGTACCGTGAAATAATATGACTAGAGACAACCTGCCATCCTGCTTTGTTACAAAAGATGCAAAGATCAAAGTTGCTGATGCTGTCATACAGCTTTTAACAGTTTTTTTCCCCAGTAAAACTTGAGAAAAGATGTTTACCTGTTTTGAGGACAGTTTTTAATTTTCCAGTTGAGAAACATGACTTGGGTAAAATGAGAATAACCTATATTTCCAAAGTCCCATTTACTTCAATTGCTGAACTCAGCAGTATATACTGAGATTTTAATATAAAAGTCTCAAATGCATTACTGAAAACAAATTACATCAAGGAATATTTTAGATAATGATAAAGGCAACTTTAAATTGAATAAACTTTTCTGAACATTAGTAACTATTTAATAAAATATAGAAATGATTTTAAAATAAGTGAAAGGTAATTTAGAAATATTCCCTGGACTATGAGAACATCATTTGCTGGAAGAAGAAATAAAGTATATTATCTGAAGAGAGGAGAGAATAATTATATTTCTGTAAGAAAGTACAAAAAAAATCACAGTTTTATTTTTTAAAGTAGCTTATATTGTTAATGTTTCTTTTCCCAATATATCAGAGAATTTTTTTCCATTTTATACACTAATAAATACATATATTTTTCCAAAGAAAATATTAAATTTCTTAAGTGTTTTAGTGCTTATGTATAGTGCTTTTAAGTAGACTTTATTTTCTTTCAAAATTAATATTTAGCATTTGTACATCATAAAGTAATGAAATACCAGTTTTGGGTTTTTTTTTTGTTTTTTTGGTTTTTGAGTTGGAGTCTCACTCTGTCGCCCACACTGGACTGCAGTAGCCACTCCCAGCCATCGCAGCCTCGACCTGCTGGGCTCCGGCGATCCTTCGGCCTCAGCCTTCCGAGTAGCCGGAACTACAGGCGTGCGCTACCACACCCGGCTGATTTTTTGATTTATTGTAGAGATGAGGTCTCACCAAGTTGCCCAGGCGGGTCTTGAACCCGCGGGCTCAGGCAATTCACTCACTTCAGCCTCCCAAAGGCACGGGATTACAGGCTGAGCCACCGAGCCCGGCGAAATATCAGTTTTAAAGCAGTTATGTTTTGATCAGAGACACTTCAATTTCTCTAAGACAACAACTGGATTAACAAAATAAGTTTATTTTAAATATAGAAAATAGAAATTAGCATTGTAAACAAAAAAAGTATTTCATGCACATGCCAGAAAAACTTTGTGAACTTTCTCTTAGATATAGCACAGAATGAAATCATTTAATGAGAAACATAAAACTGTCTCAAAATTATCTTTCTTCAGAATATTGGACTTCACTGGGGAAATGAATAGGTATGAATGAAAATGAGTGGGTAAGATTTCTAAATAAATGAATGTGGACTAAAAGTGAGGCTGAATCTTGAGGCATAAAAAACATGATAGACAGGCAAGTTACAAAAGATAGAGTCACACTATAGCTTTCCTTCCCTCTGCCCACCTCTCACATTGCCCAAGTAAATTAGCTCTTGAGATTCATTCATTCCTTTCCCTTTAATAAAATCTATGTGGTATCACAAGGAGTATTCTAATCACTTTTGGGTAATTAAAATCTCTGCTTACTTTTGTCAAGAGAAATTTCATTTCAGTTCAACTTACTTTGCTAATAATATATCTAGTCTTGCATTAAACAAAACAAAACAAAAAAATTAAAAATAAAATTTAACTTAAACCTCTCTTTTGTGTCCAAATTTCTCTCATCACTTCCAAAATGGATTAAAGCTGGAGAGGAAAGAATAAGTGAATGGCAGGAAAGATTTCCTTTGACTGGTCCTGTCCTGAAGATTCAGCAGAGTACACTGTGAGCAAGGATGTGGTGAAACTTTTCCTTTCTCTGAAGTACACTGTGTCACTTCTCAGATCTCTCTACTCTAACATCACCTGGATATCTTGCCTGCAGTTCCCTCTACAAAGCAAATGTTTCCTTCGTAGACAAATCTGATGGTCTTTTATAAAGATATTCCCCATATACAATGCTATCAACAAACTTAACATACAGGATATCCCTTCCTTGTGTTAACATACTAAATGTATTTGCCACCATGAACTCTTCTACTCTACATAGGGATTCTTGTTTTCTTACATCACTGAACACCGCAATCATGAGAAAGAATAATACGTTCATCTCGTATAAGGTCCTAATTCCAACAGATTAGCCTATTCAGTTTCTTATGCGTTAATATTTATTGTCTATCCATAGTCTGCTTTATTGTATCCAATTTGCATAAAAAATCCTTTATTACATTATTTTCTGTAATCAATTATTTTTGACAAGGTTATTCTAATATATTTGGATGACTTTTATCAATAGTAACACACTGACAGGGAGATCTAAACAGTAATCATAAACAGAAATTCACTCTTTCAATAACAACATGAAAGCTTATTAATTACAAATAAACATATCAACAAGCCTCATGCATTGCTAATGTCACTTCATTTTAAAATTCTTGAGTTGACATAAAACATTCTGATGTGTTTAATCAATGGAGGTAGTGACATAGGCAGAAATCTTTATTTTTTTATTAAAAAATAAATGCTTGGATGAAACACATGTGTATGAATGAAGTCTAAATTTATGCGCTTGTAAATATGTAATTAATTTTTATGAAATTATTTTTAAAATATGTGATTGATTTTTATGAAATTATTATTCTAATTTGGCTCTATTATTCATTATACAAGTATTCCAAGATAACTGTTTATGATTAGCTAGCAAATAAAAACTCTTGCCAACTTCTCAATTTCCTTTATATTTTCCAACTTTTGAGGACAAAATCAAACAAAACAATAACACATCTAGAGAACAAATTTAAAACTGGCTACAACATATCTAAAATAAATATACTTTGTTTAAAATAATATTAAATAATATAGCATTAAGCACCTGAGCATTTTTCAAAAAGGCTTGTAAAGTAATAAAATTAATTGAAAGAGAAAGGTAATCCTGTGTGCTTTCTTAGTATATTTTCAAGATTTAACATCTTTCAGTGCATAAAAATTATGCCAGTGAATGAGATAAATTTCTTCTATCTTCACTCATACCTCAAAATAATAAAAAGGGCATATTTTAAGACATAATAAGATCATAGTAAGATTAAAAATGTCTCAGAAGAGTATTCAGCAAAAATGAATTTGAGTGAAGTACAGATCAATATGCCGTTATCTAGTAAATTATGGTGATACAGTTCAGTAATTTATATAATTCAGAGCAATAAAAGGGGGCTTATTATCTGTTTGCCTAAATTCCATGAATGATTACACTAACTAAATCTCCTTTTGCCTGCATGATTCCAGATATGGTAGAATGAGGCAATACTAAGATAAGTTTATAATTAAAAAAACAGTTGCAGGAAAAACGTTTCCAAATTAAGCTTTTATTTTTTTTTTGTAAGAGCAAAAGAAAACAGGCTGATCCTGAATGCAAAGAATATATATTTCTTACATTTTTCTATGTATTTCTTCTGGTATCAATAAAAAGATTTGAAGCCTCTTTTGCTACTGGCCAGTAGCAAATAAAATATAGGCAATGTCTCATGATTATCATTTTTCAAGAAATGTTATTTGAGTTGTAGTATAATTATGTTAGTGTCACAAGAATCCTTGTTCACTTCAAATTTCTTCACTTTATGAAACAGCAAAAACAAAAAGCAAAATTTAAAAAGAACAAAAAATAGAACAGAGAACAAAGATCTCCAGTCGATTATATGTGTAATACATTGAATGCAAGAATTGTTTTATTAATATTTTACTCAGATGTCATGAGACAAACCTTTCACGGCTACTACCCATTTTGCATTAAAATCCAACATAAGCCTTGATAATAAACAAGTAGTAATGAAAGAATGAGCAACATTTTCCATTTTCTTGAACACAAATGTGCACCACTTTTATATAAAAGAACTTTGCAGCAACTTAGATGGTTTTAGAGTCCATCATACTTAGTGATCTATCACAGAAGCAAAGAACTGAGTACCACATGTTCTCACTCATAACTGGACCGTGAACATTTATCAAAATTCTATAAGAAAGGGTTTGGCAGTAGCCTGAAGCTGCCAGGGATAGAGGAGAGCATAACAACAATAGGGGTACCCAACCCCAAACCAGGTGAAGTGAGAACCAATGGGCCCAAACTTCACCTGTATGATGACCACTTATATACCTAACCCTGAATTGCACCCTATGTTTTTAAAATAAATAAATAAATAAATAAATAAATAAATAAATAAAATTTTGGCTATATTGAGTTAAATAAAATATATTGAAAATAAAAAAATAATAAAATCTGAAATTACTTGTTTTGAATGCAATGGGAGTCTGCCTCTTTACAGGAAGCACACTATACCATTTCTTCTTTCCTTTCTCACCCCATTAACTCCCATGACAAAAGATACATGCAGGTCTTGGGAGGATTCAGTCTCTTCTTTGAAGGTTTCAGTTATGCTAAGCTGAAGGAGTGGGAGTATCATGTCAATTTGACTCGGATAACAAGTATTTTTCAAAAATAATATTTTTAGTGTCTATAGACTAACATAAAATTTTACAGAGTGTATCTGTCCGATTATACTTTCAACTTTGAAATAAAAGATGCATAGTTAGAAGATAACTTTGAAAATAATGTGATTTGTCATATTTAAATGAGACAATATGAATATACACTGTAATTAACTTTGCACTCAACACTGTTAACCACATTAATGCAAAAACGATATTTGAGTGAATAAATAGAGCAGTTATATGGACTTTTAAAATATGGTAATAAGGAATATAAGTTACTTCTGCACAATGAAAAATATTGGCAGTGTCATACTGAGATGGAAGTAATGCTACATAAAAACCCCAATACATTCCTTTCAGTTAATTGATAAAGACAGTGTTACAGTCTTATTGCCAACCTCTCCTTTATTTTTTCTCTTAGTGATTTCTTGAATGTATTTTTTTTTGAGTTGGAGTCTCACTCTGTTGCCCAGACTGGAGTGCAATGGCCGCTTCCAGCAACCGCAGCCTCGACCTGCTGGGCTCCGGCGATCCTTCCACCTCACCCTTCCGATTAGCTGGAATTACAGGCATGCGCTACCACGCCCAGCTGATTTTTTGATTTACTGTAGAGATGAGGTCTCGGTGCCCAGGTGGGTCTCGAACTCGCGGGCTCAGGCAATCCACTCACCTCAGCCTCCCAAAGGCACGGGATTACAGGCTGAGCCACCGAGCCTGGCTTGAATGTATTTTTTAAATATCTCCCAAACTACCTGATTATATAAAACAATACAATTACAGTACTAATTATCTTAAAAATAATATGAACCAAACATCTTTAGCGGCTTTCTTTTTAATTACAGAAGATGGTTGCTGGTATTTCACAATTATTATTTCTGACATCTCTTCTCTTGAAAATTGTAATAACCTATTTCATAGCTCATTGAAGTCAGTCAACAATAACTTTAAAATCATGCTCTACATCATTTTTTTTTTAGCTCTTCCAAGCTAAGTGACCTTCAAAGTTAGTGACCACATAATATGTAGCTTGTTCTTGCCATACATTAAGCATTTTACTTATGTTTAATATTTCTATATCAATAACCAGCTAAAAGTTAAAAATTACCATAGCCAAAAGAGAAGTAAGGATCCATCTTTATTTTAAATTCTGTTCTCTATCTTTATAAAGGATAGCATTTCTATCCTTTGTCCAATTTATCAAGTCAAAGACATGAGATTTTAAAAATTAATTATTCTTTCTTAATTGCTCATATTGATTTATTTTAGCTTATTTTCCAACTCTAATTGACTATAATACTCTGTCAATTTGCACCTATTTCTTAATACGACATAATTCTGTACTTGAACTATTACAGTAAGTTTTTAATTTGTCATGTTACTTAAGCTCTTTCTCTATATTACCAAGCAGACCAAATCATTCTTTTTAAAAATTTTTTGATTGAGAAAGCAGGATTTATTAAGAGGACAGGGAAGCTCCTACAGTGGGAGGGGACCTGAAGGCGTTGCCCCAAATCATTCTTTGGATTATATAAAACATGTTATATGTTGTATTTTGTTTGCTTCAAATTCACTAATGTTTTTCATCCCATTTCAAATAAAATCTTACCCTGCCTAAAAAAAATCAATTTACCAATATAAGAACCTGAAGACCTGCTTACTACCCACAAACCATATGCCTGGCCAAAATTCTATTTTATCCAGTCTACTAGAACCACAAGCTACTTTCCTTCTTAGGACATTTGAAATACATTTTCTTTTTCAGACTGAAGTATTTTTTGCCCAAGTTTGACATACTCATTTCCATTTAGTCTTTTAGATCTCAGAGCCAAGTCATATTCTCAAAGAGTTCATCTCTCATTCTTCCTTAAAGTTATCTAGTAATTTTTTATTATATTGTTCTTTACCCATTGTATGCATTGCACTTATTACTATGCTATGTTTCTTGCTAAGTAGTCACTTGTGCCTCATGAGAGCAGGGCCACTATTATGTTCAGTTCTGCATTCTCAGTGTTTAGTACAGAACTTGGTATATGATGGATACTCAATACATACTGAGTAAATTATTAAATAAATAAATTATAAATAATTTCATAAAATTATTATTTCTAAATTTTACCAAATTAAATTAATCACATTGACTTTAGTTTCAATGAATGAATGTCTGCCTACTTTATTTATTTATTTATTTATTTATTTATTTATTTATTTATTTATTTATTTATCTATTTTGAGTTGGAGTCTCACTCTGTCATCCAGACTGGAGTGCAGCCTCGACCTGCAGCCTCGACCTGCTGGGCTCCAGTGATCCTGAAGGCTTCCTGAAGGCTTCCCCCTCAGCCTTCCAAGTAGCTGGAACTACAGATGCACGCTACCACGCCCAGCTAAATTTTTATTTTATTGTAGAGATGAGGTCTCACCAAGCTGCCCAGGCGGGTCTCAAACCCACGGGCTCAGGCAATCCACTCACCTCAGCCTCCCAAAGTGCTGGGATTACAGGCTGAACCACTGAACTCGGCTATTGTTTAAAACTAATCTGTTATCAAGACTGAGATTCATCCTAAGGATTGCAAGGATGATTCATGATATGAAGCTTAACACAAGTGACATACCACATTAATAGAATCAATGAAAAAAATCATATAATCATTTTAATAGACACAGAAAAGCATTTCATAAACTACAACACTCATTCATGATTTTTAAAAAAACTCCCAATAAATATAGATATAGAAGAAATTTGCCTCAACACAATAAAGTCCACATATGAGAAATCCATAGTCGTCATCATATTGTATGAGGGAAAGATTTCCTCTAAGATCTGGAATTAAACAAGAATGCTTAGTTTCACCGTTTCTATTCAACATTGTACTGGATGTTGTAACCAGAGTAATTAGGCAGGAGAAATAAATAAATGGCATCCAAATGGGAAAGAGGAGATTTAAATTGCCCTTTTTGGAGGATAACATGTTCTTATATACAGAGAACTCAAAAGACTCTAACAAGCCGGGCTCGGTGGCTCAGCCTGTAATCCCGCGCCTTTGGGAGGCTGAGGTGAGTGAATTGCCTGAGCCCGCGGGTTCGAGACCCGCCTGGGCAGCGAGACCTCATCTCTACAATAAATCAAAAAATCAGCCGGGCATGGTGGTGCATGCCTGTAATTCCGGCTACTCGGAAGGCTGAGGCGGAAGGATCACCAGAGCCCAGCAGGCCGAGGCTGCAGTGGCCGGAAGCGGCCACTGCACTCCAGTCTGCGTGACAGAGTGAGACTCCAACTCAAAAAAAAAAAAAAAAAAAGACTCTAACAACAGAGACATACATAGTCAATTAATAGCACTAACAAGGCTTTGGTAAAGTTGTAGGACACAATATAAACATATAAAATTCAGTAGCATTACTGTATGTCAACAGTGAACTATCTGAAAAAACTAATCAGAAAGCAATATCATTTACAATATCTTCCAAAAAATTACCAAGAATAAATTTAACCAAAAAGGCAAACGCTATTTCCAATATAAAGTATAAAACATTGATGAAAGAAATTAAAGAGGGCACAAATGAAATACGAGTGGAGAATCCCAAAAAACATGGAATTTATTTATTAAAAAGTGTGCATTTATTCTTTTTTGTCCTTTAATTTCTTTTTTCTTTTTTTATTAAACAATATTTTTATTATGATTTTGTGGAGTACAGTTAAGGGTTACGTGTACAATTACGTTTTATTCAGGCACCCTGTTGATAAGAGGTGTTTCCCCATCCCCAGACAGATATTTGCGACTGTTAATCCCATCCCCCTCCCCCCCATAGATTCCCAGTACCGTCAGTCATTTTCTTAAAGATTTATATTGGATGTTCAAAGTCCATTATATGAGTGAGAACATGTGATACTCGTATCTTTGTTTCTGTGAGAGGTCACTCAGTACTATAGACTCTAGTTCCATCCAGGTTGCTGTGAAATTCATGATTTTGTTCTTTTTCATGGCTGCGTAGTGTTCCATCGTGTATATGTACCACATTTTTTTAATCCAGTCCTCTTTCGATGGGCAGCATGGTTGTTTCCAGGTTCTTGCTATTGTGAACAATGCTGCGATAAACATACATGTGCAGTTATCTTTTTTATAGAGTGATTTGAGGTCTTCAGGGTATATTCCCAGTAGGGGGGTTACGGGGTCATATGGAAGGTCGATTTTTAGAGCTTTTAGGAATCGCCACACTGCTTTCCATAGAGGTTGCACTAGTTTACACTCCCACCAACAGTCTAGAAGTGTTCCCTTTTCACCACACCCTCTCCAGCAGCTGTTATTTTTTGAGTTGTTGAAAATTGCCATTCTGACTGGAGTTAGGTGTATCTCAGCGTGGTTTTGATTTGCATCTTTCTGGTGAATAGTGAGGTTGAGCATTTCTTCATGTGTTTGTTGGCTGCTCGGATGTCTTCTTTTGTGAAGTGTCTGTTTATATCTTTTGCCCATTTTATAATGGGGTTGTTTGTTTTTTTCTTTTCAGCACATTTGAGTTCCTTGTAGATCCTTATGTTAAGCCTTTGTCAGACCTGGAGTTGGCAAATACTTTTTCCCAGTCTGTAGGCTGTCTCTCTGCTCTCTTGATGGTTTCTTTGACTTTGCAGAAGCTTGTCAGTTTAATAAGGTCCCACTTGTCTGTCTTCTCTCTTATGACCTGTGGGTTTTGGGTTTTGTTAAGGAATTGGATGCCAGTTCCGATTTCCATGAGGGTATTTCCTTCCTTTTCTAAGGTTCTTATGGTTTGAGGTTTTACATTTAGGTCTCTGATCCATTTGGAGTTAACCTTTGTGCATGGGGATAGATAGGGGTCCTGTTTCAATCTTTTGCATGTGGTCAGCCAGTTTTCCCAGCACCATTTACTGAATAGGTTCTCCTCTCCCCAGTGGTAGGTGGTGGGGGCTTTGTCGAATATGAGTTGGTTGAGAAATTGAGGTTTTGCTTCTGGAATCTCAATTCTATTCCATTGATCTATATGCCTGTTCCTGTACCGATACCAAGCTGTTTTGATGATTGTAGCTTTATAGTAAAGTTTAAAGTCTGGTAATGTGATACCACCTGCTTTGTTTTTTTTTTTGCTGAGGATTGTTCTGGCTATTCTTGGACCTTTGTGTTTCCCTATGAATTCCTGTGTTGTTTTTTCCAGGTCTGAGAAGAATGTTGCTGGTAATTTCATGCGTATTGCATTGAATTTGTAGATTGCCTTAGGTAAGAAAGACATCTTCACAATGTTGATTCTTCCAATCCATGAGCATGGGATATTTTTCCACTTGTTTGTGTCATCTTTGATTTCTTTGAGCAGTGTTTTGTAATTTTCATTGTAAAGGTCTTTCATGTCTCTGGTTAGGAAGATGCCAAGGTATTTCATTTTTTTTGTGGCTATTGTGAATGGAATTGTGCTTTTTATTTGGGTTTCTGTTTGTTTATTATTGGTGTAGAGAAATGCGATTGTCTTTTGTACATTTATTTTGCATCCTGAGACTTTGCCAAAGGCCTTTATCAATGTAAGGAGGCTTTTGACATATTCTCTTGGGTTTTCAAGGTACACAATCATATCATCTGCAAAGAGAGATAACTTGACTTCCTCTTTTCCTATTTGGATATCCCTGATTGCCTCGTCTTCTCTGATTGCTCGAACCAGGACTTCCAATACTATGTTGAACAGGAGGGGTGAGAGTGGGCATCCTTGTCTTGTTCCAGTTTTCAAGGGAATTGGTTCCAATTTTTGTCCATTTAGGAGTATGCTGGCTGTGGGTTTCTCGTAGATGGCGTTTACTATTTTGAGGTATGTTCCCCGTATGCCTAGATGTTCGGGGGTTTTTTATCAAGAAGGGGTGCTGGATTTTATCAAAAGCTTTTTCTGCATCTAATGATATGATCATGTGGTTTTTGTTTTGACATCTGTTGATAAATTTTAAATTACATTTATGGTTTTACGAATGTTGAACCAGCCTTGCATCCCAGGAATGAAGCCTACTTGGTCATGATGAATGATTTTTGTGATGTATTGCTGAATCCGGTTTGCTAGGATCTTGTTGAGAATTTTCGCATCTATGTTCATCAAAGATATTGGCCTGTAGTTCTATTTCTTTGTTGGATCTTTACCTGGCTTGGGTATCAATGTGATGTTGCCTTCGTAAAATGATTTGGGGAGAGTTCCATCTTTTTCAATCGACTGGATTACCTTCAGTAGGATTGGTATCAGCTCCTCCTTAAATGTCTTGTAGAATCCTGCTGGAAAGCCATCTGGACCAGGGCTTTTTTTTGTAGGAAGTTTTCTTATTATGTAGTCGATTTCCTTGATTGTTATTGGTCTATTTAAGGTCTCAATTTCTTCTTGTTGCAACCTAGGTAGGTTGTGTGATATCAGAAATCCTCCATTTCCTTAAGGTTTTCAAGTTTGTTTCCATACAAGTGTACGTAGTAGTCTCTAATGATCTTTTGTATTTCCTCAGGGTCCGATATGACTTCAACTTTGTGCTTCTGATTGTGTCTATTTGGTTTTTTTCTCGTTTTTTCTTGGTCAGTCTAGCTAGTGGACCATTGATCTTGTTTATCCTTTTGAAGAACCAGCTTTTTGTTTCATTGATTTTTTGTATTATCTTTTTGTCTTCTATGTCTGGATTTGGGCTTTTATTTTTGTGATCTGAATTATTCTGCTGAAATTAGGGTTTTTGTGGTCTTGCTTTTCCAGCTTCTTTAGGTGGTTTGTTAGGTTGTGAATTTCTGTTCCTTCCATTTTCTTCAAGTGTGTTTGTAGGGATATAAATTCCCCTCTTACTACAGCTCTCAGGGCATCCCAGAGATTTTGGTAAGATGTTTCTTCATTTTCATTTATTTCCAGGTATCTTTTCATCTCTGTTTTGATTTCATCATTGACCCAGGAGTTGTTTAGCATCATGCTGTTTAGTGTCCATGTCTTTGTGGATTTGGGGGGGACTTTGTTGGTGTCAATGTTTATTTTTATTCCACTGTGGTCCATGTAGGTACATGGTAGAATTTCGGTCCTTTTAAATTTGCTTATGCTTGATTTATGGCCGAGTATGTTGTCGATCTTAGAATATGTTCCATGTGGTGATGAGTAGAATGTGTATTCTGTGGTCTTTGGATGGAGTGTTCTGTAGGTATCAATTAAGTCCATTTGGTCCAAAGTCACATTGGGGTTTCCCGGATCTCCTTGCTGATTTTTTGTGTGATGATCTGTCTGGGGTTTGTGGGTGGGGTATTAAAGTCCCCAGTTATGATGGTTTTAAAGTCAATATCTTTCTTTAGTTTTCCTAGAAGTTGCTTTATGAAAGTTGGCGCACCTATGTTGGGTGCATATATGTTTAGGATAGATATTTCTTGTTGACGGATTGAGTCTTTTATCATTATGTAGTCGCCTTCTGTATCTTTTTTGATTTTTAATAGCTTGAAGGGTATTTTGTCTGAAATTAAGATCGCTACTCCTCCTTTCTTTTGTATTCCATTCCCCTGAAAGTTTATTTCCCATCCTCTTACTTTGAGTCTGTGAGTTCCTTTCTAGTGAGGTGAGTCTCTTGAAAGCAATAGATTGTTGCCTGATGATATTTTATCCATTTTGCCATTCTATGTCTTTTGAGTGGTGCATTTAGTCCATTCACATTTAGGCTAATAAATAATATTTGAAATGCAAGAGTTGATCCCTGTCATAATGTTCTTACAGAGTTGTTCCTGTTTGTTTGTTGTCTTTCTTTGGGTTTTGGAGTTGGCTCATGTGTGTTTTTAATCTTTTGCCTGTACTCTTGTGAAGAATGCTGTTGTTCTTTTTTTCTTTTTCTTCTGTGTTCAGTACTTTCTTAAGTGTTTCTTGTAGAGGTGGTCTGGTGGCAGCGTAGGTTCTTAGGGATTGGATATCTGGGAAAGATTTCAATTCTCCCTCACTAATGAAGCTTAGTTTGGCTGGGTAGGTTATTATTGGTTGAAATTGTTTCTCTTTTAGAACTTTGAAGATAGGGCTCCAGGTTCTCCTAGCCTGAAAGGTTTCTGTGGATAAATCTGCTGCTTTCTATTTGGTTTTTCTTGGTAGGCAGTCTGGCCTTTTCTCTTGCTGCCTTTAGGATTTTTTTCTTTTATAGCTACTTTGTTTAGGTGAATTATTATGTGTCTGGGAGTTGGTCTTCCCATTGGTGGTCTTGCAGGGGTTCTCTGAATCTCTTGTGTTTGAGTTTTTTCATCCTTGATGAGATGAGGGAAGTTTTCTTGAATGATTTCATGAAATGTTTGTTCCAGTGTGGCTTCTGTTTCTCTCTCTGCCTCAGGAAGCCCAATTATTCTTAGGTTTGGTCTCTTGAAGTGATCATTCATCTCTTGCAGGTTTTGTTCTGTCTTTTTGAGCTTCTTTTCTATGCTTTTGACAGTTTGGGTTGGTTTTGTGTTTTGGTCTTCGAGCTCTGAGATTCTTTCTTCGGCTTGGCTGATTCTGCTTTCCATACTTATTAGTCTATTATTCATTTCCATCACAGTATTCTTTACTGCTGTCATTTCTGACATTGGCTCCTTCCTATTTTCCTTTGTCTCTCCTCAATTTTTTAAATTCTCTCCATTAATGTCTTCATGTCTGGGTTTGTTGCATATAACCAGTCATTCTGGGGGCTCTTCATTGTTTGTGTTCCAAAATCTGTTTTCTCAATGTCTGATCTCCCAGGGGTCTGAGACCTATATTCTTCTTTTGGTTTTTCTTTATTTGTACAGTTTTTTCCCTTCCCTGCTTTTTCCTTCCCTCCACGTCACCGTCTTCTTTAATTCTGTTATTCAGGGGTAAAGGGATTGGTTTTACTTCTGTTTGTTCAATCTCCTATTCTTTATGTATGCCCTCTTACTCTGTTCAATTCTTGATTTGCACTGTAGGTTGGGGGTTGTCCTTTTTGCAGTTTTGAGATTTACTTAAAGGGGGAGCTGTGATTCAAAATCTATCTGCAGATCCTGGTATTCGCTGACAGGTGTGTGAATAACCTGGAGCCACTTCCCACTGCCTTGGAATCTGTCCATGCAGTGGGACTGTACGTTTACTCCCTGAAATAATATGTGGTTAGCAGAGGGGAGAGAATGGAGCAGACAGTGGGTTGAAGAGGGGGATGGAGAGATAGAGGAGTAAGGGGGGAAACAAACGAGTGTGCCAACAAATAGAGAGAGAGGGCCTATACTGAAACAGATAAAAACAATAGACCACAGCTACAACGAACCCTCATACAGACCAAAAATAAAACATATAGTGATGCTAACATACCAGCTACCAACCACCTTATTAGTTTGCTGTTCCTCTATACAAAGATATGGTTTATAGAGAGAAGAAAAGAGAAGAAAAGGAAGAGGAAAAAAGAAAAAAAGGAACAATACAGTAGGAATAGAATTAAGTCATTAAACTAACAGAATCAATGAAGCATACTCTGAGACATTTCGTTTAAGTCCAATGTCCTTTCAGGTCTGATTTCTAGTTTTCTTTTCAAGCTGGTAAATTAGTTTGCAGTTAGGGTCAATTGCCCCTGGTCTGCTGTGAAGGACAGTTCAGATCACCCTCTGTTCACCACTCTGGCCTATACCTTTATCAAGCTTGTTTCTCCCATTTCAGTGTTGTTACCTTGAATCGCCAGCAGGTGGTGCTATCTCAGCTGCTCACCCCAGAGGGGGTGGGGCTGGACAGGGACGGCAGAGGCTGAAGATGGCAAGATGGCTGCCTGCCTCAGGGCAGATGGCAGGAGACTTACGGCGGGCAGGACGTCTCAGTCGCAGGAGAGGTGGCAGTGATCCCAGCAGATCTTCCCTGAAGGGGCTTCAAGGACTGAAGTTGTGGATCACCTCCGTCCCGGGTGGTGCGATGTGCTACTGGCGGCGGTGACATTGGATGCGGCGGCTGCGGTGGCAGCGTCTGCGCTGCAGTGGCTGTCCAGACCACTGCGATGCCCCAGCGGTGGCAACAGCCAAGCTCCGTATGAAGTACAGGCTGTGATGTTGGGGTCTGTAGCCCCCGGGGCGAGAGTCAGAGACCCACTGCAGTTCTCCTTTGCAGAGGTTTTCACAGACCGGGTTGCCCCGTCACCATCTTGCCAGAAGTCTGTCCATTTATTCTTACATATTTAATCTTCAGTCACCTTCAAAGTACTCTTTGTTTGATGCAATAAACCTATTGAGATGCTATTTTCACTGCTCAAAACAGTTTTTGACCTCATCAATTTTGACACCTTTTATTGTTTCTGACCTATTTTGTTTCACTTCTTCCACATCGGCAAAATGTTTCCCTTTGCGGGCTTGTTTCATCAGGGAAACAAAAAAAATGTTTCTTTGGATGAGAGCAAGTGAATACAGAGGGTGGGGCACAGGGATCATGTCATTTTTGGTCAAAAACTTCTGTACATTCAGCACAGTGTAAGAAGGTGCACTGGTAAATCACGCAACATGAAATGGGCAAGCATGCTGAAAGAATCTTAAAACAAAAATTCCCTGAAGCTAAACAGAGCCTCTCACAACAATGCTAGCTGGTACACTGATACTGATGGGTTCCTGAAACACTTACCAGCTGTGGAAGCTTGTACTCTAAGAAGCCTGCACTCTTAAATATAATTCCAGTGTTTTTTGTTTTGTTTGTTTGTTTTCTTCCCCTCATATACTGTATTTTCATAAATTGGAAGAAATAATACTGTTTGCTATAATACTATACTATACTCTAATACTATATAAGTGATTTAGTCAAAAGTGAACTGCAAATTCAATACAATTCTAACTAAAATGTCAGTTACATTCTTCACACACACACAAAAAGAAATCTTAAAATTTGTATAGAACCACAAAAGACCCTGAATAGTCAAAACAATCTTGAGCAAAAAAGCACAAAGCTGAAGGCATCACATTTTCTGACTTGAAAATATACCACAAAGCTATAGTAACCAAATCAGCATGATATAGCATAAAAATAGACACACAGAAAAAAGAAACAGAATTAAGAATTCAGAAATAAATCCACACGTTTACAGTCTACTGATTTTCAAGAAAGTTGCTGAGAACATGCAGTGAAAAAGGAAATTCTCTTTAACATGTAGTGCTGAGAAAAATTGGACATCCACATACTAAAGAATGAAACTGGAGCTCTATCTCTCACCATATACAAAATACAATTCAAAATAGATTAAAGACTTAAATGTAGGATCCAAAACTATGAAACTAGTAGAAGAAAACATTTAAAAAACAACAAAAAACCTCTTCATGTCATTGGTCTGGGCAAGGATTTTTTTTTTAATATCAAGAGTTCAAAAACATAGGCAAAATAAAAAAGAAATAAAATAATAGACAAGTAGAATTATATCAAGCTAAAAATCTTCTGCACAGCAAAAGAAACAATCAAAAGAGCAAAGAGATAACCTATAGAATGGGAGAAATATTTGCAAACTATGCATATGATGAGGGGTTAATATCCAGAATATATAAAAACTCAGACAACTCAATAGCAATAATACCTCAAATAATGACATATTGAAAATGGACAAAGACCTGAGTAGACAGTTTTACAAGAAGACATACAAATGGCCTAACCAAAATTTTTAAAATGCTCACTATTACAATCATCTAAAAAATACAAATCGAAATCACAATGAGATATCATCTCACCCTAGTTAACATAGCTATAATTTTTAAAATGCTGGCAAAGATGTGAAGAAAGGGGAACATTAATACACTGTTGATTGGAATGTAAATTAGTACAGCCATCACAGACAACAGTAGATAGATTCCTCACAAAATTAAAAATAGAACTACCATATGATCCAGCAATCCCACTCCTGGGTGTTTGTCCAAAGTTAATAAAATCAGCATGTTGAAGAGGTGTCCCCACTCATATTTTTTACAGAACTCTTCACAATAACCAACACATGAGATCAACCTATGTGTCCATCAATAGATGAATGTGTAAAAAATGTGGTATATATACACAACAGAATGCTACTCAGCTATAAAATAGAATTAAATCCTGTCTTTTGTTTCACTATAAATTAATCTAGGGAATATTATGTTACATGAAATAAGGCAAGCACAGGAGGACATATTCCACATGATTTTACTCTTATGTTAAATCCAAAAATTTGATCTTATAGAAGGAAAGTAGTGGTTACCAGAGGTGGGCAGAAAGGGTGATGAGAGACTTTGGTTAGTGGCTACAAAGTTACATTTAGTAGGAGGAATAGGTTCTGGGTTTTTTTTTTTTCACTATAAGGAGACTATAGTTAAAAATAATGTATTGTATATTTCAAAATAGCTACAAGAGAGGATTTTGAATGTCCTCAATTCAAAGAAATGATAAATGTCTAAGATGATGACTATGCTAATTACTCAAATTTGATAATTACACAATGTATACGTGTATTAAAATATCATATTGTATCTTATACATATGAAAATTGTGTCAATTAAAATGAAATAAAATTCTCAAGAAGTAAGACAAATATATTCTACTTACTGTAGAATATCTACAATAAATTAGGTGTGGTAGCAACAGGGAATATAATGTGATATCTCCTAAGTAGAAAAAGATACAACATTTGGTATTTTTTAGATACTTATATGCACAATAAGCATTTTTCATATAAGAACTGATAATAGCAAGATATCATACAATCATTTACAATTGGGACTGCATACCTATAAAAACAAATATCTATAATTCATTCTCCAGAAATGATTCATTCATTTTGCTGTTGTTTGTGCTCTCCTGTCTCTATCTAGTAAGACACTCTTGTAAAACCCAATATTGAATCAGTCAGGATAGTTTAGGTTATACTGTGCCAACAAACATCACCATATGCTAGGTGCTTTATAAATGCACAGACTTATCTCTCACTTGTTTCCATCACATACCAGCTGAGGATTGTACTCCAAATCCTTGTATACTGGAATCAAGACTATTAAATATCCACCATTTCTACTGCTGCTAATTCTTGTGGTAGAAGAAAAAAAGAAACTCCAGCAGTGCAAAAATTGTCAATAAAATATTCTGGGCCAGAATTGGCACATCTTACTTCTGCTTTCTATTCACTGAACATAATTTGTCACAGACTCAGAAACCTAAGATCCAACTTATTTATTGAAAAGCATTCATGGATCAGTGTGGTAACTCATATCTGCAATCTCAGCATTTTGGAAGACCAAGGTAGGAGGATTGCTTTAGCCCAGGAATTTTAGATCAGCCTGAGCAACATAGTGTGACCTTATTTTAAATAAACAAACAAAAAGCATTCATGACTACTATACCAGATTCTTAAATATATATGTCCTAACAGATATCAAACGCCATATCTTTTCTTCCTTTACTGTCCAATGCTTAAAACTGTATACTCTGCATACTTAAAGTAGCTATTCTGAAAACTGCATCTGTCATATGAACAAACCATGTATTAAAAAAATTAATTTCTATAATGTTTTCACATATTTTAGATTTTCTAAAATGCTTAATGTTTAACTTAATATGTTTAAGTGGAGCAACTCTTTTAGCTTTCAAACTATAGTTTTCCAAATCTGATATTTTGCCATTTAAAAAAATAATTTCAGGCGCGCACAACCACACCCGGCTAATTTTTTTGATTTATTGTAGAGATGAGGTCTTGCCACTTGGAAGGCTGAGGCGGAAGGATCGCCGGAGCCCAGCAGGTCGAGGCTGCAGTGGCTGGGATTGGCCACTGCACTCCAGTCTGGACGACAGAGTGAGACTCCAACTCAATAAATAAATAAATAATTTTATAACAAAATTATTACTGGATAATCTGTTATTTTAATATGTATATAATTTATTTGAAATTATTCCTATTGTAGTTTTTATTAATCCATGAAAACTTGGCATTTCACATTATGATATTAATCAAAACATGGAAGATATTCATTATTCTTAATATGGTATAAATATTTATAGGTAAAATATGGATACATGTGACTTTTTAGAAAACTTCAAATGCATATGTAATGTAAACAAAATAATTATTAACACAAAATTTATTCCTTGAATTTTCCTACTCTCTCATTAAAACTTTGAATCCATGGGGAAGAGGGAGGAAAATTTAAATTTGCTTTATTTTAGTCACTAGAAATAAAGAAGTGTCATTAATTTTTTAGTTTAAATTGCTCCTTAAGATAAAACATGATTTCTACATTAAACACATGATACATTTTTCATGTATCATAGAGAAATTTCACATTTTGCTGATATAAAATACTTTGTTTCTTTTAAAACTGTCCTTTAAAATCAAACAATGTTAAGGAGACCCCTATAAAAAGAGAGAAGAAACAATCTGTGAGAAAACCCCAACTTATTGTATTAGTTTGCTCAGATTGCTGTAATAAAATACTATAGAATAGGTGACTTAAACAACAGAAATGTATTTCCAACTGTTTTGAAGGCTGGGAAGTCTGAAATCGAAGTGCCCCAGATTCAGTTTGTGATTAAGCCCTCTTTTTGGCTTGTAGACAGCTGCTTTTATACTGTGTGCTCACATGGTCTTTCTTCAGTGTGTGCAAGTGAAGAGGGGCAGTTCTCTTTCTGTCTCCTTTTCCTATAAGGATACTGATTTCCTCAAGAGGGCCCCAACCTCATGACCGAATATAAACTTAATTGCCCCCAAAAATCTCCACCACCAAATACTATCACTTTGGAGACTAAGGTTTTACATATGAATCTGGGAGAATAGAAATATTCAGACCATAAGAGTGGGGAAAGATGCTTGGCTTATTCAAAGAGCTTAGTAGAAGCCATGCATAGGATGAGGGAGTGAAAGAAAACAAGATTTCAAGAGGATACAAGAGTGAGGATATGGAGGATAAGGTCTTTTTGTGGATTTTATTTAAAATAAAATGAGAAATCTGGAAAATATTCAATGCATTGTGATGTAGGTTTTTAAAGAGCTTATGTCGGCTGTCAAGTGAAGCATCCTTTGTATTGGGAAGATTAGAAACAGAAAGTCCAGTAAAGTAGCCATTGAAGTTGTCCTAGTTGAAAGCTGACAGAAGTTTATATTAACAAAGTGCCAACTAAAGTGGTAAAAGAAAAAAAAAATTTCTGAGAAGAAGAAAAAAATAATATCTGAAGAAATAAACACATGAGCTTTGAAATGATAGACTTTAGATATTCATAAGCAAGCAGTGTTCAAAATGAGGTCTTCAGATCTTCAGTATTACCTGGGAACTCGCTAGAAATGAATATTCTCAGACAACCCCAGAATGACTGAATTAGAAATTCTGAGGGGTGAGACTCAGCAGTTTGAATTTTAAAAAACACTTTAGGTGATTTTTGACAAAAGCTGGTATTTGAGAACTGTGTTGTAAATCATACATATGAAAATGTCAATTATAGAAATTCATATATACATATCAATTTATGGATTTCAGAGCAGAAGTTTGAGACAGAGATATAAATTTGGAAGTTATCAGCACATAGATAGCACTGAAAACCACGAGAAGGGTTGAAAGCACCTTAGTAAGTGGAACTGGAAAGAACTGCCAGGACTAAGGCCCAAATTTCCAATATTTGGTAGTTTGTAAACAAGATTTTTAAAAAGAGCACCCAGAGAGACAGGAAGAAAGCAAGGATGGTGAGATACTATGGAGGACAATTGAAGACCAAGATTTTAAAAGAAGTGATAAACAATGTTCAGTGAAACTAAGAAATTTAGCACACTATAGTGGTGTGTTGGTTAATGTTCAGCAATTGACTCTCTGGGAAAAAAACAAGATCTGATTACGAAAGTTTTAAAATCTCTGTTCTGTGACTATACCCAGCATACTTGATTTAAAACTACCAACCTGACATCTGTGAATAGTGTGCAGATTTGGCAAGAGATGCACCATAGCACCCCATAAGTAGCATTTATGCCATATGGGTAGAATAAATATAAAACCTTAAAAACCTAGATTACAGCAAAGTGTAAGAAAATAATTAGAAACAAATGAGCTATGAACATTCATACCAAAGGTTTTATATAATTTTAATGTGTGTGTGTATGTGTGTGTGTGTGTGTGTGTGTGTGTGTGTGTGTGTGTATAATCAATTCTTAATAATGGTTGTGTTTAACAAAAGCCTTGCAGGCATTTTGAGAATTAAAAAATCAGCTTCCCTGAGTCCATATAAACTAATTCCTGTATACTACTGCCTACAGACCTAAGATTATCAATGATACTTTTTCCAGGTCCTATTGAGTTTACATATTGATATTCTTTGTATAATAAACACATATTTATTAGCTTTATATTTTCTACTCAATTTAAGTTACTCTTACTCAGTTAAATTCCAAGAGTAGGAATTATGCTGTATTATGTGATATGTATATGTATCACAATATATTATTTTTTCAAAATAGCACAGAGGTAAGGATATAACAAACACCCAACAAAACTATTAATTTGTTAATGCCTCCACGACCTATTTTTCTAACTCTAAAAGTCTTTGAATGGAAAGAGAACATGAGTAGAAGATTTTAAAACCTATGAAGGACAAAGCATGTTAGAATGATATTCATAGTATAAATAAATTAGCCCATGAAAGTTTAAATTCTGATATAATTTATGCAGTCTGACATATTTCCTCCAACTTAAAATATGTGTCACCTAGAAGTAGAGGATTTCTGCGTGGTTCACCTTTGCTGGACTTGCAGGGTACAAAAGGAATGTGGTGCTCACAGCAAAACAGATTGAGAGAATGCACACTGCTTTGAGTAAGCTTGGTAGCCCAATTCTGGCTGAATCTGAACTGAATTATTCATGGATTTTTTTTTAAGTGCAGTAAAAGTGATTTTTTTCTTAAAGAAAAGAAAAATCAAGGCTAATTTATCTCCTGAAAATACCTTGTCCATTCCCCGACATGAAAGCAATCAGAGTTCAGACACTGATTATTCTGAAACTTGAACCTGAGTGGAATTCAGACCAAGCTAAGCTATTCCTCTTTGCCAAATAAGTGACCAGGGGAAACATTCCAAATGGTTCATGCCTGTGTTAGTTTCTTAGGGCAGCTGTGGCAAAATACCACAAAATGGATGGCTTAAAACAACAAAAATGTATTGTCTCACAGTTCTGGATGTTAGAAGTCTGAAAAACAGTTGTTGGTGGTGTAGGAGAGAATCCACACTTGTTGATGCCCCTTGGTTTATAGATGCATCACTCCAATTCTTGCCTCTTTTGTCATATGGCCACCTTTTCCATGTGTGTTTCTGTTTTCTCTTATTAAATTGGATTAGAGCTCATCCTCATAAACTCAAGTTGATTTCACCTGCAAAAACCCTATTTCAAAATAAGGCCACATTCACAGGTACCAAGGATTAGGGTTTCAACATATCTTATTTGAAGATACAATTCAACCTATAATATATAGTTCTACTAAGTACAACATTTTATGTCTAGAGAAATAATAAATACCTCTTTGAATGGATTCTACATTTTAGCTTAAAGGCCAACTATTGAGGATTCAACAAAGACACAAGCTCCATAATATAATTAATAGATCTGAGTCTTGATAAAGGTACATTAGAAAATTGATATCAAGCTTTTCTAATTTGGTATTTAACAATTCTTTTTAGATATTCCAATTATGAATATTAGTTTACAATGATGTTTCAATAACACTTTATATACTCAAATTAAAATTACTGTATATATATTCAATTTGACACTCAGAAGTATTTATTTCAGATGTTCCTTTTAATCTATTTCCAATATGGTTAAACATGCTTTCTGTTCATTTAAACTTTTTTTAAAAACTTCTAAATGACGGAAAACATTTTTTTTTTTTTGCCCAGTAAAGTCTGCTGTTTTTCATGCACCTTGAATAAGTATATCCATTTAATAGCACTATAAAAATGTTGGTGTGGCTGTAATGAGATCATTAACTTTATTGCTATAATCACTGTATGAGGTTAAACTGTACCCTCAGCAGCAGAATTAGTGTCCAACTGTTCCAGTGCCTCTCGAAGAATTTTCTCAATGCAACATGTTACTCCGTTGTAATTGAAAAGTTAATAATCTACTATCCATGTTTTATTTTTCATCTTAAAAAATACTGTACAATATCAAGTCATTAAACAAATGTTCTTGTTTACCCAAATTGTACTCATTTGTTTTCCTGGATTTAAATAATGAAAATTATATTATAAATTTTAAAATGAATATAATTATCACTCATATAAGTTTTTTTCTTATTTTATGCCAAAATTAAGATCACAGCTACTATGCATTATAAATTTTATATGATCAATAAAAAATAATGTATTCTAACATTAACTTTTTTGACTATTCTCTATCAAATAACAAATAGAAAGCTCAATAATATATTATCCATACACCTCAATTATTATGTAAGACAAGAGTGGGTGGAAAAAATAAAAAGACAAAGAAGCTTATAGCAACGTTGTTTCATATTTTTTTAAATGAGTGATGTAGAATTATGTGACTGTGATAACCATAAAAACATAGAAAATTACTTTGGTGGAAAATTGCAGTATATGGAGGGGAAAATAATATTCCTATTGAAAAAATAAGGAAAATAATATAAAGTAATACATTTTTTAAAATGAAATAATTATCTAATTTATAAAATGAGTCAAATAATTGCAAATTAATACATGGATGACAGTCCAAATAAACAAATGGAAAATCAGATAAGGCAAGTGCCGGAGATAGGCAAAAGTAGAAGCAATGAAGAATTGCAATAACATATTTAAAATATGAAAACTCATGGAATGACGTTGGAAAATGTAAAGACTCTGTATTTTTAAAACTTTGTTTATAGCAGTAATATAACTTATTTTTAAGCAAATAATACAGTTTTGTTAACTAGAGTCATCGTGCTGAGCCTTGGATCCCTATACTTACTCATCTTACAACTGAAAGTTTGCACACGTTAAAAAATGACTCCTCCATTTTCCCAAACCCCAGACCCTGGCAAGCACCATTTTACTTATTGCTTGTAAGAATAATTAAGCAAGAAAAGAAATTAAATAATATTTGTGTTTCTTTGGAAAGCCAAATACAAATAAAAACAAGCACTGTGGTATATTTTGATTCTTGTTAATTCAATTTTGAAACTATGAGTCAAAAATTGCTCATTATGTAATAAATACAAATCAAAGCAAATATGAAATTTTACTTTTTCACTTATAGGAGAGAACATTTAAGAAGTCCCATCCTGAATTGAAAATATTTCAGACAATTAAGAAAAACAGAATTCTCCCCAAAACATTTTACGAAGCTAACATTAAACTGATACCAAAACCAGGTAAAGATCCAATAAAAAGTGAGAACTACAGGCTGATATCCCTAATGAACATAGATGCAAAAATTTTCGACAAGACTAGCAAATCGCATCCAACAACACATCTCAAAAATCATCCACCACGGCCAAGTAGGCTTCATACCCAGGATGCAGGGCTGGTTCAACATCCGTAAGACCATAAATGTAATTAAATACATCAACAGATGTAAAAACAAGAACCATATGATTATATAATCAGACACAGAAAAACTTTTTTTTTTAAAGTTGGAGTCTCACTCTGTCGCCCAGACTGGAGTGCAGTGGCACGCTTCTAACCACTGCAGACTCAACCTGCAGGCTCCAGCGATCCTTCTGCCTCAGCCTTCCAAGTAGCTGGAACTACAGGCATGCGCTACCACATCAGGCTAATTTTTTATTTATTGTAGATACGAGGTCTCGCCAGGTTGCCTGGGTGGGCTCAGGCAATCCACTTGCCTCAGCCTCCCAAAGTGCTGGGATTACAGTTTGAGCCACCGAGCCTGGCCAGAAAAACTTTTGACGAAATCCAGCATCCTGTCTTGATAAAAACCCTCAAATACCTGGGCATAGAGGGATCATACCTCAAAATAGTAAGCACTATGTAAGATAAACCCACAGCCAGCCTATTGCTAAATGGACAGAAATTGGATACATTTCTCTTGAAAACCAGAACAAGATAAGGTTGCCCCCTCTCACTCCTCTTGTTCAACATTGTGTTGCAGGTCCTAGCTAGAGCAATTAGAAAAGAGAAGGAAATCAGGGGTATCCAAACAGGAAAAGAGGAAGTTAAGTTGTCCCTCTTTGCTGTCAATAGGATTCCATACCTAAAAACCTGAGAGACTCTGTCAAAAAACCTTCTTTCACTTGATAAAGAACTTTGGCAAGTCTCAGGGTACAAAATAAATGTGCAAAAGACAGTCACATTCTTATACACCAAAAACAACTATCATGAGAGTGGGAAGACAGTTCACAAAATGGGAAAAAAATATTTGCCAACTCTATATCTGACAAAGGCTTAACAACTAGGATATACAAGGAACTCAAACATGCCAAAAGAAAAAACAAACAAACATCACCATTAAAAAGTGGGCAAAAGACATGAATAGACACTTCTCAAAAGAAAATATTCAGGCAGTCAACAGACACATGAAAAAGTACTCAGCCTCACTAATAATCAGAGAAATGCAAATCAAAATCACATTGAGATACCACCTAATCCCAGTAAGAACGACTATCATTAATAAAACAAATAGCAACAGATATTGGCGAAGATGCAAAGAAAAAGAAACACTTCTACACTGCTGGTGGGAATGCAAACTAGTGCAACCTCTTTGGAAAACAGTGTGGCCATTACTAAAAGAAGTAAATCTTGACATTCCATGTGAGCCAGCAATCCCCCTACTGGGAATATACCTGGAGGAATTCAAATTATTCTGCAAAAAATATACCTATACACGCATGTTTATTGCAGTACTATTCATAATAGCAAAAACATGGAACCAACCATGCTGCCAATTGAAACTAGACTGGATAAAAAATGTACATACACATGATAGAATATTTCCCAGCCATAAAGAAGGACAAACATATGGACTTCACAGCAACTTGGATGGATTTAGTCTTTCATACTCTGTGATCTATCACAGAAACAAAGAACTGAGTACAATATGTTCTCACTCATAAGCAGGCCCTGATCATTTACCATAATACTGTAAGAAAGGGATTGACAAGCCGGACTTGGTGGCTCAGCCTGTAATACCGCGCCTTTGGGAGGCTGAGGTGAGTGGATTGCCCAAGCCTGAGGGTTCGAGACCCGCCTGGGCAGCCAAGACCTCATCTCTACAATAAAATCAAAAAATTAGCCGGGCGTGGTAGCGTGCGCCTGTAATTCCGGCTACTCGGAAGGCTGAGGAGGAAGAATCGCTGGAGCCCGGCAGGTCGAGGCTGCGTTGGCCGGTAGCGGCCACTGCAATCCAGTTTGGGTGACAGAGTGAGACTCCAACTCAAAAAAAAAAAAAAGAAAAGAAAAGAAAGGTATTGACAGTAACAGAATACTACCAGAGGCAGGGGGTGAGGCGGCCGTATTAATAAGGATAACTGATCTCAAACCAGGTAAATTTGGGACCAAAGAGAGGTCCAAAATTTAACTGTACAATGACCACTTGTATACCTAATCTTCAATTGTACCACACATAAAATAAAATAAAATAAAGAAGTTGCCTAATATCCAGTAATATCAAAGGTATAGGAAATATAAATGCTGATAACCTTTGGGTTTTTATTTAAATGTATGATGCAACTTTTCTAAAGCACAGTTGGCAATATCTACAAATAGTTTTATACGCATTATTTTTGACATGGTGATCATACAGAGTGAGTAGAGAGTAATCATTTTGCTATTGTTAGGAAAAGCAAGCATGTATTCATATGAAGTCAAACAATTAAATACACTATAAGCTAGCTATAATTTTTAAAACCTGAAAATAAAAAGCAAAAATTGCATATACATGAAATAAATGAATTTGATGTCTAAGAGATAAAAAATACATTACAAGAAATATTAGTGAACACAGTAAGGTACAAAACAATGTATGAAGTGTGACTGTCTTTGAGAAAATAATTTTTTAAAAATTCAATATAAATAACACATATAAACTTTTGGGAAGAGCCAGGTGAAAGTGGAAAAGGAAATTTCATATTTCATTTCATTTTCTTTGACTCTGTTAATTGACTTTATTTGCATGTTATTTATTTATTTCAATTGTAGTTACCTGGTAGATTATTTGGATAGTTCTTTTAGCTTTTAGCCTTATATGAACATATGAATAATACAGGAAAGATTGAGGAAAGAGTATTTAATAAATATTGCTAAGAGATTTTAACACTTAAGAAAAATCAATTCAAAATGCCATTTAAAACAAGTTGAAATATATAATAAGGGATATTTATCAAATACTGTAATAATAATGACTTAAGAATCCTAGAAGTCTATCAGGAATTACAACAAACTGAGCACTCTAAAAATAAGAGTTTCTTAGGGACATAACAAAAATTTCTCATCAATAATTCTGACAAATAATATACCAAAAACAATAAAAATATATGCCAAGTGAAAAGCAAAAATCCGTACCCCCTCACCTGATTAGAAACAAAAAGGGAGACTTTGACATGGTAGATAGGAGATAGAAGAAAGTAGTTAAAACCAAGATAACTACACACCATCAGAGCCTAGTGAGAGTACCTGTGAATTGCTGGTATATAAGGCTATTCCCCATCATTTGGAGGGAAATTGTAAGTGGGTTTCCTGCATAAATGCTCAGTTAAGAAGGGGTTTTCAATCTTTCAAACAATAACTAGATAAGTGCCCTTTGACCCAGGAATGTGGCACGGAGGCAGGATGCCTAATTTTGTCTGTTGGTGAACAGTCACTGAAGAAACATCAGACGCTTCCTACTCCTGTGAAAACCTGTGTCTCTAAAGATAGTAACATGAAAAATTGAACTAGAGCCAAACTAATTCTTTAGATCCTAGCAGAATTTTAAAAATCTACCCATAAGTCCGGGCATGATGTCTCAAATCTATAATCCCAGCGCTTTGGAAGGCTGAGGCAAGAGGATTGCCTGAGCCCAGGGGTTCGAGACCAACCTAGGCAACTTGGTGAGACCTTGTCTATAAAATAAATTAAAAAATTAGTTGGGTATGGTGGCATGCACCTGTAGTTCCAGCTAATTGAAAGGCTGAGATGGACGAATCCCTGAGCCCAACAGTTTAAGGTTGCGGTGGTTGCGAGCATGTCACTGCACTCCAGTCTGAGTGACAGAGTAGACTCCAACTCAAAATAATTAATTAATTAATTAATTAAATTTAATTAAAATCTACCCAGAAAAATGCTTATAAACACGGAGCACCTGAAAAGCTCCTTAAGAAGCCAATACACACTGAAAAAAATAAACCTCTAGTCAAAATATGAGAAAACACATAAAAGAACTACCAGCAGAAAAGTGTCCACTAACACACAAAAAAAGCAGCCCATTTCATATAAATACTATTAATTTACTTAATTAGGCAGTTAGTAAGGCGTTTTGAAAATCACGACAGAAATCTATAATGGAAAGCTTGTCTCATAAAAGATGCCAAGAGAACAATGTATCATTACATGAAGAAACATTATCAAGGAGAAGAAACCCATGCTTCCAGTAAATGAACATACAAAAACCACAACTGTATAATTTACAAAAAGATAATGTACAATTAGGAATAAATCATCAAGAAAAATATTCAAAAATGTAATAAATGAAACATGATATAAAATAATGAGTGATATCAATTTACAAATCTAATTAACAAAATATCTTAACCAGTGCTGGCAACAATGAGATGTGAATGAACACTCCTATCATTGCGTGTCTGTGTGTGTGTGTGTGTGTGTGTGTGTGTAGAATGGCACAATTCTTCTGAATAGGATTTTTACATTGTTTATACAAATCTAAAAAAGTCAATAATTGATTTCTTAATTCGTTTTCTGAAAGCCTACTCATGAAAATCATGCTAAATGTAAAATAGCTTGTAAATTTAAATGTATTCAGTTTCACTATGTATACAATATCTAAAAATATAAGCCTAGACATATAAACAAAACTGTACATACCCAGTGGCTTATGGCTTGGATTCTAAAAAACAATATATGCAGAAAAAAAAAATAATGCACAGCTCTAGCCAAATGTCTGGTAATTGTTCATTTGTTGAACACATGAACAAGTGAAAAGAGTTTAAGTTAATAAAAACGGGCGCAATGATAGGTGGAAAAGGAAGGAAGGTTACAACATCCTCATATAAAGTATGCAATTTTAAGAAAGTTTGGATAAAGTTTTTAAAAATGAAAGGTTTTGATGTAGAAATCATTTAATTCGATTATCTATTGATGTATTAATAATTTAATTTATTATATAATACAGGAAATGTTATTTATCCCCTTTACTGTTAAATAATTTGAAAATAAGAATTATTTTATAATAATAAAAAGGCAGAGAAATTTTTAAATGCTATTCAGATTGCCTAACCCTTTCGAAAAACAACTACATTTAATATTTCCCCTAAATTCTTATTTTTATTAATTCTGCCAAAATTATCATTTCATCTGTAACTTGCTTCAATGGTTATGCAATAAAATTCTATGATGTTAAAGTACCAATGTTTTCCTAAAGTATTTTAAAGTCTTTGTCGTGTCCTTTTATTCTTTTGTTAGCTCTTACTCTTACCTTTTGCCAGCTGCTGTCCTTAGAGGAAAAAAACAAAACCCTTCCCTACCTTCACATTTATGAAATTTCTTCTACTTCTACTCTTTTGACAAGACTGATATTTTCTTTAATGGAATCTGATACTTCCATTAAATGTTGAAATGTGCTATGGTTCTGCTGTGTCCATTTTTCTTCCTTTCTCCACTGTCTCTCATTCTCAAAGTTACTCCATTTCTGAGGCCCAAACTTTATCTGTATAGTGACCATTTGTATACCTAACTCATAATTGTACCCCATATAATTAAAATAAAAATAAAAACAAATTACTCCATTTCTCTGATATCAAAAAACACTGGGTGTGCGATTATCCACATCCTGGAGTTGGAGTTCCTACTGACACAAAGACAGTAAGAAAACTTGCTTTCCTTTCTTTCTTTCTTTCTTTTTTTTTTTTTTTGAGTTGGAGTCTCACCCTGTCGCCCAGACTGGAGTGCAGTGGCCGCTCCCGGCCACCGCAGCCTCGTCCTGTTGGGCTCCGGCGATCCTTCCGCCTCAGCCTTCCAAGTAGCCGGAATTACAGGCATGCGCTACCACGCCCGGCTGATTTTTTTTTATTTATTGCAGGGATGAAGTCTCGCTACCCAAGCAGGTCACGAACCCACGGGCTCAGGCAATCCACTCACTTCAGCCTCCCAAAGGTGAGGGATTACAGGCTGAGCCACCGAGCCCAGCTTGCTTTCCTTTCAAAAGTTTAATGGAGATCAAAAGATCTGATTTTAAAAATGTCCTTCCAGTATTAAGATTCTGGAATTTGAGCCGGACTCGGTGGCTCAGCCTGTAATCCCGCGCCTTTGGGAGGCTGAGGTGAGGGGATTGCCTGAGCCCGCGGGTTCGAGACACGTCTGGGCAGCGAGACCTCATCTCTACAATAAATCAAAAAATCAGCAGTGCGTGGTAGCGCGCGTCTGTATTTCCGGCTACTGGGAAGGCTGAGGCTGAAGGATCGCCAGAGCCCAGCAAGTCGAGGCTGCGGTGGCCGGGAGCGGCCACTGCACTCCAGTCAGGGCAACTGAGTGAGACTCCAACTCAAAAAAAAAAAAAGATTCTGGAATTTTCTGCATTTCTAAATTCAGTACTGACTTCCATCTAGGCCTCCTTTCTTACATCCAGTCTTGTTACTTCATAGAAGTTGATAGTATTTGTTTTCTTTTGAAAATCAATGATTTTAATTCATCAAATATCTGTGTTGTCTCCCAAATGTATATTTTCAGCACTGCTCTGAGCTCTGGACCAAATATCCAACTAGTTACTCTGTGTTTCCAATTTAGACGAACTCATAGAGATCTCAAACAAACATGTCACTGCAGAACTCTTGACATGTTTCTCTTATAACCCACAACACTATGACATCTTAGTAAACGACACAATCATGCCAGGTTAATAAAGACTCAATGTGCCAGTTTAAAAGTCAAAAGTTCACAAATGCATCCATTGTTCACTGTCCATAATTTCACCATAATTCAAACCACAATCACTTTTATAAAAACTTCAATAGCCCACGAACTCTCCCTGCATCTTGATTTGCCTATCATAATTCATTGTTTTCATAATGCAGATCAAACTAATTCATGCTGTTACTGAAACCCACCAGCATGCACTCATCACCACCATCATAATATTAGAGTTCCTTACCATGGGTCACAGATCTCACATGATTGCCCTTCTTGCAACCACCTGGATTAGAGTTTTTAATCTTGCCTTAACTAAATTAACTCTAAGCAACTGATCATCTTATTTTTTTCTCTAACCTGTGGAAGCTTTCTCTTGGTATAGGGTCTGGAAGATTTTCTGTCTGCAGTTCTGACCAGAGGCTAATAACTCCCTTTCCCAAGTCTTGTGCTTTAGAAGATCTTGCAGATCATAAATAACTAAATCATATTTTTAAAAAAAATTTAAATGATATTATTTCTCTGTTTTCATTTATTTTAGTTCTTTAAAGTTCAGTAACCCAATGGGGCACATAAGATAACAGGAAGGTGGTTCTCCCAAGCTGAAATAGGATGTACACACCAAAGGATGTAAGTTTGACAGAGCAAAATAAATAAATAAATAAACAAACACATAAATAAAACAGTGACAATGAGCCAGAGTATGGGGGTGGGTTTCTGTGAATGTGGATAAAGGTGTATGACTGAGTGTGATGAGAGTGTGTGAGAGTATGTGAAACTCTTGTTTGTGCAGGTGTGTGTGACTGTGTATATGCGTGTGCAAGAGTGACAGCAGAGAGGATAAAACCATTAGCTCTGAAGTGACAAACCAGAAAAAAAAAACAAGAGGTTTTGGTTTTAATTTGGCTACCTCAAATCCCACACAGCGGGGGTATAGCAAATGTTGTTTTCTTACCTCTGCTAGTTTTATGTCATATTAGAGACATTTATAACTTCCTGAAAATACTGAGTGGTAAAAATGAGACACGGAGAAGCTCCGCAAGAAACTTGACATAATGTCCCAGACTCTGGAGACTTCGGGCCTTGGAAAATGTTCTTACAGATCTATGCATTCCCTCAGCCTCATGGTGAGAATAGGACTGGGTGGGAACCTTGGCAAACCATGCGTACAACCTGTTTTAAAAGTTTAAATAGTTAGAGAACTTGTATGTAGATCTCTTATTTACACTCTTATAATAGTTCCTGCATATAAGGGGAGAATCCCCCCATACCCCCATCTGAAAGCAGTTCCTCTGGGTGATCATTTCCCACAGCTCATTCACATCTGCCTTCAAGTGTTAGACTTTCATGATAAAACTAAGAGTTCTCGCTTCTTCTGTCATTCTGTATCTGCTTTCTCTGCTTTACGGTTACCTTCAGTCACCCCCACCAGTCAATATCTTTTAATATTTTGTTAGAGAGTTCTAGTATCTCCTGTACTAGAATATGAAATCAGTGAGGGGAAGGATTTAGTCACCCTTGTGTGCAACATTCATCAGTGCTTAGAACAATGTCTGGCACATGGTAGTTGCTCAAAAAATACTGGTTGAATGAAATAAAACAATGTAATGCCTAAATAGCATCTAATAACTAAATATAATCAGTCTTTGTAACTAGTTTTTCCTGTCCTTGGAATCCATTTTTCAAAGATCACCAGATTCACCTATATAAGTGATTTATGGGATCATTCATCTTTTTCTCTAAAAATCCTCAGAGATTTTGGTTCTGTTTAGATTTTTTTTTAATGATTTGTAATGCTTGGCAGGGAAAAATTCACATTCCTAGCCTGATGTTCTAGGTTTCCAGAACACTTATCACAGTTTTCTGATTTCAGCATTAGTCTTCAGAATATTTCTAGTTGAAATGACTTTGCCTCATCTACGAATGAGGACCCAATGACCCCACCTGTGAACACTATGCTCAAGCAACTGCGGGCCCTCCTAGAGAGAAAAATCTTTGATTCTTTTAAACAGCTAAGAAATATATGCCAGGTTTATGGAACCAAAGTAATTGATATCTAAAATGCTCTTCAGTAAATTAGACCTCAATAATTTTGTAATCATATAACTGTCCTTTCACAAAAGGAGCATTCAATATATCAATAACTCTCCAACAAGTCTTCAAGTTTCTCATTTTAAGGACTCATGGCATATAAATATTATTACATAGTCATATATAGCTTTCAATATTATATTTAATAGTAAAAATTACATATGTATTTATTAATAGACCAACTAAAATAGTTAATAACAAGTATATTTGTGATTCAATTTGCAGGTAACTCTTTCCTCAAATATAATATTCAGTATTTGGAAAGCTCAGTAAGAAATCTCAATAGTTATTGCTGATTAAAGACATATCTGTCAACCGGGCTTGGTGGCTCAGCCTGTAATACCAGCACTTTGGGAGGTTGAGGTGAGTGGATTGGCTGAGCTCGCAGGTTCGAGACCCACCTGGGCAACTTGGCAAGACCGCATCTCTACAATAAATAAAAAATTAGCCGGGCATGGTAGCGCGTGCCTGTAGTTCCAGCTACTTGGAAGGCTGAGGCAGAAGGATCACCAGAGCCCAGCAGGTCGAGGCTGCGGTGGCCAGGAGTGGCCACTGCATTACAGACTGGGTGACAGAGTGAGATTCCAACTCAAAAAAAAAAAAAAAAAAAAGACATACCCATCGCCTTCTTGAGCATAGCATTTATGTCACTTTCATAAGAACTTTTTGTTTTCCAAAGTTCTCAATAGCTTTGTTTTAGTTACCTGTAATGTCTTTAATATTATTTATACAGATTTAGATCTATGAAATGTGTTTATCTCAATTTCTTTTGCTTTCATGTGAAATTTACAATAAAATATTTTAATTCAATAAGTAACATATAAATAGAGCTATGGGTACAGGGACATACCTACACAATTATCAAGACATAGATATACATTTCACATGTAGATAAAGATATATACAGCTCCATATCCTCTCCAAAATACTAAGGTATTTTAAAGAAATATTTAACATATTGAAAATAATTTAAATATTCTCATGTAATATGTCACTTTCTTCTAGTCATACAATTGAATTTTTTAACTGTTTATATTTGCTAATATACTTCTAACACATTACAATTTACCTAACTTTCTTGAGGATTATAGTAACCCAGAGTTACTAAATAAATGTTTTTATTCTTTGGCCCCAACTCTGATCAACTGAGACAAAATATTATGAAGGTGAGGGACAGTGACAGTGATCATCATTAAATAAGTAGACTAAATTACTACTCCTACATAGCATGTGAATTCACAGAGTACCTCAAATTATACCCTGTGCATACACAGAATATTTTTTTTAACTGAAAATTAAATGAGTCCTAAGTTAGTTTGTTAGGGTTGCCATAACAAAGTACCACAGACTGGGTAGCTTACCCAACAGAAATTTATTGCCTTAAAATGCCAGAGACTAGAAGTCCAAATCAAGACGTTGGTAGGACTATATTTTCTGAGTACTAAGAAAGAAATATCTGTTTTAAGACTCTCTCCTTTACTTGGAGAAATTTGTTATCTCCTTGTGTCTTTTTAAATTATCTTCCATTTAAGTAATACATCTATGCTAGCATGTGTCCAAAACCCCTCTTCTTTAAGTACAGAAGACATACCCACTCTGATGACCTAATTTTAACTTGATTATTTTGTTCAGTCAAGATCCTATCTCCAAATAAGGTCACATTCTAAGTTGCAGGGGAGTAAAGACCTCAATATGAAATGGCGAGGGTCAGCATACAATTCATAATAGGCTCCATAGCAAATAGTTATGTTCCAGTATTATCTTATTTACTTTTTACTGATTATTAGTAGGTGTCTATTCACCACTCATATTCTTTCTAAACATTCTTCCCTGTATCTTTTTCTTTTTTTTGAGTAGGAGTCTTACTCTGTCCTCCCGGTTAGAGTGCAGTGGCATGCTTCAACCTGCTGAGTTGTGCTCAGGTAATCCTTATGCCTCAGTCTTCCAAGTCGCTGGAACCACAAGCACGTGCCATCATGCCTGGCTTTTTTTATTTGTTGTAGAGATGAGGTCTTGCCAAGTTAACCAGACTGGTCTCGAACTCCTGGACCCAGTCAATACTCTCACGTCTGCCTCCCAAAGTAATTACAGACTGGGCCACCACACCTGGCTCCCTATACCATTATAAGAGAATCATGTATGTACAGCTGCAGACTTTGGGACCAAAGTTGCATGTGCCCCAGGAGTTTGTGGGATAGGAAGCATAAAAGTCAGTACTGTGCAATCCCATACCAAAAGGGCTAATATATTCCCACCAGAACTTCAGAGTAGTTGGGGTAAATCCTGCAGTGTTTCTCCTTCCCTAGTTAACATAAACAAGTGAGTCTGTGTGCCTTTTTTTTTTCTTTTGAGGAAAAAAAGAAACTTCTTAGACAAGAAAATGAAAACTGCTGGGTTAACCCTGGCAGAGGTGAAAAGATCAAAGATGAGTAGCAGCCTTTTGGCATGGATACTTTTGTCATGATGAATAATTGATGGGCACTGTAGAGCACAATCTGCTTCTCCTAAGCATCCAGCCCTGACGTAGTATGGCATGTGAATCACAAGTTATAAAAGGAATCTTATTTTGTAAGCAAACATCTTGAGAATCAAGCATTAGATTCTGAAGTTTCTAATCTTATGTAATTGGCTTAAAAGAGGAATACATCATGAAGGTTATGGGAAGCCATTGTCTTTTTTTTTTTTTTTTTTTTTTTTGAGTTGGAGTCTCACTCTGTCGCCCAGACTGGAGTGCAGCGGCCGCTCCCGGCCACCGCAGCCTCGACCTGCTGGGCTCCGGCGATCCTTCCGCCTCAGCCTTCCGAGTAGCCGGAATTACAGGCGCGTGCTACCACACCCGGCTGATTTTTTGATTTATTGTAGAGATGAGGTCTCGCTGCCCAGGCGGGTCTCGAACCCGCGGGCTCAGGCAATCCACTCACCTCAGCCTCCCAAAGGCGCAGAATTATAGGCTGAGCCACCGAGCCCGGCTAGCCATTGTCTTCTTAATTTGGTTGCACTCCTGTTATTCATGCTTAAAAGTTTACTCTTCTCTCCATTTAGTTTTCATTTTATGTGTGATTGCTACAAATCTTCTTTTCCATTTTAAGACAGATAATGATAATCAATTTTTTTTTTTTTGAGTTGGAGTCTCACTCTGTCAGCCACACTGGAGTGCAGCGGCCGCTCCCGGCCACCACAGCCTCGACCTGCTGGGCTCCTGCGATCCTTTCGCCTCAGCTTTCCAAGTAGCTGGAACTATAGGCGCACGCTACCACGCCCAGCCAATTTCTTGATGTATTGTAGAGATGAGGTCTCGCCTGCCCAGGCGGGTCTTGAACCCACGAACTCAGGCAATCCACTCACCTCAGCCTCCCAAGGCGCAGGATTACAGGCTGAGCCACTGAGCCTGACTGATAATCAAATTATTTGTTGGATATAAAACTATGGTTTCTCCAGATTCAAGCTACTAAGTAAAGAGCATTTCTGAGCCCTCAGCTTCCTGTTTCTTTCTCCCTCCATTATACTGTCTTGGTAAAACCATTAACTCTTGTTTCATTCCGCATCCCTGCTATTCTGCATCTGTATCTGAAAAACTAATTTTGTATATTAAAAAACACAAAATCATGGTGACTCTTCTTATTTTAAATTCATAAGCATACTCCTGAAGCAGGTTCTTATGGCTACCTCAGAGATTAACCTAGATTTCTCTAATCAATTCCCTCTCCAACACACAAAGGAGAAAAATTCACAGCTTTTTTTTCGTGAAACTTCTAAGGTACTCTTCTCCTCACTTGATAACCTTACTCCTTATTTCCTTAAAAAATAGAAAACATTCAGAAGAAAAATTGTCCCAGTTCCTCCAACACCCAACCTACAAGATCCCTGTAGGTATATACGTATGTGCAATTTAATGCTTTCCTTTTTTGATTCATGCTTTTCTCTAATCCCAGCACCTGTCTGTCCTTTCTGCATAGCATTCCATGTCGTCTGTCCTTCCCAAACATTCTTTCAACTATTCCCATATTTTCCTCATCATTATTTCTTTACCTTTTTGCTGAATCACCACCATAAATATGTAATTATTCTTAAACACTGTCTTACATATTTTTTAAAATTGTCTTAATTCCATATTCCACTTCACATATAAGACTATATCTTCCAAACTTTGACAACACTCCCATGGAAAAAAAAAATAAGAATTCATCTCTTCTGCCTCCTATCAATCCTCTGTCATTTTCTTTGGAATAAATTGCAAATAATGCTTTATTGCTATTTTCTCAGGTCAGTCTGTTACAATTCACCAATAACTGCACATGACCACAATTTCTCAGTTATTACCTTGCTCTAATAGCACCATCTGACAGAAATCAATCACTCCTTATTTTCTAAAGTGTTTTCTTTATTTAGCTTCCAGAATATCATTGTCCAGAGCTTCAATCTCTTTCTTGTTTACTTGTTTTATTTGGTAAATTATTTTATCACAAATTGTGTTGCTAGATTTTTTTAAAGAAAAAAAATTTTTCTGTTCCTTTTAAAAATGATAAGGAAGGCTTTGATCAAGACTATTGCAATAGGAAGAGAGATCGTGCTCAATTTTGGATTCAACAAAGGCATGTGAGGATTTATACTCAAGGAGAAAAGAGAGAAGGTCACTGGATAACAACTTACTAAGAGGTGATATTGAGGATATGGAGACTTTTGCTAAATCAATTGAACAGGATTTTTACTGAAGGTAGGTCAGGGACTATTACAACAAAGGTAGGAGATTAGGATCTTGATCAGATATCAAGGGTGATCAGATATCAGTGGTGGAGGAACTCTTGCCAGATTGGCTTAGGAAGATTCTTCCTGAGTCAGAGCTAGACCTGCCAGACAGGAGAGTGGCCAAGCTCAAGTCCTAGTCAAAAGGAGACCAGAGGATCCTGACTCAAGTTTGGTCAAGGAGAAAGTTTTTGTCAGGTACCACTTATTTATGCCAAATTCTGAATTTTAGAATATCCCAGGGATTTGTTTTTGGACACTTCCACTTCTCTGTCACAATTTACATCTTTTGGTAATTTGTTGCAGTATTGTGGCTATCAGTATCATCTATATTCTTCTAATTTCCATTTTTTAAAAAATATCCAAACTGAATAAATCCTCTAAGCTTCAGACATAGCTATCCAACCGGCTACTAAATATGTCCTCTTGGACGACTTGTAAGAAATTTATATGGTGATATCTCCAAACTTGAACTCCTGATATACTCAAAAGCAGTCATTTTGCCTTCAGTGATTTTTCTCTCAAAAAATCACATTCTATTGTAGAATTAGCCTTGATATGTCTCTTTATTTTATTCCTATATCCATTCTATTAAACCCTTGTGACTTTTTCTTCAAAAACAAAACAAAAAAATGTTACCACATCCAGCAACATGATCTGACATTATCATACCTTTAACTTTTAATGGAATGATTGTATTTGCCTCCTACCAAGTCTTCATAGTCCCACATTTGTCTTCATATAATGTATTCTTTCATCAGAAGGCAGAGACATTCTTTTAAAAGTGCAAGTCATCTAACATTACTTTTTGGTTCTATTCCCGTCTATGATTTTCCATTTCACAAGGATCTGTGGAATAAAATCCAGGCTCAGCCGGGCTCAGTGGCTCAGCCTGTAATCCCGCGCCTTTGGGAGGCTGAGGTGAGTGGATTGCCTGAGCCTGCGGGTTCGAGACCCGCCTGGGCAGCGAGATCTCATCTACAATAAATCAAAAAATCAGCCGGGCGTGGTAGCGCATGCCTGTAATTCCGGCTACTGGAAAGGCTGAGGTGGAAGGATCGCCGGAGCCCAGCAGGTCGAGGCTGCAGTGGCTGGGGGCGGCTACTGCACTCCAGTCTGGGTGACAGAGTGAGATTCCAACTCAAAAAAAAAAAAAAATCCAGGCTCATTACCAAGACCTTTGAGGCTTTACTCTATTTTTCCTTTGAATTCTTCTCTACCTTCAACTACTCCTGGCTCTTTCCTTCCTTTTTTCCTGGGCTCCAGCCACAATCACTGATAAGCTATGAGTACTCCACGCGTACTCTCACACCTGTGCCTTTGCCCTGCATATTTCTTATTACAAATGTTTCCCCTCGATTTTGAATATAATTCAATTCCTCATTTAAAACACATATTTGTTCACATTTCATTTTTATTTTTATTCCTGTTTATTTATTTGTTTTGAGTTTGAGTCTCTGTCACCCAGACTGGAGTGCAATGGCATGATCACAGCTCAGCATGCAGATGTTAATTCAGCTTCAGCCTGCCAAGTAGTCAGGACTACAAGTATGTGTCACCAAGCTTTATTTGATTTTTTTAGAGTGAGTTCTTTCTGTACTGTCCAGGATGATCTTAATCTCCTGGCCTCAAGCAATCCTCCCATCTCAGCCTCCCATAATGCTGGGATTACAGGGTGAGCCACCACACTTGGCCAAGTACTCATATTTTGATTTACGGAAGTAGCCTTCCCTAAATTCTTTATGTAAAAAGATCTCTATTCTTCTCTGTCACTCTTTATATACTCACCCTGACTTATGTTCTTCAAAGCACTTAAAGTACCCGTTAACATACACTGTATTTATTGAATATCACCTCCCTATTAGAATATGTTAAATTACAAGAGGCAGTTTGACTTTTTAAAAAACTGCCATATTCTAACACTTTACATCTTTCATGATAAGTATTAAAACATTTATTTAATGAATAAGTGTACAAAGTGTTCATGTAAGTTTAATATTTTCCAGTTTGAAAAGTAAATGTGAAACAAGGTTAGAAAAACCCTTATGAGAAATGTTCTAAGAAGTAATGTTAATAAAATTGTAGAAAGAAGACAAGGTGTAAACCTAGATCTAACTTTAATTATTGCAAAAAGTTTGAACAAAAAATTTTAGTTTTGTAGGTATGTTCCTAGTTTTAAAATCTAATTATAATCCTAATTAATATTACATATATCATAAGCCCTTCTAAACTAGTATATATATATGTGAATTTTATGTTTGTTAATATGTAAAGTATATGAATGGTAAGGCTGATCTGATATAGAGTAAATTGTAAATATTGTGTAAATTGGAAGTCAGACTGACATTTCTAAATGTCATCTTTATCTATGTCCTTCTCAATATCACTGTCTCAAAAAATCAGGTTGAAATTTAATCTGAGTGTAGGATAAAAGCCTACAAGTTTGAAAAGAAGAAAAAAAGATGCCCCAAGGCAAAGAATTTTAACTAGTTCAAATAGACACAGTCACTAGATGGTAAAACAGCAATCATCCAAAACTCATTTTATTTTGCATAATACAGAGTACAAATAGAGATAGTTGGGTCATTTAACAAAAAACTAAACAGTGAGTCACACGGTATGCAATATTACAGAGAATTATTTATTTTATTTCATGAATATTTCCTCAAAAACAGAAAAGGAGGTACTAGTACTGATGACTTGGTCAGAGGATGGAGGGTTGAGTGACTGCAGCTTTGTGAGAAAGAACTATGACTGTAGCAAGGTCCCCGGCACATAACCTGGACACTTGGACTGATGCGGGAAGAGGTATGATGTCAGGAGAGTCAACCAAGGAAAACTGCAGGAGTTAGACTGAAGTGCAATGACTCTCATCAGGGTGGCATGATCAAGAACAAAGAGGTAAACCTAATTGAGTTCTAATAAATATGCACAGTTTAATAATCTAATAAAGATAGAAACAGTGGTCACATAGCTATAGAAAATAGAGCAAAAGACAGTGGCCAAACACCTATAGAAAATTAACTATGACAAATGTCACATGTGATGATTAACATGATATTTAACTGGAGAATATTAAGAAGGGAATTTATTTGGTAGAGTTATAGTGATGAACACAAATTATTTTCTTTGTAATCATATAAATAAATTGATAAACATGGCCAGATTGAGAGAATTCTTACATATTACAGGGAAACTAAGATTATGTATAATGCATTAGGTTATTAATGGTTATATATAATACATAGATGTGAACGTTGATATAGAACATCACAGAGAAAGCATTTTTAATTTTATGCTACATATACATATAATCACTGAAAGATGCCCCTAATGCAGGTTTAACTCTTACATTTGCAGGACTGAAGCAAGAGTAAAAAGGAACCACATAAATTATGTCAAAGCTAACAAATCAAGCTAACACATTATTACATACATTTATTCTAACTTGACAAAACTTTGTAACAGTCTAGAAGTCTGGGTTAAATAAAAAAGCTTCACCTCTACCATCAAGCAAATAGTGGAAGCAGGTTCTGATTGGTTGACCAGAGAGGGTGTTTAGATATCAAGTAGACATCTTATCTTGAACTCTGGAACTCATTCTCTCTTAGCAAGAGATAGGAGCAGAGAACATTCTAGCATAGCAGGAAAACTTCCTACTCGAATTTAAAAGACATATTGTCCCAAGAGATGCCCTAAGTTATTTGTAGCATTCATAGTTAGACAATAGGATCTAGAAAGACTTTAAGTTTCTTAATTAAGTATATTGTATTACTTAAATTTTCTTCAGGAAAATGTTTTAAGTCTACCTTGCAAATGGAAAAAATGATTTTTTATTTTATCATCCCATAAAAAATAACTCACCTATTAATAGGAAATGATTTAATAGACACTTCTATATTGGATCTATATGGATTTACAATTTATATTTTAAGTAAAAAGTTTGACAATATTGTGAAAGTATTTAACTGGATGGCTAAAAATAAAAATATTGACTACACTAATATATATTTTCAGTATCATATACTGTATTTAACAATGAAAATATAGTTTCTATTTGGTTAGAGTCACTATAATTCTAACCGAAATGCAGGTGAAGTAAAAACTATTTTACTACATAAGAGAAAACTATAACTATTCTATAATGAAAAGTCACTACAATTCTTTCCTTTACATATTTCCATTCTGTTTTCCCCAAATCCTTTTATTTCAAAATGAAGAAATTGCATTTTAATCTTTAAAGACATATTATAGTTAAAAAAATTAAGGTCTTAAATATTTGTCAACAAACAAGATATTCTAAATGCAAATTTCAAACCATCTTTAAAACTAGAAGCTGTATTAGCTATAATTTTCCTGGCCTTGTAAAAATAAGATTTTATAAGTTATTCACAAAATTTTCCAAAGATTATTTATTTCTTTGAGTCATCAATATACTAATAAAAATGAGTAATGAGAAACTGCCTTCCATCTAAATGTTAAATCCTTAGCTAGTATATTTTATTTAAAAAAGTTAAGCATTCACCTGTATAATAGCTTTCTAAATTATATTTTCCTTCACATAACTGTTCTATTTATATAAAAATTTGAGATAAAAGGAGGTTGACTTTCTATGTTTTTAGCAGTGTGACTATGGGCTATCTGTTTGCCCTGTTTGGAAATTCTGCTATTTTTCTTCAACTATGATGCTAATTTTCATAAGATTCTATACTTATAGGAATATATTGGTAAAATGTGTATATTAGAATTTTTAAAATTATCATTGTAATATGTAAATTACCTGATTTTTATGTCTTGAAGATGATTTTAGTCTAAGAACAAAACCAAGTAAGACATTTACTATTTATTAAATGGTGCATATTATTCATATTAAATAAGTTGAACTGATTTCAAAAAATGATTAATCCAAATTAAATATGAAATTTACATAATTTAGAAACTTATAAGCGTCACACTTTTTGTAAAATAATCAATCAGGGCTCTTCTCTTATCCCTCCCAAATTTAATAAGTCAGTAATACCATTAATGATATTTGTGAAATTTCTCTCAGTCCAGGCACCCTTCTCCGTCCCTACTGGTGCTAATCACATGTAGTATTGTTGCAATTGATGAGAACATATTACAAAGAAATAGTAAATTTTTCATGGAATAGAATGAGTCCAATCTACTACTTGGTTAAAAGTGCCTGTTTAAAAGAATAGAGTGTCATATAGTCTTATTCATAAGCAGATCTTGAATAATTATCATAATACAATAAGAAATGGACTGACAGTGATGGGAAACTGCCAGGAGAGGAGGGGTGGGAATGGCGGTTGAGAGAAACTGTTAGGGGAGGGAGGAGCACACCTCATCAACAAGGGTGCCTGCATAATCAACGTTTGTATACCTAAACCTGAGTAGTACCCATATCTTTAAAATAAAAAATTAAATTAAATTAAAAAGTGCCTATTTATATTTAAGGTTACGTGACATATAGAAAATGCTAAGAGGCACAGCTGATAATGAAAAGGTTGACTCATTTTTATCATTCTCAAGAGAGCTAAATTTTCTCATTGGAGTAGATTTGTCAAGGCAACTTAAGATGTGAAACGTTTACATAAGAAGTGAAACTTACATAGCTTTTCAGTACTATTCATCGTAATCAGTGCAGGTGAAAGAATTGAAAACCTAAAAGGGTTTCTTGCTGACATGAGACTTTCAGTGTTAGCTTATTGTTGTTGTTTTGCTTTTTAGCAATGAAAGTAATCCAATAGTGTTATAATTTTTCTAAAACCAAGGTATTTGTGGTTTGTGTGTGTGTGTGTAAAAGACTGACATATGGATAAAGCCTAATGTTTCTCCAACTACAGGAAAAAAGGCTTCCTGTGCATCTTGGGACAGATTTTTTAATAAATCACTTCAATCTACCTCAATATGATAAATGCTCTAGCTTCTGTCTACCACCTTCCCCAACTATAAAAAAAAATAGGTAAGTAAAGATTTGATTAGTACTCTTTAGTTTGGAAACCACTTGAAGTCAGAGATTACATCACCTACAATACACTACTGACTTAAGTGTCTATGTACCAGACAGATTGAATTGATAAGGAAAAGAAAATCCCATTTGCTGTTAAATATGGATATAAAATCACAAAGTGTATCCATTTACTAACATAATTTAATCCTATATATCACAAATCTTGATCTGGCTGTTATTTTTCTTTTCCTTTTCCTAAAAATGCTAATGGGCAGTTACTATTATTTAGACAATTTTGAAATGTCTTTTCTAGAGTAACTGAAGATTAAAATGAAGGAACAGACTTTTTGTTTATTCTTTATCAAAGAGAATACTATAAATCCAATTAACTGCATTAATATTTCAAAGTGTTCTAACGTGTTTATGTTTTAGGTTTTTATTATCCATCGAATTATTTAGAGGACATTATCTGTGCCCATGAAAAAGAAAAGCAAACTGTATGCCATAGATTCATATTCCGAATATCAGGGCCTACAGAAGCATATCTGGCCTGGTATTAGTGAGAAGGATATTTATAGTTAACGTTTTCTTGTTTCAGATAAAACATCTGAAGACAATACAATTAATTTTAAACATAATTTTCACATAATCTTCATACACATCTCATGATTTATTTTTGCTCTATTACTTTAATGACTGAATGTTCATCTTTCACTATCTCAGCCAATTTCTAGTAGAAAAATAGCTTGAATTATTCAACATTCTTTAAAATGTAAGCTTTTAAAAAATTCAGTTTTCTTATTTATACATGTGTACGTTATTCTTCCAATTATACAATAAAAATAAATCTGGGGTTTCTTGCATCTTCATATTCTTAATTTTGGTAACAGTTCCTCATCATCTATAACAAACACTTGTTCAATGTGCTTTAATCCCCCACCACCCCTAAAAAAATTACTGACCTGCTATTAAGTGCCAGGCACAATGCTAATCACTTTGTAAAAAATAATATTTAAAAAGGCTTATGGTCTTCGAGCTAGTGTAACTAAAATTTCAGTAGAAATGGTAGGCATTAAAGAAAAATAAACACAGATCAATATAGTATACAAGCTAGACATGCTTTGGGGTTCCAGTGCACAGGGCAAGATTGTCCCCAACAAAGTTGTGGCAGTGATGGCTTTTCTGAAGAATGGACAACATTTACCTTGCATTTTCAAGGTGGAAGAGAGCTCATTGATGTGAACAGAGGCTTGAAAAAGAGACTTTCTGGTATTACCTAAAAGTGTATTGGACTAATTGTAAACATCTAAAACAGCATTTAAACAGATAGCTGTTGTTTGGGAAAATGGCATAGCCTCCCATAAGAAAGTCAAAGTCACATTTTAATAAAAATTGTAATAATTAGTTTACTCTCCCCCCAACAGTGTAGAAGTGTTCCCTTTTTGCCACACCCTCTCCAGCAACTGCTATTTTTTGAGTTATTGATAATTGCCATTCTGACTGGAGTTAGGTGGTATCTCAGTGTGGTTTTGATTTGCATCTCCTTGATGATTAGTGAGGTTGAACATTTCTTCATGTGTCTGGTGGCTGCTCAGATGTCTTCCTTTGTGAAGTGTCTGTTCATATCTTTTGCCCATTTTATAATGGGATTGTTTGTTTTTTTCTTTTCAGCACATTTGAGTTCCTTGTAGATCCAAGACGTTAAGCCTGTGTCGGATCTGAAGTTGGCAAATACTTTTTCCCAGTCTGTAGGCTGTCTCCCTGCTCTCTTGAAGGTTTATTTGACTTTGCAGAAGCTTGTCAGTTTAATGAGGTCCCACTTGTCTATTTTATCTCTTATGGCCTGTGGGTTTCGGGTTTTGTTCAGGAATTGGATACCAGTTCCAATTTCCATGAGGGTATTTCCTTCCTTTTCTAAGGTTCTTATTGTTTGAGGTTTTACATTTAGGTCTCTGATCCATTTGGAGTTAATCTTTGTGTATGGGGATAGATAGGGGTCCTGTTTCAATCTTCTGCATGTGGTCAGCCAGTTTTCCAAAGCTCTAAATATCAATCTCCCATATGACCCTGCAATCCCCCTACTGGGAATATACCCTGAAGAACTCAAATCACTCTATTAAAAAGGATACCTGTACACGTATGTTTATCGCAGCATTGTTCACAATAGCAAGAACCTGGAAGCAACCATGCTGTCCTTCAAAAGAGGACTAGATTTTAAAAATGTGGTACATATACACGATGGAATACTACACAGCCATAAAAAAGAACAAAATCACGAATTTCACAGCAACCTGGATGGAACTAGGGTCTATAATACTGAGTGACCTCTCACAAAAACAAAGTTCTGAGTATCACATGTTCTCACTCATATAGTGGACCTTTATCATCCAACATATTACTATAAGAAAATGACTGACAGTGGTGGGAAACTATGGGGGGGAGGAAGGGGAAGGGAGATTGGATTAATGTAGTAAACATCTGTCTGGGGATGGGGAGACACCTCTTATCAACAAGGGTGCCTGAATGAAGCATATTTGTATACCTAACCCTTAATAAAAAATATTGTTTGTAAAAAAATTGTAATAATTCATTAAAATGTGTCAAAGATTAATACTTGGAATGAGAGCACATGTTTTGTTTGCTTTTGATTTTTAATTTTTGTGATTTATTATATGTATTTACTGGCCTCCATGTAATTAAAAGAGAAATAAAATGAAGCCAGAGACAAATAATCCAACACATTCAACTCTTAGTCTACAGCGACTTTCCTTGCCTATCCCTCAAAAAATTACTAAGTCATCTATGTCCTTATTTTCCAAGTAATTGAAAACCGGGCTCGGTGACTCAGCCTGTAATCCCGCGCCTTTGGGAGGCTGAGGTGAGTGGATTGCCTGAGCCCGCGGGTTCGAGACCCGCCTGGGCAGCGAGACCTCAACGCTACAATAAATCAAAAAATCAGCCAGGCGTGGTAGCGCATGCCTGTAATTCCGGCTACTCGGAAGGCTGAGGCGGAAGGATCGCCGGAGCCCAGCAGGCGGGGCTGCGGTTTCCAGAAGCAGCCACTGTACTCCAGTTGGGGCGACCGAGTGAGACTCTAACTCAAAAACACAAAACAAAACAACAAAAAAAGAAAATGTAATTGTATACTTCCTCTAAAAATTGAGGTAACTCATTTATTCTATCAATTCAGAAAAGTTTTTATAATGTCAGTACTTTGATTCAGGTGCAAATTTTGCACCAGTTGTATTTTTCTGATATTTTTATTCACACTGGTGGATCGTGTGCACAGATTAGATCTAAGCAAAAATGTCTATTTTTAAATCATCTTCTGCTGTTATTTTGCTAAGTTACCTTTATGACATATTTTTTTTTGAAAAAGTTTTTTTTTTTTCACTTGACTTTACAACAAGCACTAAGTACATTTATAACATACCTTGGGCTTAGTGTTATGCCTTAGTGCCCAAAGTGCACATTGCTTAAATTGCACAGTGTTAAACCTAACAAAAGCCCATACATTTTTCCTAAGAGGATGCTGATCAGTGGGACTGCTGTAGTTTGTTCCATTGCAAATTCTATGTACCAGGTAAATGGGCAGAGAAATGAGCCCTGGGACTTAAGACACAGATCCATCCGAGGTCCTTTTCATTTTCTCTTCTCAGATTTGCTTGTTTGTTTTCTGTTCGAGTTGAGGTCTTACTCTGTCACACAGGGTGGTGTGCAGTGGCACAATCACAACTCACCACAGCTTCCAATCCCTTGAGTACTGGAACAAAAAGGTGTGTGCCACCACATCTAACCTAATTTTTTTGTTTTTGTTTTTGTTTTTTTTACATACGATGTCTTGCTATATTGCCTAGGCTGGTCTAAAACTCATAGACTCCAGAGATCCTTTTACCTCGTTGTCCTCCCAAAGTGCTGGGATTACAGACATTACAGGTGTGAGTCCTACATCTGGCCTTATTTCTTCTTTATTTTGCAAAATAAATAATTAGTATTTCCAAGAAAGGTATACATTCTTCTAAAGTGCAATATCATTTTTTAAATGCAAATATTTTTCCAACAAGAGATAATTTTTAGCATACTTTATTCTGATTTTCATAAATTAAGATAAAATATTATCTAGTCTTTGTTGGTTATTCATTATTATAAATATTCGTTTATTATAACTTTTCAAGCAACTGGTATCTTTTATGCTTATATTTAATTATTGTCTTCGCTTAAATTTACTTATCACCAAAATTGAGATGCAAATCAAAGCCTCTGTGAGATATCAACTCACACCTGGTAGACTCGCTATTATAAACAAACAAACATAAGATAACAAGTGTTGGCAAGGATTAGAAGAAATAGGAACTCTTGTACACTGTTGGTGGGATGTAAAACAGTACAGCTGCTATGGAAAACAATATAGAGTTTCCTTAAAAAATTAAAAATAGAATTATCATATGACATAGTAATCTCGTTTCTGGGTATATCTTCAAAAAACAGAAATCAAGATCTTAGAGAACTAGTTATACTCTCATATTAATTACGTTATACACAATTGCCAAAATATGGAAAGAACCTAAGTATTAACAGTTGAATGGATAGAGAAAGCATAACATATTTACAGTGGAATATGAATCAATCTTTAAAAAGAAGGAAATCCTGCCATTTGTGACAACATAGATGAACCTGGAGGACATTGTGCTAAGTGAAACAAGTCAGTCACAGAAAGACAAATACCTCATATTCTACTTGCATGAGTATCTAAAATAGTAAAATCATGGAAGCAGAGAGTAGAATGGTGGTTATCAGGGGTGGGGGGAGAAGAGAAATAGAAAGTTGTTTTTAATAAGTGTAAACTGTTAGTAATACAATAAATAAGTTCTACAAATCTACTGTATAACATAGTGCCTATAATTAACAATACTGTATTGTGCACTTACAAAATTGTAGAGTGTGGATCTCACGTTAAATATTCTTGCTACAAAGAAACAAAGGGTCATGAGTAGATATTTAGAGTGAGGGATGCGTTACTCATCAAGTTTTACAGGTTAAATATATAGTTTTATGAATATCAATTATACATCAATCCTCAATAAAGTTGCTAAATAAGTAAGTATGGATTGCAATTGAGAAAAAAATGAAATTAATGAAGTCTATGCAAATTCATAAACACTGATTACTTATAAAACCTCAATTTCTACTGGGATAGTGACTGCTTTAGGAAAGAACCCAAGAAAGGTCAAATGAGAGAATAATAACTAAAAATACTAATTTTAGATACTATTGACTAAGCTTTCATATTTCAGATGAGGAAGTCAAGTTCAGAAAGAACCAAGATCCTGATTCATATTCCAGCAGATTTCTTCATAGGTTTCACGAAGACGGTATTCTCTCTCCACAGAATCACTATCTGCCAAGTACCTCAGAACATGCTTGGCATGTAAGCTGATCATTTGCTCTGGTGGCTTTCTCATCTAGATCATTTTTAAAAAATCTTCTGTTTAGCCTCCAAAGCAATTTGCCCCTCTGCTTACCTTTATGTGGAACAGACCAAGCTAACACCAAAGAAAAACATCCTTGCTAGCAAATAAAATATTTCAAACTTATCCTGTATATAACTGAAACTGTATTCTTATAAAAACTCCCTGTAAGTAACAATAATTATCCACAAGTCATAAGATATTTTAAATGGAGCCCAGTTTATTTTTTAGCATAGTACTAAAGTTGGTATTATCAGCATGAAAGATTAGCAGAACTTGTCCTTTTTCAAGATATTAAGACACATTCTCCTGATTATGCCTCAAATCTTTCACTCCTGTCATATGTTAAGCTCATATGCCATCATCAAATTTATATGAAGGTAATAAATATAATTGTGCCAGGTATTTACCCAACAAATATATACCATTCACCTTGGAAGATGATGAATTGATCTATGTCCATCATAAAAAGTCCAAACTAATGTAGTCAATTCATCCATATGGCCTGAGCATTCTTTCAGTGATGGACACCCTCTAACAATTTAATGCTTCATTTGTCTAGCTGGTAATTCATTTAACTTTCTTTAAAAAAAAGATATAATGACTTTCAGAAAGTACACAGAAAGACACTCACACCTCTCCGCCATCTTCAACTCCTACACTTTCTCTTCTCTTTGTTCCTTTGAAGGTATAAAGGACTCTTACATTGATTATAGTTAAAAAGAAAACACAGACTTCATGAAGAAAAGATTTGAAAAAATGTAACTACTGATTTAGATTGTGCTATGTCAAAATTTTTTCCATGTCACGTCAATTTTTTCAAGTTCAGAAGAAAATGAACAAAAATTTAAGAAACTAATGCTGCCTCAAGTTGTTTAATAATCTAATTAGAGAAACAGAGTAAACAAATGAAGCCAGGTCATGAAACAGATAGTTCTTGGGCTTGCCACTCTAAGACTGCATGGTGATAAATGACCTCTGAGCCAAGAAGATATGTGATCAGAGGGCTACATAACAGGTGTGAACATTAAGTTTGCATACTCGCCACCATGTACTTTCGTTGGCAGCTCTGTACAAATAGGTACGGTTTCATAACCTGGCTATATCAGTGTCTCAAAAATGTGTTGATGTTGACATGTGGCAGTGTCTTGCTGAGTGGTGCTCATTATTATTGTTACATCTTGTTGTGTGCCATTGTGAGGATGTTAGAGCAACAACGTTAAATTTCTTGTTAAACTTAGAAAGAGTAGAAGTGAAATCAGGGACATGTTAGTTCAAGTTTATGGGGATAATGCCATAATGACAATGGCAGTGTACAAATGGATCAAATGTTTTTTTAGGAGACAGAAAGCGTCACTGATGAAAAGAGGACAGGACAGCCAATAATGAGCAGAACTAATAAAAACATAGCAAAACTTTGTCAAAGTAAGTGTCAAAACTGTCAGCTGATTGTGGGAAGCATTGCAGACCAAATAAACATAGAGAAACAGAAAAATCTTAACTGAAAATCTTGGCAAGAGAAAAGTATGTGCATACATGGTCCAAAAGGAGATCTTACATTACAACAGTGCACCAACTCTCACTTAACAGAACTCTGTGACAGAGTTTGTAGCCAGTAAACAAATAACTGTATTTGAACACCTTCCCTACACACCTGATCTGGCCCCCAAGATTTTTTCTGTACTCAAAAATAAAGAAAATGTTGAAAGACATTTTGATGACATTCAAAACAGCAAGAGTAACACGACGACAGCTCTGATGGCCATTCAAGAAAAAAAGTTCCAAAACTGCTTTGCCAGGTGGACAAGGTGCTGGTGTCAGTGCATAGCTTCCCAAGGGGAGCACTTTAAAAGTGAGCATAGTGATAGTCAGCAATGTGGCATGCAGCACTTTTCCTAAGATGAGTTCACGAAAATAATTGTCAGAACTTGTACAATGAGGAAATGAACTTTATGAATATCTGCTGAAAATATTTACTTGCAGAAGGATCAGAAATGCAGAACCAGAAACCTTAGGTAGAATTGAACCTGGCCTGTTTAGTATGAGTTAAGACTTGGGTAACGGAAGTAAAACTAGTAAGGGATAGCAGAAGGTGTCAGGACCATATAAGGTCAATATACTAAATTTCAGAAATAAATTTTATCCAAAAATAAGGAATTATTTACATAAGTCACAATTTATCTAAAGGATGGAGTGCAATATTGCTAAATTTAAAAATCAGAAAGAATTCATAGATAATTCCAGAAAATTCCAGATCAAAAGATTGATTATCTTTTGATGCTTGCTTATGAGTGATACTGGTTTTCTTTTTCTCCACTAGCAATTTGTATTTTTTCTTAAAAAAATTATAAAGTAAAATTATGTATTGCAAAATATATTTATGCTAAATAGCATCTATTCTCTGGTATCCTGTCAATGTTTGTTTCCTTGAAGGAATGAGATTTCACAGGTGGGTCTTAAAAGCAGATTAGGAAGCCGGGCTCGTGGCTCAGCCTGTAATCCCGCGCCTTTGGGAGGCTGAGGTGAGTGAATTGCCTGAGCCCGCGGGTTCGAGACCCACCTGGGCAACGAGACCTCATCTCTACAATAAATAAAAAAATCAGTCGGGCGTGGTAGCAAACGCCTGTAATTCCGGCTACTTGGAAGGCTGAGGCGGAAGGATCGCCAGAGCCCAGCAGGTGAGGCTGCGGTGGCCGGGAGCATCCATTCCACTCCAGTCTGGGCGACAGAGTGAGACTCCAACTCAAAACAAAACAAAACAAAACAAAACAAAACAAAGAAACAAAACAACAACAACAACAAAAAAGCAGATTAGGAGAAGTTTATAAGACAATAATAAGTTTATTTGGAAGACAATAATTTTGAGGGGATTCAACGTAGGGTATTAAACAGAGTAGGCCCACCTCTCAAGGCATTTGGATATGAAATCTCTCCTTCAACACCACTTCGTTAACTATGGTGTGCTCTTTCTGTTTGAGACATGGAAGTGCTGTTAAAAGCATACCAAGGATTGTGTAGGCAATAAACATATAATATGAAAGTACAGTTGATCACCATGAACTTGGACTAGACTGCATTAAAGTATTCTATTTTTTCAAACCTGTGGAGAATTTCAGAGAATAAAGACAAACTTGTTTTCTAAATTATCAAAGAGATGCTGGGACAACCAAACAAAGAGGATGAGGAAGTAGAAACATATTGTCCTTTCTTCTGGCACATGTGATCATCACAGAAATTAGTACAAATTCTCACAATTGTTTATATTTCAGAAATGTATTTATTCAAATTAAGACTGTATAGTTTTCCCATTTTTTATTTATACTATGATATAGTATAACATTCTCCAAGAGTCTTTGGATACATATTTTTAAATATCTAAAATATAATGTGGGAAATTCAATTTTACCTATTTTGAAAATGTATAATGCCACTTTGTAATATGTAATGATTTTTTCCTTTTTAAAAAAGATAAAGTCCTATGTTATTCTCTAAGTTGATATGTCATTGAAAATAGATTACATAAATATTGCTCAGCTATATAAAAATTTATCAGTTGTTTATTATTGTAGTCATAGAATGTTTTCACATATTCTGCAAGCACTTGCAAAATCTTGCTTTCTTTTTATTCTTACGCTCATAAAGTTAAACCATCCAGTTTTTTTAAAAAGCTATCTTTATTAAGTAGATTTAGATTATTCTTTTTGTAGTTGTATTTTTAATTTTATTTTCTTGTGTCTTTAGCCCTAAGTGTATAATGCAGCTTTAAGTTATATTTTAGCTCAAATTATATATTCATATGAATTCAGGAAACAGTTAAAGCATCTAAGAAATCATTTTATGATATTTTAAGAAATAGAAAAGACACTGTAGCTACAAGGGAGAAATTAATCATATCAAAATAATGTAGCTAATATCCACCTTTGCACTTTCTTTGTTTACTCATACATTTCTAATACTTTTGTTTAAAAAATGCTTTTCTAAGAGGGTACCAGAGGAAAATAATATGTGGCCCAAGAGCAGCAATAATGTTCAAACACTTCTTATTCAATTGAGGCATGTTTCCAACACTGGGTCAGTGAACTTCTACGTAGTGACCTCTAGGATAGCAGTACTAATGCAGATGGAGAGTCCTACCACTACCAGCTGCATATAGCTGATGCCCCATGCCTGCCTTCAGCCTTTACTTATTCTCTTCTATTGCTTTCCCCAGCCAGATCCACCCCTCTGCTTCTTCTTCGTGATCTACCCCTTTATTCTTGCTTTATGTCAACCCATCCTTCTCCTCTCAAACACAGTTCTAGTTACAGTCCCAGATATAGTTTTCTTTCCTACCCAACACCAGCTCCTTCAGCATATTGAGACTCTCTCTATAAAAATCATCACCTACTAACCAATATTATCATTCATTGCCTTCCAGATTTTGAGTTTAGGAAAAAAAATCTCATATTGTCATAATCTAAATCAATCAACAAGTAGAAATAGGCTTCCGATTACAGGTGAAGCAAAAGAATGAGAAGTGGTGCCTAACAATGTTGACCAATAACCCTTATAGTGCAGATATCAAAGGACTTAAAACCAGACACAATGATTATAGGTAATTATGATAATACATAATCATTAGTTATACAGTGAGGTGGTCATTTTCTCCAATTTTCACATCTAGATCTTGAAGTTCAGAGATGACAGGTGTTTTTAAGATCTTCTGACCTAACTTTGGGGTCAGAGAATGCCACATCTGTGAATAAACCATAAATGTGTCTGATTAAGATTCAATGCATGCTGATTAAAATGCATATATTTTGGTCAATCAAAACAAGAAAAGATATTGATTGTTAGAGTATATAGTGGGTGACAAGATGAACTATAAGGGTAAAATGTAAAATCACACAATCACATAGACAATGAATGATGGAATTAAAAATCAGGACTATTCTGAGTCTAATAAGGGGAATTGCTTCAATTTAACTACCAGATGAAAGTGAAGAAAACTTAAAGGCAATGAAAATAACAGGCACAAGAATATATATATATATATAATTAACACTCAAAAATCAAAGTAGAAACATAAAGCTTAGACAAACACTGAGTCTAGAAGTTGTGGAAAGGATGTCAGTGATATATATTAGAGATGAAAACAGTCTATCAAAAAGTATCTGTTCTTCAATGGATAATGGCAAAAAAAAATCAGGCACGATATTGAAGAAAGCAAAACTTTTCCTCATGACGTGTAAGACCAAGCACCTGCACATGTTTTAAGGTCTATATAATTATCTGGGAAAACACCCTGCACGAACATAGAATAGCATATGAACAGTGTTTAGTATTGGCAAGAAATTCTGGATACTAAAATTTAACTTTCAACAAAATTATATGCTTGACTAGTTATGTAAATCCATCAGGTTTATTTCATATAACAGGCATGTCTGATAATATAAATGTCAATTGGTTTCAATAACTTATTTTGATACAACATCCATCACAGTAAAGTATTAATGGCAAAAGCAAAAGTCAAGTAATATATTCTGGAATTGGGAATAGTGTAGCTCAGAGGAAAATACTTTGTAACAAAGAAACGTGCAATTGTAGTGTTCTGATTTAACATGATTTGACACACCTGGTACAGAAAAGCACTGAAACTGACAGCTAAGTAAGCCTTCAAACAAAATCTGACAATATCCTTTGTCTGCTTTTCCTTCATTACTTTAAATTATGGAGCAAAAATGACTTAATAATATATATCATAAATAGATGGCCTTTTATGGCTAAACTCTATGGGAATTTATATATATATATATATTTCATGGGAGACAATTTACCTTACCGTTATTTAAATGTTTTTAATTGTCCAATTTATTGGCTTTATTAGAAAATATAGATTGAAAAATAGCAATTTTTGTAAAGGAAGTCAAGTGAATGCATTTATAGTAGCTATGCCTTTTATTTTGCATAGTCTGATGCCTTTATTTTGGGGGCTTTGCTGACAGCAGAGGGACTGCTCCTTACAGAGTTAGCTAATTCCTACAGATAGCAAACAACTCGCTGAGAGTACACATTCAAATGCAAACCAACCAATCCAGAAATCATACCTTCAATTACTTTCTTTATTGGGCTCTCAAATTCTGAACCCTAATTATCGAAAGGCAGAATACCAGACAGCAAAAAACAGATCCTGTGAACCTGAGCCTCCTGAAATTATTCAAACTAGTGTGTCATAAACTAGCTTTCTCTGCCTCACCTGCTCCTCCTACAGAAACCACAAAGGTTTCCATAAGATTATTTTGCCCTCCTATTTTTCCTTGGTCCATTCTCTGGTTTCTGGTCAATCGTGGTGCATCGCTATGTGACCTTGTATGTCATGGTATGCCTCCCGTTTTTGAGAAACATTACCTGACTTTTAAAAAATCCCAGGTACCCTTAAAACAACCATTTCTCTATTAATGCTTGAAAATAAAGGTCATTTTATAACAGTGTTATCAACTCTTTATTTTGCCATATAGTGACACTAGAATTAAAATGATATTCCTACTTTTGACATAATTTCTGTTACAATTTGGATATTGACGACATAGCTACAAAAATAAGCTGAAGAAGTTCAAGTTTTAATTGCATATTATTTTATTAAAAACACTAGCTGTATAAACTGAAATTGTATACCTGCAAATACAAAGACTAAACTTTTTGTTTGCTTTAGTCAGAGTCTTATATTGTCGCCCAGGCTGAGTGCAGTGGCACGCTTATGGCCACTGCAGCCTCAGACTTCTGGACTCATGTGATCCTTCTGCCTTAGCCTTTCAAATAGCTGGAACTACAGACATGTGCCACCACACCCAGTTAACTTTTTGTTTATTGTAGAGACAGTCTCACCAAATTGCTCAGGTTGTTCTCAAGCACCTGGGCTCAGGCAATCCTCTTTTTTTTTTTTTTTTGGCCTCCTTTTTTTTGGGGGGGGGGCCTCAGTGCCCAGCCCTACAATGTTTAGTCTTACTGGGTGTGGTAGGCTACTTGTGATCACCTGAGTCCAGAAGGTCAACGCTGGGTAGGCCGTGAGCGTGCAACCCAGCCTGGGCGACAGAGTAATGACTAAATATTTTAAGGCTGCTTCATGCTCTGTACACAGTGAAACACTTTCCAGAAATGTATATGTCAAGTTCTAATTTCATATTGTTTTTTGAATAATGTTTGAGTTTGCCTATTGAGAGACATAAGGTGTGATTTTAAATTATATTTTCACTTAATATAATGAGTACAATCTTAATGACTGGAACAATTATGGGAAATACATCGTTTTGATCTTTCTCTTTTATTATAGCTAGAAAAATATTTTCAATCATAAAGCATGATGTTCTTATGCTGTTGTGATATTAGGCTTATCACTCACAGGAAAAACTTACACAATTAATTTCAAGTTAAACTGAGTTGCAATGAAGAGAAAATATGTATCACACAAGGTTAGTTTTCATTCTCTTACAACATTGTTTTTCATTCTTTTCTCTACTGACCCATTGTGCTGACGCAGATTTCAAGCAATCCATTTTATCTAGAATCTATAGAGTTCTGCCTTCTCCTTATTGCATTGAGCAGTATTGGGTTAGTCAGAGCAAGAAATGCCTACATAACAAGACATCTCATACCAGGGTATAGATCACAGAACAGGAGTATTGACAAAGAAGTGCTAATAAATATCTGCTACTGCTAATGAATATCTTTGTGGACTGTTCATAAGAAGTCCACAAAGACAGAAACCCCATAGAAGAAAAAAAAAATTGTTTATCTGCAGATTTCCCAACTTTAGAATTGCCTTAAACAGTAATCAGTAAAAAAAAAAAAAAAAAAATACTGGAGACGAGCATAGCTTGTCATCTTTTATTCCACTAAATATAAACATTAAAATAAACCCTAAACAACTACTATGGACATTGTTTCTTTGCTAAGCAAAGCTTTTTTATAGTAAAAATGTAGGAAGAACATAATATTAGTGCCTTTGATTGCATAACCTTGCAGGTTTCATAGAAATGCAATAAACTTTTTGTCAAGGATTGTCATTGTGAGCCAGGTAACTGGAAGCCCAGTTCTATTCAATCCTGCTTTCTTCCTCTTGCATATGAAGCAACTTGAATTCCATTTAAATAGACACATCATAGCTGTGTGTTATGAAATTCATGGAGATGGTATACTCATTTACTAGTGTTGCATAACAAAGTACCCAAGGCTAGATGTCCTAAATAATAGAAAGTTACGGTTTCACAATTCTGGAGGTTAAAATTCCAAGTTCAAGGTGTTGTCAGGGTTAGTTCTATCTGAAGGCCATGAGAAAAAGATCTGTTCCAAAACTCTTCCCTTGGCACAGAGATGACCATCTCTTTCACATTATCTTCTCTCTGTATCTGTGTCCAAATTCCTCTTAAAAGACATATTGAATTAAGGCCTACAATAACAACCTCAATTTAATTTAACTGGTTCTTTAAATATCTTATTTCCAGTGACATTCTGAGATAAAGAAGTTAGAATATTAGCACATGAATTTTGAGTGGGACGCAATTCAGGCCATAACAAGTGACATTCCTTATTATCAGAAGCCATGTCCAAGAGACAGCCTCGCAGAAGCACAAATAGCAGTGCCATGAAGGGTACACATATTTTTCTCTCCAGAATTCAGTATATTGGGTATGAAAAAAGAAGCGGCAGGACAAGTACTCAAGGAAGAGACATTCGGTACAGAAAACAAGATGCCCAAGGTATCTTCCCAGACTTCTTTCTAGCAAATACCATGCTCCATTCCCTCAATTCACACATTTCAAATGATTTTTTTCTAAAACTTCCTTCACTTTTTAATTTTTCTACTGTCATTTCATTCATCTTGACTTTATTTGCCAAATACTGTTCATTCTTTAGAGATGACCCATTGGCTAGCTCTTCCCAGATGTCATTCCCACACCCCTGTACCTTAAGTAGGTTTTCCTCTTTTGCTCATCTCAGAAATCAGTAAAAAATTTGTGCCATATGTTTGTGCCATTTCATGCTCAGTCCACTCTTCTTTTAAAAAAATTATTTTAAAGATGTGAGATACAATTCAGGGGGTTAGGTATACAAATATTCATTATGCAGGTACCCTTGTTGATGAGGTGTGCCCCCCTACCCCGGCAGTTTTCCATTACTGCCCATCCCTTTCTTATAGTATTATGATAATTGTTCAAGTTTCGCTTATGAGTGAGAACATATCATACTCAGTTCTTTGTTTCTGTGATAGATCACTCAGTATTACAGACTCTAAGACCATCCAAGTTGCTGCGAAGTTCATAATTTTGTCCTTTTTTATGGCTGTGTAATATTCCACCTGCATATGTATCACATTTTTTTTATTCAATCCTCTTTCGATGGGCAGCACAGTTTGTTCCATGTTTTTGCTGTTGTGAATAATGCTGCAATAAATACACGTGTGCAGGTATCTTTTTCATAGAGTGATCTGAGTTCCTTCGGGTATATTCCCAGTAGGGAGTTTGCAGGGTCATATAGAAGGTCAATTTTTAGACCTTTTAGGACTTGTCTAATTGTTTTCCACAGAGACTGTACTAGTTTACACTCCCACCAACACTGTAGAAGTGTTCCCTTTTCCAAGATAATACGACTCCAGTCAGAATGGCCGTCATCAATTATAACTCAGTCTACTCTTATGATCACTGATTATACACAGAAAATCCAAACTCCTCACCATGGCCAATAAGACCTGCAACATTTGCTTCCAGACAACTTCTTAGATTTCATCCTCTCACTCAGTTTTTTCTGTTCACGCACTCTAGCCAGTGTGGCACTCTCTTTTGTCCCTCAAGTATGTTGAGTTTGTCCCTTCTGAGTACTTTTCACCAGTTATTACTTCCCATCTTAAAATCTCCTTGCATGTGATCTCATGTCAGATTCTTCTGGTTATTCATATCTTGACTTAAATGACTTTTCTTCAGAAACAGTTTCTCTGAACACTAATATATATTGAACTCCTAGTCTCTCCCTGATGCCTCAATTTGCTCGATTGGCTTTATTGTGCTTTATTAGTCTCAAATAATTTCATATAAATTAATAATTCATTTGTTGATTTTCTGTCAACCTCAACCACAATGTAAATTCCAGGAAAGCAGAAACACATCAGGTTTATTCAAGTCTATTCCAAGGCACCAAATCAGTGCATGGAATATATTGAGAATATTCTTGAATAAATGAATGAATCAGTGGATAAATGAATATAATAAATCTCATTATGTATGCATGAATACATGCCAGGCACTATACTTGTTACTGAGAATAGCTTTAGAATACAGAGAGCATGCACTATTTCAAAGATACCATTATCATTGAAACCAGAATTAAAATTTTAAATGAGAGAATATCCAATTTCTCACTTCATCTGAGTTATTTTCCATAATTTTAATTTGGAAAATTAAATATACACACATAGTTTCTTCCAATATGTCTCTTCTAGGAAGATATCTACTTTCAGACATTTAGCTAGCTGTATGATTCAAAATGAAATATAAATATCTGATAGTTTAAGCAAGTTTGGAAACAAGTTGTAATTTTTATTTTCCCTAACCTGGGAATCTAACTTTTTGAGTGTCCATTTCTTTACTTAATATCATAGTCTATACAATCATCACTGCATGGGACTTCTGCACACTTGAAATGTAGCCCATGTGACTGAAGAACTTAATTCTTATTTCCATTTAATGTTAATTAACTTTAATGCAAAATCAAAACCTGGAGCAATGTAAAATAATTTCTATAAGAAAAATGTAAAATTGATCTCGTTGATAGTAATAAATTTACTTCTTATTTTAAAATACCATTTTATTACATTCATATTATGTAACATACAAACATATTATGTGTGGTATAAGGCCTAAAATAAGGTCTGATATTACGTGTGCCTTAGCATCTGGGGAAAATTAGGAGGGTCTCTAATAACCTAATTCCAAATTTCCCTCCCTCGTGTATCCAGAGATAAGTTATCTAGCTGAACAATCCTCCTTATCAGGGAGACCAGACACTGCACCTGATTATCCCTGAGAAGCAAATGCCAGTTCTGACAGTTGCAAGATTATTCAAACAAGCTGTTGGCATGCTCCTACAGGAACCAGAGGTCACTTCATCCTTTTAATATTACAAAGGCTGCCTCACACAGCTCCTCTTGTTTACTATTCCTAGATATAGCCCTATATGTCCTTAGAAGTAGCAGTGTTCTCCTCCCAGGATGTGAGTATACGTGACTAATAAAATTCTGTCCATCTCATCTATATAGTGTCAGCTGTTGAGATGAAGATGGTATTGCCCTGGCCCCTTTTTCTTAGTTTCCTTGATGTACACATGGGAGAATATCATTTGGCAGGCCATTGATGATGTTGAGCCTCATTCATAGTGGTTCAGATAGTACCTCTTTCTCCCACCCTAACAAATATTTTAAAACAAATATGGCCTTAAAAAAAAAAAAGCTTTTTGCTTCTCACAGTGATTTCTCTGACCTACAACTGAACCCGGGACCCATACTAGTTCTTAGGGTGAGACAACAGGGTGATAACATAGTATATGGTTATATTGATATGTTGAATGAGAGGATAAAGCTTAAGAGTTTGTCAGGAACTAAATATTATAGGTCTTGTTAGACATGGTGATGAGTTTGGATCTTCTGTATATGATCAGCAGTCATAAGAACGTTGTATCTCATGACCACTGATTCTATCACAGATTTGTGTATAATATGATTGGAAATTACTCCTATCTTCCATTATTTTATTGCCTTGCAATGATATCGTAGCTGATTTTATCCAATTAAATTTATTGGACACGACTTAAAGTGCTATATAGCATGTTTAATATATTTGTGAATCATATCTAGTTCCTCTGGTTCCCTAAGTCACTAATGACCACACTTCTAAACGCATATTATAAGCTGAACGTATAATGCAAGGTAACCATGTCTTATGGTTATTAGGCTTATATTCTCTAACTCTCTAGATATATAGTGATAGATTTCTTTTTCTGTATTTAGTTTTTCCTTGAAGAAATTGCCATTGAGAAGATCTGAAATCTGAGCAAAAATTTTAAGGTAGTTATGAATAGAAGGGGATAAAGCCATTCTACTAAAGATGGAAAAGTACATGGATGTCCTGAGAGAGGAGAAAAGGCTGGGTAATTGAAAGAAGGCCAGAAGCACAGAAATACACTGGAATGAGAGTGGGCCACTGGGCATTGAACCACAGAAGCTGAGATGAAATCAAGGTCCCTGGAAATAAAACTACAATGTAATGTCAAATAAAGATACCTTAATAGCCAGTAAAGCCATGTGATGAGATGGTCAAAACAAAAAGAATGTGACACCAGTTCCTGGATGAGAAACTTAAAGAACAGGGTGGCACTCAAGGTTTTTGCAGCAGGGTGGTTTGGAGCGTGAGCATGTGAAATCCTTGTGAGTTAGGAGGGTTGTGGTTGAAAAACTGAAATTTTGAAACGTACATGGTTTAGTATGGTATAAAAGGGTCCTCTAAAATATTGTTTGGTTCAAATTTTTCTTTTGTAATAATGTAGATGAGAAAAAAATCAAATCTCTGCTGGGGGCCACTGTCTGTGTGGAGTTTGCACATTCTTTCCAGGTTTACTTGGGTTTTACCCAGGTCCTCCAGTTTCCTCCCACATCCTAAAGCTGTGCACGTTAGGTGAGTGGGAATATCTACATGGTCTCAGTGTGAATGTGGGTATGGGTGAGTCCTGTGATGGATGTTATCCAAGACTGGTGCCTGTCTTATATCCTGAGCTGGAACGACAGGTTCTGGCCATCCATGGCCCTGAACAAGAATAACAGGGTACATAATTATCTTATTTGATTTTATTAATTTTTTTTAAATATACATGTAGCTCACATTTATTTTGATGTTTAATTTGAGAAACGTCTTGGTTTTTATTTAGAAGTTTAGTGATGCTTTGTGACCAGAAATCTGCTATATGGCCTAATTCTTGGTTATAATCAACTAGCCTATGGTAAAGTCAGCTTCATTGTATGTTACTTCAAATAAAGTTTGCATTTTCTAAGAACCTATTGAACACGTTAAATGAGGACTTACTGTAAAGGCTGAAGCAGTGGCTCTTAAAAAATAAAAAGCCTGGACCATGAAAAGCCCTGTGAAACATATAAGGTCAGCACAAATTTATCACTGGAATTACCTCCTGCTGCTTGGAAAACACAAGGAGCACTCTGAGATAAGGTTGGAGAATTGGATTTAAGGCATAATTAAACCCTAGATACATTTGTGCCAAGTTTCAATATTCCCTATGTTTAAGAAGACTCACATTGTTTTGAAAGAAAATGTGATGATAATTAAACTATCAGAAGACTGTACAACACGGCATCTTGCACTTTTGAAGAAATACCAGTTTCAGAAAGGAAACTCCCTTTTGTACAACTGAAGAAGTAGTTATTCTACATTTCACCCCTTCTGTCAGACCCAAGGGGTATCCAGAACATATGTTTTCTATCTGGTTTCAAACATGTGCTTAGATGGCAGGCATCCCTCGGGGCAAGAGGAAAAGTGGATTTCAAACAATATGGAAAAAATGAACTAAATATCATGCTTAAAAATGAATTTCTCCATCTGTTTCATTACAGGCAGCAAAAACTTCAAAAGATCCTACTGCTCTTCATAGAAATATTCATTAAAATTGTTCATTGAGCATTTTTGAACATTGATCATGTTAGTGGGCTATTTATGAATGGGGAATATAAATGTAAGAAAATGAGAATATATATTTTTAAATATTCACTTAATTAACAAGGTAATGAGGCTACATGTGCTCTGTACACATGCCTTGTTATATTCCAAGGGTCTTGGGTCTGCCAATAGTTTAAGTAGCAGCTTTCAAATGGAAGTGATGCCTTGGTATGGAGTATATTTATGAAAGAGTCTGACAAGTTGGGAGATATATGTATATATCTGTATGCATATATACGTGTGTGTGTATATATATATATATCAGAAGTAGATATTCATTTAAGACATTTTATTAAACAAATGATAAAGTACTTGTCAGCATAAGAATAAATTTAGAAATACAAGAAAAATACACCTTAGGAAAAAAAAACACAAAACATAGTGGAATCTATGAGAATAAATGTAAATTGAGAATAAAACATGTAAATATCATCAATGGGGGTTAGCTGGCTTGAAGTGGAAGGGAAGTCATGAATTTCTGATATCAGAGAAATATGGAAGAAGACAAATATTCTACTCCCTATACAGCCCAGAGGCAAACAAATAAACAAACAAAAAAAATGTAACTTATTCTTTACAAACCACTAAAACTGGTTTATTACAGACCACACACTGTTCTTAGAATTTACAAATAACATATACAAATATGAATATAAACTCACATAATCCTTATAACACCCCTATCAGATATACACTATTTTGGGGCCTATATTATTTATATTGTAGAAGAAACAAATGAGAAATGGAGAGGTTAAGTAACTTGTCACTACTGACAAATGGCTAAGCTGAGTTGGAATCTAGGCATTCCAGCAAAAAGTCCGTGTTTGAAACTTGTAAAATTTGGTGCCACATCAAACACATCTAACCACTGCAACCTAAACTATTCAGGCAACTCTAAAAGGACCAATGGAGTAGACACTATGTTGTTAATGGTATAGCAAATTAGATGTTTCATTCAAATTTTGATTACACATAAATTTGGAATTTCTTTTTATCTGAGTTTACATGAGCTCTGAGGAAAGGGTTTAAACATAATGTAGATGTGTTTTATCTGTGTCACTTCATTATAATCTCTCCTTGGTCATTTGAAATGTGTATGACAAATTGTTTATGTGAATTTGGAACTCTGAACTATAAGCATTTCTCTATTCGCTTTAAAATAGCACAAAAACAGCCGGGCTCGGTGGCTCAGCCTGTAATCCCGTGCCTTTGGGAGGCTGAGGTGAGTGGATTGCCTGAGCCCGCGGGTTCGAGACCCGCCTGGGCAGCGAGACCTCATCTCTACAATAAATCCAAAAATCAGCCGGGCGTGGTAGCGCGCGCCTGTAATTCCGGCTACTCAGAAGGCTGAGGCGGAAGGATCGCCAGAGCCCAGCAGGTCAAGGCTGCGGTGGCCAGGAGTGGCCACTGCACTCCAGTCTGGGCGACTGAGTGAGACTCCAACTCAAAAAAAAAAAAAAAATAAATAAATAAAATAAAATAAAATAGCACAAAAATTTCAAATAAATCTTTGTCAGCAATTCTGTTTTCAAGGTTCTGCCTTGATCTTGGAAATTAATTCTACCCCATTTTGTTTTCATAATTCTCATCAAAAATGTTGTTCACCAATCCATCAACACTGCTCTTGTCAACATAAACAATGGAATCCCCATTGTAATTCCAGTGGTCTCTTCTCAGTCCTGATTTTACATTTTATTTTATTTTTTATGCAGCGGCAGCACCTGACCTAGTTAAAAGTTTTCCTTCACTTGATCTCAGGAGACCACTCTTCTTGTTCTTCCTTTTGTACTTACCACTTTTTTCATTTCCCTAATGTTTTTTCACTAGAATGCCCCAAAATCTAGTTCTTGGATAGTTATTCTTGACTGAAATTGTTCCATTTGTGATCTAATCCTGTATCAAGTTGGGTATGATCATTTTATTGTGCCTGGATCTGAATCCCAGTTCTTCCACTTATCAGCTATGTGATCTTGGAAAATGTTACTTTAAACTCTTAATCTCACTTTTCTCATCTGCAAAGAGAGGATAACAATAGTGCTTTTTTCATACGGTTCTTATGAGGATTTATTGAGTGAGTTAATACGCACAAAAAGCTTAGACTAACACCTGACACAGAGAATATGGTGTGTTTGTTTAAAAATTAGATCTAGGTCAACGTTTTATATATACTAGGATGAACTCATTCCTGAATTTTATATGAATATATCCAACTTCCTAGTCAACACTTCTTCTTAGATGTCTAAAAGTAGCTCAGACAACATATGCTCAGTTAGTGGCAAAATCATCCTCCCATTGCCCAGGCCAAATATCCAAATATAGATCACCTTGTATGCCTCTCATTTTCTCACACTGTGTATATAATACACCACCAACCATGTTATCTAAATCTTCCTACTCCTCACGATTTGTACTGCTGTATCTCTGTACCCACCTAGCATCAAAGTGCACCAGGGTTGTTGTAATCAACTGAAAAAGGGTTCTCTAATTTCACCCCTGTGCCTCAATGATGCACTATCAACACATCAGTTAGGGAGGTCCTCTGCCAGTCCATCCAGTGCCTTCTCCTGTCACTAGAGGAACAAAGTTCTACAGAGCCTGCTGTCTGTGGGTCCTCTTTTCTTGCAATCCTTCTCCATTCTTTTCCAGCTTCAGACACACTGAGCTTCTTATTGGTTTTTTATCTTTCATGTCAAATACCTTCCACCTTGGTGACTTAAAACTTGTGGTTTCCTTTGAAATACTTTCCTTTAGATACATTCAAGGTTTGTTCACACATCTCCTTCAAGTCTTTCCAAATGTAATTTTATCAGGAAAATATTCTCTAAAATGTTTTCAAAATTTGCAAACCACTACTTTTTTTCTGTACAACATAGAAACTTCTTGGCACTCTTCCCAGCTAATTTTCTGCGTAGTATTTATCATTTTTTGTAAACTTATTTTTGTATAACTTAAATATTATATAATTCAATTGCTTGTTTTTACTTTCTTCACTAGAATGTGAACACAGACTTATAGCTTTTGACATTGTTTCCCATAAATTTATACTCAACTCAGAGAAGAGTCATGGGCACAGAGTTATACATACATTAATTTCAGTGTTATTCTTAGGCTAATTATTCCATAAATCTATAGTCCACCCCCCAACCCCAAGCATACAAATGCCTTATGTAGACTAGAAAGAAAATTATTAAGAAAAAAAATTAAAGGAGGGAAAAGTGAATTCTTCTTTCTATGTCACCCATTTTACAGAGGCATTTGAAATATAAAAGAGCATTTTAAATTGCCAAAAATAACATTTAACATATAACATAAAAATCTCTCATCATTTCTTCCTATTTATAAGATTTTTCATTTTATTTTTAACCTGTACTTGCACATTTCGTTTTAAAAATATTTTTGGCCAGATTCCGTGGCTCAGCCTGTAATCCCGTGCTTTGGGAGGCCAAGCTGAGTGGATTGCCTGAGCCCGTGGGTTCGAGACCCACCTGGGCAACTTGGCGAGACCTCATCTCTACAATAAATCAAAAATCAGCCAGGCATGGTAGCATGTGCCTGTAGTCCCAGCTACTTGGAAGGCTGAGGTGGAAGGAGCCCAGCAGGTCGAGGCTGCGGTGGCCGGGAGTGTGCCACTGCACTCTAGTCTGGGTGACGGAATGAGACTCCAACTCAAAAAATAAAAATAAATAAATAAATAAAAGATTTTTATCTAAATATATTGCATACATAAGATGAGTACACAAATCACACAAATCCAGCACACACAACAGTCCCAATAGCTATCCTCTCCTGTAGTTCCACTCAGGTGAAGAATGAGAAGACCAACAATACCCTAGGAGACCCTCTCATACCCGTTCCTAATCACTGCACCCTCCCACCTAACAACATATGGTTAGTATGTTGATTTCTGTACTAAAGTGTAACTTTTGCTTCTTCGAATTTACATCAGTGGAATATTGTATGCTTTTGCATATGCCTTCTTTCACTCAGTATTATGTTTGTCATTTATCCATAGTACGCCATGAATAGCTGTTTATTCATTTTCATTATTCTACCATTGTGTGGATATTTATTAATTTACCCATTTTACTCTTGATGAATATTTGTGGATATAAATAATTATATTTTTAATTGATTAATAATAATTACATAAATTCTTAGGGTACAATGTGATGTTTTGATATATGCATAAATTATGTAATGATTAAATCAAGCTAATTATTCCTATTTCATAATGATTTAAAAATATAATTTATATATGTAGACATGGTGACAAATAATTTGCTCTTTATAAAAAGGTGGTTTAATTTTTTTAGCAGATTCTGCAACAATGACTTTGTGGTAAAATAATAGAGCTTATTTTAAATCTAAAAATCATTTACTCTATTTTAATCTTAAAGATATACAGTAGATTTCCCACTATATTTATCTTAGTACTCAGCCTTAGTTTATATGACAGAGAAACCTAGCTCAGTTCTTAAGTTCTCTTTCCTCTTTCTCTAGAATGGCTCCTGGGAAATGCAGCACAGTCTTGTTTGAAAGACAGATAAAAGGCCAACTAACTGTAGTGATACATGATATAATGAAGTTGATTTACCCTGAAACCATACTTCAAGCTTGTGTATAAGAATAAGGCACTTAATCGCCATTCCAGAGGAAGGAAAAGTGATAGTGGAAAATATATTTGAACTTGACTAGTTTATGATTGTTCACCAATGGAAAAGAAGTTTTTTTTGGTTTTTTTTTTTTGTCCTCTGCATGGGGAGTATTACAGGGTACACCCAGTGCAGAATTAGCCCAAATTATAATACCCTGTATACCATTCTACCTGTATTTAAAGATGTGTGATTTTCTCAAAAGTCAGTTGAAATTATTTTTAAATAGGAACACAATATATATTCCAGTGCCAAATATATATAAAATGATCTGCCAGTCTGAATTAGTCACACCACTGCTCTCCTTAGCTAAAATAGATAATTAAGTACTGGTTACATCAAAAGAATCATTACCAAGGAATATTTGATATTAAACTAGAAAATCGGAAACCAGAATCTGTTTGTATCTCCTTAGCAGGCCCATGATTGTTCTTGAATAAGATATGTTGATTATTTTCTGCAACTGTATTGGTGTTCTAAAATTGGCAAATTCAGTTGTATCAAGACCCTGACTTAAAATAATGCTGGGAAAATTAACAGACTAATATTTTTCAAAAGCTTTACAATTTGATGAACGTTTCTATCTTCAACACAAAATGAAACTTGCCTCACTGTGTATGATTTACTCATTTGCATCCCAGGACCTCTGAATAGGATAATTTTTCAAATATAAACAATTAGTAACAGACCATTTATTTAGTAAATATTATAGGAGACAGCCAGCTGTCTGTATTTCCTTCACTTGACTATTCTGGAGATAGAGTTTTCTTATGACATTTCACCATTTTAAAGTGTTCAGTTAAACATGACAGGCCAGGAGTTGGATATTTTTAAGGTTATTTTTCATAGGCAGCCCTGGAAAAGACATGTTCCATTCTAAGCAAATGATTAGCATTTCCATAGGATTCTGTTTCACAATTACTGTTGTGCAGAAACATCTTACCACTGACTCAATTTCATTTGATATGGAAAGGGCCTCTTTTTAATCAACTTTACAATTAAGTTCTGTTGACTTGCACATGAGAGGTCAACGCTAATTGAGAGCAGCCCTAAAAACTCCAGGACCTTTTATCTCTGCACAAAGATTCCAAGCTCTCTATGTTCTGATGCTTGGCTTTTCCATATTGCTGTATGAGGTTAAGAAGATGAATGCTCATTGCTTTTAATCCTTAACATGATTTATGAGCCTCTTGGTATCCTTTCCCCAGAGCAGCTACAACTATGTGGTTGTTCTGCCTGCTGCTTAAATTACACAGACATCTGCAAAGTAAATAATGGATTGTTGCCCCTTAGACCATAACCGAGCATTCTCTTCATTGCTCCTGCAGTATTTTTTTTTTTTTTTTGATTAGAACAAAGAGCATGTTTGTGTTTATTTGCTTCTGTATTAAGGACATTTTAAGCTAGTTTGAATGATGGCACGATAGCCTAGATAGTGACCTGTCAAAAAACATCAAAGCAGCATGACATATAAACAGAAGATCTTTAAAGCCCGAAGAAACAATAACAACAGAGGAAGATCTTCCATTTATTTTTCATCTTTCATTTTTATTTAAGGGATAGTATATGTAGGCTCACAGAAGGAAAGTGACCTTTAAAATTAACTGAAAAGATGTACCATGGAATAAAACGCATGCAAATGACCTTTGTGTCTCTGGGTGTGAAAGATTTTAAGAGCATCTTATGGTCTATGGTTTTTTAAATTAAATACTGAGCAAAGAAATAGAAAATTACATAAGGGGAAATTCATGGAAGAATGGGGGTAACTTTTAATTTTTTTCCTACTTCTCTCATTTGTAGTAAACCTATGTTAATAATCCTGGAGACTTGCAGCAATCATGAGTAATTGGCATAACTCTTTCTTCTGAATTAAAAGTCTGTCAGAGTCTAAGTTGGAACAGTCAACTGCTTATGCGGTTTCCTTTCCTTGCTGTCCTTGTTATTCCATGTAGATGATGAATCATAATTCCCAATGACAAGTCCATTGTGAAATCCTAACAGGCATGCCTCAAATTATTAACCTTTGACAATTACCAAATTTAGAAAAATCCTCACATTTATCTACTTCAGATGTGCTAATTGCAACTCAAACAATAACCCATCAGGGAAAATTACACTAACAAAATTTACAAAAAGATTTCTAGTTATTCCTTACAAAGTGCATTTGAAAAAAACCAGATTGCTCTGCAATTCATTTTTTGAACCTCATTGTCAACTCAGCGGGACGCAATGAACACTAAAACTAGAAATGCTCAAATCCATTCGTGGCTGAGCAGATTTGTTGCTCCCTCTGTGTTTCCATCAGTTTCTGTTTCTCCTCATTGCTGCTGAAAGGCGGCATTTTCTGAGTGTCAGGACCTGACATTCGTACCAATGCCCTAAATATTTTTTATTTTTAAAGATAGTTTCTAGATCTCTTTGCCTCTGTGACAACCAACAAATCTCATCTAAAACCTACTTTTCCCAACACGCTTTGCATCCTTATCTACATATAATAAAGTATTGATGTAATCCTGAAGGAGTCTCCATAGTGAAAACTCTGAAATATTTAAATATACATATATAAATTATTTTTGAATACTGATTAAATATAAGTACTTTTCTAAGGGATTTTATAATATAGACAGGAATAGAATTAAACTGGTGCTCCCAAAAGACCATAGATATACACCTCCCAATACATTGCCAGCAATTACCTTCTTACACATACATATGCACATATACACCTTTATCAGGTTATTCCACTAAATTAAAACAAACAAAGAAATAACAGCAACCAAACATAGCTCCACATCACATAAAACATACAGCCCACATACCAGATATATTTTTACATATCATCCAAAGTTCTTCATCATTGATGCCTATTCTCCTGGATCCATCTGCTAATTACACTCATACTGATGTACATTTCATCCTCTAACACTTCAAATGACTTAACATTCAACACATGTAAAATAATATCACACATATCCATATCTTTATACATCTATACCCTCTTCATATTTTTATTCATTTCTCTTTATAGTTTAGTTCAAAGGCCCTTTGTCTGCATTTTTGCTATCCTTTCCAATGATAATAGGCAGAAGTAATGCCAACTTCAACCACATTTTGCATACTGGAACAAAAAGTATTCTATAAGTGATCAAAGAGTGCTCTCTGACCATGTGGAAAGAGAATGAGTTCTTTCTTTTTTCTTTTTTTGCATGATTGCTTATAAATTAATCTAATTACCAATTAAGCAATCATGAATATGTGAGAAGTAAGAATTAAGCAATAAGTTTTGTAAAGTGTTAAGAAATAGATTACCCTTTGATTGTTTAAGAAAGAATTTATAACAGGAGGAGGTAAGATTGTAAACAGACCCCATAGTCTTACTCTATTCAAAATTAAATTAATAAAAAAATTTCTTTCCTAATAAATGAATGTTATTAATAAGTTAGTTTGGTTTGAAACCTATATCTTCAATGTTTTAAGATATACTCTCCATTTTATTATAGCATTCCAGTGAGATTATCTCAGGTCTGTCTTTAAAGGTAAAGCATATGAAAATCCCCATTATTACAAGAAAAATAATTTCAAATCGTTTTCCTCAATTGTCTTCTGCATAAATATGAACTCTATTCTAATTAAACATAAATGAGCACCAGATATTGTGCTCACGCCTCTAATCCCAGCACTTTGGGAGGCAGAGATGAGAGGATTGCCTGAGTCCAGGGGTTTCAGACCAGCCTGAGCAACTTGGTGAGACCTCATCTTTAGAATAAATCAAAAAATTAGCCAGGTGTGGTGGTGCATGCCTGTGCAGCCAGTTAGAAGGCTAAGGTAGAAGGATCGCCAGTGCCCAGAAGGTCGATGCTGTGGTGGCTATGAACATGTCACTGCATTCAAGCCTGGGTGACAGTGAGACTCTAACTCCAAAATAAATAAATAAATAAATAAATAAATAAATCATACTGATAAATAAGTATCCTTTCTCAAGTTATTATCTTTAAACTATTCTTATGTAAAATGAATATCAACTCTTTATATTTCATTTTTATCTTTGGTTTTTAGACAGAGTGAGCCAAAAACCATTTGAGGAAAACGTTTCTGTTTTATTTGGGCCTTTGAATGTCTTAATACCTCATTAAGTCCTGCATTCATAATGGGAAGAGCTTGCAATTAATTTTTTACTATCATATTTGAATGACAGACAATATTCAGATTGGTGTAATCATAGGTTTTGTAAGAAGAATGAGTTACTGGTTACAGAAATTAAATTTGATGTCTTTACACCTCTACTCTATAAATATGTGTGTGAGATCTTTACTGAAACTCTCACTCCAAAATTTTTTAAGATGAGAGATTTTTAATTAATTGAAAATTTATATTAAAAATGCAATATTTTTACAAAGTAAAGGTAAGATAATTTTTGCACAGAAATTTTGACTTTGAGAACTAATTGACAGATAAAATGGATGACCATAGGGAATAGGAATCATCAATATTTGAAATAAAAATAATTAAGACCCGGGCATAGTGGCTTATATCTGCAATCCTAGCACATTAAGAGGCTGCGGTAAGATGATTGCCTGAGCCCAGGGGTCCGAGACCAGCCCGGGCAAATTGGCAAGACTTCGTCTCTACAGTAAATCAAAAACTAAGTTGGGTGTGGATCCAGCTACTTGGAAGACTGAGGCAGAAGGATCACCTGATCCTCGGCCATGAGTGAGCCACTGCACTCCAGCCTGGGTGACAGAGTGAGACAACTCAAAAAACAATAAATAAATAAAAAAAATTAAAAATAAATAAATAAATAAATACTAAAAGAATTAATTTCATTTCAAACTTACAATATTGAAAACATTATCGGCTGGGTTCGGTGGCTCACTGTATAATCCCAGCACTTTGGGAGGCCGAGGCGAGTGGATTGCCTGAGACAGCGGGTTTAAGACGCGCCCCGGCAACTTGGCGAGCCATGTCTCTACAATAAATCAAAAATAAGCCAGGCGTGTAGCGCGCGCCTGTAATTCTGGCTACTTGGAAGGCTGAGGGGAAGGATCGCCTGAGCCTACCAGGTCGCGGTTGCAGTGGCCAGGAGTGTTCCACTACCCTCTAGCATGGGTGACAGAGTGAGACTGAGAGAGACAGAGAGAGAGAGAGAGAGAGAGAGAGAGAGAGAGAGAGAGAGAAAATATTATCTAAAATCTGTATAGTTTTAGCCTCATGAAATTAATAATGTTCTAAAACTAGATGAATACCTAATCTTTTTGAACAAGGTAATCTCGTAAAAGGAACACTAAAAAGAAACATTCATCTTTCTACTTCTGCAATATGGACATGCACAGAGTTTTAAAACAACTATCACAGCAAGATTCATAAAGTCACATTAGTTTAATTTTATGTCTGCTTTATCTCTTAACTGTCTTTCAGAGCTGTTATATCAATGGTTAATCTTAGTTGATCACTGATTGGGAACTCAGAATATCAAGCTTGGTTTGAATACAACCTTAAAATAAATCTCACCATCGCCAATCAGGGAGTGTTGAAGCACCACTTTAATTCTCCTGTTGGTGAAGTCTAACTGTAAGTGTCTGAATCTCAGTGGTTAGATTCTTGCCATCAGCAAAAGAAAATTAGCTTACAAATGTCAGCAAAAGAAATAATAGAACTAGACTGTGACATCTTAATATTAATAAAGACAAGAAAATTTGTGCTTTTGTCTCTCTGTTTTCTGTGTGTGACCTTTGAAATCAGATCTATATAATTTAACCAACTTAATACACACTAATTATGAGGGAGTAGACAAAATGTCAGAAAATAGAATATATAAGTCCAAAATTTGTAGAGACACATAGCCACCAGATCTTCTCAAAGCTGTATGTAAATTGAAACAGTATGAGGAAAAAATACCATAAAGAAGCTACAAAATATAGAATTCTTGTTAAAAGAAGTGGTTACTTAATTAGTGATTTTGTTTTTTATACGTCAACCATCTGTAAATATATATAAAATATTCTGATTTCTAACAAGAGAAATATTTTTAAAAGTAAAGTAGTTTTACATAGAATTTACATTTGTAAGTATTTATGAAGAGGTTAAAAGAACACATCTTCATAAGATTTGTCACCTACCTTTACAAAGACGCACATACTTTAAACTCCAGACTGCTATTGGGTTCCAACTTGACTATTATCCTCAGAAGAACCAACCAGTCAGATAACAGAGCTGGAAAGACAAACATAGGCAAAGGCAGAATTTCACTATTTTTTCTAATATACGTTCATTATAGAACATTTTACATTTTCTTAAAAGTTGCAAAAATGATATAGAGAGTTCCTGTATACCCATCACTCAGTTTCCCCTCTTGTTATCACCTTAAATGATAATGGTACATTTGTCACAACGTTGGATACATTATGATATAGGATCAAAATGAAACAATACTGATACATTATTTTGGTTTCATTAGTTTTTTCTTTGATTTTTTTTTTTCTGTTGAGGATATAACAGTACCTTTAGTCTCCTCATCCTCCACAGGACAATGATAGTTGCTCAGACTTTCCTTGTTTTTGATTATCTCGAGAGTTTTGAAAAATAATGGTTGGCCATGATAGAATGTCCCTCAACTGGAATTTGTCTGATGTGTTTCTCATAATTAGACTGGGGTTATGTTATTCTGGGAGAAAGAACACTGAGGTACAGCATCATTCTAGTCACTTCTTATTATGTATGTGTGTCATCAGTGTAACTTATTACTGTTGATACTAATCTTGTTCAATTGACTGGGTTACTGTTTGTGACAATTCTGTACTGTAAAGTTTATTTTGTTCTCTCTTTCAATACTTTACTCTTTGGAAGGAAGTTTCTAAAAGAAGGCCATATTTCATGAATAGGAAGTTAAACTCCACCTCCTCGAGAGGGAAATATCTACATGAATTATTTTGAATTCCTTGAGAGAGATTTGCCTATTCTCTCCATTTGTTTGTTTCTCTGTTTGTATATTCACTCATTTATTCATTCAATGATTTATGTACGTCAGTGCAAACTCATAGATATTTATTCTATATTTTTCATCATAATCCAGTATTACACTGTTTATTTTGTTGGTCAAAGTGTTCCAACTTTGGCCTTTGTGAACTCTATCCATTTGTCCCTGTGAATTTTTTTGACATGCCATATTGGTTTGTTTATAGAGCACTTCCTTAAGAGCCAGCACTGTAAGATAGTCCTATATTGATTCTATGTTGCCTAATATGAGTCTTCTAATATTCTTGCCTTAGACCTGAACTCAGTCATTTCTCCAAGGATTCCTGGTTCCTTTCATCTGAGAATGGCATTATAACCCAAGTGTTGGACACTAGTTATGCTCCTTGCCACTGAGATGCCATTGCTTTTATGATCTCTCAGTGAACTGAACTATTTATATTAACAGTTATATACATATATATACATAATTGTATTTATATCTGTCAATCTGTGTCTATAATACAATAATCATCATTTCATACTGATAATGTCAACTCAGTTACCTTAATTTATTTTAAACAAACAACATCTTGGGTTTAATAGAATATATTATTTAAAATACATTTTTCATTTCTGTTTACAGTGCTCCTATCTCAGTAATATACCAAAAAGATGTCCAGACAAGTAAGAAAACATGTAGTTCATGGTGTCTAATTCTGAAAAATCTTTAAGAAAGTCCACAAACATTTATTTTCATTCATTTCTACTAAAGTTAATCATGCTTGAAAAAGAAAAATAGCCTTTAGTCAACACAGCTGCCAAGAGTCATACACGTTACAATAAAAAGAACATGAGGAAATATATTTTATGTAATAAAAACTAACATTTTTTTCTTCTGTTGGTACATCCTATTATTATGATTATGTGTTCACAAGGTTAGATTTTTTTAAAGACAAAGAGTTTGAATCATACCAATATTACTCATCTGAGAAATTCATTTTTAGTGAAATTATAAGGTCATTAGAATTAGTAATATACAGCTTAGTCATTTTGGTAGATTGAATCAGAATATTTATACATGTTTATTATCATTTTTATTGCAAAAATTGAGTGGAAAATCCAAGTAGTAATAGGCTAGACTGATGGCCCATATGAGATAACAGTTATATTCTAAAAGTAAAAACACCAACTCATTTTATCATTCTGTTATTCTGATAAACAATGAAAGTTTATCTGTCAAGAAAAATCTTTTAGTTTCAAAGATATTAAAGTGAGAAATATTAAGATAATTCCTAACTTTGTAGTGTTTGTTATTTGCACAGCAACACTGCAGTGTTGATAGTTTGTTCGTTGTCATTTGCAAAAACTATGCCGTGCTTGTGAATATGCCTTGCATCTTGCAAATTTGAAGAACGTTAGCACTATTTGTGGACTAAAAAAGATGGAGTGTTAAGTGGAAGAAAACAAACACTTCCAACATATTCTTCTGTTTGAGTTTAACAGAGGAGGAAGGACAGTAGAGACAACTTGAAATGTTTGTGCTGTCTCTCCCCATATTTGTATGGGGCAAATGACATCGGGAAAAGCATGGCAAGAAAATGGTTTTGTCATCTCAAAGAGGGCCACTTTGACCTGAGCAATTCTCCATGTTCAGGAAGACCATTGGACTTTGATAAAGACCATTTAAATGATTTAATGTATGATGACCCAAGAAGTCAGCCGAGAATTGACAAATGTGAGGAACTGGGACTGGGTCAACAATTGTGTGACATTTGCATTCAATGAGCAAGTGAAAAACCCCTAGGAATGTATGCATCAATCTTACATATTCCCAAGAAATTCTAAGTTATTCCATACCCATGAGTTATGTCAGAAATTTTAGTTAAAATGAATTAAAATCTGCATTTATTTCTTGTGACTGTGGCAAGTAATGGCTAAAAATATTATCACTCAAAGCAACATAAAATTATTCTCTCAAAACTCTGGAGGTCAGAAGTCTGATATTAGTGTGACTGAGCTGAAATCAAGGTAGTGAAGGGCTGCCCTCTCTTCAGAGGGTCAATGAAAGAATCTAATTCTTGCCTCTTCCAGCTTCTAATAACTGCCAGCATGCATTGTCTTGAGGCCACTCCAATATTAAAAACGAGCATCTTCAAACTTCTCTCTCCTCCTTAACTTTACCTTCTCTGTGTTTTCAAATTTCCTTCTGCCTCTGATTTACAAGGATATATGTGATAGCATTGTGGGCTTGTCCAGAAGTTGCCATGCAAGTTAACATTCATAGATTCCATGAATGGCAGTCTTTGAGAGGTCATTTTACTCTTTTTTTAACTTTTAAATTTTTTATTTTAAAGATGTGGGGGTACAATTAAGGGTTATGTATACAAATGTTATTATGCAAGTACCCTTATTGATGAGGTGTGCTCTCACCCAGCAGTTTCCCTCAACAGCCAATCCTACCCAACTTCCCCCGGCAGTTCCCACTACTACCAATCCCTTTCTTATACTATTATATGATAATTGATTTTTTTTTTTTTTGAGTTGGAGTCTTACTCGGTCACCCAGACTGGAGTGCAGTGGCCGCAAGCTCTGCTTATGAGTAAGCCTATATGGTACTCTATTATTTGTTTATGTGATAGATCACCGAATAGACTCTAAATCCATCGAAGTTGCTGTAAAGTCCTGTTTGTCCTTATTTATGGCTGCATAATATTCCATTATGTATATGTACCACATTTTTTTTTATCCAGTCCATCTTTGATGGGCAGTATGGTTGGTGCCATGTGTTTGCTATTGTGAATAGAGCTGCAATTAACATGTATGTGTAGGTATCTTTTTTGTAGAATGATTTAAGTTCCTCTGGGTATATTCCCAATAGAGAAATTGCTGGGTCATATGGAAAGTCGATTTCTAGTTCTTTCAGAAATCCCCACACTGTTTTCCAAAGAGGCTGCACTAGTTTACGTTCCTACTAGCAGTGTAAAAACATTCCTTTTTCTCCACATTCTCACCAGCATTTGTTGTTGTTTGTTTATTAATGATGGCCTTTTCTACTGGGGTTAGGCGGTATCTCAGTGTGGTTTTGATTGGCATTTCTCTGATGATTAGTGAGGCTGAGCATGTTTTCATGTGTCTGTTGACTGCCTGTGCATCTTCTAGTCTCGGGGTACAAAATAAATGTGCAAAAGATAGTTGCATTCCTACAAACCAACAACAAACAGGAGGAGGAACAAATAAAAAGCACAATCCCATTTACAATAGCCACACACAAAAAAGAAATACCTTGGCATCTTCCTAACCAGAGAAGTCAAAGACCTTTACAATGAGAAATACAAAACACTGCTAAAAGAAATCCAAGAAGACACAAACAGATGGAAAAATATTCCATGCTAATGGATAGGCAGAATCAGCATCGTTAAGATGTACATGCTACCAAAGGCAATATGGTTCTTCTCAGACCCGGACATGACAATACAGAAATTCATAAGGAAACATAAACAACCATGAATAGCCAAAACAATCCTTAGCAAAAGAAACAAAGCAGGAAGTACTCCATTTTCAGACTTTAAACTTTACTGTAAGGCTGCAATAATCAAAACAGGCTGGTATGGGTACAAGAACAGACACATGAACCAATGGAGCAGCATAGAGGTTCTGGAAGCAAAGTCTCAATTTCTCAACCAACTTATATTTGACAAAGCCTCCAACAACAACCACTGGGGAGAGGAGAACCTATTCAGTACATGGTGCTGGGAAAATGGACTGATCACATGCTGAAGATTGAAGCAGGACCACTACCTATTAGCCTTTTCAAAAATTAACTCTAAATGGATCGAAGACCTAAATGTAAAATTTCAAACTATAAGAACCTTAGAAAATGCAGGAGACACCTTCAAGGAAATTTTATCGGGCAACCAATTCCTAATCAAAACCCCAAGTGCCTATGCCATACGAGATAAAATAGACAAGTGGGACCTCATCAAACTGACAAGCTTCTGCAAAGCAAAAGAAAACATCAAGAGAACGGGGAGACAGTCTACAGAATGGGAAAAAATATTTGCCAGCTGTATATCTGAAAAAGGTCTAACATATAGGATCTACAAGGAACTCAAATGTGCCGGAAGAAAAAAAAAACCCATTAAAAAGTGGGCAAAAGACATGAATAGACACTTCTCCAGAGGTCATTTTTCAAGCTCCACAGAATAACTTATAGATCTTCATATCCCTTTCCACAGGAGAAAAAAAAATTAATAAAGTAACTTTCTCATAACTCTATCTCACTATAAGAGGGTGTATGACTAAGGTAACATTGAAAATATAAATACATATTGAAAGAATATTTTAAAATATTGTTTAAGGCAACATAGGATGGGCATATTATTAACTTGCTTAGATAGATAGATAGATAGATAGATAGATATATATTTATAAAACTCAAATAATGATTTCTCTTCCTTGTAGACTAGGACCACTGATAACCCACAATTATGTTGTTATAGCAGAATAAAAGCAAAGATCTGAAGTGTTAGGTTATGAGAACAAATTTTTTTAGAAAGATCAATAGTGGGAAACTGCAGGGGAGTGGGGGCACATCTCATCAGCAAGGGTACCTGCATAATGAACATTTGTATACCTAACCCTGAATTGTATCCCACATCTAAAATTAAAAATTAAAAAAATAAACAACAGCAGAATCTTATTTAACTAAGCCCCTAAAAATATTTTAAAGGAAACGTTTCCTAAAGTCTAAAGCATACTACATTTATAAAGTAGTCTTACTGGTATAGTACATATTTTCTGTTAGATCAACTTTCAAGAGACCCTGATGCTAGAAAAGAAAAACTGGTACTAGCACTAAAGTCAGAGGAGTAATAACTGATTATTCAGGAAATTATCAGAGACAGATAAAAGCATGGATGACTTTAGTGGGGTTTAAGTTCCCAGCATTGTTGTGGAAATTCAGGGCTCTTGAGCAATTTGAAGGAAGGAACTAGAAATGTATTGGCTGCATGCAACTGGTATGTAGGAAGATTAGCCTCATCTCTTAAATGGTTATTATGGAAAAACAAAACTGCTCACCAATATTGGAAAGCTGCACAAATACAAGTAGATCAATAAGTGCCATTGACAGAAAAGAGGTCATTAGTTATCCTTGAGAAAGCATATGGCAAGCTTGGATCTGATGTGTGAATGAAGCCCAGATTCACACAGATATGTAATATGGTGACTACAACACAAAATTGTAACATAAAATGTGGTATAACACTGATGAATCAGTAGAAACTTAGTAGAGCAAATACAAAAATTTCTGGAAGAAATCGTTTTATGACCTCCAACACTAGATTCAGTAGAAAGAAAAAAAAAATACGACAATATAAAACACTAGCCATGAAACTCAGTAGCTTAATAAAAGGGAAAGATGGTTTCTAAAGAATTCGAAATAGAATAATCTGCAATAGGTATTACATATATTTAAGGAATTCAGAGTTAAAGGAAGGAAAAAAAAACAGTAAGGAAAGAGCATGTCAGAATTATAACAAACCTATAAAAGCTATAAATATATATAATATACATATCTTTTTCTAGAGAGAGGAGGATAACATTAACTCATAAGATATCAAACATTGTTATAAAGTATAGAAAACAATATTGTATATCTTTGGCACAGATAGAGTTCATATATTGTATATAATTAAGGGGGGAACCTCAAAACATTGGAATTACTTTTGGGGGGGACACGTTCCTTAAAGTATAGGTTTCTACCACCAGGTGTTTCAGAAACCCATCATCATCAGTACACCAGCTAGCATTGTTGTGAGAGACCGCATTCAGTTTCAGTTAATTGTTTCTGGAGAATCTTTCAACTCCTTTGAACATTTCATGATGAGTGATTTACAGGTGTAACTGCCCGCACCTTGCTGAATGTTCCACAGTTTTGACCCAAAATGAAATGACTTCCACGCCCCATTCTACCTAGTCTCCAAACTCATCTGAAAGCCTTTTTTTTTTTTTTTTTATTCCCTTGATGAAAAAAAGTCCTCAAAGGGACAAATTTTGCCAATGTGGAAGAGGTGAAGCAAAAAACAGGCATCAAAATTGATGAGTTAAAAAAATTGTTTTGAACAGTGGAAAAAGGGTCTCAGTAGGTGTATTGCATCAAATGGAGAGTACTTTGAAGGTGATGAAGTTTAAACATGTAAGAAAATATACTCAATTTTTATAAATAAATTATAGGTTTGGGGGGCTCACTTCGTATATAATGTAAGAGAAAGATGAGAAACAAGCCCACACATACATGGAAATGGTATATAACAAAATTGTTGGCTAAACCAGCAATAAAAAGAGAAGCTATTAAATAAGAGCTGGAACAATCTGCCATACAGATGCACAAAATTAAAAAACGGTTATTCTTAGGCATCTTCAGGGGATTGTTCTATGAACCTTGCCGATACCAAAATCCACAGATACTCCAGGATCTTATGTAAAATGACATAGAGTCTGTATACACCCTCTTCTATAACCTAAATTATATCTAGATTATTTATACCTAATAAAATATACATGCTATGTAAAAGTTTATTATATTATATTTATACTTATATTATTATACTTAATTTTATTTTACTAATTTTATTATACTTAATTTTATATACTTAATTATAATTATATTAAAATTATATGTTTATATTTTTTATTTCTGCTTGATCATGCATTATTTGTATTGTATTATTTGTATCGTTTATTATGTTTTGCTTTTTTTTTAATGGATAACATCAATTATGGTTAATTCCATGCATGTATGATCCAGGAATACAGAGGGCTGATTGTAGATTTCTTTAATCATGTCACACATAAAAATAACTTTCAGATGTATAAAAAATTTTAATAATAAAAAAGAAAATGTACAAAATTTTACAAAATAGAAAACGCTTTCTTTAAGCAACATTTTGAGAGTATATTTGAATCAAATTCAAATTTTAAATTTTAAACTAAAATCATGTATTAGAAATTAAACTTACATGCAAAACAAAAAGGTATGTTATTGACTATGAAAAAATATTTTCAATTTATGGAAGAAAAGTTAGGGTATAGATTATATAAGATTGTCAAGAATCAATAAGAAACGTTGAATTTAGATTATTATAAACTGAATATTTATGGAAAGAAAATCAGCACATCTACTAAGCATATAAAAAAGATTCCACATCAGTCGTTGTCTGGGAAATCCATAATAAAAATGATAATGACACATTTTTTACTAAATTAGCTTAGAAAAAATAATGTCTGAAATTATCAACTATTGGCAAGGATGTGGAGTGATGGAAACTTTTTTTTTTTATTTTAAAGATGTGGGATACGATTCAGGATTAAGTATACAAATGGTCATTTTACAGGTAATGTTTGGTTTTCTCTTTGATCTCCACGTTACCTGATTTGCAACCAGGTACACTTATTGATGACAAGTTTTTCCCTCACCTTCCCTGGCAGTTTCCCACTACTGTCAATCCCTTTCTTGTAGTATTATAATCATTATTCAGGGTTCGCTTATGAAACAGAACATGTGGTATTCAGTTTGCTGTTTCTGTGATAGATCACTGAGTATTAGAGACTCTAAGTCCATTCACGTTGCTGCAAAGTTCATAGTTTTGTCCTTATTTATAGCTGTGTAATATTCCATCATGTATATGTACCACATTTTTAAATCCAGTTCCCTTTCGATGGGCAGCACAACTGATTCCATGTTTTTAAATAATGCTGCAATAAACATGCATGTGCAAGTATCTTTTTTTACAGAGTGATTTAAGTTCCTCATGTTGGGTTGTAAGGAAGGTCAATTTTTAGATCTTTTAGGAATTGCCACACTGTGTTAGGAATTGCCACACAGTGGTTAAACTAGTTTACACTCCCACCAACAGTGCAAATATATTCCCTTTCCCCCACGTTCCCTTCAGCATCTGTTGTTTTTGTGTTATTGATGATGGCCATCCTGACTGGAGTTAGGTGGCACCTCATTGTGGTTTTAATTTGCATTTCTCTGATGATTAGTGAGGCTGAACACTTTTTCATGTATCTGTTGAATGCTTGTATGCCTTCTCTGAGAAGTGTCTATTCATATCTTTTGCCCATTTTTTAATAGAGCTTTGCTTTCTTTTATTTTCAGCATTTTTAGTTCCTTGCAGACCCTAGATGTTAGACTTTTGACAGACATACAGTTGGCAAATATTTTTTCCCATTCTGTGAGCTCTCTGCTCTCTTGATGTTTGTTTCTTTGTTGTTGTTGTTGTTGTTGTTGTTTTGCTTTGCTTTGCAGAAGCTTTTCATGTAGTGTTGAAAGTGAACATTGATACAACAGCTTTGAAGAGCTATTTGGCAATATCTGGTAAAGATGAAGATGCAGGTAATCCGGGCCCCAACAATTACACTACTGTATGTGTGTCTATGCAAAGTCTTGCAGATGTGCACAGGAAAGTTAACTACAGCATTGTTCCAGTTCTTTTAAAAAAATGACATTTTAGAAGCATTTGAATTATGGCAAATTAAATACAGCTAACTGCTTACATAACTACTTCAACTACTAAATTCATGAAAATTCTTTTGCAAATAATTTATTGGAAAATATTTTAACTGTTTTTTATATAGGTACGTGTGTGTGATCCCTTTATATGTATGGATTTTGTGTGTTTGTTGAGAACGTATGATATCAGAGAAGGTAGTTCAAGATCAGCTTTACAATATCAAGGTTGCAACTAAGAATATCATACTTAGTCAAGAGAAACAAGCATAAAATGAGAAAAGAATTACTAAGATAAGTTATAAATACAAAAATGTTTCAAAATACAGTGAGCCAGTACCAAGAACTTAAAATAAATAAATAAATAACAATAGGGCTAGGGAAAAAAATACTAAGGTTCTTAGCTTATAAAGGTATAAGAGAAAAGTTATTTTGTCAGTAAAAATGATATATTGATGGATTAAATATACTCATTTTTTGTTCTTCCACCTGGTTCTGGCATAGAAATACATTTCTTTGTAATTAACTAAGCTACTTCACTCATGTTATATGAATTATAGTGATAAAAATAAATGACACCAGAATAAGGTAAGGGAAGTGTTCAAACAAACAAACAAACAAACAAAACCAAAAATAAAATAAAATAAAATAAAGCAGCTAGTAGTTGTACTTCAAAAAGACCCAGGACATTAGTTCAGAGTAACTATAGGCTACAAGAGCACAATTCAAGGGGTCATTTTAGCAAAAGCCCAAGACTAATATCAACTGAGGACATGTAGTTATCCAAAGTGGGGTTAAAAAAATTTTCTGATAAATATCATAACTAGGACATAGACTTATATTTCATTCCCAGTGCACCTACCATAACTAAAAGGATTGGAAAAAGCAGTAAAGCCAGCAATAAGACTGGAAAATAAGGAATGGAATCAGGAAAATTGCTGCCAACTATATGATATTGCCCATTTCAAAAATAATCCCAAAATCCTTGTAATAATTTTTTTCAAAACAATGTTATAAAAGACTAGGTGGAATACTCATAGTAAAATTCCACCGACATCTCTTGAATTAGAAGGCTGAAGAACAGAGGTGCCTCTATTGAGCACTGCACTTAAAATTCATTTAAAGAGAAAAGCAACCACACTGTGGGGTCCACCAGCAGCCACAATCAACCCAAAGGGGACTTACGCAGGTGACAAAGTTTTCTCCTGATACAGCTGAGTATTACTGGAGAAGGAAGATGTGGAAAGTTGTGGCAACTCTTACAGCAAATAAAATATATTGACAGTTTTTCTGCTATAAGCACCCTCCAGGACCTTCATATTTTTCCACTTTCATTGGAAAATGAACATGTAATGAACGTCTGCCATCAACTTTCTAACTTCAGTTCCCAGCACATTTGTGTATCATTCATGTATCAAAGAGGGTTGGTTATCCTGCCTTTTGCGATATGTATTAGAGTTGATTTGACATCACTGTATTCAAAACACATTGGGTGTCCTGAGACAGAGTATGCAATATGCAATGCTGTTAAAAATTATGTAAATTCACAACATATTAAGAAAAACATTATGCTATGAAAGAAAGGAAGTCATATTTTAAGCAATATGAGTATGATAAAATTAATTTTATCATGATAAATTAATAACAATGATTACTAATTAATAATTTCCTCATGATACAATTAAAGAGACTATGGGTCAAATGAAATAAAATATAACATAAGTTATTAAAATAGCAGAATAGGATAAAATATGTCTGCCTGTATTTGGTCAACCGAAAATATCATGCATGACCTTTAAAATAGCATTAAAGATTTCTCATAAAATAGGGGATCTAGCCGGGCTTGGTGGCTCAGCCTGTAATCCCACACCTTTGGGAGGCTGAGGTGAGTGGATTGCCTGAGCCCGCGGGTTCGAGACCCGCCTGGGCAGCGAGACCTCATCTCTACAATAAATCAAAAAATCAGTCGGGCGTGCTAGCGCACGCCTGTAATTCCAGCTACTTGGAAGGCTGAGGTGGAAGGATCGCCAGAGCCCAACACTTCGAGGCTGTGGTGGCCGGAAGCGGCCACTGCACTCCAGTCTGGGCGACAGAGTGAGACTCCAACACACACACACACAAAAATAGGGGATCAGAAATTTTACTGCAATGATAGCTAAAAAGCATAATACATACACAGAAACACACAGATATATTTTTACATGAATAGATGGATCTGAAACAAAATAAAAGGGGTATTCTAAAATGTGTAGCAAAGTGAAAAACAAACATAGAGGAGTAGGTGAATCCTGTAGACAAATGACTCATTAAGCATCTATGAAACTGGCAGAGATTGGAAGGAATGGAGAAAAGTACAGTAATTCTTGGGCTCCAAGAAGCCTATACCTTCAGTGTGTATACACACACACACACACACACACACACACACACACACACACACACACATAGATATAAACATATAAATCTTAGAACATCTATTTTATATTAAGTTATCCTAAATTAGAAAACGAGAAAGCTTTAATTGTTGCTTCTAGAGATTTGTGTTAAAAGACAAAAATTTGTTCTGTGAATGTATAGTCCATAGAATGCTCTCACTGAGTTTAAGGAATTAATTTAAATTGTATGTTTGGTTCAAAATCAATCCTTTCATTGGAATTTGAATTTAAAATGAATTGGGCCTATAATGCCTTCCAGATGAAAATAATCATCCCTGTAGAAAAGAACTCACAATCCACACCATAAACATGTTTTGAAGGATGATTTCTAACAAAAATAATTGTAACAGAGTTTGGTCTAAAAAGCACAAATCGCAATTGATGTCTGATAGAGTTTAATAAGATAGAGAGATAAAAACAAGAAATAGCAGATCTACAATATAAAGAAAGAATGCTAACATTATTTGGAGAGGTGATTTTGTTTTACTTTAAAAATCCAAAGTAACATCCAAAAGGGAGACACAATAAGATCTTTTAGTAAAATTTTTGAACAGTGTTTAAATAATTGCATTTCAATAGACCTGCAACAGGAGATAAAAGTGCAATTCTAAAATCTCTTATCTTGTTAATATTCATTACATATGTCAAGAAATACATTGAACAAAAATACAACACTTTTATTGATATAATTATAAAACTTGATTAATAACTAAGTTCTTATTTAAATGGAAACTACATCAGTGAAAATAGATATCGTGTTCATTGAGTTAGATTTAAGGATCTATCAATCCAGGCAAAAGAAATATTGATTTTTTTTTCCATGAAGATTGTAAAACTGATACTGAACGACATAAAAAAACAAAGGTTTAGAATAGTTAAGACTTTAATAAATAAATAAAAGGGAGATGATTTGTCCTGTCAGTGTTAAGACAAAATATATTGATTAAAATAGTGAAGCATGGACTACGAGAAATAAATATTGACAAGTAGATTAAAGGGAGACTTGAAAGACACACATATGCAAGCTCATACATTTAAAAACCCAATATATAGCATAATCATTAAGAAAAAATAGTCAGGAACCATAAAATATCCCTACCTCACTCTATGTTCAAAAATCAGTTCTAAGTAGATTAAGCAATTAAATGTGAAACATCTACATATAAAACTTTTGATACAAAATATAATAAAATATATTTATTAATGTGGAAAAGAAAATATTAGAAATGTACTAAAAAATTCTACCCACACGAAGATTATAATTCTATTGACACAAATTAAAAATGTTTGTTTCTATGGCAAATAATCAGTATCCAGATTATAGAAAGCAATTCTACAATACAATTAGAAAAAACTAAATAATACAAAAATAGTTGAAACTCATCAATAGTTATTTAAAAAGGAAACCCAAATGACTTGGAAGCTTATTTAATGATGCAAAAGTTTATTAGTAAAGAGATCAATGTACATTAAAGACATTGCAAGATACAAAGTACATTATCTAAGCTGGCAAAATAAAATGTCAAAATTGGCCAGTGTTGAGAATGTAGGAAAGAGTTTGAATAGTCATACACTCCTGGTTAAAAATCTAAATTAGTACAGTTTTCATCTGCAAATAATTTGTCACTATTCTGCAAACACAAACAGGTGCATATAACATTGCTCCACACTTTGAATCTTAGGCATAAAAAATTGAACTGAAAAAAAAATGAAATGTAGCACATAATTAAGTATAAATAATTCAATAAAAGATAAAAAATAATATAGAGATCATTTATGTTGTTTCTAAAAAAGAAACAAAATTGGTCTATTAGATCAAGACAATCCAGACAATAGTAAAACAAAATTATGGGGAAAAGTCCTTTATTTCTTACTTTTAGTAAGAAACGAATTGCAATATGAGAGGAAACCTCTCCCAAAACAGATTTTTTTTTAAGGGTGGATCCTCTATGAAACTGGCTTCCCCTATTAAGTAAGTATTCTAGGAACCTATTGGCATCGGTGTGTCAGCTAGTATTGTTGGGAGAGGCTGCGGTCAGTTGTGGTGAATTTTTTTTTTTTTAGATTATTTCAACACATTTGCCCATTTTGTGATGGGTGATTTACATGAACAACCTGCCCACACCACACTGAGTGTTCAGAAGTTTTTGACCCAAAACGGAATGACTCCTGCACCTTACCTCCGTATTCATCAGATCTCTCTCCAAGCAACTTCTTTTTCTGTTTACCTGAACAAAAAAATTCTCAAAGGGAAATGTATTGCCGATGTGGAAAAGGTAACACATAAAACAACAGAAGCACTAAAAGGCATCAAAATCGACGTATTCGAAAACTGTTTTGAGCAGTGGAAAAAGTATCTCATAGATGAATTGTAACAAATGGAGACTACTTTGAAGTTTAAACATGTAAAAATGAATACATAATTTTTTATAAATAAATTCCAGTTCTTTGAGGGTACCTCCTCGTATTGATATTGGTAATTGTAAAACTCTGCATTTATAATAATATATACATAATATAATGTCAATAAAAGTGAAATTGTGACATATTCATTTCTTCAACTAGGAAAAAGTGAAAAAGGAAAACTATATAAATACAGAAAAGGAAAGAAAAATCACAGGTGTGCTAAAAAAGGAAATTGACAAAATTATCAGATACAAGAAGTTAAAATGAAAAGAACAATGCTATATATCAATCATACTACAAACAGTTAATTTGTTGTTTTTATAATGAAATTATGTGTATCTTTTTGAAAATTTTCCAAAATATCCTACGGTGAGGTGATATATCAGTAGAAGAATGTGATGTACATTTAGAAAACAGATCAGTAGATCTAAACACAGATCAATGAATGAAAGACAAAGCCATGGAATATAATTTAATATAGCATTAAAATATTTTAAATTTTTAAATTAAAATGTCTTTAGTATTTTGTAAATATTTGTTTTAAAATATTTGATAATTATAGTTGACATTTTAAATTGTAAATAATGCCTAAATATTGTCCCATAATTAGCATTTATTTATCTAATATTATATTTGGAATTTTGTTTTCTGACACTCTAAAATTTAATTGTTTTGAAATCTACAGAATTGAAATTCTATATTGTTAGGTTTATCATTCTGGCAATAAAGTCACATCATATTTACTTTAAAATATTTATGTTAATAAAGAATTTTAAAAATCTTTTCCAAAGCAAAGTTAATACTATCAACCAGAAAACTATTGATATACTTTGGTAAATCAAATAACTTAAAGCTTCTATACATGAAAGAAAGCCACACTACAAAAATTAAACTGTTTCTTTTAAGCTAGAAAGCAAACTTGAACTTTAAACAGGATTAGCTAACTTGAACTCATTGCCCATAGCTAATCTATATTTTAAGCCTTACCTATGATGAAATTTGCTGAAGATTAAGTTTCTGTTATTGTTTATCTAACAGTAAATTAATAAAAGGTAAAAAAAATCAAGACATGCATTCTGATATTTCAGTTTTATGCCTTATAATTTTTTCCTGAATTCCGGATCAATGGAGTTACAATAAACTCCAGAGCGGGAGGATATCTTTGTTTCAGAAAATTTTCTTTTTAACACCCAAAAAGTGAAAATAAATTCTCCAAATACTTTTTTTACTACTCAAGCTTCTAAAGTATATTCTTGACTGGGAGTTGTCTGTGTTCTGAAAAAAATTACTTCATATTTTTTGTGCGTGTTTAAATAAGTTAATTAATCTTGTTAAAATATGCAAAATATCGAAAAGAAAATATCATCTATAAACTGAAAAAAATTCTTCACTTTTTATTTTGATTCCTATGGCTCTCAAAATCTTAAACTTCCTAATGTCAATATGAATGTATTTATTCAAATTGGTAATTTTGTATTTCAAGCCCAAGTTCATGTATTTTTTTGTGTTTTTGATCTGTGTATTTAAAGAGTTATGTAGGCAGTTAAAGAGAATATATTTAGAATCACATATCAATACTTATTTAACTAGAAGCCACATCTCTCTGTTTCTACCATTTTATCTGACAGGGACAAAAAAGTCCAGAGAGAAAGTATGTTCATATTTTTTTGTTGTTTTCATGCTTTATTTATACTATTCATTCAATTATTTACTCAGTAAGCTATTGAGTATGGAGAAGACACCAAATAAGAAAATGAACTAGATAGAATTTCTTTCCCATGAAATGTAAACATTCAAAGGCAAAATTGATGCTCGGGCAAATGTTTGAAATACAATATTGCAAGTCACATATTGAAAGTTCTATAGAGGCACAAAGGATGAAGAAATTAACCATGAAACAGTAAAGGGAATTAAGTTTTTCTCAAATCTTGAAGTATCTGCTGCAGGTCTCTACAGATAGGAAATTTTCAAGAATAGAAAAAATGAGAGGGAATTTTGGGAGGAAAGAATAATGTAGTCAAACGTACAGAAGCTCAGAGAAAACTGAGGGTGGGAATCAGCATGCCTTTGAAGATGGCTTCAACGCAAAGTAATCTGTTTAACCATTACACAAAAACAATTGTCAGCAAAGTCAAATATGATTGTTAACTGTATGTGTTAACTTGACTGGGCCATTGGGTGTATCTAGGTAAATATTTCTTCTGGGCATGTCTGTGAGAGTGCTTGTGAATTGATGGACTCAGAAAGCAGATGGCCCTCAACAATGTGGGTGGGCCTTACTCAATCCACTGAGGGCTAAAATAGAACAAAAAGGGGGAGTAAGTCTGAATTCTCTCTCTGTCTGACTGCTTGATCTGAGACACTGGTTCTTTTTTTTTTTTTTCAATTATAAAGATGTGGGATACGATTCAGCGTTAGATATACAAACATTGATTATTCAGGTACCCTTAATGATGAGATATGCCCCTCCCTACCCTAGCAATTTCCCTCAACTGTCAATCCCATCCCACACACCGACAGTTTCCCATTACTGTCAAATGCTTTCTTATAGTATTATAATTGTTCAAGGTCCACTTATGACTGAGAACATATGGTACTCTGTGCTTTGTTTCTGTGGTAGATCACTGAGTATGATTGACTCCAAATCCATCCAAGTTGCTGCAAAGTCCAAATATTTGTTCTCCTTTATGACTACATAATATTCCATTGTGTATATGTACCACATTTTCTTTATACAGTCCAGCTTCAATGGGCAACAAGGTTAGTTCCATTTTGCTATTGTGAATAGAGCTGCAACAAACATACGTGTGCAGGTATCTTTTTTGTAGAATCATTTGAGTTCCTCCCGGTATATTCCTGATAGAGGAATTGCTGGGTCAAATGGAAGGTCAATTTCTAGTTCTTTCAGAAATCACCACACAGTCTTCCAAAGAGGTTGCACTAGTTTGCATTCCAACAGCCACTTTAAAAAGTGGGCAAAAGATATGAATAGACAATTTTCAGAAGAAGATATACGGGCAGCCAACAGACACATGAAAAAGTGCTCAGCCTCACTCATCATCAGAGAAATGCAAATCAAAACCACATTGAGAGACACTGGTTCTTAAACCTTCAGACTTGGAATGGAATTTATATCACTGACTTTCCTAGTTCTTTTTCTTGCAAACAGCTGACGGTGGGACTTCTCAAACTCCATAATTATGTAAGCCAAAACTGTATAATAAATCTAATTTTATGTAATCATGTATTATAATCCCATTTACAGATCTCTCTCTCTCTCTATATATATAAACATATATATATGTATGTGTGTATATATATATATATATACATATATATATATATATATGTATATATATATATATATCTTATTGTCTCTGTTTCTCTGAAGAACCCTGATTAATACCCCAGCTTAAACTGTCCACATCTGCTGCCAAAAATTTCAGAGTTTACTAGACTACATAATTTTTCTGCTTAAGTTTATGTTTTCATGATCCAGAACAACAATCACTTATTGTCTTGTCTCTTCTCTCTATGCCTGTCTTTTGATTTTTGTCAGGTATATGTATGTTTTTCCTGTAGAGACAATCAAGCACCCGCATGCTGTGGGAAAAAATATCTCACAATAGATTAATGGACTACAAATGTCTGTTCTCCAACCTCTTCTGGGCTCTCCATGCTTCTTAGCAATGTTTTCATGATACTTTCACAACCTTCCCTGGTCATTCCCCACAGCAACTCTTACAGGGCTGCTCCTAGAGGGTTCAGGGGTAAGATAGGTATTTTTGTGGGCCCCTTGTCTGTGTAAGCAAATTAATTAAATTTGTATGACAAAATTCATCTGACTTTTAGTAATTTACTGATGAAGATCAGAAATCTGGGTAGGAAAGTGAAATGAATATATTTGTTTAGTGTCCAAACAGAGTATATGAAGATCTTTCCCAAGTGACCAAGCCACCTCTCTTCATCCTTTACTGTCAAATGTGTCATTATTGGATAATTGTACATGTTCCTCCACAAGGAAAAAGAAGCAGTGGTATTTTACTCACAATGGCTTTTTGGAGCCTGTTGTATTAAACAATATAGATCTCCTTGTCACTGCATTTCCCTAATGCCACTTATATAATGAAGTTTATATCGTTACTCATCCATTGTGGTTTCCATATATATTGGCTTTCAGTGACTCCCTCAAAGCTTTTGTCTGTTTTGATAATAAAAACCACAAATGCATTTTTTTTTCAAAATTAGATAGGAAAAAAAGAGAAAAATAATTATTTAACTCTGGATATGTTAGATTTACTGTTTGGAATTGTGTAGCATAAATACTGAAAAATATATCTTTCAACCATACCTTCTTTTAACTAAGTAGATCATAGTCCTTGAATTCCTGGATCTATGACCTTTACAATATTGACTCATCTCAGACTTCCATATTCTATCACAGAAGCATAGTCAAGGACTATAGCATGGAGGAAGAAGAGAAGTTTCATTGATGTAAGGAATATTTTCTCCTTACTCAAAACATCTTAAGACTAACCTAGGGTAGCATGTATCACCATATTGATTGGAAACATGATAAAAAGTAAAGGAATCCATAGGGTCCATTAGCATTACTGAGCAATGATCTTCTGAAGCTCTTGGGGAGACAGGCTCAGTCATCACTAGAGAACTGCCTGACATGAGACCTAGACACTGAGTAGTGTGGGACGACTCCTCCAATGTCAAGATGCACATCCCCACCAAGGTGACATTGTCAGTGCCAGTTAGTCTATAACACTAGGACAGACAGAAGATTTTGAGGTAACACTTTAGAAACCGTAACTCAGATTTGGGATGTCCTGTCCTGACATACTATATCTGTGAACTGGTCCTAGGCACTGGGTGGGGTTGCAAGAGGCATAGGGCTAAGAGCAAAGGCCTCCCTTGCCCAAGTCCAAGGGCTATACTACTCTATTAAATCTATTTGTGCTTTTTAAAAAGTATCTATATCTTCATTACCATTTTTATACTCTATAGATCCTGTCAAAGTTTAGTGTGAAAGATATAAAGTGGAATTCTCTCATCATGTTCAACTTACAAACATTCAGATCCAACTTACAGACTCACCTGTATACTCATTCTTAAATACTTCCGTCAAAATATGATCATTGTGAACTTTGGAGTCAATATGATAGAATGCTTTAAAATACAGTGTCTAATGTTTCATAGAATTATTATTCAGCTGCAAATTAACAATATGGTATTTTACTTTATGGCTCAAACATTACTTTTTATTAATAAAATGCTTATATTATCTAGTTCATGGAGCTGTGGCAAGATTTAAATACAATACAAGAATGTTTGCAAATTAAAGTGTTAGGAAAATAGAACAGCCTGCATATTACAGAGGCCATATATTTGTTGCTATATAATAATTTGCATATAGTATTTTTTCTCCATTTTAAGAAATATAAAAATATTTTTCTGTTAAAGTTTAACCATAGAATGAAAAATAGCTCTAGCCAATAGAAACTAAATAACATTTTAGCTATGAGATTTGGTAGCACATAGGTCTGTCCATAGATTAAATTTAAAAATACCCTAAAGCAAGTTCTTGAATAGGAAGCATATCTCAGCTGTCCTACCCAGCACCAGCTCAACCGAAAAGCAAAAGTCACAATGTGAATAGAGATGATTTATTCTTCACTTCAATACACAGACATTTATTTCTATTTACTTCCACAAAATTTGCATCAATGTAATGGGAGTTTGACATTTATATAAGATAGGGATAGGTACAGTTATATAATATAATTCCGTAGATGAACAGGTATAGATAAATATGCATGTGACCCTTTTTTAATAAAAAGATTTGCTCTTCATTATACATAAGGATATCCATTATAACTAATCCACGAAATAAGTTAGATTCAGCTAACACAAAGAACAATGATGGAGCTGCTCTTAAAAACAACTTACATCGCAGTGCAAATTCTTGTATAAATAGTATAGCCCTGCAGTCTCGCTTATCCAACCTGACTTAGGGCAGAGAAAAAACTATGGAGTCACTTTATTAGAGCATAAGAAAGACTGTGAATAAAGGCATTTAAGAGTTCAACACATCAGAGTTTTAGGTAACTATGTTAACTGAAGTGAAAGAAAAGCATACCTCTTCAGTGATTTTTATATTAAACAAATAGGACATATTAGTTGATGTTTTAGAAGTTCAATGTTCTTTTTTTATAGTAGTGTGGGTTAGTTGTTTCTTGTGCATTATCTTAGATGCCTTTACTTCCTTTCCATTATTTGGGTGATAAGCAATTATCTTTGCTTTCCTAATTTCTTCTTTTTATTACCAGAGCATGTTGTTTTTAACTGACAGTTTTTTTTTTTTTTTAATCGTGGTAGGAGGAGAAACAGAAAGGAGATGGTGAGTTTCATTTCTCTATTAGGTTTCTGGTAATATAGATCTCATTAAAAAGAAAAATCTCTATAGGAAGTGTTTTGTATTCACTGTTATCAATTAGACTTTTGAACTTTATCTGTTTGTAACTTAATGGCAAATTGAATAGGGCAAGCAGAATCCTTAATAGAAATTAATATTTTATTATGTTAATATTTAATGGCATTTTAGCCTAGCAATATATAAATTCCATTTTTAAGCTCATCTTTCTTGTTAGTCTCATGGTAGTTCTAAAGTTTGTATATATACTGTTTAACATTTTATTCTTTGAATGGGATAAGTAAAAAGTAAATAGAAATAGAATTAGAATTGGGGAATACTTATTATGGTAGGTCTTTAGTAAAAAGTGTAGAAGGGATATGTAATATTTACCCTCAATCAATTTCCAGATAAACATAAAATCTAATCCATGTGTTATATAGTGTGCTACAAAGTAATAGAGGGTCTTCTTAAATAAATTGAAATGTGTACTGGAGTAGTGGCCTATAACATTTAGGCACTCTTTTAACAGCAATGTTTGTTTACTAACTGAAACAGAAGTCAGTCAACTTTTCTATAAAGAGCTATGTACTAAATATTTTAGTCTTTGCAACCACAGAGTCTTTGTTGCAACTACTCTACTTTGCCATTGTGGACCGAGAGCAGTCATACTTAAATGAATAAACATAGCTGTGTTCCAGTAAAACAATCTCCACAAAAGGAGGTGGCCAGCTATAAATTGCTGATTTCTTAGCTGAAGGGAACTTAATGTCCCTGGATTGGGTTTCTTGCCCAATATAAGACTTATTTTTATAATGTCTAAGTCATAGTACCTAATTAAACTGGCAAGAGATTGTTGGAAAGGACTTAATATTTATAGCCCAACATTGCCTATTATGCAGTTAGCAATAATTAAGGTGGTTTATCCTGAAGTACACTGAAAAAGTGTTATATTCCTCAAATTATTCCCCATATCAACTGCCTCACACACAAATGCATTCATACTAAGTCATTGTTCTTTACTTACAATAGGACACAATCATCATCAGAAGATAACTAATTATTAGGCAAACGAAAGTTAGATGAGGGAAATTGTAGTTTGCGTGTTATTTATGCACAGTTCTTAGCAGTAATAAGGGTAGAAATATTATTTCCAAGTTACAGATTAGAAACCAGAAACTAAACATGAACATACAAACTGATCAAGTTCCCACTGATAGTAAATTGGAACATCATATATGAATTTCAGATCTGCCTGACCCAAACCCTACACTTTGGGGGTGGGGGGCAAACACCTTAACTGAGTACATTGCCTACTACTGCTTTGTTGTATTTAAGCTTTGCTTCTGTAAATTATTTATTATTCGCAGCCACTGTAAATTTCACTGAAGCCTCATATCTGGTCAGATTTTCAATATTTCCTTCCCACTGTCCTCCAAACTCAAATTTTCTTCAAGTCCTCCTTAGCCTCAGAATAACTGCCTTCTATTCACTCAACAAAAACAGCATCTCACATGAACTCCTATAACTTCACTATTTCTTACTCTACATAGCTCTGAAATTTTTCATTCCTTACCTTCTTTTATTATTTTCTCCAAAATACTCCTGCTTCATTCAATCAGCTCATACAAATGTCTTGATTATATCCGTTCTCAATATTTCCAGAATTATGCTTCAACTATGATTTAGTTTCTGTTACTTTTCTGGTTTCTAATTCTTGCATACAAACATGGACAGGTTTCTTCTAGCCTGATGCCAACCCTCTAATCCTTCAAATTATTTCCAGTTGCTCCCCATTTCTTTCACTAAAATACTTCTTGAAAAAAGTGTCTATGTCCTTGAATAACTTTATCTCTCACTCACGCACCATGCCCCAAGCACCCCAGCTTCTGCCATCATTATCCTGCTGAAATTGATCTCTCAAGGGTTTCCTGCAATTCTGGAGAAAATCCCTCCTGATTGGCCTTAGCTCTAGTTATCTAGACATTTAGGTGGCAATTCATGTTGGTAATCCCCCTCTTGACTTTGAAAACTCGTTCTTAGCTTTTTGTTTTCTTTGTCTCTGCCCTGGACTCCTTCAGTGACTTTCTTCTTTTAATTTCTGCTTTAAAAAAAAAAAAAAAAGTTGCTGGTGATGACTTTACGTCATGTTTCTACTTTTTTCACACTCCCCTCTATGGGACTCTCATTTACTTTTATATATTCAAATAGTATTCCATGAAGATTCTATATCTGTATATGCTATATAGACTCTAGATTCTTTTCCTTCCATTTTCAACAGACTATTTGACATCTTTCCCTGAATTTACCACCAACCATTAAAATGTAAGGTGGCCTAAAACAAACTCACTCTATGCACAACCACTAAGGAAAGCATTTTTTTCTATAGTCACCTTATATCTCAAATCTCAGATTTTTCTTGAACTATTAACTCTCTCCCCCATCTCTAGCTTATTTTTGTAGATATCAAGTCTTGCAGGTTCCACCTGTGCATTATTATTTTTATTCAATGTTCTTTCTCATGTTACTGCTCCAGCAAATCAATCCATATGCTTTTCCATTTTATTAGTGACTTTATTAATGTCTTCACTCCTCTCACCACTTTTAAAATTAAGTCCAGCTCACATTTTTTAGGTGTAGTTTGCATCATTTAATTTTCTTTTCTTCAAACATTGTTAATGCCTTTATAGTCCATTTAATTAAATATTATCCTGCTATCTTGACATCTATGGTTGTCTAGCTTTTGGCTCTGGATTATATATCCAATTTATTTTCAAGATACTACACATACTATACTTGAGTCAGCTGGTATCAAACTGACTCTACAGCTGAAGTGGACTATATTGTTCCACTTCTAAATTATTTTCTCACTATCCATCACCTGCAATGGTCTGTGCTTCATTTATAATTTCTAGCACTTGCAAATTTCACATAGCCCCAAATTTCACCTCATCTCAAATGCTGGTTCCTCTTTAACTATTTTGATTTTATTCTCTAACTGGTTGCAATCCCTTTCCCTTTGGAAACACTAGTTTTGCATTTTTTATGACAATTATCTATCTCACTGTCTAGCATTCCCTAATATATTTTAAAATGACCTAGCATAAAAACCAAATACAAAAAACATGCAAACATGTGACATATATCTCTTACAGTAAATATTTTTTTCTTTAGTTAACTGCATAAAAAGACACATTGTTTACCTCCATATTGAACTGGGAGTGCTGAATCATGTAAGTGACCTGAAAAATGTATCAATGTTTCAGTGTCAGAAAGATTAGGCTGTATATATTGTAGCAGCACAGTTCTTCAAATCAGAATGTGTTGTGACATAAATCATCCTCCTTGCTCACATTGTATGCCCATGCAGTGACATGTCACATCTCATATTGCATTGCTCAAAACAAATCATATGACTATGACCAAGTTAAACTAGACAGAGTGAGACATGGAATAGTGGTGAACAGTTAAACTATCTGTATCAGGAAGCAATTATATGCCCTTGAGAAGATTGTTCCTAATTAAACAAGCTAATGTACAGTTTCTGGCGAATACCATATAAATAAATATGCAACACATGAAAGATATTCTTGTAACTCCTCACAACTTACTCCCCGCCCCGCTTTCTGTTTTCACCTTCTTTTGCCAGAGGCTATTCCTCAAGGAAGTAACTTTGGGCTGTACTTGTGTATATCAAGTGGTAGGGAGAAGAGATTCCATACCATTTTGCCCCAAAGCAGCCTGTCCAGACCCCAGTGTTAAAGGTATTACAACACATCTCTTCAAAAGTCACACTTTGTACCTAACTTCTAGGCATATCTAGGAGCCATAGGCATAATTGCCCTGATCAAGAACAAATTCCCTCCAGACAGATTATAGGTTCTACAATATAGTGGATAAGCTAATCAAGATGTAGATGAGAACCAAGTGGATGAGTAAAGAGAAATGAATCCCTTGTTTTTCTTTGTGATTTTCCTGGAAGAGCTTTGATTCTAATCTGAGTTTCAGTCTAGGAGGTATCTACAAACTATACCTATCCTCTATGTAGTTACCTGTATTAAGATTTTCTTCTTCAAAGTTAAAAGAGCCTTCACTGATTCAAAAGTGTTTGTTAGACGGGCTCGGTGACTCAGCCTGTAATCCCGCGCCTTTGGGAGGCTGAGGTGAGTGGATTGCCTGAGCCCGCAGGTTCGAGACCCGCCTGGGCAGCGAGACCTCATCTCTACAATAAATCAAAAAATCAGCCGGGCATGGTAGCTCATGCTTGTAATTCCAGCTACTCTAAAGGCTGAGGGGGAAGGATCACCGGAGTCCAGCAGGTGGAGGCCGGGAGCGGCCACTGCACCCCAGTCTGGGCGACAGAGTGAGACTCCAACTCAAAAAAAAAAAAAAAAAAGTGTTTGTTGAGTGTCTATTATATTAGTCTACTGATATTCAGTATTTTGTGTATCAACTAGATCTGTAAAATTTGTACAAAATTTCTTTGTTCACAAAAGAAAATGCAAACATTATTCCAGGAATTAAAAAAAAACAACAACACTGAAAATTCAATGCTGACTCACATCATTCAATTTTAAGACAGGCCCATTTGGCATGCTGTCATCAACATAAATGACCAGTTTGATATCTATCAGAAGGAGAAAGCGATCAAGATTCTTGCAAATTAAATGATGGCATAGACCTGGAGAGTAGTTATATCCCTGACATAGGACAATGAAGGTACATTGCTGGCATTGTCAGCTGAAGGCAAACTACTTTTGGTGGTCCTAATTGAAGGGTATAGATAAAAAATATTTGCTAGATCAATAGCTGCATGTTAGGTATTAGGCGATGTGTTGATTCACTCACACAACGAAAACACATCTGGTATGGAAGCTGCAATTGAAATCATCACCTAGTTAAGCTGATGATACTCCACTATTATTTTCCAAGATCCATCTGTCTTCTATGTCAGCCAGGTAGAAAAGCTGAATAAGGATATAGTGGGAATCATTGCCCATGCATCTTTCAAGTTTGATGGTGGTACTCATCTCTGCAATCCCTCTAGGGAGGAAGTTTGGCTTTTGGATTATTGTTTTCCTAGGTAGAGGCAGTTGTAGTGACTTCCAATTAGCCTGTCATACCATAATAGCCCTCACACTACAGGTCAGGGAGCCAATGTAAGGATTCTGCCAGCTGCTGAGGATGCCTATTCCAAGTGCATTGCACAATTGGAGAAACAATCTCAGCATGGGTTCCAGGACCTGAGCTAAAACATCATTGATCATCTAACTTTCACAAACTTCAACACTGACTGGTAGGCTAAGTGATGTTTTGAGTCTTCTGGAATTAGTGTGCGTTCAGAACCAGGCCCAATAGTTCCTTTTCACCAGGACACAATTCCTCTGCTAGAAGTTCTTACTTCCCTTTTGGAAGATAGGGGAAAAGATCATCAGTATAATTTCTTGGCATTTTTCTAAGGTTCTTCCTGAAGAAGAACTGGCTTTCCCTTCATTTAAGAGGTTCTGGGTCTATAAATTGACTTAAATCTGGGGCCTGATTGAGAAGCTGTGACTCTTCATGTTTTATAATTTAGGTTAAATTTTTGTTTATGTAACCCGGAACTTTTACTGCTTGTACAGTTCTAGCTTATAACTATGTCAAGTAAAAATGTAGTAGAAATCCTATTTTACTTCTAGGAACAAGAGGATGAACTAGCCGATGACATAGGTCTGGGCTACTCAAACTATTCTGATTACTGTTTTGATTTTGCTATCCATCATGGTGGCCACACACACATCACATCTGGCAGTGTTTGCCACCACATGGCCCCAGACATCATTAGATACAATTATTTCCATTGCATTTAAATTACCCAGTTAAGGGACTCAGTTCCCTCTCTGTTCCTTTTTATTACCCTCTGTGATCCCTCACTTACAGAGAAGAGTTATCCCAGAGCATTTTAAGGAAAAGTTTCCCCTCACAAATTTATTTCTCAGTCATAGTAGAAAGTATGTCTTCTAGACTTTTCCAGGATAGGTGAGGAGGTCTTAAATTACAGATATATTCTAACATTCCAATTTCCCTAAACTTTTGAATCTCTTCCTTTACATTAAGCCAGAGAAGCTTAGACATTTCCAATTTGCTCACTGTGGGCAAACTTTTGATCCATGTTTCAGCCAAACAACCAGTTAGAGCCCTCTCTAAATCCCTGAGCTGCAACAGAAAATGCAAAATCTCTGCTAAGTGAGTGAGCTCATATCAATAAATTCATTCTGATCTAAATTTATGTTCCCTCCACTGCTATCCCGTACCCTTGATATCCATTCCTACACACGTTTCTTGGATTTATGTCTGTATAAATTAGAAAACTTAAGTAGTTTTCTTGGAGCACAGCACATTTCCTCATGAGTCACACTTTGTACCTAACCTTTAGGGCCCTATATTGACTTGAGACTAGTTACAGGTCTGAGGAGACTCCTCATTGTCTTGCATGGCAAGTGCCTTAGGGGAGGCCATTATAGTTTTCTCAATCAATACATGATTAATCTCTTTCAAATGGTGGAAAGACCACCTATACTGGGTATAGGGTGACTGCTTCCACTGGGAATAGAGAGACCACTTTTATAGGTAAAGAAGACTCATGCTGGGCTCGGTGGCTATAATCCTGCACTTAGGGAAGCCGCGGTGAGTGAATTGCCTGAGCCTGTGGGTTCGAGACCTGCCTGGGCAACTTGGCGAGACCTCATCGCTACAATAAATCAAAAACAAGCTGGACATGGTAGTGCGCACCTGTAGTTCCAGCTACTTGGAAGACTGAGGCGGAAGGATCGCCGGAGCCCAGCAGGTTGAGGCTGCCGTGGCCGGGAGCATGCCACTGTACTCCAGTCTGGGTGACAGAGTAAGACTCCAACTCAAAAAAAAAAAAAAAAGAAAAGAAAAAGAAGACTCATAAAATTGTGGGGTTTCAATGTCCTCAGCTTTATCAAGGTGTTCCAGACATCAAAGTTTCAAATTTCAGGATTCTATTTCTTCCCAATAAATGTTGTCATTTCAACATTAGATGCCTTGTAAGACTTGAAGTTCAACTTGCATTGTAATTTAGAATACAATTCTGCATTTCACTTTCAACAATCTCAGTCCTGTGGTTGCGATAAGAGACTTCTTCAGGGCACACACAGGAGCTTTCAGGTCATTTGTGTAGTACTGGGAATTTTAATTCCTTCGCTCATCATTTTAGTTCTCCATATTGTCCAGTGACATTAGGAGTGACCAGCAAAGTTCACTGTACTTGTGAGAGAAAAAGGTTCAAAAGTATCACATACACAGTCAACTAGCAATGTGATTCATAAGTATTTGATTAGGAGTGTCTAAAGGGTAATATTTTCTGTATCTCTACTGCCAGATCACTCTATCAACGACCAGTGCTCTCTTTGCTACTTGGTATAACGTTATTAGCACTTTTAATCTAATGAGATTAGAGAGAAAATTTCCAAAACCTAAAACCAATTAAAAAAACTCAGTCTTGTTTCTCTAGATAACTTCCCGTATCAAAATTTTTTATTAGAAAAACAAAACCAATAGAATGTGCTTGTGTCTGTGTATATGTAAATTTGTTATTAAGAAAACAACAAAAAAATTAAAAAAAACTTGTTCATATGACTGTGGAAACTGACAAGTCCAAAGATCTGCAGTTGGCAAGCCAGAGATCCAAGGGCCAATGGTACAAAGACTGAAAGCCAGTCTGAGCCCTAAGCCCTGACAACCAGGAGAGAAATGACATAGTTTCAGTGTAAATGCTGACAGAATTAAGAGTCACAAAGAATTGATTTTTCAGTCTGAGTCCAAAGACAGGTAAATAATGATGTCTTAGATAAAGGCAATCAGGCAGGAAGAATCCCACTTGCTTACAGGCTAGTCAGTTTTGTAGTTTCATTTAGGTCTTCTGCTGATTGGATGAGAATCATTCACATTAGGGAGAGCAATCTGCTGTACTCAGTTTAATGACCAGCATGTCAATTTCATCCAGCTACACTCTTGGAAGTACACTCAGAATAAATTGTAACAAAATGTCTGGGCAGTTAGTAGCCCAGTCAAGTTTGCACATAAAATTAATCACCACAGTCCTCTTTAGATGAGGGCAAGAATTTACAGACATTGGCCATCTTTATTTCAGTGCAAGTTATTGGCATTAAGGGAGAAAAATTTTCCTTTCTACTTTAGTGTAAAAATATCATTCAATTCAAGGATCTAATAATGACAAAGGGTCAACACAAAATGACCCTCTCCAAAATCATAGTCTGCTGACTGTCAAACCTGTGACCTGTAGAAAGTTATTCTGAGAAACAGCACACCGAGACTAAATCACAGATAAACCAAACCACTATGAGAATTAAATTAACCTTAGGATTCAACTTTTCTATTTATGATAATAGCTTAAAATTTCAATTTACAATTTTGTTATTCCTGCCTCATATTGCTAAATATTATTAAACAAAAGATGCATGTTAAATCATTTTTTAAGTAAAATTCAAACTACCAAACAGCAATTCATTCTTTTCTGAAGGATGGGTCTTTCAGGAATAAAATAATTACAGAGATTTTGCTTTTAAAAAAACTCATCTTTATTTTGAGAAATGAAATGTTAAGAAGAGGTAACATTAGGAAAATTATTATAAGAGCATATATGCTTTTCTTTTTGTCCTAATTCTGCCTTTTCTTATAGTTACTATTCACATTAGCCTAGATGAATATTATATAGACTCATTTGAAAGAAAAGACAAGACATTATCTTCAAGTCCATTAAAATATGTTTGCTTCAGATATCTTTAGAAGGGCAGAGTTTAAAGATGTCTAATATTTTGCTAAATGCTTAGACATATTCTTTCTTTGAAGGTCGTTGGAACACTAAAAATACCTACATCATTAAAATGCTCATTTTGCTACATTTGAACTTTAAAGTGTGATTATTTTTCTCATAAAAAATAATACCTATATTTAATGGTTTAAATTTAACTTTTCCAGAAACAGTTGAATGGATTTCTTAAATCAGCTTAAAACTAACTTTGGTGATGAAAATAATAATGTACTTTAACCCTAAAGTTTTATCATCAGTAAAAAAAAAAAAGACAGTGGAATAAATATACCATTTCAATATCTGTAATTATTCAAATAAATAGTAAATAACTCTGCTCAAACTTTTAAATTAATTCCTGTGTTAATCTATAGGTATACTTATTATTATTATCATATTTTCTCACTGCTGAACAGGTGCTATCAATCTCAGGTAAATTTTTTCCTTAAAATTATATTTCTCTTTGTACTTCTTAAATATTTATCTTGGAGTCTTTTTTCATGGAATCCACATGTATACTCATGAAAGTCTGTGTGTGTGTTTTATTTGGGGGAAAAAAATTGTTCCCAAATTCTTAAATACATACACCTCTCCTTGTCATTTTCTTCTGACTGCACCCCACCCCCAAAAGTGCACTAATTATAATTGTGTGAGACAAAAAAAGTTTCAACACAATTTCATATTTCTGTCTAATAATAATGTGTGCTATACAAACATTTTAGGGAAAGTCAGGTTATTTTTTTTAGAGAAAAAGGAGATGAGAGTTGTCATAAATGCTATGAAACCATGTCAGTGTTTATCTATTATTTAATTTTTATCAGTGTTTACCATCTTACATTCCTATAACTGAATGATGCACTAGAAATATGTTTATAAATATATTTTATAAATCTGTTTGTAAACATATTTGCTAAATATTTTCACCTTAATCTTTGGTACATCTATGCAAAATATGGGATGCACCCATGAAGAGAGTGGGTAAATATCACCTGAAATTTATGTATAATATATTATGTCAAATTATTATTTCAGTTACAATAGTAATATTATAAAGAGTTATATCTATGCTGAGTTTCTAATATTTACAGTATAAAATACAAATATAGATAAGTGTAACTGTTTATATAAATTAACATAGAAAATACTGTGTCCAACAGCAAATGCATTAAATTGCAAACTTCTTAATTTTTGTAAATATCTTAATTTACTAAAGGAAAATAACAACCTAAGCACATTTAAGTATAAATGTCTACCAAAGTTGCAAGTCAGATTTTGCAAATTTGAAACAGGTTTTTCAATTATCTTTCAAATTTTCTACTGCAGGAAAATATTCAGAGAATTCCATTGAAGTATTGAGACATAGGCACATGTTTATCTCTACACCTTAAAAACAAAACAAAACAAAAAAACAAAAACAGCAGGATGATTATTAAATGAAACAAAAACACACATACAAGTTCATAAAAAACAGAATAGAAAGCAATACTAGAAAGCAGATGGAATATTGATAAAGGACTTAGCACGCCAAATAAATAATATTTAGGTTGTAGGTACAGATACCAAAAAATTCAACTGACATCAAATAATCTAGAAAAAACTCAAGAATTCAAGCAACTGGCTTGAATTCTTAATTTCCAATCTAAAGGAACATATAAGTGTAAAACTCTTAATTTCCAATCTAAAAGAACATAAAAATGTAAAAATAGAAAGATTGGCTGAAAGTCTGTATAAAGTAGCTAGAACCCAACTTTCCTGTGATGAACGCAACCACAAAGTTCCTTCAACACCATAACTTGCAGCTGGAGGTTGTGCCTAGAGAATTCAACAGAGAGGCTCTGGTCTCTGAGCCACTGGGCACAGCTGAAGGCTATGATGGCATCCTGAGAATAAGGGTTGTCAGGGAAATCTCTGAAGTGCTGTAAAGTGTCTAAGAAGAGGTCAATATCTCAGGGGCTTTGAGAGGCAAGCCACATGAAGTTGCACACAAATAAGAAATAGGACATGAGAGAAAGTAGGAAAAGAAGGAGAGAAAACATTATTTTTGATATATACTCAGGCACATCTCACCTGATTTTTCAAAACTCACACGGGCATAATTACTGCTGTCCTTCTGTAATTATGTTCTCAAAGTCATTTTTGTTCACACTATATATGAAGGGATATATGGTGTATATGGTGGTGGAGGTACAGTTTGTTTTGCTTTGGTATAGACAGTGCTGAATGTCTATATGCTAAATGATGTATATCACCTCTTTTGTTCTTATGCAATCATTTTAGAGTCACTAATAGGAAAAATCCAGCAAAGTTTAAAAAATTTGGATTCAATCAGATTTTTATCTAGGATATATCAGCTGGGTTTTTTTGTTTTTTTCTAAATTGGCTTTCCGGATCTCAAAAAATTATTTATTTAAGTCTAATCCTGATAATTTAAATTTCTGCTGAATTAAGATTTAGCTTAATTTTATCATTGGGAAGGATAGACCTAGCTCTGACTTTTAAATCTATAATATGCTGAGTCCTTCTTATACTTAACTTTTTTAATGACTTCTGGTTTACAGAGTCTCAGATGTGAATTGATATTAACATGGCATAACTGAAGGTTGGAACTCATCTCCAAAAATATTAGAATTAGTGGAAATTATAATTGCCAAGCTTGTTAAGCTTGTGCAGTATGTTTATACTGATTTAATCTATTTGTCCAAATGTATTATCAAAAGGTTAAAATAGTAAATATTAAGCACACCTGTTACATTGCATAATACCACTATTTCTGTCAGTAATAAAAAAAATACATAGATTAAAGAGACATTACATGAAAATATGGCAGTATTTTCATAGTTCAAAAAAATACAGGGTAAATTACTGCAAATCACTATGCTATTTGAAACTTTAAAGAAGCATGTTCTGAAAATTCCCTTGTTGTTTAAATTATTTTTATATAATTTATAAATTACATTTATATATATTATATATGTATAATATGTGCTGTAATTATAAGCATATTTTTTTTCCTGAATATTTTACCCTGCCTTTCTTGACTTTTCTTTACCCATTGATTGTCTTCCATACTCTTTCCTTCTATACTATTGGCTCTCTATTGAGGGAAATGTTGCCACACAAGGGACATCTGACAATGTCTGAAGACATTTTTAGTTGTCACAACTTGCGGGGAAGGTGTTCTCAGCGAGGAATGTTATTAAACTTTCTACAGCCCAGAAGAAAGCCCCTGGCAATGCATACTAACTGAACAAAAATATAGATAATTCCAAGGTTAAAAAACACTGTTGTATGTCTTTTCATATTTCTTACAAGTAGTTTTTGAAGACCAAATATTCAGTCAAGAGAGTGCTGTATATTTTTTATAGACTTGCTATATGACCTTGAATACATCCTTAGATCTAACAGGGATTGCATTTCTTCAATGAACAGTCATGTGATTGGGTTTTTGCCAAGTTTTTTAGGTAATTAATTCATTAAATAAACTTTACATTGACAACTCAATAAGTAAAACAGAACTTTGGCCCTCTCTCCGACTTTGGGGAGGTGAATCTCTCTCCTTATCTCTTCTTTCTTCTCTCTAACTTACTTTTTAAATAAACCATATGTTTCAATCAAATAAAAAGAAAGATAGATAGATAGATAGATAGATAGATAGATAGATAGATAAAACACCATAGACACCATTCTCTCAATTTTGAAATGCAGGTTTGGTTTAGAATTCAGGCATGGTAGGCTCCATAGTAAATCTATAAGAAACTCCAAGGATTCTATGGAATATAGGCTAAAAACCTCTGGATTATAAGAATAATTCAATAATAATTTGGGGAAAGATAATAAAAACTAAACAAAAGTTTTAAGAGCTAAGTTTAGAGAGGTTTTTACATATCTTTGTTTAGATTAATATATACACATATTATATTTATATTCTTCATAGTTGAAGTTTTAGGAGTTCTAATCCTTGCCTTTTTGAAACTTTCTTTGAACTAAGTCATATCATGTAAAATGTGCAATTAAAAATTCTGACTTTATTTTCCCTTATGCTTTAAACATATTCAAGATCATTAAATCCTTGCTGATTAGATTCTAAAATTTATTATAAATTATTGAATCATTTGTGTGCTCTCACATCAGGGAAAAAAATTTAGTTATTCTCCGCTCGCTTTGATCAATAGATTGCAGTAAGAGTGATGTTCTGAGAACTCTGAGCACAACATCTCCCCTTCCTCTTGGAGGCCTGCTTCCTTGCTATTAAGAAGTCTAAGATAAACTATTAAATAAGGAGAAACCAACCACATTGCTTAAAGTAGGGGAAAGGTGAGGGGAGAGAGAGAGAATGGGGAGGAAGGAAAAGGGGAGATGAGAAAGAAATTATGTGGAGAAGTACAGGATTCCAGAACTCCATGGAACAGAAAATGCACACAGCTGACTCCTGCTCACTGAATAATGATATAGCATTGCTGCTTTAAGCGGCAAAGTTTAGAGTTTTTTAAAATTTAGTTACTTGCAACAGGCTAATTGCAGTTTATTAACAATAGACTAGTGAAGGTTTTTGTTACATATTGGCTGTTATGGAATATCATTACCTTCAATGGCTTTCAAATGTACATTCCATGATTCTTTTAACCTAGACCATTTTTGCACTCTTATTGCATTTTTTCTCTCTCATATTCTTGATGCTTTTAGACTAAAGTATTTTTTATTATATTTCAAACTATCTGTAAATTCAAAACATGAATTCTTAGTCTCACTATCTTGTATGTGTGATAAGAGTTTGAAAAAATTTAATGAAAAAACTTAACACTAGTATGCTAATATGAAATTAAATGGTTTTAAAATTATGAATTTAAAAAGTAAGCTTTCATATGCAAATGTTTTGCAATTATCCAAAAGCAAACCTAAAATGAGATGCTTGCCAAATTATTTTGACCATAGAATTATTCTTTACTAAATCTGCAACAGGCTATAGGGTACCAAGAATGTTTGTGGGGAGGGAATATGAAAATACAGTCAACCCTCTGTGTCCATGGGTTTCACATCCATGGATTCAAGCAACCACAGATGAAAAATATTTGAAAAGAAATTGCATCTATATTAAACATGTACAGACTTTTTTCTTGTCACTATTCCCAAATAATTCAGTCTAACAACTATTTACGTAGCACTTAAAATGTATTGGGGGCCACTGCCACCACCCCTGCCTGAGGTGATACACAGCTCTTGGACCCATGAAGCCTCCTGCCCCCAGCACCACACTACTGAAGCCACCACCACTGCTGCCATGCCTCACACCTCACCCAGTGCCCAGCTCATGGAGCTTCTCCCACGCACCGTTGAAGTGGTGGCTGCCACCACCATCGCCATTACCTGCTCCCTCCCGCCTTAGGTGGCCCTCTGCTCTACCCAGCCCAGCCCGAGTAGCCCAGTGCTATGCTGGCCTGCATTGTCCAGCAATTTTGCATTCCACCTTCCCCAGCTTGGCCGAACTGTAGCAGAAAAGCGATCAGCTGGAGCCATGAGATCAGCTCAACCCAACTCTGCCTATCTCCCAGCTTGGGATCCAAGGTAATACCATCAAAATGTGAGGGACAGAAGCCCCTGCCCCATGCTAGTTAGACACAGACCAGATCTGAGGGGCAGATTTAGCAGGCAGCCCAGATCTGATTCACCCTCCACAGCAGGCCAGTGGCAACTGACCCTAACTGTAAGCAACTCCACCAGCCTGCAATGAGAGCTAGAAATCAGAGCTGAAAAGACATTGGACTTAAAGGAAAAGTCTCAAAGTGTGCTTGGTTCCCATGTTTTAATTTTTTTTTATTCTTTATCTGTTTGTCTCACCCATCTTTTTTCCCCTTTTCTCTCTCTTCTTACTGTTATCAATAACATTTTCATACTTGCTTTAGTTCTGTTAGTTTACTGACTTTATTCTATTTTATTTTATTTTTTTCTCTTTAGACCTCATATTTGTATAGGGGAATAGTACACCAATAAGGAGGTTGGTTAGCTTATATGTCTGCATGATTGTATGTTTTAGTTTTTTGTATGCTTGTTGGTTTGTTTGTTACTGTTGTTTTTTATTCATATCAGTCTTTGTGTCTCTTTTCATTTGTTAGATGGTACATTTGTCTGTTTTCCCTCTTACTCTTCTCTCTCTCGACCTTCTTCTTCTCCCCGCTCCCTGTTCCAGTCTTTTCCCTTTTCTTACCTATTTTGCTTCCAGGAAGTAAACCTATAACCCCACTGCAAGATTGCAAGGCAGTGGGAAGTGGGTTCCAGATTATCCATACACCTGTCGGTGGATACTGGGATCTACAGATAGATTTTTGAATCACAAATCCCCCCTCAATCAAATCTCAAAACTGCAAAAAGGATCGCCCCCAACCTACTGTCCAACTCCAGAATTGAACAAAGCCAGAAGATATACATAAAGAAGAATAGGAGATTGAATAAACAGAAGTAAAAACAACCTCTCCACCCCTGAACAACAGAATTTAAAAAGATGGGGGAGGGGGAGTGAGGAGGAAAATCTACACAAATGAAGAACAAACAAAAAAAGAATATAGGTCTCACACAGACCCCTGGGAGGTCAGACACTGAGAAAACAGACTTCGGAATGTAAACAATGAAGAGCCCCCAGAATGACTGGTCATATACAACAAACCCAGACATCAAGACAATTATAGGGAGAATAAAAATAATTGAAGAGAGACATAAGGAAAACAGGAAGGAGCTGATAACTGAAATAACACCAGTAAAGAATACTGATTGAAATAAATAACAAACTAATAAGCATGGAAAGCAAAATTAGTCAAGCAGAAGAAAGAATCTCAGAGCTTGAAGACTGAAATACAAAACTAACCCAAACTGTCAAAATCATAGAAAAAAAGCTCAAAAGACAGAACAAAACCTTCAAGAAATGAATAGTTACTACAAGAGACCGAACCTAAGATGAATTGGACTTCCTGGGGCAGAAAGAGAGACAGAGACCACCCTGGAACAAATATTCCATGAGATTATTCAAGAAAACTTCCCTCATCTCATCAGTGATACAAAAATTCAAACACAAGAGATTTGTAGAACCCCTGCAAGACAACAAATGAGAATACCGACTCCCAGACAAATAATAATTCACCTAAACAAAGTAGGTACAAAAGAAAAAATCCTAAAGGCAGCAAGAGAAAAAGGTCAGACTGTCTACCATGGAAGACCAATTAGAATAGTAGAAGATTTATCTACAGAAACCCTTCAAGCTAGGAGAGCTTGGAGCAGAATATTCAAAGTTCTTAAAGATAAACAATTTCAACCAAGAATAACCTACTCAGTCAAGCTAAGCTTCATCAGTGAGGGAGAATTAAAATCTTTCCCAGACGTCCAATCCCTCAGAACTTATGCTGCCACCAGACCACCTCTACAAGAAACATTTAAGAAAGAATTAAACCCAGAAGATAAGGAGAAAAGAATGACAATGGTCTTCACAGGAGTACAGAAAATGATGGAAAACACACATGAAACAACCCAAAGACCAAAGGAAAGACAACAAACAAACAGGAACAACAACAACTCTATAAGAACATCATGACAGGGATAAACCCCCACATTTCAATAATTAGCCTGAATGTGAATGGACAAAATACACCACTAAAAAGACACAGAATGGTGGACTGTATAAGAAACCAGGATACCATTATTTGTTGCATCCAGGAAACTCACCTCACTACAAGGGATGCACACAGACTCAAAGTTAAAAGATGGAAAACGAGTTTCCAGACAAATGGACCACAAAAAAGGCAGGAGTTGCAATCTTAATATCAGACCAAACAACATTTAAGCTATCAAAAATTTAAAAAGATGCTAAAGGACACCACATAATGATAAAAGGTTCAATTCCTCAACAAGAAGTATCCATTCTAAAGATATATGCACCCAACACAGGAGCACCAGCATTTATAAAGCAACTACTAAATGAACTAAAAAAAAGACTCTAATACTTTTATAACAGGGGACTTGAATACACCACTGACAGCCCTAGATAGATCACAACACCCAACAACCACAGAATACACATTCTACTCATCACCACATGGAACATACTCCATCGATCACATTCTTGGCCATAAATCAAGCATAAGCAAATTCCATTATGTTGATATCTTGCCATGTACATTCTCAGCCCACAGTGGAATAAAAATAAATATCAAAACAAGCATTTCCCCAAAGCCCACAAAGACATAGACACTAAACAGCATGATGCTGAACACTGACTGGGTCAACACTGAAATCAAGGATGAAATTGAAGGATTCCTGGAAACATATGAAAATCAAGAAACATCTTACCAAAATCTCTGGGATGACATGAGATCAGTTCTAAGAGGGGAATTTATATCTCTACGAGCACACATCAATAAAATGGAAAGATCACAAAGTGGAGAGCCTAACAAATCACCTAAGGGTGGTGTAAAGAGAAGACCACCAACACCCCAACTTTAGCAGAAAAATCCAAATCACAAAAATAAGAACCCAAATACAGGACATAGAAGACAAAAATATAATGGAAAACATCAACAAAACAAAAAGCTGTTTCTTTGAATTAACAACTTGATGGACCCCTAGCCAGAATGACCAAGAAGAAGAGAGAAAAAGCCAAATAAACACAATCAGAAATACAAAAGATCAAATCACAACTACCCCCCCAGAAATATAAAAGATTATCAGAGATTACTATATACACCTATATGGAAACAAACTTGATAACCTAGATGAAATAGAGGACTTTCTGACATCACACATCCTCCTCAGGTTAAAACAAGAAGACACCGAGAGAAATGGACCCTGTCATACAAAAACTACCTACAAAAAGAAAACCCTGGACTGGACTGGATGGCTTTATAGCAGAATTCTACAAAATGTACAAGGAGGAGCTGATACCAATCCTCTTGAAAGTATTCCAGGCAATTGAGAAAGATGGAATTCTTCCCAAATCATTTTATGAAGCTAACATTACACTGATACCCAAACAGGGTAAAGATTCAACAAAGAAAGAGAACTATAGGCCAATATCCCTTATGAACATAGATGTAAAAATCCTCAACAAGATTCTAGCAAATCAGATACAAAGACACATCTCAAAAATCATCCACCTTGACCAAGTAGGCTTCATCCCCAGGATGCAGGGCTCAACATTTGCAAGACCAAAAATGTCATTAAATACATCAACAGATGTAAAAACAAGAATCACATGATTATCTCATTAGATGCAAAGAAAGCTTTTGATAAAATCCAGCATCCCTTCTTGATAAAACCCCTCAAATACCTAGGTATAGAAGGAACATACCTCAAAATAGTAAGTGCCATCTAACATATTGCTGAATGGACAGAAACTAGAATGATTTCCCCTGAAATCTGGAACGAGACAAGGCTGCCCACTCTCACCCCTCTTATTCAATATTATGCTGAAAGTCCTAGCTCAGGCAATTAGACAAGAGAAGGAAATAAGGGATATCCAAATAGGAAAAGAAGAAGTCAAGTTATCCCTCTTTGCTAATGATATGGATCCTATACCTTGAAAATCCAAGAGAATCTGTCAAAAAACTGCTTGCACTGATAAAGAACTTTGGCAAGTCTCAGGGTACAAAATAAACATGCAAAAGATAGTTTCATTCCTATACACCAACCACAAGCAGGCAGAGACCCAAATAAAAAACACAATACCATTCACAATAGTCACCAAAAAATGAAATACCTCGGCATCTTCCTAACCAGAGAAGGGAAAGATCTTTACAATGAGAATTACAAGACCCTGCTTAAAGTAATCCAAGAATACACAGACAAGTGGAAAAATATTCCATGCTAGTGGATAGGAAGAATCAACACTATTAAAATTTCCATCCTACCAAAAACAATCTACAGATTCAACGCAATACCCATTAACTTACCAACATCATTCTTCTTACACCTGGAAATGACAATACAGAATTTCATATGGAAACATGAACAACCACGAATAGCCAAAACAATCCTTAGCAAAAGAAACAAAGCAGGAGGTATTATATTTTCAGACTTCAAACTTTACTATAAGACTACAGTAATCAAAATAGCCTGGTATTGGTACAAGAACAGTCACATAGACCAAAGGAACGGGATAGAGATTCCTGAAGCAGAACCTCAATTCCTCAACCAACTCATCTTTGACAAAGCTTCCAACAACAACCACTGGGGAGAGGAGAACCTATTCAGTAAATGGTGCAGGGAAAACTGACTGACCACATGCAGAGGGTTGAAACAGGACCCCTACCTATCACCATACACAAAAATTAACTCTAAATGGATCAAAGACCTAAATGTAAAACCTCAAATTATAAGAATCTTAGAAAACGCAGGAGACACCCTTATGGAAATTGGAACTTGGAACCATTTCCTATTCAGAACCCTAAAGGCCAATACTTGCAGAAATAAAAGAGACAAGTGGGACGTCATCAAATTAATGAGCTTCTGCAAAGCAAAAAAAGTCATCAAGAGAATGTGGAGACAGCCCACAGAATGGGAAAAGATATTTGTCAACTGTTTATCTGATAAAGGCCTAACATCTAGGATCACAAGGAACTCAAACACGCTGAAATGAGAAAAAACAAATAGCCCTTTTAAAAAGTAGGCATAAGACATGAATAGACACTTCTCAAAAGAAGATATATGGGCAGCCAACAGACACATGAAAAAGTGCCAGCCTCACTCATCATCAGAGAAATGAAAATCAAAACCACATTGAGAGATACCACCTAACCCCAGTAAGAATGGTCATCATTATTAAAACATACAACAACAGATGCTGGCGAGGATGTGGAGAAAAAGGAACGCTTCTACACTTCTGGTGGGAACGCAGACTAGTACAACCTCTTTGGAAGACAGTGTGGTGATTTCATAAAGTAGAAATTGACCTTCCATATGACCCAGCAATTCCCCTATTGGGAATATACCCGGAGGAACTCAAATCGTTCTACAAAAAAGATACCTGCACACATATGTTTGTTGCAGTCCTATTCACAATAGCAAAAACCTGGAACCAGCTGTGTTGCCCATCGAAGCTGGACTGGATAAATAATTGCGGTACATATACACAATGGAATGTTATGAAGCCATTAAAAAAGGACAAATATATGAATTTGGCAGCAACTTCGATGGATTTCGATCATACTCAATGATTTATCACAGAAACAAAGAACAGAGTTCCATATGTTCTCACTCATAAACGGACCTTGAACAATTATAATGCTATAAGAAAGCAATTGGCAGTAGTGGAAAACTGTTGGGGGGGATAGGATAGGTAGTCGAGGGAAACTTCTAGGGGAAGGAGAGGCATACCTCATCAACACGGGTACCTGCATGATCAATGTTTATACACCTAACCCTGAAATATACCCCAGGTCTCAAAAATAAAATTTTTTTAAAAAATGCATTGGGAATTATAAGTAGTCTAAAGATGATTTAAAGTATATGGGAGGATGTGAATAGGTTATATCCAAATACTACGCCATTTTATATCTAGAACATGAGCAGCATCTTTGGATTTGGGTATCTGTGGCAAGTCCTAGAACCATTCTCCCACAACTACCGCGGGAAGACTGTATTCATTCTTTGTTTTCTCTTTTTAAATTTTTTTATTTTAAAGATGTCGTATACAATTCAGGGTTAGGTATACAAATGCATATTATACATTATATGTTACCCTTGATGAGACGTGTTCCTCCTTTCCTCTGGTAGTTCCCACTGCTGTCAATCCTTTTCTCTAGTAAATACTAAGTGATCTATCACAAAAACAAAGAACTGAGTAGCACATGCTCTCACTCATAAGTGGACCTTGAACCATCTTCCTTTGTTTTCAAGTGGTAATTTTGTTTTCAAGTGGTAATTTTGTTTTGTGCTCACTTTGAACTTTACCCCATCAAAACCTAGGTACTGGCCCTGGGTAAGCAATCTCAACTTTCTGTCTCCTTGCCTATAACAAATGGTCACAAGAGCATCTAGTTGGTACAGCTACTGTATGGATTTTAGCATGGTAAATGTAGGGGTTAAAATTAAGGCTGGGCAAAGTGACTCAGTCTGTAATCCCAGCACTTTGGGAGACCAAGGCAAGAAAATTGCCTGAGCCCAGAAGTTCGAGACCAGCCTGGGCAACTTGGTGAGACCTCACTTCTAATAAATCACAAAAACTAACAGGTCGTGGTGGCATGTGTTTGTAGCTACTTGGAAGGCTGAGGCAGAGGGATCAACTAAGCCCAGCAGGTAGAAGTTACAGTGGCCGTGAGTGTGCCACTGCATTCCAGCCTGGGTGACAAGAGTGAGACTCCAACTCAAAAATAATAATAATACTATTAGGGATAAAGACGTAGCACATGCTCCATAAATGTTAGCAGCTGCTGTGGTTGTTGTTGGTGGTGGTCGTCGTGGTGGTGGGGTAGTGGTGGTGATAATAATGGTAGTGGTAATATTTCCTTGCTGGGATTTTTCCACTTACCAGATATTGGAAATGGTATTATTCAGGTCCTAATATAGTTATTCAGTTGTTGAGAATTGTGCTAAAGTGTGCTAATGTATTGCAGAGCCCAATATCATAAATAACTTTGATAAAGTATAATCATACTGATTGTCCTGCTTAAAACTCTCCATGTTTCCTAGAAATTCTATAGAGTATATAACATAATATTTAAATTTAGAAAACATGCACAACTAGCTAAAACCACTAAACTAGTAGTCAAAAGCTCAATTTTCAGTAAGCCATTAACTATTTTTTTTGTTTATTTACATTGCAGGTTAATTGTATGAACTTCAAACTACAAATTCCAATGCTTAGCTCAGCTCTGAATCCACTTGACTGCACAAAGACCTCTCCTTAACTTTCTCTTTTTTTTTGGCTTTTCTAATGTAAATGGCCTCCTGTGTGACCTATAGAAATAACACTGCATTTTTAAAAGAATATTCAAAATTCATTAAAAAGATTAAAGACCTAACTCTCTGGCTTTGACCCCATCAGAGCTGACATACCAAGGGCCTTTGCTTCTGAATCCTGAAGACCAAATAAGCACCTTTTATTATGACCTTGAGACATAGACATTTTCTTCCTGTGCCATTAAAAGAAAATGAGCATTAGAGCAGGATGAAACTTTTAGTAATATGCACATCAAGCAAAACTTTATAATTACAAGATTACATATTTAGTAAAGAAAAGTTCTTTATAGCCAACTATCAACTGATAAGAATGTTGCTGCTAAATTGTGATGTTAACAAAGCATTCTCTGAAGATACTTTGAAGAGTGAAAAGAAACAGGCTTAAATCCACTGCAATTGGTATTGAAGAAAGATTCACTGGAAATAAAAATAATGTGTTCATGAAATCTCAAACAAGTTTAGCATAGCAGTCTCACTTCTTAAGACTAAGAAAAGGTTGTGAATGATAGCTGTGTTTGGTAGTCTATAATTGCTTAGAGTTTTTCAACTAGGCATTATCGACATTTCGGACTAGGCTAATTCTTTTTTGTGAGTTGCTTTATAAAGAGTAAGGGGTTTAGTAGCATGCAGTAAGACAGGGATCCAAGACCTGGTTGGTCTTTCCCACTTCTGTCCTCCAAGGTGCTGTCAGCAGCATGTTCCAATAACTTAGGGATTGGTATGTTGGGAGGCATAAAGTTGATATTTCTTTCTTGACCCCATTTGCATTCCATGTAGTTCATATACGTTTTCCTCTCTTTCAACTACCATCTCTATTCTTGTATAAAAATCTTCATCTCTGCACTCTTGAATTACTCAAACATTCTTTTTTCAGCCAATCCACTTCCTCTAGTTTCACCTTATTTTAGTCCCCTATCAACTCTCTTAAATTGTTTATTTGAGCAGTGTTTTGTAGTTCTCATTGTAAAGGTAAAGGTTATAATAAAAAAAAATTAGAAATGTTTCTTAGGCAATTTTTCAAAACCCATTACCAAAGATGAATTAGTTTCTCTACCGTCAACCTCAAACTTTCCCAATTAGCTTTAAGGCAGAATTTCTGAATGTCAGCACTTTGATATGTTACAGTGAATAATTCTTTATTGTCGGGGGTTATCCTGTGCATTGTGAAATGTTCAATAGTAGCCTTGGCCTGTATGAACTAGATACCAATAATACTACCAACCCAGTGTGACAACCAAACTTGTCACCAGACATTGACAAATGCTCCCTGGGCAAAGGAGGAGGCAAAATCATACCCATTTGAGAAACACTGGTCTAGTTCAGTACTTCTCAAACTATCTTTGGAAAATAACTAGTGTTTTTTTTTTCTTTTTTTCTTTTATTTAATACCAATCTATTTTAGGCTGACACTTTGTAAACACTGATGCCCAATTTTTGCATTTATCTGGTTGCATTCAGATATCAAAATGTTTGGGAGCGGCCTTAGTCCATGTAGGACACTAAAATAAAGTAGCACAGATCTAGTGAATGGTTGTATTAACACTTTATATAGTAAGATATGAACAAATTGATTTACTGATGTGATTTATTTATCTGCTTTTTTTTAAAGACAAGTTCTCTCTCTATCACCCAGGCTAGAGTACAGTTGCGTAGCCATAGCTCACTGTGGCATTGAACTACTGAGCTCAAGCAATCCTCCTGTCTCAGCCTCCTTAGTAGCAGGAATTACAGGCATGAATCACCTTTCTTGGCTACAACAAGATTAATCATATTACAACACACAGAGACCTGAACACAGATAGGCAGAGCTTATGCATTCAAAGTATCAGAGGATTCCTCAAAAGAGCATATAATGCATGTGTACAATGGTATTCTGTGTAACAACCAAAGAAAAAACTTCAAATAATGCCTAAACCTGTATTTCTTGAATGAATGTCCATAAAGTTTGTATGTTCAAACTTCACAGAAGTGAGCATCAAAATAGCAAAGACCATGTCTGCACATCATCAAGCAAAGTGATAAGCATATACATATTAATTTCCCAGCAAATGTGCACTAAATTGATGAGTAAATTATTCATTTCCTTTTTGGACATATTACCAGTTAATAAATAAATGAATGAGTGAACAAAGGATTGATGGGATAGAAGATTTTTCTGGGAAAGGTGGTGAAAAAAATCTTCCTACATAAGGGACACAGACGAGTGTCTCCTTGGCTGTCCACAAGGTTTGGGCTGTCAAGATGATGTATTGTATGAAAATGCATGTCAGAGTTTGGTGTAAATATGTGATGTTTATAAACCAAGATACAGATAACTGACCAAATAAATGAGGTGGTGCTGAAATTCAATTCCAGAAAAAGTTTGCTCATTTGTCCTTGAGGGCGTATATAAAAGTATGTGTGAGTGAATGAATGAGCTGTATGCCTGTGATCCGTATAGATGCCCTACTTTCCACAGCTTCAGAACTGCACCGTTTAATCAAAGTAGCACGGTTATAAAAATTGTATCTCTGAAACAGAACCCAATCTTGGTTTCAAATGATTTTATGATGTCAACTCAACAACTTGATCATATTGCTTGCGTTGTAAAATGTTAAGACAGCTCTCAGACTGTTTTTAATTTACTGTCTTGGCATGGATTCACTCTAGTTCTTGTAGCATTCTGTCAGCACTATTTTCCTATTGAATGTCAATGAGATGTTTTACTGTGATTTCCTGTTTTGAAGCCAATATTCCAAGTGAACTACAAAACATAGAGTGCTGATTGACATAGAAGAAATGTTTACTTTCTTTTAGCACAGAGCACTTTCATATTTTAAATTAGCAAAATATCACACAATTTTTCCTAACAATAAGTATACTCATATTTATTTGATGAGTATATCAAATATATATACATATATATGTATAGTTATATATGTAAAGGGAGAGTGTGTTGATTCTATATTATTTCATTAATTAAATATATTTCAAGAGAAAACTACACAAAACCGTAGAAATTACTATTACGTTTAATTCCATAGAAGTCATTTTCAAAAATGTTTGGGGACAATATTCTATAAACATTGTTAAATTTTCAGAAGAGTAATCAGAAAAGAAAGGATATATTTATTACATTTTGAAAGCAGCTACCTTCACTTTTAGTAGTTGCATGGTATAACTTTAACTAAAACTTTAAAAAAAATATACAAATCAATTATTTTTTAAAGAAATCTAATTGTAAAATTCTAAGCCTACAGTACTTTAGAAGTGATTGTATACATTAGGGACAAAATTATTCACAAAGGGTACCTTTTTACTCTGATGAAATTACAGTATACTTCCACCAACACTTAAATTTAAAGTATATATTTGTTGCATAAAGCCAGGTTCAGGTGTACAACAATTACATCTGTTCTCATGGAGTTCCAATAAAGATCATGTAGTAGAAAGACCCAAAATGAAAAAGAGAAGTGTTAACACTGTTAAACAAATCTATCTTATGATGAGTCACACATCAGTGATGTATGAATATATGCATATGCATCCATATACATAGCAATTATTTTCAATGCTTCAATTAATTGCTCACACCTGTATCTCATGTTTTGCAGTCTCCATATTTTAAACATTTCTCGGTTGAGATTTAAAAATAATCTTACTTTCACTAGTACTGTTAGCTTGGTAAGGGAAAAGAGATGTTCCATCTTTTGGTTTTCAAGGGAAGTCATTTGTTTCTTGGTAGTCGGGTTTGTATATTTAGAAGTGACTAATAAGTTCTGTGCAGGAACCATTTCTGCCAGGAGAATTAATTGTAGCTATAATGCCCACTAAGCCATCACAGATCCACCTCCTGTCATGAGAAGACAATGGTGTCAGACAATTGAGTGACATTTCCCTGTCAAAGCCCTATAAAATCCCACCTGGACATGCAGCTGCTGTAGGGTTTTGGCCATTCTCCAGAAACTCTTCATTTCAGTCTTTAACCTCTTAACTTGAACATGAAGTATAAGATGAAGTGTTCAATGTTCATTGAAATGATGTATAGCTCTTGTATAAAAAATAGACCCAATTTTACAATTTTCATGCTGTGGGGTGTGAGATGCTATATTCTATCTAAAAGTCCAATATCTCAAATATCCTGAAGGTGAAAAGATTTGTTCTACACTTGGCACAAACTCACTTGGTAACAAAAACCTGATCATATGTAAGGCAATGAGAAAGTGAAGATGTTTCCTTAGTGAGGTTATTCATGGTCCCCTGTGGAAATAACAATAGGTCTGATGAAAGAATTCAGTTCCTCAGCTCAGTGGGGATATTGGTAGCATATCTTGTCCGTGCACTATTATTATCTTAAAACCTGAACACGCGGGAATTGTGAAATCCATTTTGAATTTTCAATTTGCCTCCAAAGATTCAAATGAGAGGCTAAGAACCTATGCCTTAGAGATGTAATCTTGGCCTCTTAAGTGAAAAGACATAAAACAAAGGTTGAAGCTTTAAGATGTTTCCAGAGATACATATTTACCAATAGGACTAGAACTAGGATCTTTGTGACCCTTCTAGGACTTGAAATCATTGCCAGTATCCTATAACTCACTGATATATTTCCTTTAAATTGAACATAATTGATTCATGACCACTAACTTTATTTGTTCCATCATACTGCAAAGCCACTAGAGATAATGCTTATTGCTCTTATGTTGCTGTTACAGATCACTTAGTTGAGTTTGCAAAAGGTACAACTCTTGGAAGAATTTCTATAGCATTGTTTTTTAAAATTGGTACTTTTCTAGTCATGGTTTTAATTTACAATATCTAATCAATGTTTACAGTCGCAAAATAATTTTTATTCACAGGTTAGAATAAGAAGAAACAATATTACTACTTTTCCTAATATAAGCTCAGATATTCTTGCTGACACACAGCTTAACTACCTTATTTTTTAAAGCAATTTCTAAAATTTTAGTCAATACTTATACACATTGTCACTGAAATCCAACATATGATTTCTTATACAATAATTGGTAAAAATTAAGTGTGTTAAGAAGAGAACATGACTAATTGACAAGTGGCTGTTCAATCATGATTTCTATTAAGTTATTTTAAATATTTAAAAAATATTAGTGCAGTTGTAAACCAATTTTACTGATTTATAATCACTAGGAGAGTACCAAGAAGTAGCCTTGAAATTAATGATCAGTTTTTATTTAAAGGAACCACCTTTAGCAATGGCTTTCTCTAAGTGGAACTTCTGTGAAAGTAGCACTTTGACTTAATTACAGTGACAGTTCATGTTATCACCCTTTGGCTGCAGTGGGGAATCTTAAAAAGAATGAACATAACTGATTCTTTTTTCTCATGAGGTGCAAAAGCAATGAAGCAAAGAAAGACATGAAAAAAAATTCTAAAAATAGTAGAACTTGTCAACAGAAACTAGGACATTGAACTTAATTACTTAAGTTAATGATGCCTATGATACAGATTACTGTACTCTGAAGAAATGTGCATGGAACTCGCAGATGCTTGGCTTCAATTTTATGTTCAGTGGCACTGATGATTTTTTGACAGTAGCATCTTAATAGGCAAACAGTAATAAATATGATTTGTTCAGAAGGTATTTTCCTATGTGTATCTTCTCAAATGAAAAGATGATTTTGCCTGTACTTTATTTTAAAGGGCCAGGAAAAACTCTAAGTTCCTATAATTCCTCAAATAAGAGAAAGAGCAATAATATCAGAGTCGTGGGAATTATGTTTATTCTCATTCTCTAGCTCTAGTTTACTGTGATACTTAAGGCAAATAGTTTATCCTTGGTCCTTGCTTCTTAAGAGATAAATGAGGTTAAAAATGGCTACCTCATGTACTATATAGCATTTACATAAGGATTAAATGCGGTAATACACATAAAACATGTAATGTTACTCGAATAAAAAGATAGCAAACCATATACCTTTAACAATAATAAAACCTGGGCAGGAACCATCCAATAATGTAGCATGTGCCTGCTTCTGTTTACATGTACATATATCTGTTTCAGTTTTTGTTATATTTTACTTTATTGTACACTGCAATGTGGCTTCTATTTCAGTTATTACTGATTATAAAAAGTCCAGCAGAAAATCTGGTAAATGGAGATATAATGCACACTACTTAAAAATATCATTTACACTAATGATAACATTATTAATAATTAAACTAGGATCACTTAGATTAATATTCATTGAATATGAATTCTAATATTAAACCACCAAAAGGGAAATAAAAGTGAAAATTAGCCGGGCTCGGTGGCTCAGCCTGTAATCCCAGTGCTTTGGGAGGCTGAGGTGAGTGGATTGCCTGAACCCGCGGGTTCGAGACACACCCGGGCAACGTGGCAAGACCTCATTTCTACAATAAAATAAAAAATTAGCCACGCGTGGTAGCGCACGCCTGTAGTTCCAGCTACTTGGAAGGCTGAGGTGGAAGGATTGCCGGAGCCCAGCAGGTCGAGGCTGCAGTGGCCCGGAGCGTGCCACTGCACTCCTGTCTGGGTGATAGAGTGAGACTACAACTCAAAAAAAAAAAGTGAAAATTAAAACAGCACTTAAGAAGTAAATGCTGTGATCTCATTGATTTCTGGGCGCATAGAGTAGTCCAGGAAGAAGATTCATGAAAGAGGTGCGGGCAATCTTGGCTCTAATCACACTTGTACTAAAAACTAGCTCTGTCATGATAAGCAGGTGTATTGGTCTGGACTACTGTGACCTTACATCTAAAATGAAGACATTGACGTTGACAATTACCGGTCAGGTATAGTCCTATGATACCGAAAATCTTTGGTCCTAAGACACTTTCCTTATGTATCAATACCCATAATTGTAAACATATTTCAAATGACATGCTTGGTCTCTTTGAAAAATAAAATGCATCAAATACATTTAAGTTGTCATTTTCTATAAGCAACTCCTGGTATCTCTTTGAGACTTCATTGTCTTGGGAAGAGGTTGTGATCTGCTAAAGCCTACCCTCCTTCCCTTTAGCTAAAAATCAAAGAGTTAAAATGAAAACATATAATAGACGTGATGAAGAAAGTCAATAACAATGAGAAAAAAATGGGGCCATCTTTTTTTCATTCATCTCTACAATCCTTCAATCCTGCAGGATGGGTACATCAATTACCATCTTTTTCTTTTGTTGCCTGTTTTGCTCTTCTCTCCTCTAGGCTGTCTCCAATTAATCACAGTTGCCTTCCAATGATGCATAGCAGTATGAAATTAGACAATGCGCACAAGTGGTGATTCCTGTGTTTACAAGCTGATGAAAAATTAAATAGCCAAAAGGATGACAGGAAGATAATTGATGAGGATAGATTAGTTAGTATCCATTATATGGACATAATGAAATATAATTATTTAGCAACTAACTCCCTAAAATAGTTTGGGACTTTCTCACTCTATAAAAAGATCAGTTTTGGTTTTTTTCCATAAGTTCAAGATCATTCTTGTTCTGCAAAAATATTAAAATAGTATGCATAATATTAGAATGTTGGATCATTCATCTTAGGGTGAGTCGCAGTGCATTAAAAATGCCCTGTAACCGGGCTCGGTGGCTCAGCCTGTAATCCCAGCGCTTTGGGAGGCTGAGGTGAGTGGATTGCCTGAGCCCGCAGGTTCGAGACCCGCCTGAGCAACTTGGTGAGACCTCATCTCTACAATAAATCAAAAAAATTAGCCAGGCGTGGTAGCACGCGTCTGTAATTCCAGCTACTCGGAAAGCTGAGGCGGAAGGATCACTGGATCCCAGCAGGTCCAGGCTGCAGTGGCCGGGAGAGGCCACTGCACTTGAGCCTGGGCGACAGAGTGAGACTCCAATTCAAAAAAAAAAAAAATGTCCTGTAGGATAACATATCATGAAATAACACCTTGTCCCTCCCATGCAATGACCCTATATGTCCTGTTGGGAGAAGAGGTTAAAGGTGAACTTTCTTTTCAAATCACAGGAAGCTAAGTATAAACTGTATTCTTGTGAGATGTGGCAAAAATACTATAGCTATCTCCACACATATACATAAAACACAACACAGCTGGTCAGTCACTCATCTGCCTGTGTAATACATGATTTCGTGATGGGATTTTAAAGCTACCTTTGAGGTGGATATGTGTGCAAAGGTGGGGAACAAATTCCCAAACTTGAATTTATTAGCTTATTGTGTTGAGACATTTAAAGCAATGTAGTTCAAAGGACTTAAAAAAAAACATCTTCTGCACCAGCTCAATATTCATCAACGCTGGGGGCCACTATGCCTATCAAGAATGTTCTGGAATTATCCTGAATAAGGAGACAGGAAGGCCACTGTGGCAACAGCATTTAAATCAGTGAAAACTATCTTTAGCTTCAGCAATGGCAGGTCATGCTTTTGCCACTTTGAGCCATGAAATTGTTTAAAATTGTGTGACAAGAATTAATATACCAACAGACATGCAGGGTGAGGTACAGACAGATAAAACTGCTATAATATAACTCCCTAGATCATTCAGGACACACTTGGGAAACAAGAATAGCAGGGTCATAACAAACTCTATTCTAAGATTGAAATAAGGATACTAGCATCTCTAACTTATAGTCTCAGACCATATATTTTAGATCATTTTCTGAGTGTGCCATAAAAATAAAGTTGCATAGATGGCATCTACATAATTATTAATAATTTATATGTCAATCCATAAATATATCCTTTTTATACTTTAAATAGTCATAAAAATATAATTATATTTATTCTACTTCTCTCATTTATTTGACACCTTTGGTATTATAACTACTAAAGAACAAGGTAAAATTATCAGAGAAAAAAGTTTATTGGTGAAAATTACATGGAATTTGTTTTCATTAAGTATATATATATATGAGCTATATAATATCAGTAAAACACTGTTTATATTTTTGCATCAGAAGATAATAGATTTACTGTATTTCTCAACATGGTCATGTGATTTAATCTAAAGTAAATGAACTAAAGATGCTGATTAAAGAGTATAAATTATGAAAGGAAAGCAATTGGAGTAGTAGTAAATGGGAAAAAAAGAGAGAGTTCTGAAAATTCAGTGGCATGTTCAGGTCATTTAATTTTATATATTTGCATGTGTGAAAAAGCAATAATTTACCCTCCATATGTGTAGTCAGTTTAATTTAGATAATCCAAATCCCCTCTCTGTAAAATGTTGTAAGACCTTGATTACATATCTAGAGTGTTCCTGTATTTTCAGTAAGTGTTATACTGATTCTCACCATAACCCACAGAGCACATACATTGGGCAATGTTCTGTTACAGCCCAATGGGTCAGTTTAGTAGCATGTGCAACCTCTATATAGCCACGAAGGAAGAAAGTGCAATGTTCTTTGCTAGAAAAGATAGGAGACCTACAATCCACATGTACACACATATTTAATAATGCATTGAAAGCCTGCTGCTTGGTGTTTCAAAGTATATTTATTTTCTAAGGACCCACTTAAAATCTTAACGTTTACATTTTTGCAGCATTACAAAAGGCAAGCCTATTTATCTTATTCTGATCTCATGCAACTACAAAACAAACAACGTGATCTACTTGGTATTTCATATATAAAATGTATAACAAAAATAAAGCACAGATCCATTTTGGAAACAGGATTGTAAAGTGCTTCAGAGGGCAATGCATTAGGAGACAACTTTTGCATTTTAAATCACACTGATTCATTTTAATGGTGCATGTACATTTGGGGGCTATTTTATAGACCATAAGCAGACAACCGTGTCTAAAGAAAGTTCACTTCAGAAAACTGTTGTAATTAAAAAGTTAAAAAAAAAAACAAAATTATGTAGCAAAATAAAATGGGAGGGGGTTAATGTGAAAATTAGTATTAAAAAGCTACCCTGCAAAACAAATATCTCTTTCATTATTTACTGAATCTCTTCATATAGACAAGAGATTTGTTATATAATTACATATATACCTCAGAGTTGATAATTCTATGAGATATGAAGAAGTATCTCACTTGAAAACCTAGTAATGCACCTTCTCGAGGACTGGCAGGTGATTCAGAATGCTGAGAGTATAAATGCATTAACTAGTTGTCAGTCCATTTTCTCTTCAATGAAAAATGAATTTGTTTTTTAAAAGAACATTGTTATATAATACACTATTGTATTTTCTAAAAGATATCATTTTTCTAATTAGATCATAGCAAATACAACTTCTTTCTATTTATTGTATATTCCTACTTTGAAACAAAATTTAAACTGTTGCAACATATTCTGGAGCTGATAATAAAACCCATCTGGCAATAAAAATGTATAAATGTATTTTATAGAACATGTATAAATTAATACATCACATTTGTTCAATATGTTTTGATAGTGTGTTTATTAACATCAACTGTGGTTTACTTAATGTTTAAATAGGTAACTGATCTGCATGCATTAGGGGAATTTATGGAAACAATGGTATAATGAATAAAATAACATTGAGTGAGGAACTAAAATATCAAATGATGCAGGGATGGAAATTCAGTCTCTTGAGAACTATTTTTTTTCCTCTGAAAACCTTCTCCCTGACTGTATTTTAAATCTTACACGGGCAAATAGGACTTGATCCAAAGGAATCAAAATAGTTTATTTTGATTAGTTTGTTAATCAATTTGCATGATTAATTTGATTTCAGACTTGAATTTCCTTTAAGCCTGTTTAATAAATGTCATGGTACCTTCTGGATTTATAACTTACTAAAATAAATCTATTTTATGCGTCCATTTGTTATTTGCCTTTTAACCTGTCAATATACTCCCATAATAATGTTAAAGGCTCAGGTACATACAAAATGGATCGATTAACAAAAAATGTGCCGGCATCAATGGTCTTGTTAACATAGCTGACAAAGATTATTTATGCTTACATATTGTTCTCACTTTTGCTCCAGCCACCAAAAGAATAATAAACGAAAGTAGAGTGTGTGAAGCACCTAATTTTAACACATCTCCAATACTTCCTCAACCCTCCAATATCCTATCTGGTTTGCATAATCTAAATCTTTTTTAGTGTGTTTTTGTGTATCAAGATATACAACAAAAACAATACATCCAACGTTTCTTATATTTAAAACCTATAGAAAATTAGAGAAACTAATCTTGATCTTTTTCATTTAAAAAAAAACTATGAAATGAAGTGAAAGACCATAAGAAGCAGCAGACTAACTAGGCTTTTGATGCCAATTTGTTGGTGTCAGTCTATACATCCCCTTAGCTTATGCTCTTGGTCACATGGCACAGTTCTGATGAAAATGGACACTTCTTATGTATTTTCCAATATCATATCCAGCACACTTATGGGACAGGACATTCACTGAGAGGCAAGATACGGTAAATAAAACCCTAGATTTTTTTGTTTCTTGGTGAGAAAATTCTAAAACCAAGTTTCAGAATTCATCTTAGAAGTCTGTCAGTAGGATTGAACACAGTTCCTCATAGTGGTCACTGGTTCACAGGTGTATGTTCTTTTGCCATCTCCCCTTCCCTTATCTTTTTCATCCCTTTCTTATAGAGCTGCCTGGAATTACCTTCCCTCAAAACTAATCCATGTCTCAAGATTTGCTTCTGGACAACACAAATCCAGCTATCTGTGAATATCATCTCAACTCTAAGGTAAAATTATATTTATATGTTTTTTACTAAAGAATAAAAAGCTTAATTTTCTATTATTGGAGCTCTTAACATTCTTATGTATGGGATCTCAAATTCTAATTTATGTGAATCACAGCCAAAATGATATTTTTGAATCAACTATTAAAAAAATATTTTCCAGAAAGTTATTTTGATTTTGAATTAACTAATAAAACAATATTATATAGGCATTCATTCTGTATATAGTCGACCTTACATTTATCATAATACTATAACAAAGGCATTGGCAGTAGTGGGAAACTACAAGGAGGGGGCACATGACACCAATAAGTTTAACTGATCACAAACCAGGTGAAGTGGGGACAAAAGGGAGGACCAACCTTTGCCTATATGATTATCACTTGTATACCTCATGCTGAATTGTACCCCACATCTTTAAAATAATAAATAAATAAATAGAACAGTTAAAAAAAAAGCAAGAAAAAAAGCAGTATTGATACAGTACAATAGTTGCACTGTAATTAATTTAGTAGTTGTTATATAGTTGTAAACTATTGGAACTTTCTAATATAGATAAATATTTCATAATTTGTATTATTCTTATTGGTGTCCTGGTAAATCTACAGTCCAAAAATCTATTGTAAGATAATTGAATGTTGATTCTTCAGTTAATACGAAGTATTGATCTACAGTCTCCAGATTTTACAAAAGAGCAAATATAGCTTAACTTAAAAGAAAATATTTTCCAAAGTACCGTCAATGGTGGGTCTCATATATGGGATTCTTACACAGCAAAATTCTCGATATCTCTAATTGTATTTGCTGCTTCTACTTTGCTGTCTCACTCAAATTCTGTCCAAAATGGATTGAACTCCAACCACTTCGTTGAGATCACCAAAATAAGTCACCCACAACTTCATCTTATCAAGTGCAATGATCATTTCTCTGTCTTCGTTTCATATAAAATTCTCAGTAATATTTTACACTTAGCTATTGCTGCTTGAAATCCTTCTGTCCCTTGGAATTCATGACTACCTCTCTCTGTGTTTTATTTGCATATCAGTAGAAATTTCTTTCTTCTTTTCCTAGTTCCTCTTCCTTAGAAAAACATTGTATGGTGAAATATTCCAAGGCTTGGTTCTCGGTCCTCTTCTTTACAATGCCTTCAGTCCCTGAATGATTCTATTTAGTGCCAAGATTTCAAATATCATTTGTTTCTTGAACTACGATAAACTCCTGATTGGCATTTCCTATTGGCAATTTGATATATCCAATTGTCTGACAAGCAGCTTAAACTTGACATCGACTCAGAAACCCTATTTTTCCACAGAAACCTGTACCACATCTCAGGCTTTTCCATTTCAATAAATGCTGCTTAATTTTTTTAGTTCCTCAGAATAAACTCAAGCCATCGCTCTTAATTCATCTCTTTCTTGTATCTCACATTGAAAGCTTCAGGACATCCTATAGATTCTAACACCAAAGTGTCTCCAGAATTGACCAGTTAATAGATTTACTACTATAACTGGCGTTCAAATAACCATTTGATTTTGTCCATACACTGCACCTTAATAGATTTCCTATTATTCCTCTCCCTTATAGACCACTTTCCTGCCAGCATGAAGAGTACTCATTTAATTGTTTAAATCCAATTATAACTTTTCCCTGCTTAAAACATTTGCCTGCTTTCCTTTGGAATTAAAATAGCACCTAACCTCTTCATAATGGAATATGAAACCATGAACATGAGCTCTGCTTCCTCTCTGCTTTCACCTCCCACCATTTTTCCATCCTGCCCTCCTTAAACTTCAATCACATAAGGCTTTTCTTTTGTCCCCAACAGACTCCCCCCACAAAAAAATACAGTGTGTATCCAATTCTGTAAATCAATGGAAGAATGTGAACAATCCATGTCTCTCACTTATTTTTTTTTGTGACATGGGATGAGTTGCTCGATTTCTTGAAAGAATAGTATTCTATAAATAAGACATAATTTCCACTATTTAGAATAGTTACAGTGAATATTGTGATGATATATGTAAACATCTGCAATAGAGTAGGCACTTACTAAATGGTGGTAGTCTTTAATAGAATGAATAAGCCAATACTGACCCAAGGATCCCAATGCAGGAATTCATCATATCAAATAATACAGATAGAAATACCAAATCAAAGTGTATCTCTTAGACACGTATGGGTAAAATTGTGATATATTAACTATTCAAAATAGTTCAAGTTATAATTTCAGGATAGTAAACTTTTTTTTTTTTTAATGTTGGCTTTGCAACACACTAGCATGTAGTTTGGGGCTAGTACTTGGCTTTCTCATCTATACAGTACTAGTAATAATAGGATGTCCTCCCCAGCACGTAGTAAATATCTTATTAAGTCCTGATGATAATAGTTCTGACTACTGAAAAAGCAAGTATGATTTTTTAAAATTCACTATTGCATGATATAAATCCAAATATGAATCTGTTAAACATCACTGCAATACTCCCAAGGGATCTATCTTCTTAGGCTCAACAAATATTCAGCTTTCCAAGAGTAGGTCACACTCAGCAATGGTTGTATAACACAATTGGCCTGTGTTAGACTCTGTTACAAACTGAATTATGACTTCCTACTTCCCCAAATTCATAAGCCAAATAGCTAAATACCAATTTGACTGTATTTTGAAATAGGGTTTTAAAGCAGGTAATTAAATTTAAATGAAAGCATAAGGTTGGGATACTAATCCACTAGGACTGGTGTCCTTACGTGAAAAAGAGATGTCAGAGATCTCTGTCTCTCTGTGTATGTGCAGAGGAAAGGTCATGTGAGGACACAGTGAGAAGGTGGACATATACAAGCCAGGAAGAGAGGCTTCACAAGAAACCAGGCTCTTACTGGCGCCTAGATCTTAGACTTCTAGTCTCCAGAACAATAAGAAAAATTAATGTCTGTGGTTTTAGCCACTCAGTCTGTGATCTTCTCTTATGGCAAACCAAAACAACCAAGACAGACACAATATGCCACAGCCCAGAAAGAAAGAAAAGTGCTCTTCAGCTAGGCGTGGTTGCTGCCAGCCTTACCGGTGACAGGGCTCACAAGGGACAAAATCTCTTGTAACAGCTCAAGGACAGAGCTTTCAGGATCTTAACAAAAGCCAGACTAGGTACAAGGGTCACCACACTAACAGAAGATTAAAGCATGGTAAAATCATCAGTCTGGATGCAATTTTCTTATCGGTAGTCATAGTATCATTTAAAAATTGTGATATTCTTGTCAGGACCACAGATAGTTCACTAAAGGTCAAATGCTTTGGGAAAAAAATAAACTGTTAACTCATTATTTTAAAAAACTAATCTAAAAATAATTGTTTCTGGTGTAAAATAATAACAGTAGGAAACAGAGATCAATAGATAAAGCCATTAAATGATTTGCAGTCGAGGTAAATTTTTCCAAAAATATAACAACATAAATAAAAAATATACTTATTAACATTGTAGATATGATGATTTGGGTTGTTTTCTTTTATTTCATATTATAATCTTACATTATATATTTCAACCATTCTTAATACTGAACATATTCATAGTTCCTTTTGGTCATTCTTTTGGAAATCCTCTTTAAATGTAAGCAATACACCTATAGATATGACCTGGACTATAGTACATACAATTGTGAACGTGACAGAGGTAATTATCTGGAGGATAGTGTCTTCAGTGTCGTGAATTATCTGAGCTCTTTTCTAAGATGCAAATTAAGAGTGCCATAGTTATTTTGTTATATTTATATTATTACTTTGCATTTTCAGGGGGAGAACTGCATATATAGCCTTTCACAATATTTTAAAATATATTCCCCAGGTTTATGTTCTTCCATTTGAGATGTTTTGGTTTTTTTTTTTTTTTTAAAGTTATACATTATCTTTTAATTGGCAAACACTGGAGGTTTCTATGATTTGATTTTCCTCTTTTTCACTATCTAACATACATATCCCTCTCCATTAGGAGACAAATGAAAGGATTTCCTCACACCCTAATTTTCTTTTTTTGTTGTTGTTTTTTGTTTTTTAGAAATCAGGATTTATTGAGAGAACAGAAAAGTCTCCACAGTGGGAGGGGACCTGAAGGGATTGCCCAACACCCTAATTTTCTACTAACATTTTATACAGATGTTGTGAATTGTTGTTAATCACATTGCACTGAAATATGTATGCATATGAATTTCTTATCCCAATGGACTATAGTATAATTGAGGGTGGATATATTTTATGGGAAGGAGAGAGAGATTTTGAAATTATGGGGTCTGGACAAGAGTAGCTGATAAGAACTAAAACAAATTAATAAAAAAATACATGAGGTAGTATTTTCATAAAATGATTCATAATTTAAAAAAAAACCTTTCTTATTCCCTACATATTGATACTTTTTATCACTGTAATGGTTACAGATTTGTATTCTTACTTGTTCAATTCCAATAAAACATTTATAAAACCTCAAAAAGATACTTAACTCCTTGGCTAAAAAAGTGTGTGTGTGTGTGTGTGTGTGTGTGTGTGTGTGTCTGTTTACATAATTATACTTTTGTAAAATTTTGTAAAATTATACTTTTAAACGCTGAGAGAATGAAATTTCCCTAATTTTATAATGGATAATTAACTTTTAATTTTTTTCTCCTGAAGATGTTATGATGTCTAAAATGATAACTTAAAAGTTAAAAGGATCAGGTCTTAGTGATATAAAAATTATTGTATAATTAGTAATCAATTTCAAAGAGTAAATATATTCATGCTTACCTTCAGTTGCATCATCAACTGCAAATGAGTTTTATTTATCTTTGGTGTCAGGCTTTTTAATGGTAAGCTCTATGTTATTTTGGTATATAATCCTGAATAAAGCATCTTAAGGTAGAAGCAATTTTTAAAAAAACATTTACAGATAACTAAACTGTAGCTCTATCTAGTATATAAAGAGTACATTGAGAATTTGAAATTAAAAATACAATATCATTTCGCAGCAACCTGGATGGAATTAGAATTTATAATACTGAGTGATCTTTCACAGAAACAAAGATCTGAGTATCACATGTTCTCACTCATAAGTGGACTTTGAACAACTACCATAATACTATAAGAAAAGGATTGACAGTGGCGGGAAACTATGGGGGTGGGGCAGGGAGGGGCAGGGAGGTGGATTAACGGTAGTCAATATCTGTCTGGGGAAGTGGGGGCACACCTCATCAACAAGGGTACCTGCACAATGCATATTTGTATACCTAACCCTTAATTGTACCTCACAATTTTAAAATAAAAACATATATAATTTTAAAAATACAGTATCATTTATGTTAGCACATTTCAAAATAAAATACTTAGATATAAATTAACAAATATGTACAAGATATATATGAGAAAAATTTTAAAACATTGATGAAAGAAATCATATAAGAACTAAGTGAATGGACAGATATTCTATGTTAATGGGTAGAAAGACAAAACACTATTAAAATATCAGTTCTTAAATTGATCTATAGTATCAATAAAATGGCAATCAAAATTTCTGACAGTTCTGTGCATATCAGTAAATTGATTCTAAAGTTCATATGGCGAGACAAAAGACCCAGAATTGACAACACAGTCTTGAAGTGGAAGAACAAAGTCATAGGACTGACATTACCTGACTTGAAGACTTAATATAAAGTCACAGTAATCAAGACACTGTGGTATTGGCAAAAGAATAGACAAATAGATCGATGGAACAGAATAGAGAGTCCAGAAATAGACTCATAAATTTAGTCAACTGGCCTTTGACAAAGCAAAAAGACAATAAAATGGAGAAAAAAAACCTCTTTTTAACAAATAATGCTGGTCACAAATGTATTTTATGAATATGCAAGAAAATAAACTCTAAATATTATTTTAATGTTCTTTTTTAGTGGTGGCTTTTACTGCAACAATAAACAACCCCAAATCTCAATGATCGATACCAAGGGACTTTTGCTTGTGGGTCAGGGGGTTGACCACGGCTTTGCTGGGTCCAGGGAAGATCAAATGAATGTGGTTGGGTTCAAGTGAAGCCTGCTCCGTGTGTCTCCCTTTCTGGGATCCAAGCTGAGGGAGCAGTAGTTACCTGGGCAGATTCTCCTTATGACAGATGGTGGGAGCTTCAAAGAAACTAGCAAAACAATATGCTTCCTCTAAATCCTTTTCTTGTGATTGGCACACACTCACATTTCGACTTGCATGTCACTGGTTAAAGAAAATCACATGGCCCAGGCAAGAGACTATGGGGTGGAAAAACTTATTCCTCCCCCAGAGTGGTTGAGACAGTGAATACTTGATGGCTAATGATGGTGATTATTAACTTGGCATGAGTTTATAAACTATGCACTCTGTATCTTTAATTAGCATATTTTGGAGATGTTTGTATGTCAGTATATAAACACTTCAAAGTTTATAACTATACAGTATTCCATTTTATGGACATCCATAATGTAAATAATCAGTTCTCTATTGATGGATGATCTTATTATTTCTGGCACTTTACTATTACAAACTTTATATATTTCACTGAGTAATCTCATCCATCCATCATTTTGCATATGCAAACTTTGTATCAACAAGATAATTTCCTAGTAGTTGAATTGTTGTACCCAAAATTAGATATTTAATTTTGGTAAATATTGCAAATTTCTCCTCCATAAACATTGCATCCATATACATCCCAACTCACGGTGTTACCAACTTATTAATCTTTTTCAATCTAGTGGAACACATAGCATTTTTGTTGTTGTTTCATCTTGTTTTTTAACAACAACTATGTTGGAATATAATTTATTTACCATAAAATTTACCCTTTTAATGTGTCCAATTATAATATTAGGTTTTAGAATATTCATAGAGTTGTGCATTATCACAATATAAAAATAGAACATTTCATCACCCCAAAATAAATACTGTACCATATCAGTCACTTCCCATTCTTCCTCCTCCTAACCCTCAACATGAATTTGCCTATTCTGAACATTTCATAGATAGACTCATCCAGCAAATAGCCTTTCCTGAGTGGATTTTTTTCACTTTGCATACTTTTTTTCAAGGTTTATCCATTGAACTTTGTTGTGGCATATATCAGTGGTTTACTCTTTCTTATTGCTAAATAATTTCTCATTATATAAACATATTATATTTTGTTTCAACTGATGGACATTTGAGTTGTTTCATCTTTTCATCTATTATGAATAATGATTCTATAAACATCTGTAAACAAGTTTTTATGTGAAGATAGGTCTTTATTAATCTTATGTCGATACCTAGATGTGGAATTCTAGGTCATTTGGTAAATTCATTTTTTAACAGTTTAAAGAACTGCCAAACTGCTTTCCAAAATGGAAACTGCTTTCCACAATTTTACAATCTCTCAGCAATGTACGAAGATTATGATTTCTCTACATCCTCATCAACATGTTTTATCTCAGGGATCCCACCTGATATAGGACTGCTGTTCAAAATATATAAAGTTCTCTGAAAACTCAATAATAAGAAAACAAACAAAATTATTATAAAATGGGCTAAGATCTTAAACAGACACCTCATCAAATTAGATGTAGTAGTCCTCCCTTATCTGCAGTTTCTCTTCTGTGTTTTTAGCTACCTGAAGTTACAAATTTTCTTTCTTTGTAACACCAGCTGAAATTTTTTTTACAAGTATCTCAGTATATATTTTGTCTCTTCATTTGCTTTTCTGTGCAATTTGAGTGAAAACTTCAAGAAAACATACATTTTTGAAAAATATGCACTAGTATAAGTGTGTCCTGTATAATCACCAGCAATCTCTTTATGGCACCGAATGAATACATGGAGCATGGAGGATTTTCAGGGCAGTAAAACTATTCTGTATATTACTATAATGGTGGATAAATACCCGTATAATTATACATATATATATATATACAAACGTATAGAAAGTACAACACCAAGAACGAACCCTAAGAAAACTGTGAACATTGGGTGATAATGTATCCAAGTAAATATATCTGTTGTGACAAATATAAGGCTTTGGTGAGGAATGTTGACAATGAGAGAGGCTATGAATGTATAGGGACATGGTGTATATGGGAAATGTGTATACCTTCTGCTCAATTTAGCTGTTTACTTAAAACTGTGTTAAAAATTAAAGTGTACATCTATATCACAAAAAAAGAACATCGGGGATATTTCAAGAATTAGCTGCTGACATAAAGATGGTTATGAAATGTAGGTTATTTCAATGTCTAAAACTACTAGAGAGTGGACATCTCATTAAATGCAGCACAGCATTACTTAGTAAATCTGTCAGAGAAATTAAGGCTTACTTCAGTAGCCCATTTAGCTATGTAATGATGTTTGCTAGCATAGAGTGAGATACCATCGTTGCAGACTACATTAAATTGCATAAAGATATTGCCTTGTTTATTTTACAGGTCTGTACTGTGTCATGAGTCATTTCCACTTGAGAAGAAATAAAACCAGAAATCAAATAAGGGTCTTAACAATTGACTTATATAGAATTAATTGTGATCTACCCATTACCGTCTCAAGAACATTTAATCATGTGATAGGGCACAAGTATTAAGAGTAAAACAAAAAGTTGCTTATCCAAGGATCATGAGTAAAATAAAAATATTGGATTATTTTTGCTTTGGAAATATCTCATATGGGTGATAAAAGACATGATATGGCACAAAGTACTGTTAAGTTAAGCAGACTAAATACAGATTTCTCACTGCCAGTTTTCTGAACTTACAATGTCATTTTCCTTCCCAATCAACCAATATAATCTTACAGTTATCTGTTTTTTCTCTTTCCCCTCATGAGGAGGGGAGATAGTCTATGACTTTAAATTTATATAAACAAAACATTTATATTTTTCATATGTTAAAAATGCAACTAGAAAGCAAGTAGGGCCATGAATTTGCTCACAGGGAAACAATCAAAGATGAATAAACCCAATTCTTTCAGACTGAATCTTTCCTTGCATGCTTCATTTATAGCATGTCTTCATAATCAAACTGACTAAACAATAAAAGCAGCAGTATGCCTGTGGAAAATTAAATGCCATCTCTTTAAAAGCATCCTCAAAATGAGTGTGTGGGAAGAATATCCAGCCTTTTGTGCTTCAGGAATGACAAAACATGGCAAAATACAGAAACTCAAAAAACCAGTGTCTTAATTGAAAGATTTTTTTTTATAATCAGGGATTTTAAATATAAAATTATTAGGCAGAAGATGCTGATTTATTAGAAATCCGTGACATTTATTTCTAACTGCCTGGTCACCTACAAAATTGATTTTTATAGACATTATAGTAGATGTATATTTTTGACTAATTTTTATTTCAGAATTTCCTTAAATATTTATTTACTTAAGAATTTGTATATTTAAGTTTATTTAGATTCATACTCCACATTATATCATAAAAATTTTGAAACAGCTTATTAAAAATTTGCATCATAGCAGAATACAATATAAAAATATAAATAAACAATCAAGATAAAAATTATATGTATTTTTAAAAATTGAGAAAATGTACATAAAAGACAGAAGACACAGATATACTACTTAGACAATTGATATAGGTAAAATAGTATTTTTGGTAAACTTTCTGCATATCAAAGTACTACAGAGAAACGATCGGCTACAATTTTCTAACTTGTAACCATATTTAACAATACATTCTTTTTTATTATCAGCTAGGAAAACATATTTTAGTTTTTCAAGGGAAGAGATTGTTTCTACAATCAGGTCAAAAATAAATTCTAACATGTATCTTAAAACAAGACACAAGGAAATGCAATTGATTAGGTAGAGTATCTTCTATGCAACTGCACCTGATTTTCAAGAAGGCAGAAGAAATAGCATTTTAACACCTGAAAGCAATTGTACAGGAAGGCAGGGTGGAGGGTGGAGGTGTGGGGCAGACTTGTGAAAATTCATGAAATTGTGAAATCCAGAAGTGTGTTATTTTAACTTAATTCCCAACACTGACAGAGTACAATGTGCAAAATATATCCTAAATTAAAATTGTGATATTTGTTTATGTATGTGTGTTTGTGAAGTCTGAATCTCACTCTGTCACCCAGGCTGGCATGCAGTGGCATGATCTCAGCTCACCACAGCCTCAACCTCCAGGGCTCAGGCCACCCTTCTGCCTCAGCCTTCTGAGTAGCTGGGACTACAGATGCCAGGCAATACTGATTTTAATGGAAACAAATGGGCAAATATGGACAAATACAATTTGATGGATTGATCCTCCATCTCCGCAAAAAAGTGAGAAAAGGAACAAATGAAATATTTTCTCAAGAACTAGTTGTGGTTTCTCTCAATATCCACTGTACATATACAGAAATCTTTCAATCCAACCTATCTATTGTTAAAAATAAAAAAGATCTAGAGAGTTCTAGTATTATGTTATCTGATAACCATTGGTGTTTTAGAATTTAAATTTATTAAATTATATAGAGAGATTATTTAATATTGCTTAGTCAGTATATGATTATATATATATATATATATATATATATTATATATATATATATATTTGTTTTCAGATTATTTTTTTATTGGAGAACAATGACCATAATGACATTAATTTTCCCCCTGGCGTGACTAAAGTTGAAATCAGAGTCTTCCTGAACATTGGCCCTGACCTCTCTTTTCTTGCAGCATTTACTTTAGAAAACTCTGTTATAAGATATTTACCTATGTAAGATGAAAATTTTGCAACCCAGAAATGTTTATCTCAAGGACCTGGGAGCCATCCCTTTGAAACATAGTCATCATGAAAGATAGAGACCTTATCTCCTAATTCTGTTGGAGAATTGAAGCCTAACTTTGATAAAAAGACAATTAGCAAGCACACATGGCCTTACCATAGTGATCAACACTTTCCAGGACTTTTCCACTAGTGCTTAGAAACTCTCCTACTTTTTGTTTCAGGGGAGTTAAGTATAAACTTTAATCTATATTGCAATGATCTTAAATAAAATCCTCCTTGCCTGTTTCACTTGTCCTGCGTAATTTTTCTTTGACAATATAAATTCAACGTTTATGCATATGATTAACTTTTAAAGTATATACATTTTCACATATCCTAAGAGAAAAGGACTAAGTTAAAACTAGAAATAAATAATTTACAAACATATTTTCTCTCTGCAAATTGAAGAAAATATGAAAATATAACAGTGTAATTTCCATAATATACTAATTTATAAAGACCAGGAAGGCAGTGAATCAAACTCATTCTACCTGCACTGAGAATCCAAAGCCATCACCAATAAGGTTTTGCCATTCAAGACACTTAAACAACGGATGTAATTTTTACAGTTAGCCAAAGAAGAAGGCATTTACAGCATTTCTAGCAAAGAAGAGGTACATTGAAAGCCATCATATACACCAACAGAAAAAGTGTGTGGGAGAAAGCAAACAGAAGCAAGAATTTGAATGTAATATATTAAAGTCCTTTTTAGGTGAGATAATCTCTTCTTAAAGTTATAGGGAGCTTGCCAGGCTCGGTGGCTCAGCCTGTAATCCCAGTGCTTTGGGAGGCCGAGGTGAGTGGATTGCTTGAGCCCTGGGTTCAAGACCCACCTGGGCAATTTGGCGAGACCTCATCGCTACAATAAATAAAAAATAAGCCGGGTGTGGTAGTGCGCGCCTGTAGTTCCAGCTATTTGGAAGGCTGAGGCGGAAGGATCGCCGGAGCCCAGCAGGTCAAGGCTGCAGTGGCCGGGAGCGGCCACTGCACTTCAGTCTGGGTGACAGAGTGAGACTCCAACTCAAAAAAAAAAAAAAAAATTATAGGGAGTTTAAGTCATGATTCAATTGCATTATTTTATTTGGGCCAAATTTGAGCACTCATAGTTAACTGCATAATCACTGAAAATAATAAACTTGAATATGTTTTTTCAAGAATTACAAAATCAATAAAATACCCACCAAGAATCTTGTACTATGATTAGATGACTAATCTATTCAGTTATTGAATTAAATAATGTTTCTCAAGCTTTTCTTTTAGGAAACAGAATCAGTTGGTAATGACTTCAATAAAATTTTTTTTTTTTTAAGACATGTTTTCTCCCTTTTGGTCAGGCTGGAGTATAGTGATGCTATCATAGTTCACTGTAATCTCAAATTCTTGGCTCACGTGATCACACTACCTTAACTTCCTGAATAGGTAGAACTACAGGCCTGCACCACCACGCCCAGATAATTTTTTTTTTTAAGAGATTGAAAACTTGCTATGTTGCCTGGGCTAGCCTTGAATGTATGACCTGAAATGATCTTTCTGCCTCAACCTACCAAAGTGCTGGGATTTCAGACATTAGCCAATGCATCCAGCCTAAATGCATATCTTTTAATAAAGTTGAGGAAATAATTTTTTTGTCCAAATTATTTAAGTCCAAAATAAGATGATGACGCTTTAAGTTTACAATGCCAGGCTGTGTTTACTTCCTTGCACCCTGAGGAGTAACTGCAATTGCAATAAAAAATATATATGTACATATTGGTTAAAAGCCATAATCATGGGGAGGATACAAAAAGCCAAGAGAGGCTTCAACAATCTCTGGAGAAAGAAAAAGATTAGCTGACTAAGAATTGGCAGAAGCCAAGACCTAAAGAATATACAGAGATAAACCAGAGAAAGTTCTTTTTTTTCCTTTTTGAGTTGGAGTCTCACTCTTTCACCCAGGCTGGAGTGCAGTGGCATGCTCACGACCACTGCAGACTCAACCTGCTGGGCTCAGGCGATTCTTCTGCCTTAGCCTTCCAAGTAGCTGGAACTACAGATGTGCGTCACCATGCCTGGCTAATTTTTTGATTTATTGTCGATTTGAAGTCTTGCCAAGTTGCCGAGTCTGGTCTCAAACCTGTGGGCTGAGGCAATCCTCTCACCTTGGCCTGCTAAAGTGCTAGGCGCTCTGCCTAGAGAATGCTCTTGAAATGTGCAACAGAAAGCGAGAGACAGGCTCTCAAATCAAAGGTGGTAGTTACAAAGAAAGGTGGAAATGGTGTTCTGAAGAGAAGGCTTAGTTGAAAATAAATATATATGACACTTCAAAGTAATGAAAACATTGTGGTGTGGTTAGGCAGGCGGAAGGACATTTGCATAATACTTTAAATGAAATAATTGGGAATAATAATATGGCTATTATGGGTAAAAGTATTTCTTTTAACATTTAGGAAGCCTCCCAACAACATGATTGGGTCCTCTTCTGTCAAATACAAAGTGAAGTCTACGGGAGACCAACCTTGCCCACTAAGAGTCTTCGTGTAGCTTCATTCTACAATAGGAAGAGACAACAAAAAGTGAAGAGACTTGAGAAAGTCAGCAGTATGGAAAAAGCCCACAAAAATAAAGAAAAAGAGAGGGAAACAACTCTAATACTCAAGGAGATGGTGCGAATTTAGGAAATAAGAAAAAGTTAAAATTCTCTAATATATTAGAAGAATATTTAAAGCAAGAACATATAAAGTGCCAGAGGTTTAAATATGAGAAACTTAGCATAAGATTAGGGATGTTTGTCTTCTTATTTTACAAAATGGCAACATTTGGTAAGAAATAAAACATTTGGTAAGAACATTTGGAAAGAAAAAGAACAGTGCAGGTGAGTGACTTTCACCGCCCTGTTTCTTTTGCTCTGCTTTTGACCATCTCTTTTCACACATCCTAAAGTCCTAAAGTCTTGAGTACTGGAAAACTTGCCGTAGATATTCAAATAAAAATAAGCAGCTTACTCTTTTACTCCTGATAGTGAAACTGGCAGATGAGTAACCTTACCCCATAACACAACATTAAGATCAGAAGCGGCGGGGCTCGGTGGCTCAGCCTGTAATCCCGTGCCTTGGGAGGCTGAGGTGAGTGGATTGCCTGAGCCTACGGGTTCAAGACCCACCTGGGCAACTTGGCGAGACCTCATCTCTACAGTAAATCAAAAATTAGCCGGGCGTGGTAGAGCGCGCCTGTAGTTCCAGCTACTTGGAAGGCTGAGGTGGAAGGATCGCCAGAGCCCAGCAGGTCGAGGCTGCAGTGCCAGGAGTGGCCACTGCACTCCAGTCTGGGTGACAGAGTGAGATTCCAACTCACACACACACACACAAAAAAGATCAGAAGCAACACTGGCTAGGTTGTATAGGAATTCCCACAAAATGACAAAGGTAAAGAATAAAAACTATAAGTATATTCATAATCCATGATTTGTACACCTAAAAATAGTAAAAATGATAAGTTATGTTTGTTCATTCTACCGCAATAAAATGAAGAACTCAAATCACTCTATAAAAAAGATACCTGCACACGTATGTTTATCACAGCATTGTTCACAATAGCAAGAACCTGGAAGCAACCACGCTGTCCTTCAAAAGAGGACTGGATTTTAAAAATGTAGTACATATACACAATGGAATACTACACAGCCATAAAAAAGAACAAAATCATGAATTTTGCAGTAACCTGGATGGAACTAGAGTCTATAATACTGAGTGATCTCTCACAGAAACAAAGATCTTAGTATCACATGTTCTCACTCATATAGTGGACCTTGAACATCCAATGTAATACTATAAGAAAATGACTGACAGTGGTGGGAAACTATGGAGGGGAGGGGAAGGGAGATGGGATTAACGGTAGTAAATATCTGTCTGGGGATGGGGAGACACCTCTTATCAACAAGGGTGCCTGAACGAAGCCTGAACTAACCCTTAACTGTACCCCACAATATCATAATAAAAAATATTGATAAAAAAAGAAAATCAAATTAACAAAAGAGAAAACTACAGCAAGAAAAGATTCTGAATTTATTGTATCTTACTTCAAGAACATATATCAGAAATACAATGAACTCTGTTCATTTTAATGCAAAATTATATACACCACTTTTTGAATGGTGTTATGAATCCTTTTTATTCCAAAAAATAAAATAAGAGCCAACCAAACACATATAAAAAAGAAGCATTTGTTGATGGTAGTTATTATTATTTTTAAATGTTTCTAATTGCAACAAGGATACATTTCCATGTTTTCCTCTCAACACTTCCGCAAATTTTAACAGTATGAAAGTTAAGACAGCTGTGCCTATAATCACAAAGAAAACATTTCAAAGGCAATCAAGACTAGCATTTGTCTCCAGTATCTCATTACGCTTTTTGACAATGCATTTTCTCATTAAGTGTTATTGACCTTAAATTATGAAGCATCTCTAGGTTATGGATCAAAGTAACTTTGATATTTTATATATTATGTCATACATGATGCAATCCATAAAGTTCTTTTAAGCTCCAATCAAAGAAAGATTTTGTTTTATTTTGTTTTTTGAAGCAATGTCTTTTAGTCCTTTATCTTGTATCAAATAGATCCTTTGAGATTTTATTCAGAAAACTGAGCTGGAGGTAATGATCAACTTATACATCAACTTGTTAAACTCCATGGTATTAACTTGTGTTACACCATTGCCAGTAGAAAGCTCTATGTATTGTGATAATAAATGTAAATGAAGGTATCTTTAAACTGATAAAGGTATCTTTAAAATTATAGTAGTAACTTTTTATTAGTGGTTTTCCCTTTGTAAGGTTTCAGTTACTCACAGCCAGCATCAGTCTGAAAATATTAAATGGAAACTTCCAAAAATTCGCAACAATTTGTTAAGTTTTTAATTGTTTGTCATAATGAGTAGCACAATGAAATTTTGTGCCAACCTGCTCTGTCTGCACTGGGACAAGAATCATTTCCTTGTTGACCATATCCGTATGTACACTACCTGGTTCCTCAGTCACTTAGCAGTCCTCTTACTTATCTGATCAAAAAAAGTTTACTATACAGAGAGCTAAGTACTATCCACAGTTTCAGGGATCCCCGGGGGTTTTGTAACATATCCCCCTGCAGATAAGGGGGACTGCTGTATTTCAGTTTTCTTTCTTTTTATAGACTGAATTGAAACATTTTTCTCTCTACCATCATATGGTTGACAAAGTGCTGAAAATAAAAATAGTGGCAAAAATAATATTGCAAATGTCAAGTTATTAGAGAGACATATAAAAATAAAATCACTTCCACCAAGGATTAGCTTAAAATAAAGAGAATTTTTAAAAGGATGAGATGTGTTGCAAAGATTAAGTTTTGGGCTATCCTCTATATAAAGACATTTATGTTATATTAGAGTGCCTATGGAAGATGTTTAGCACCATACTTTATATAACACTGTGGAATTCCTAAGAGTCAGAAAATTGCTTTCTTTAGTCTGACAACAGCAAGGTGAATTGTATGCTTACTAGGGCAGAATGCTATTTTGTGCATAACTAATAGTCTTCAACCTGGTGCACAGAAGGTGAGGTTACTTGATATTCTATCGTAACAAGACACACAAAAGATGGGAACACTATATTTTGCTCTTTGTCACATCTCAAATTGTTCTTCTGCATTTAAAATGAAGATAACATCAAATTGATGAAAGCGTATTTACTTTCAATTCCTAGGCAGTTTGGCTGAAAAATAAAGGTTCTGAACAATATTATTTTGTCAACATGTTTTTTAATGTTTTTCAGTTTCAAAGTGACTTCTGTAAAAGCTGTCATATATGGAGTCATTCAGTTATCAAATAGCATTAAAAAGTGTTATAATTGGGCTAACCTGCATAGACATCATAAATTTCTTACACAAAGGCCTCTCAATTAAGCAAACGTTTTCTCTTTACCCATACATAGGCACAAAATCTAGTATTCAGATATTCCACTTCCCCTTCATCAGGCAAGTGGTGAATATCTAACAATTGATTATAATTCACTATAATTTAATTTGAAATAAGTATAATTATATATAATTAAAATAAATTAATTCTGATTAAAGGCAAAGATAGGTCTCTAAAAAGACAAGCAAATCTGTGATTTCTTTTTTCACCTAAGGGAGTTGAAGCTACTCCTTCATCCTCTCTTTTGGCCTGGTGGGATTTCACATTATAAATGAGGTTTCCCAGAATATGAAAGCTATCTAATACATTCAGGCAAAAATTCACTTTCAACTTTGCGTGAAGTGGCTTATATAGAAAAACGAGGGTAACAATTTTTGCCAGAGGAAAGTGAAGTCAAGAGGGAGCTAAGTAGAATCTGAAATGTAGAATCTCTAAATTGCATAGAAAATGCAAAATTTTAAGTTAGCAGTCTACCAAGTATTTAATAAGGATCACATCTGTGTGAGTTCTTGTAAGAACTGGGCGTTATTCATCCTTTAATCCTAGCATACACTCTCATGAATGACAAATATTAAGTATTTATTAAATAGAAACATCTTTGAATGAATGGAAACATGACTGGATTAATCTTACTGAAGGGAATTTTAAAAATACAGTGTTCAAAAACTCAAATCATAATACAGGATATGCAGTATGTAAAGACACTGTGTAAAGATTTTTTCATCAATGTAACTTAAATGTACATAAGTGGTTATAGTTCAAAAACAAAAGTTCTGGGAATAAAAAAATATAAGATCCATCTACTGAAGTGACTATCTCAGCTACCTATCCAAAAAGACATCATTAACCTTTGTCTCTTCTAATATACCATACAATATGTAGATTTTTTTTAAATAAAATAAAAAACTCACATCATCAAATAAAGCAAGAGGTTGTCAGAAGGCTGAGGCGGAAGGATCGCCGGAGCCCAGCAGGTCGAGGCGCGATCGATGGCAGGGAGCGGCCACTGCACTCAGTCTGGGCAACAGAGTGAGACTTCAACTCCAAAAAAACAAAGCAAGAGGTTGTCAACTTTCTTGAAATTGAAACTTAGAGAAATTGATTATTTTCTTATGGAAATAATGGACAGAGAAAAAAAGTCACAGACTATAGTGATCAAAGAGGAAACATTTTTGCTTTCTCAATAGAGAAAAAATGAGCTTAGCTAGAAAGCCCTTCTTAATGTGAATGAGTAACCAAGGAACACCAGAAAAATGCAACAAAATGCAAATAAAAAAACTTGATCCAGAAGAAAGAGAAGCAATACAGAACACAGAAGATAATTATTTTATTTAATCCATGATGTTAAAATGTTTGAGAAGAATCTCATATACAGTGTCTTAAATGTGTATATGTGTGTGTTTATGTATGTATGTGTATATGCATATATAATAGAAGTAAAAATTAAACTCAAATAAACGTTCTAGCAGGCAGAGTCAAAGAACAGAGGCATATTGCAGCCAGGATTGTGAAATTGGCCTGCAACAAAAGAAAATATATCCTGTGATATGTCTTCACCCAAAACTAACAATTCACATAAGTATGGTAAGTATAATCATGTACCCCTGTTTTCACTCTCTGGAGCTTACATTTGGCCATAGGTGAATTAGTTACTTCAGGTTGTTGTATAAGTTTAAATATTAATAACAATATTTCAAAAGAAAAGTATAATTGGCAAAAATTTAGAACAGAAAAAAAAAATGAGACAAAGTTCCTGGACTTAATGCCTTCACCTTAAGATGTAAAAGCTAAAGAGATCATCGAAAGTTCACAAAACATCAGCAAAAAGGATGTTCACATGCATGATTTTAGACTTACAGAAATTATCAGAGAAAGAAGAGGACTGGTCTATGTGTTTGATCATGCATAGAGAAGAATAAGAAGTGGAATCGGAAATAATATAAATCTTTATATTATTATTATTATTTTGAGTTGGAGTCTCACTCAGTCGCCCAGACTGGAGTGCAGTGGCCACTCCCGGCCACTGCAGCCTCGACCTGCTGGGCTACAGCGATCCTTCCGCCTCAGCCTTCCGAGTAGCTGGAACTACAGGCGCGTACTACCACGCCCAGCTAATTTTTGATTTATTGTAGAGATGAGGTCTCGCCAAGTTGCCCAGGCGGGTCTCGAACCCGCGGGCTCAGGCAATCCACTCACCTCAGCCTCCCAAAGGAATGGGATTATAGGCTGAGCCACCGAGCCCGGCTTATATTTTTTATATAAAGGATAAGTTGATATTGTTGAATGATATTATGAAATATAGGCATATACATGCTTTCAAAGTTATGAAAGTAATCATTGGTA